>CM045764.1:19164250-19764250 GCA_025200525.1 Camellia lanceoleosa | reverse complement strand
GTGGATGCGTTGATGGCCCTAAAAATTAGCAAAGATGAAAGCCTTAGGGCCTATGCAAAGAGGTACTATGAGGTGTTCAATCGAATACCTGAATGCAACCAGGAGGTGGCGGTCGTGTCTTTCAAGAACGGCCTGAAGGATGACTGTCCACTGCGGAAGTCTTTGGCAAAAACCCTGCCAAAGAGCATGGAAGAGCTCATGGCGAGAATCGAGAAGTATGCCAGAGCCGAGGAAAATACGTCGGGGAATAAGGAGACAAAGCCAGAAAAAGGCAACTCGCCAAAGCCGAGGTAACAATGGACCCAACAAACAAGAGCGAGTTGAGAGCAAAGTAAGCGATGGCAGCGGTGTTAAATTCCATCCACAAAGTCCTCGATCAAATTCGAAATCAGCTCTACTTCAGGGCGTCGGCAAGAGCACCAGGGGAATTTATGGGAAGAAACCTTGGTAGGCGTTGTGCTTACCACAATGAGGAGGGGCACCCAACTCAGGGTTGCAGAGCCCTTAAAGCACACTTAGAAGATTTGGTGAGGCAAGGCCATCTAAGAGACCTTGTGGATGAGGCCAGAACCAGGGAAGAACAGGCACGATTGCCTCAAGCACCAGCAGCCTCGCCCCAGTAGAAGAACCACGGTGTGGACCTCGGTGGTTAACGTGATCCACTCAAGGTGAATGAAAAGCGACATACGGGGAGACACAGAGGGTAAAACACTGCAAAGACGTCAACGTGTCGGATGAAAAGACCTCGGCCTGAAGATTGCCAAGGACCGATGATAACCTTCACAGAAGCCGACCTTGATATGGTTCAGCACCCGCACAATAATGCCCTGGTAGTAACCCTCCAGGTTGGGGAGTGCGGTGAAAGCATCTCGATTGATCAAAGGCTCCTGCGACATCATGTATGTCAGATGTTACAAGGAGTTAGGCCTTCACCCTGATGACATGGAGCAATCAAACGGCCCGATGATCGGCTTCAATGGAACGCCGACATGGCCTTTAGGCGCAACAAGCTTGGAGGTACAAGCTGGCACGAAGAAGATCAAGACAGAATTCATTGTGGTTGATACGCCCTCGCCTTACAACATCATCCTGGGGTGGCCGAGGTTGCATGCAATGGGGCGGTTCACGAACATTGCATCAAGCTAACTGCGGTTCCCAGCGAACATGGGATTGAGGAAGTCGAAGAGATCGATTCAGCGAAAAAATTGCTCCATGGCAACAATGAAGTTAACCTGCAGTATTCGGGAACCAGAGGAGGCAGAAGTCGGAGAAGAGGACATGAAGGTCCTAGATGATGTCGGCAAGGAGCCGACCGAGAAAAGTGAAGAAGCACTGAAGAAAATCTTCGTCCAGCAGGACGATGAAGAACGCTTCTTTCTTCTCGGCACAGGATTAGCCGAAGAAGAGGAAAGGGAGCTGGAAACCTTTCTGAGGAAAAATATTGAGGTGTTCGCCTGGACACCTTATGAAATGCCTGGCATTGACCCCGAGGTCACATGTCATAGACTCAACGTTGACAGGTCGGCCAAACCTGTGATACAACGAGCCAGAAGACCGACGTTGATGCACGTCGAAGCAGTGGAGGAAGAAGTAGATAGACTTCTAGAGGCCAGGGCCATCATAGAAGCCAATTATCCGACATGGTTATCAAACACCGTGGTAGTAAAGAAGAAGAATGGCAAGTGGAGGGTCTGTGTAGATTTTACAAATTTGAACAAAGCTTGTCCCAAAGACAGCTTCCCTCTGCCAAAGATCGACCAGTTAGTGGACGCCACATCTGGACATAGAAGGATGAGCTTCTTGGACGCATATAGGGGGTATCACCAGATAGCCATGTACCCCCCGGATAAGGAGAAGACAGCGTTTATCACTCCCAAAGGTCTGTATTGTTACAGAGTCATACCTTTTGGGTTGAAGAACGCAGGAGCAACTTACCAAAGACTGGTAACCAAGATGTTCAAACACTTGATTGGCCGAACTGTAGAAGTCTACATTGATGACATGGTCGTGAAGACCAAGGAACCAAAGGATCATCTTGCTGACCTAGAAGAGGTCTTTGACATACTCAGAACATATCGGCTCCGACTAAACGCATCGAAATGCGCGTTTGGAGTCGGATCCCAAAGTTCTTGGGATACTGGTGACTAGAAGGGCATTGAAGCCGGCCGGATCGAGATCAAGGCCATTCGGAATTACGAGTCCGACATCGGCAAAAACAGTTCAAATGCTTCTTTGGAAGGGCATGACCCTAAGCGATTCATAAGCCAAAGTTCGGACAAATGTAAACCTTTTTTCAATCTGGTGAAAAAGGCCACGGATTTTCTATGGACAGAGGAATGTAAGGCCGCTTTGGCCGACCTGAAGAAATACCTTACCTCGGCTCCAGTCCTCTCAACACCTCAACCTGGGGAGGAACTGTTTTTATACTTAGCAGTTTGAGAGCCTTGATGGCATTTGTGATAATCCGAGAAGAGAAGGGAGAGCAAAAGGCTGTTTACTATGTAAGTAAAACCTTGGCCGACGTAGAAACAAGGTATCTACCACTGGAGAAATTGATGCTGGCCTTAGTAATGGCCTCAAAGAAGTTAAACCATTATTTTCAGGCTCACAAGATAGTGGTTCTAACAGAGCACCCACTAAAATCCTTGTTACAACAAGGAGACTTAACTGGAAGAATAGCAAGATGGGCCGTAGTTTTGGGCCAACATGACCTGGAGTTTAGGCCGAGAACAGCAATTAAGGGCCAAGTCTTGGCCGACTTCGTGGCCGAATTCTCGCCAGAATACATCGAACATCGGGCTCCGTTGAGCCGAGATGAACAGTGTCCAAACAAGGAAGGAGAAGACCAGCCAAAAGCTAAAAAACCAAGGAAGGAAAAACTCAGACCCTACAGCATTTACATCGGCGACTCCTTTCAACTTTTTGTTGATGGAAGCTCAAACCGGCAGGGGGCAGGAGCAGGAGCAGTGTTAATATCCCCCGATGGAGAGATATTGGAGCAGTCCATTCGACTGGGGTTCAAAGCCTCGAACAATGAGGCGGAATACGAAGGATTGATCGCTGGACTGAAACTGGCAATAGCAACAGAGGCAGATGAGGTAATAGTTTTTTGTGACTCACAACTTATAGTAAATCAAACTACAGAAGAGTTTGCTGCCCGAGATGAAAGGATGTCGGCATACGCAAAAGAAGTCATCGGTTTGGACATGTTTCAAAAGCATCGACTTCTTGGTCGGTAGAGACGATAACAACCACGCCGACGTTGGCCAATTTAGCAAGTTCAATGCAAACCGGAAAAGCGAGGACAATAATGATCGATTACCTATCAAGCCCAAGCATAGAGCCACCGAACACAATGAGAAGGCATTATGTGTGGACATGGGACCAAAATTTGGATGGATGCAATTATTGCATTCCTAAAAGAGGAAAAGCCGAAGATCGAAAGGAAGCACACAAGGTCAGTTGAGGTCGGCCAGATTGATCGGCAATGAAGGATATCTCTCTGAAGATCCTTCACTGGACCTCTTTCAAGGTGTGTACACCCTCTTGGTCGAAGACTTTTATATGAAATTCATGAAGGAGTTTGTGGAAGCCACAGGCGGATTGTTAGCTCACGGCCATTACCGGGGTATTGGTGGCCCTATATGCAAAAAGATCTGAAGCCTATGTGAAGAAGTGTGAACAATGCGAGGTTTGCACCTTTGATACATCGACCAACTTGACTGAACGGTTTCGGCCCTTGGCCATTTGCCCAATGGGGCATGGATCTCGTTGGACAATTGCCCCAAACAAGCTGGGCGTGAAATACCTACTGGTAACAACAGACTACTTCACAAAGTGGATAGAAGCAGAGCCTCTTGCCAAAATCCGAGATGTGGATGTGAAGAACTTCATCTGGAAAAACATCATCACCAGATTTGGGATTCCAAGAGCAATAGTCGCCGACAACAGAACACAGTTTGACAGCAAACTCATCAAAAATTTTTGTGCAAAGTTCAAGATAAAGAATTACTTTTCAACAACAAGCTTTCCCCAAAGTAATGGGCAAGCCGAAGCATCCAACAAAGTCATTCTGGATGGAATAAAGAAGAGGCTGCAGGCAGCAAAAGGAAAGTGGGTAGACGAATTGCCCAACGTGCTCTGGGCATATCGCACTACGCCAAGAAGATCAACGAATCCCCTTTGCCATGGCTTATAGCGCGAAGCGATCATTCCATTGGAGATCGGCATCGAGGATCGAGAACACGGGGAGTTGAGAACGGGTCCAATGATGTGCTCTTAGCCCGAGATCCGGATCTCTTGGAAGAAAGAAGAAAGCGCAATCGACTTGCGACATACCGACAACGACTTGCCAAAGCTTACAACAAGAAGGTCAATCCAAGGGATTTTCAAGTCAACGACTTAGTCTTGAGAAAAGTCGTCGGCAATAAGAAGGATCCCAGAGAGGGCAAGCTTGGCCCAAACTGGGAAGGTCCCTACAGAATTACTTCGGTGTTAGGAAATGGGGCATATCGGCTCGAAGATAATGAGGGCAAAGCATTGCCTAGACCATGGAACACTTGTAATTTAAAGTTTTTTTTATCATTAGATGCTCTTTGATTTTTTGCCGATATGATCAATAAAATCTTAGCAGAATTTTTTAGAACTTATAAAACTTTGCATAATGTTGTTTTTTGAATAATGAGAACCCAAGTGGAACTTTGGTTCACATTGGGGGCAGAGAGAAGACAGTAGTAATGCTTAGCCGAAGTTAAAGCTAAGCTGAGATAAATTCCTTATCTTTACTTGTTGAAATTTGTAGCAATTTACAAGTTAAAGTTAAGCCGAGATAAATTCCTTATCTTTACTTGTTAAAATTTGTAGCAATTTACAAGTTAAAGTTAAGCCGAGATAAATTCCTTATCTTTACTTGTTGAAACTTGTAGCAATTTACAAGTTAAAGTTAAGCCGAGATAAACTCCTTATCTTTACTTGTTGAAATTTGTAGCAATTTACAAGTTAAAGTTAAGCCGAGATAAATTCCTTATCTTTACTTGTTGAAATTTGCAGCAATTTACAAGCAGATCATTGTTTAACATTTGTTTTAACTTGAGTAAAGTTTACTGTTTATACTAATCCTTGTTGAAATTTGTAGCAATTTACAAGTCAGTATCTTGCCGACGTAAAACTTGAAGTTATCGTACCCGAGTTGTTATACCCGAGGTACGTAACCCCGAGAAGATTGTGCAAGGGAAGAATTGTATGAATCATGCGAAATATTCTAAGTATACAGAAGCAATGAAGAATTAAAGACTGAAGCATAAAGATAAAAACAGTTGTATATGAAGAAGGCACAATGGCCTAGCTGAAGTGAATTGTTCTTAAGCAACAAAAAGGCACACCGGCCAAAAAGATGAAGCTTACATTGTCCAAAGAACAAAGAAAAGAAACAAAATACAAAGAAGAAAATACAAAAGACATTCAAACTTCTTCAACTTGAACAAATGGTTGGGCTGAAACCTCCAAAGGCTCTGGCAGAACCACCTCGGCATCTTTTTGCTTCACAACCTCTGCGTCTTCTTCTACCACAGCCTCAGCATCCTTGTCTACTACGACCTCGGCCTCCTTATCTGCCACAATCTCGGCGTCGATCTCAGCCAGAGTACTCTCAACAACTTTCTCAGCCAGAAGTAAGTCAGAAGATAGCACGCCCATGTTAGCTTCCTTGGGCACCTTCTCAACCTCCTCATCCTCCTCTAGGGTTAAGTCCATGACTTGGTCACCCTCAGGAGGAGACTTGGTCTCACTAGCATCCTTCGGTTTCCTTACCAAGGCCTCGTTATCTTTATTCTCTTCATCTTCATCCTCAGCCTCGGATTCAGATTCAACTTCTTCCTCAGCCTGAGTTGAAGGTGGAGGAGGAGGAAAGGGGAGAGGGATAGCTTCGGCCTTGCGCCATGGCGAATCAGCAGGAAGATCAAGTTTTTTGGCTAAGGACATCCAACCAAGGTTAAAACCCCTGTTGCATGCCTGCTTAACCTGTAACTTGTAATCTTCTGCCACATCGGCCATGCCTTGGGCGTATGCCTTGTCATCAGTCGCTTTGATTTCGGCATCCTTTGTAGCCAGCGCTTCCTGGAGCTCTTTCTCGGCCGCTTTTTCTTCCTCTTCTGCTTGAGCTATAGCGGTTTTAATGACCTCGGCCTTCTCGTCGACCTCTTCTTGAGTTGAGTCTTGACCTCGGCTTGATCTTCCAGAACCTTTATTTTGTTTTTAAGACTCTTATTTTGTTTTTGAAGGGCAGCGCACTCCTTCTCCATCTCGGCCAATTTCTCCTTGTTCTCAAAGGCCTGCATGGAGAGAGAGTGGGCGTGTTGAATGGCCTGAAAGAAAACAAGGCAGAAATTATTACAGAATATTGCAAAACTTTATAAGTTTAAAGAAAGCAGCAGAAAGAAAAGTTGTCAAATTCAAAAACTTACTTGCACAGAGCGCTGCAGCATGAGGGCGTAGTTCTCGTATTCGTTCATCTTGGCATTACGCTCAAGATCGCCTTCAAGGAGAACTGCAGTACTGAGCGCCACGGCGACGTTAACGTCGGCGGCGCTTTCATGGGCATAGACAGGCCTGTTCTCAAGGGTAATTTGAGGCACCCAAGGAACTTTTTGAACTTTGGATCCCGAGGTCGTCCCAGACGATGACCTCGGCCTTTTTGCCTGAGTAGACCCTGATGGCTGGGCCTCAGCAGGTCTTTTGGCAGGTACAGAGGAGGCCTTCTTGTTCTCGGCCAATTGGGAGATTGGCAGAGCGTCTTCAACCTCGGCCTCAGTAGCCTTGGATTTTGGTGGGGGCTTCTTGGTCTTTTTTCCCGATTGGGGGAGCCTTTGTTTGGGATGGTCTGACATCCACATCGGTTGGCAGATCGGCTAGAAGGTCCAGCACCACTGGCTTTGGGCGCACCATCTCGGCTGTTTTGACAAGTCGTCGCCGACGTTTTCTTTCTGTTACTGGGATCAGGAATTGGGCAGAAGTCGATGGTAGATCGGCTGGATCGGAGGTTGACCCTTGATCAGCCCGAGATGTTGATGCAGTCTGGGTTGTGGTGGTAGATGGAGAGAGGCTCTTCTTCTTCTTCCTTGGAACGTCGGGCAAAGTTGACTTGTAGGTGGGGATGAAATTTAACAGCAGTGGAGCTTTGCGTTTGTGGATGGGAAGATCTAGAAGCTTCTTCAGGTCTGTGCCTGGAAAGTAGGTTTGACGGAAGCTTTTGGGTGGCTGATGGAGGTCTGCAAGACAAACAAACAGACATTAGAAACGGGCTAAGTATGGAAAACTTGAGGAGAAAACAACTAAGCAGTAACACAGGGCTCTTACCCTTGCCCTCTTTAACTGTTCGAGGCAGAGGAAAAATATGGACTTCTTCATCTGGGCCAAACTCCCAGTTACCAGATGCAATAAGGTAGTCATCTCCAACACCTTTGTTGGAGTCAGGAAGGTCGGCTACAATTTTAAACTCGGTGGACCTCGACTTGAGGTAGTACACATAACCTTTCTCCTTTAGGTTGAGGGCACACATGGTGTAACAGTATTGGATGTCGGCAAGAGTGATCCTGACACTCTCCTGCCGAGCTAAGGCTATTATACCATTAAGCATTCTATAGGCGTTGATGGTGAGTTGCATAGGGTTCAGGGTATAGTAATGAAGGACCTCGCGGAAAAGGGGATCTAGAGGGAAACGAAGCCCACATTCGACAAAGGCTACAACAGGAAAGGGCATGGTATCATCCTCGGGCATAATGGAGTCGCCCTCCCCAGCCAGTCTTAAGTGAACATCGGCAGGGATAGAGAACTCCTGCCTAAAATATTCTAGTTTGGTTGGGGTGTTAACCCTATTTCTCCACATACCCATGGTTTTGGTATACAAGTACTTGACTACAGAAACAGAATATTCCTAAAGGGTTCTTGGGACCTCGGCTTGAACCTAAGTATGTATTGATAAATTTGTTTCAGTTTTTCCTAAAAAATGAAGGTCCTACAGACAAATCCCAAACCTAAATCTACGAAGAACGAGTATGAAAGGCGTAACTGGAAAAGAAAAGCAAAAGCGAAGTCTCATTCAAGAACAGAAAGGGTGGAAGACCAAGAACAAGAGGTGCAACAGTGCGAGTGTTCATGACATATGCAAAAAACCAGGAAATAATACACACTCAGGTGAACGATTCACAAATTAAATACTAGAGCAGAACAACAATGGCAAGAAATTTTAGGGATAAATCAAGAACTGGAGAAGAAAAGCCAGTTGCTTACCAGAAAAGATGAAGGCCGGAGTGAGCTTTGCCGAGATCAGACGACAAAGGCAACAGTGGCCAGAGCTTCGCAGAAATAGTAGATGGAGATGGTTGCAGAGCTCAGAGCTTGAGGCAATGGCAGATTCGAAGGAAAGAAAGCTTTAGAGAGAGAAAATGCAGAGTATTCAAATGCAGAAGTGAAAAGAAAGAGAGAGGCAAACGTTTTTGTCCAAAACATGAAACAGCGGCAAAACAAAAGCAATTATTGCGCCTGGGTTAACGCATGCGTCAGACGGCGCAAGCAAAGAAAAGACGGCTTATGGGCGCGTCACCAGCACGGACCAATAAAGAAAAAACGCGTCAGTGAAACGGTTGAAAAATGGTGCATGACAGCTCATACACTTAGGAGAGTTCGTGTGAATTCTTGTTCTTGGATGAAGACATGTCGGCCTGAAAATAAATGATCTCGGCTGGAAAGTTTTTGAGCCGACGTACGAAGAAAAGTTCAAATATAGGTTCCATCACCTCAGAATACCGAGGTAATAGAACCTAGGGGGCAGTTGTGGGGATATATTTTCTGAGTACCAACACGTGGCCGAGGTGACGCCGAAGTGTCAGCCAAGGTTTTACGTGTCATGACAGATATGCCGAGGTGATCTCGGGGTTGCCGAGGTTATCTCCGAAGAAACCAGAGTCCGAGATAAGTGGATAAGGGACAGGAGTCCTAGAAAGAAGAAAGACTGCAAGATGGATATAGGTAGTACTCTCAGGGAGTCTATCCTTATCTCTTGAAGAGTCCAAGGTAGATCCGGAATTAGAGTCCATGGAAGTGAGACTTCTAGTGGGACTAGGATAGAGAAAGACTATAAAAGAAGGGCACCCCCGGCGGGTCTAAGGTACGCAATTTTTATTCTTGAGCAGTAATTTAAGCACTTATATTATCTTTGAGAGATACTGACTTGATCGTCGGAGTGCCCCCGGGTGGAAGAACCACCGCCGGAGCCTTTTCTTTCCGTGCAGATTGCAGGGTGCCATCTATTCTGACTGTGTTCTACAGCTGGATTACTAAGGAGGGCAGTGTGGTCAGAAATTCACTCACACACTAATCTTTTGAAAAAAAGATAAGTAAATCATTTTTAGAACTATCAAAGAATCACCAACTTGTTTTGTTGTTCTAACCTATACAATTTTGGAAGAAATATGAATACGAATATATAGAAAAATTGTTGTGGATGTCTAATTGAGTGTTGTATTAAATGGTATATGATTACATTAGTCAAAGCAAAATTATGGATGGAATTGATTGAGTCAACTGGTTTATTCATTGCAAAATTAACTTCCAATTACTTATCATGGGTGTGGAACATCAGTTGTTGTCATGGGTATGATAAAATAATAAGATTATAAAACACTTGAATTATTTATATTGCAATATTTTGGGTGTCATCAGTTTTAAGTTTTAACCAGTTTAGATCTGTGACAGTTTCTAATTGTTGTTTCTATTTACTGATAGGGCTACAGCAGAACTAGGGAGATGGATAGTGAAGAACTGTTGGAGCAGTTGCCTGCTTTGCAGCAGCTGCTATATCGTCTCATTGGATGCCAGGTACTCTTCTGAAACCTCAGGATTCAGATGAATATATATAAGTTTCTATTTTTTAGATGATCTCTATATGGGGATTTAGACTGTTGTAAAACATGTGCATGAACATAAATGTTGCATTTTACTTTATAGCCTGAAGGAGCAGCAGTTAGCAATTACATAATACAATATGCTTTGGCTCTGGTATGCATGTTTTTATTTATTTCGTTTTATTTTATTTTGTGCTTCATACTCGTGTTGAGAAGGAAATATGAATTGACTTGTCAAGTAGAGAATTAAGACGGTTTTCTAGGTTATCTAAATTAACATGCAGTTTGAATAAATTAAGCAATTGGAAATCTCTGAATTGTTGAATCAAGGGGGTTCTTCCACCTGTCTAGAGGTGAGTTGTTCACCATGGTTCTACCCTCCTAGGCCTTCCCCATGCATGCAAGCACAAAGATTAACATGAATTTGTCTATAACTGTGTTGATTCTGAGAATACAAAGAATATAGAATACAAAGAAGAGAAACTCCTTCTTTGAAATTTTATTAAACTTCAAAACTCTGATTTGTGCTAAGGCTTAAAAGGCTATATATAATAGAAGAAATCCTAATTCTAGCCTAAGGATTAGAATAAAAAAAAAAAGGGAAAAATTATTGGCAAATGAAAGCTAGTCCTAAATTTGACTAAATTTTATGCTTGACCTCGTCAATATATGTAATTTTGAAGTACTCAAAGAGAGTTTTAAGATTTATTGTGCAATTAATGATGGAATCATCAATCTGGTTGATAAGGTGAATTGCCTTTATTTTCTTGCAATATTTCTGACTTTAACGTGGTATTAGGTGGAGCTTTTCGCTTGCTTAGCCTTTATGCTTTAGTTTTTTTAGTTTTTATTTGTTTTTTTTATTTTTTTTTCAGTTTTTTGAGATGCCAAGACATGAAGCAATGAAAGCCTTAGATATATATAAACGATCTGGCCAGCAGGTGATGTTTGCATTGATTTTTGTTTGAATCCTCACTTTTCAAAACTATTTTCTGTATTTTGTCAAATTAACATGAGATGGATCTAAAGTTTAGACTCTGGACTCGGTTTTAATCATTCAGATTCAAGTTTTAGTAGTTAAAAAGTTGGTGTTTACTGCAGGCTGGAGGTCTTTCTGATTTTTATGATATTTGCAAAGGTTTGGAACTTGAAAGTTGGTTATATTGTTTTTTTAAAACAATTGTTTTCACTTGAAATTTTGTTCATCTTTTGCAACCTCCACAGTCCTTTCTTGCAACCATGGAAGAATATATAAGAGAGGCACAACAAAGAGTATCAATAAAGATTAAAATAAAAGTACAAAAGGATAGGCTTGCCTTTAAATTAAATGTGTATTTATCTATTCAATCATTTTAAACAATTATGTGAGTTTATCATTTTAAACAAAGAGTATCATTTAAATTAAATTGGTGAGTTGTAATTGTTAAAACAGCTTATGGGGTTCATGAAACAAACATAAATTTTAGAAATAGATGCACAGGTTGTATAATAGTGTAAAATGTAGGTAAAACAAGCTTGACAATGCATCACAAGTATAACCACTATACCTCCCTACAACCTTGAGGAAGAAATAAAATAAGATTTATCTCTTTTCCAATTTGTTTTGTACAAGTCGTAGCCTGATAAGTGGTTATCATGTGAGTTTAAAAGGGTATATGCTTTTGTTTTGTTGTCTCAAACACTAGTTTCAACTGACTTTTGGCTTTGAATCTCATAAACAGAGTTTGTTATGTAATTTGATTAATGCTAATAGAAATCTTGCAGATTGAATTTTTAAAATGCCTTTTCCATTACTGTCTCACCAATTTGAATAGTCTAATAATTTTCCTTGGAAGTTGTTTTTTAACACATTTTAGGTGATATATCTAGGGTACTGAACTATGCCTTTTGAGTTCATTATTAACCGTTTACAGTGTGATCTACAGCTGTAGAATGTTAAGAATATTAAATCTGATGGCATTGATATGTAATATATTATTAACAATGTCTTCACTTTTCTCTTTTTTGTTCTTGGGCTGGTGGGTCTGGATTGTTAAAGTAACATCAATATCCTGTTGAGTAATTCTTATTAAATGTGATGCTGTCAATTCTTGACCCATGAGCTTTAAACTGATTATCTCAATGCCATCATTTGATTTTTGTTGTAGGCAACAAAAATGGGCTTCTGTTGCCTCACACCACCACCGACCAAGGTAATGCTGTGACAAACATTTTGTTATTCTAAGTAGGATTACATTTTTATGTTGCTCTTAGTTATCATGGATATTCTTGTGTTTCTTAGAATTTTATTTGACCAAATCTTTCCTTTTTAATTCCACTTGATGCTACTGGGTGAAAATTGCGTCCATTTATAAGGAAAATGATTGCATAGTTATCCTCATTTTGGAACATTAAAATCTCATATATTGTATCATAAAATGATAAAATATTCTTTCAAAATTCAACGTATGAAGGTGTTTTGGTGTTGTTTCAATATGGTTGATCCTTTGTGGTGAAACAGAGTGTGATAGCTAAATGATATTGTTGTTTTTAATTTTTAATTTTTTTCCCCCCCAATTTTCTTGCTCTAGAAGAAGGCAAACAAAACCTTTCTTGTCCAAGAGGAGATACATTAAAGGGTTAGTGATATTTGCTTTGTTATTGGATGCAGAGTAATCCTATACTTTTTAGTGGTCTGTCAGGCAGTTACTCATTCAGTTGAAACAACTTTGTTTAAGGCATAGTCCCTGAGTTATGTTACAGAATTTTATGCTTTTTCTTTTTTGCTTCCATTAAATTTCTACGGGATGATTGGATCTTAGAACTGTTTAAAGGGTTTCAGAAGAAGAACATGACCTTATTAGTGTCTTAGGTTAAGATCTGGGAAGCCATTTTGTTATCTTCTGTTCAGCTGTAGAAGGATCTCTCTTCCATGTAGCTCTAGTATATTTCTACAATTTTTGTAGGGCAACTGGCAGGAGTTCTTCATCCTTGTGGGAAGTGAAACAATCTGTTTATTGATTGCTCTACCAACTTTATATTCTAAATGCAAATGGGAGCTGTCATGGCAATCTTTGACAAGCTCACAATTCTTCAAGTCTTGTTTTGCATCTCTCAATTAAAATTTGTGAATGGAAAATGCTATATAAGCACACAAATCTTACAAACTGATGTGGCATTGCTCTACGTGAATTCATGTTTGATAGCTACTGCAGTGTTTTATGACCATTTGAACTTTCTTAGAAGGTAGTTTCCTAATGTTACGCTTACACCCTACACATATTGGTATAGATAAACATGTAATGTAATGACTTTCCGTTATAAAGATTGAATTGAATTAACTTTAAGTTTTAGCCTTCAAAATATTTCATGGCATTTTTCTATGCTTGTGGACCTCACATTCCTACTTGTTTTCCTGATTGAAGAACTTCAACACCCGAGGAATAGTCTGCCAGATCAAGTTGTTGTTCAGCGCATTGAAGAGAGATTATCTGCTCTAGGGAATTGTATAGCATGCAATGATTACGTTGCTCTAACACACACTGATCTTGACAAGGTAAAGCTGCCTGTTTCTTTGGGACAAATGTCTTTGGAGATTGAATTTCAATTGCTAATCAATTTGAATAAATATTGGTTATTGCCTATTTTTTGATGATTCCTTCCCTCCCTCTTCTTTGCTTTTTCTACGTACAAAGGGTTTAAATTAATGTGCTAATGTTCTAATCCACTTTGGAAGATGCATTTAGAGCTTTCTTTACTTCTTGACTTGAAGGCAGGTAATATCATGTGGACACAAGATAATCCACTTTCATAATTTTGGGTTTGGTGTACTTGCGCACCTGTGCGCATACTTGAATGTGAAATAGATTATTTTCTGCTAGAAACCTAAGAGCTGGCTTTCCGTGTCCTGACCATGGTTTTACACACATGCTGTAAAGTTGAGAGCATCTCCTACATATACATCTACAAGCCAAGACTAAGGCAGGCCATAGGTTGTGTTCCTTTTTGTTGGAGTCTTCATACTTTTCTAACTATGCATCTACACTAAAAAAAAGCTATTTCGCAACTACTTCTGGTTAAGTACCATGTATGGGATCGTGGCTATATCTTCAGTGCAATAATTTTATGTCGTCTTTTTGCAGCCTTGAGTCTTTCTAAATGATTTTCTTCCTTTATGAAAAACTTTCTCCTTGCTTGTAGGTTGCTTTGAGTTGAACTAGTCCACTCGTTTTATTTAGTGCAGCTTCTGGTCTTTATTTTGCATAGCTAAACAATCTTAGCTAGTATTATCCACTATGCACTCAAAAAACCTTTGATAATTTGATGCGTACATGTAGGTTTCTAAATTGATCCTCTAATTTTTTTTTTGGTTACCCATCCATTTCAACATTCTTATTCTGTCACATTGATTATGTAGTTTTGCTGTATCTTTACTTCCGATTACTCTGATTCCATGGAAGATGGCTAGACTTATAGCTATTTTGTGCAGATTTTCTGTTAATAATTACCAAGCATCTGTTGAGCATACTATACTCCGGTGACAATTGTGCACTTCGTTGATGCCACCAGTTTATATAGCTTGTCTTCGTTAGTTTCCTCTCTCTATGGGTGATTGTTGTGATGAAGTCTCAGTCAGCAACATAGCATTATTATTCCATTGTTTCCAATCACCTGTTTCTACCCCCAATTTTGCTAAAAAATACATTTGATATACTCTTCTGGTTTATTAAACCTTTGAATTTCATTTTTGATTCTCGAGGTAGCTTGTAAGCCTATGCAATTGCAAATCCACTGTTTGTTCTTTTGGAATGACCCCGTGCCATAATTTTTTTCTTTTGGAATGTCCTTGATCTTGTCTGTTCATCTATTACTTAGACCATGTAAAGTGGAGGTGCACACAACTCATCGGATTCTTGAACAGTTCTAAAGGCTGGTTGCATTGTGTTTTTCTAGTTTACGGTAATTCATTCAGTTTGGCTAATGATTCTTTGTTAAATTTAGGTAGATGTCGGCATCAACAGGTAGTGATGATTCTTCTTTTTTATGTTGCAAAACTTAAAAACTTCTATTAGATAACACTTGTATTCATGTTGAATTGCAGGAAACTGAGGAGATGATTGCAAATGTTCTTGGGGTCGAAGTTTTTAGGCAGACAATTGGTCGTCACATTCTTGTGGGCAGCTATTGTGCCTTCTCCAATAAAGGTGGCCTGGTAAGAAATTATATCCTGCATCTGTGGCAATCTTATCAAACATTAGGTACCAAAATTTTATCTTCTTTTGTTGTCCCTTTTCTAATGGAGACTGTGTTGGAGCAGGTCCATCCTCATGCATCCATTGAAGACTTGGATGAACTTTCAACCCTCCTTTAGGTCCCTTTGGTGGAAGGGACTGTGAACCGTGGTAGTGAAGTGATAGCCGCTGGCTTGACAGTTAACGACTGGACAGCATTCTGTGGATCAAATACTACAGCAACAGAATTGTCAGTCATTGAGAGTGTCTTCAAGTTGCGAGAACCCCAACCTAGTGCCATTGTTGATGAGATGAGGAAATCATTGATTGACAACTATGTTTGAGTCATTAGTTTGATACATCAACAATGCGTTGGACTCTTTTCTTGGAGTTGGAGGGTCTGAAGCACTTGCTCTTTGAATTACTTTTCACCATAATTTTCTATTTTTGCCTTGAGAAATGAGCTATAAAATGCTGTCTTCTGGTATATATCAACATATGTTGTGCCCTAATGATAAGTTTGTCATTGGTTTTGAAATGGGTATACTCGTCATTTGTGCTGTTTGGTAAATAGATCTTGAAAATGTTCATGTTCATTTTTTGTCATTGATTTTTGCTGAGTTTTTGTTATTTGAACTCTATGGTTCAAAGCATATAGAAATGCTGATGTTGAAAAGGTTCTGATGTTACTGTGATTATCTATATGTACCCACAATAGTAGTGAAATTTAGAATCCTCGAAGTGTCACCCCAATGTGACATTTTAAACCCCAAGGAATTGTGCTCCAAGTTATTCAGTTGGGTGCCGTGCACCTTCGATTTTGTTTTGTGTTTTTGAAAATAGAGCATTTGAAAAATATCATTTTTATTTTTGTCTGATTTGTTTTAAAAAATTTAAAAATAACATTTTTTTTTGAGGATAAAAAAAAATAACATTTTGGTGTTTCTATAAAAGTTACTTGTGTTTTTTTTTTAAAAAAAAAAAAAAGAAAAAAAAGAGAGGCTATAATGGCGTTTTTCCAAACGTCATTGTAGTGTTAAGTCATATTTTTAAAATAGGAAAAAATCTATCACGGCGTTTTTAACACGTTGCTAAACATTGGATGATGTCATTTTATCGTTATTTATCACATTTAGCGGCGTTTTTAAAAATGCCACCTATAATAATCTAACGACGTTTTTAAAGCGTCACAACGTTATAGCGACGGCCGCATCTTCGGCGTTTGATACTAAACGTCACAAAAATAATTAGCGGCATTTTTATACCTATAGCGGCGTTTTTTAAACGCCACTAAATGTGAAATTTCTAGCAGTGAAACTCTCTTTTTCTTCCTCCTTCTCCTCTAGATTTCTCTTCTTTGCTCTCCTTCCTCTCTCTAACCAAAATGTGTGTGAATGAGTATGTTGTGTGTATGTTTGCAAGCTAGGGAGAGTGTGGTATATATAGGCAAATTGGGGTAAAAGAACATAAAAGCCCTTTAGTTGGAATTGGATGAAAAGTTTGAATTTTGCTTGAATTCTAAAGGAATGGAAAGGACTTAGGAGGTGTGTTCCATTGGTTTAGGCCACATCTAGTTGTAATAAAACTAATTCTTGGATTTTGCATCTTAGGTAGGTCACTAGGTTGTATTTCTCTAGGATTTCATAATCATAATCTTAGAAAATTGACTCCTCTCTCCCTTCTCTAGGAGGGCCGGCCTTGAGGGAGTGTGATGGGGCAAATTTTTTTATTAATTTTGGTCCTAGGCACATCCCTCAAGGTGTATATACACACATACATATATATATATATATAGCAAGATTGATGGCATACCAAGGTACAAGATATAAGTACTATTTTGGGACAAGTTTTGAAATAAAAAATATATATATATATATATATATGAGGGCTTGAAGTTAAATACATGTAACCTAGGTAGAATTAAATTAGGTTAGGGAATTTCTGTTTGGATAAAAATTACTAACTATCAAGATTCGAATTGATTCAAGTAAATGAGGGTTTTAAGAAAATAAATCATCATTAGGGTCTGAGAAGTAAATACATATTTCAAGGGCCTTACAACCTATCCCCCTTAAAACAATTTCGTCCTCGAAATTCAGCTACATACTGCTTTCGAAAAGCTCGGGGTAATTTGCCTTCACCCAATCCTAGCGCTCCCAAGTAGATTCCTCAATTCCCCGGTGACACCATAGCACTTTCACCAAGTGAACCGTCTTGCCTCTGAGGTTCTTCTCTCGACTGTCCTGTATTGCTACCGGTCCTTCTTTAAATGTAACATCCTTGTCAAGGCTGATATCTTTCCATTTGAGGACGTGTGACGGGTCAGCGATGTATTTTCTCAACATAGACACATGGAAGACATTGTGGATTCCTGCTAACTGCGGGAGTAGAGCTAGTCTATATGCTACTTCGCCCACTCTTTCCAATACCTCGAAAGGTCCAATATATTGTGGTGACAGCGTCCCCTTTCTCTCAAAACATACGACTTCACGCCTGGGTTGCACCTTTAGGAACACGTGGCTGCCTACTTCAAACATCAACGGTCTCCTCCTCCTGTCTGCATAATTCTTCTGACGGTCTTGAGCAATCTTCAACCGTTGTCGGATCAATTTGACATTCTCAGTAGTTTCTAGGACAAGTTCGGGTCCTACCAGATTTGCGTCACCCACTTCCGTTCAACAAATCAGCGATCTACAAGGTCATCCGTATAATGCTTCAAAGGGTGTCATACCGATGCTAGCTTGAAAGCTGTTCTTGTAGGTGAATTCAATTAGGGGTAGATGTCGTTCCCAACTTCCTTGAAAATCCATTGCGCAAGCTCTCAGCATATCCTCGAGCGTCTGGATAGTGCGTTCAGATTTTCCATCTGTCTGCGGATGAAAGGCGGTGCTAAAACATAACTCCGTACCAAGAGCTTCCTGCAGGCTTCCCCAAAATCGAGAGGTGAATCGTGGATCACAATCTGATACAATAGATACCGGAATTCCATGTAGTCGAATGATTTCCCCAATGTAAAGTCTGCACATAGACTCTAAGGTGTCGGTCATCTTATAGGGTAAGAAATGTGCTGACTTGGTGAGACGGTCCACTATTACCCATATAGCGTCGCGCCCTCTAGGTGACTTTGGCAACCCTGTCACAAAATCCATCGTCACATACTCCCACTTCCATTCAGCTATTGGTAGAGGTTGCAACATTCCTCCTGGTTTCTGATGTTCTGCCTTCACTTGTTGGCATGTCAGACATCTTGCTACAAATTTAGCCACTTCCTTCTCCATCCCATTCCACCAATATTGCCTCTTCAAATCTTGGTACATTTTTGTCCCTCCTGGATGTACCGCAAATGCAGAATGATGACATTCCTTCAGTACCCTTTCTCTAAGTAACTCGTCACTGGGTACAAACAATCTACCTTGGTATCTTAAACTCCCATTGGGGTGAATTACCCAATCGGGCATGGGCTCTCCTGATTCCAGACGTCCCTTGATGTAGGCTACCTCTTGATCGTGCTTCTGGGCTTCCATGACCTCATTCATTAACTTAGGTATCACCTTCTGCGCACTAAGACATGCTTTTGTATCTTGAGATTCTACTTGGATCCGGAATTCACTGAGTGTCTTAACCATATCCCATTCCTTGACGGAGATCTTAGCCATCATCCCTCTGCTCTTATGACTTAGAGCATCTGCTACTACATTGGCCTTACCGGGGTGATATGAGAGAGTGAACTGGAAGTCCTCAAGGTACTCCATCCATCGTCTCTGTCTCAAGTTAAGATCCTTCTGTGTGAATAGATACTTCAAGCTCTTGTGATCTGTGAAAATCTCAAATTGTTCCCCGTATAGGTAATGTCGCCATTGCTTTAGGGCAAAAACTACGGCTGCTAACTCCAAGTCGTGTGTGGGGTAATTGCGCTCATGAGGTTTCAACTGCCTGGATCCATATGCAACTACCTTTCCATTTTGCATGAGCACGCAACCTAACCCTTCTTTAGACGCATCGCAATACACAGTGTACCCCTCTTCTCGTTCTGGGATGGTCAAAATTGGCGCACTAGTTAACCTCTTCTTCAGCTCCTGGAAGGATTTTTCGCAAGCTTCGTCCCACTCATACTTTACTCCCTTTTTCGTTAGATGAGTCATTGGTTTAGCTAGTTTGGAGAAATCTTGGATGAACCTTCAGTAATAACTGACCAATCCTAAGAAGCTGCGGATTTCTGACACGGTTTTTGGTTGTCTCCAATCTAATACTGCCTCTACCTTGGTTGGATCCACCGCAATCCCATTTTCTAATACCACATGCCCTAGGAATTTTACTTCATTCAACTAGAACTCACATTTACTTGCCTTGGCATATAACTGATTTTCCCTAAGAACTTGAAGGACAATCCTTAAATGTTGCTCATGCTCTTCTTTAGACCTTGAATATACCAAGATGTCATCAATGAACACTACTACAAACTGGTCAAGGTATGGTCTAAAAATCTTATTCATTAGGCTCATGAATACTGCTGGTGCATTGGTTAGTCCGAAGGGCATTACTACAAATTCATAGTGGCCATATCTAGTACGAAAGGCAGTCTTTGGTACATCCTCCTCCTTGACTCGTAGTTAATGGTAGCCTGACCTGAGGTCGATCTTTGAATAGCACCTTGAGCCCCTAAGTTGGTCAAAAAGATCATCAATCCTCGGGAGTGGGTATCGGTTCTTAATCGTGACTCGATTGAGTTGATGGTAATCGATGCATAGCCTCAACGACCCATCTTTCTTTTTAGCAAACAACACGGGTGCTCCCCATGGCGAAGTACTTGGCCTAACGAATCCTTTCTCGAGCAATTCTTGCAGTTGTGTCTTCAATTCTCTCAGTTCTGCTGGTGCCATGCGATACGGAGTCATGGATATCGGGGTAGTTCCAAGTTGTAGCTCGATGCTAAAGTCTACTTCTCGGGTTGGTGGCAATCCCGACAATTCCATGGGAAATACATCTACATAATCGCACACTACACGTGGAAGCTCTTTCTCTCCTTGGCCTTCCTTATTTAGAATTAGACTTGCTAGTCTACCCGCAAGTTGATCGCGCCACTGCGTTCGATGTTTTGTTGAAGCCATGGGGTCTTGTCTATCCCCCTTAAACTGGAAACGTGTTCCATCTTGCGCGTGAGCTACCACTTTCTTCTGACGACAGTCAATCACTGCTCGGTGGGCGGACAACCAGTCCATACCTAAGATGATATCGAAGTCTAACATTTCCATGACACGCAGGTCGCAAGTTAAGCGTAGGTCCGACATTCCTATCTTACAGTCTTTACATATCAATCCTACCCGAACGCATCCTCCCATAGGTGACATTACACTTAAGGCAGTTTTTAAAGGTTCACATTCAAGTTCTAATGACTTAGCACAAGCAGAGGATATAAAAGAATGTGATGCACCAGTATCAAATAAAACATGCATCTAATAATTGTATAGTACTAAATTACCCTCAATTACAAACGGGTCCGCTTCTTCCTCTTGCAAGGCAAAGATTCTACCGGTTGCCTTCTGGTTGCCACTGGCCTTGGCGTTCTGAGTTCCTCCATTCTTCTGGTGCTGCTGCCCGGTACGTCCTGTCTTGTTTGTCCAAGGTGTCTGCCCACCTAATGCCTGGGCATTTGCTCCGGAACCTCCTCCTTGGTATCCAGATAGAGGGAGTTAGGGGCATTCGCTCTTCTCCACCTTGCATATCTCGGTTTTGATCATTTCCTCGGCGGTGATTTCACAGCGTCGGCGGCTAAAGTAGGGACTGACAGACATGGCCCTCCTTCCTTGTATACGAAAAACACCCCACGAGTCGGTACTGATGCCGCGTCCTGGATAGTCTCCCGATGACATCCTAAGGTGGAAAAAGGAGTTTCATTAGTTAATCTTCTTATAATAGTGTGATAAAATAAATAAGATAAGGGGTAAGGGCTTCTAGAGTCGCGGGTAGGGTTGCGAGGGTTAAGGGTTGAACCTAGACTCTGATACCAAGTTGTAACGAACCGATTCTACACTATAAGTTGTAGTCAAGGGAGAGTCACTAGTGAGTCCTATGGTCAATAACCAAGTAAGATCTCAGATCACCGGAGGGGTCAAAATAGCCTCCCTTCTAAGTCCAGCTTTCTTAGGCAGCGCACTACCTTTTTGACAGATCTTACAAGGCATTGGTACAAGGTCTCATAAGCAACGATAAGGTTCATACATAGGATATAGGTACATAACAACCACAATTATACTTGATTAAAAAGATTGTTCCGTTACA
Source organism: Camellia lanceoleosa (assembly GCA_025200525.1). NCBI lineage: Eukaryota > Viridiplantae > Streptophyta > Magnoliopsida > Ericales > Theaceae > Camellia > Camellia lanceoleosa. Next base: position 19,742,862 of record CM045764.1, on the reverse strand, counting down.
TTACATCTCAAAAAGAAAGTTTTAATCTTCATATGAGTCTTACAAAAATATCCAAAAAGAAACTTCTAGTATTCCTAAGATAGCCAAAAGTCTTCAAAGGTTTCCGGCTCGTCGTCTTCCATTACGAGTTTCGCTTTGTCACCTAGCATGATACGCCGTGAGCTTTGAATGCCCAGTAAACACATACACACCCCACTCCTTTTTCCCAGTCCAATACACAATCACATTTATAGCACCAAGTAGTAAAGCATGATACTCCAATAAACAAATAAATACATCAAGAGTTGAGTCAGATGTTAGTAACTAGAAATCCCCCAAAGAGATTCCGTCCTCCCGGCCACAAGAATTGGACACGGATTATTCGGTATGCCCCCTCTTTTGCTGCTTTGTTATAGAACTAACCTCGGATGCTTACCAACGGTTATATACCGCGTAGCGCCAACCGCAGGGTCTCAAAAGAGACGGTAAAAAAATAGGGCCTTGCCCGAATCCTTCCTTACATCAAACCACCTAGGGTCCGAATACAACCGCTCCGTTCAAGGGTCCCGAAAACCACTTGCGCAAGATTTAACCTCGAATAGGGAACGCATCCCAACAAACCATATATCACATTTTCTCATCTTTTCATTACTCAAGTGTTCAAAAACCCAATACCCACCCAATTAAGTTTCCCGTTGAATTAAATGTTTTAAGTCAAGGTTAGTCCAACTAAACGATAAAATAAAATCCACATAAGCATGCCTCCTCAAGATAAGAAGATAAATAACATAACATACCCATACAACATCATGCCAAGATATGATAATAAGCCATTAAACATTTTCATGAATACAAGGGTGTAAAACATCCAAACATAACAAATTTCCAGATTTAACATCACATGAAGGTTACTACGGAAGGACTACTTAGGTTCATCCACCGGACTCAGTTTTCCTATGGTTCGTAGAGAATTTGATCTAGTTTCTAGAACATTTTTTGGAAATGGAATTGCTTTTCCCGATTTTAAGTTATTTAGAAAATAGTCCAGCACTGTTCCAGAATCTGTCCAGAATCTGCCCAAATCTGTCGACTGTTACGAAAACTTGATTTTCTTGCAAACCACTCAATGCTTTTCGATGAAACCAATTTTAGTTGAAAGCTAACTCCTTAAGGAAGGTTTTGACATAAAACATAGGTTCAGAATATTTTTGTACATTTTTCTGAAATTTTTGAAAGTTGACTGAAAAAAATAGGTTTTAAGGTAGAATGCCCAAAACAAGGAAATTTATAAAAAAAAAAAGGGGTTCCACCATGGGAGTTTCATTTCTTTTGTGAAGAAAATATGCTAACTATCACATGTTTAACTCAGAAAATTTGTTTGAAAGAGTACCCATGAAAAGTTGATAGATGTGTACAAAAGAAGATGGTTTTGTGCCAAAGTGGGTAAAATACATGAGAGATGGAAACAATACTCAAATCTTAGTATTTTCAACATAGGAACTTAATAATAACAGATCTGAAACTTTATTTAGAATCTTTAAAAACATGCATTAGAAAAGAAAATGAAGAGAGGGTTGTGTTGGTGGCTTACCCTCCAAGCTTTGCACAAGAAACTCTCTTTTTCTTCCTCCTCCTTCTCCTCTAGATTTCTCTTCCTTGCTCTCCTCCCTCTCTCTAACCAAAATGTGTGTGAGTGAGTGTGTTGTGTGTATGTTTGCAAGCTAGAGAGGGTGTGGTATATATAGGCAAATTGGGGTAAAATGACATAAAAGCCCTTTAGTTGGAATTGGATGAAAAGTTAGGATTTTGCTTGAATTCTAAAGGAATGGAAGGGACTTAGGAGGTGTGTTCCATTGGTTTAGGCCACATCTAGTTGTAATAAAACTATTTTGCATCCTAGGTAGGTCACTAGGTTGTATTTCTCTAGGATTTCATAATCACAATCTTAGAAAATTGGCTCCTCTCTCCCTTCCCTAGGAGGGCCGGCCTTGGGGGAGTGTGATGGGGCAAATTTTTTTATTAATTTTGGTCCTAGGCACATCCCTCAAGGTGTATATACACACACACACACACATATATAGCAAGATTGATGGCATACCAAGGTACAAGATATAAGTACTATTTTGGGGCAAGTTTTGAAATTAAAATATATATATATATATATGAGGGCTTGAAGTTAAATACATGTAACCTAGGTAGAATTAAATTAGGTTAGGGAATTTCTGTTTGGATCAAAATAAAACTAACAATTACTAACTGTCAAGATTCGAATTGATTCAAGTAAACGAGGGTTTTAAGAAAATAAATCATCATTAGGGTCTGAGAAGTAAATACATATTTCAGGGGCCTTACAAGTTTTGTCAAATTGGGTCGTCTTTGGGCTTTGACATTCACTTACGTCATTTCATGACTGCTTGAGCTCTGTCAAAGAGGGGCAACTGTAGACATCCCATTTTGATCGCCCACAAGACTTAAGCACTTGGTTCGATACACTCGATGATGAAAGTTGAATTATGTGCTTTGAATCCGCAACGATTCGGATTTAGTCAGGCTCTTGGAATAACCTCAAATCTTCGACATCTACCTTGTTTGAACCTCTGAGTCCCATTTTTGGGCCTTTTTCCACCTTGAGCTGAGTTTGAACCAAAAAGACAAGGGAGGGCATCAAAGCCCGGCTAGGCATCAGTGATGGCCGGTCGTAGCTATGAATGGCCGGTCGGTCCTTGGTAGCGAAAAACACTGTTTTAGGCGAGAGGCTGCCAGTTGTCCATTTTTTAAGATATTTATCACCTTTTGAGCTCAAATTCTATAAAAACGAATTTGTGTTATTATTTTGAGGGTTGAACAAAAATTTAGAAAGCCTATAATACTTCTTGAGGGCTCATTCCTCCTTCTTCTTTCATAGTAAGCAACCTTCAAGGTAACCTAGCTTCTTTGTGTCATCTCCATACACCATACACAACCTTGTCTCACCACCTTAGAGCCTTGGTTGTCTCACCACCTTAGAGCCTTGGTTGATCTTTGAGAAGCATAATTCAAGCTTGAGAGTGGGTTGAGACTAAGTTTGGATCACAAACAAAAAGCTTACCCGTTGAGAGGTATAAGCTTATTTTCTTCTCTCTTGCTCTCATTTCTTTCATTTACTACATAATTCTTACTATTTTTTGTTGCTTTGAATTTATTTTAAGTGTTCAAAATTGAGTTTGAATAGCTACCAAAAAAGTAGAGAGAGTTTACACTCTTTCTACATCTTTACCTATAGCTCAAACCTTTCTTTTACACTCTTTTTCTTTAATATCTACACTGATTTTCAGAGTTTTAAAAAGGGCTAATAATCATGTTTTGAGGTTTCAGGGTTAGCTACCCCTTCTTGTTCTTGCTTACTAGTCTTGATTCTTATTTGTTGTTTATCTTTTTTTAGACTTCTTTTCATGCATTTTATCCTTTATTTTTCATTCATTCATGGCTATTTTGGGGCTATTCTAACTTGTTTAATTAGTTTGAGCTTTGTTTAGTTCATTTGTTGTCTCATAAGCTTGCATACATAACTTGTTGCATGTTATTCCAAGCTTTTCTTTATTCATTTCCATGTCTAAAAGTCCAATATTAACAATCAATCCACCATCTATCTCTTTCATTCTTGAGAATGATTTCAACCGATTGAGGTTGCTCAAAACATGTAAGAAAGACTCCTACTTAATGGCTTAATCTTTTCAAAGATTTATTACCAACGGTATAGTCTTTCTCTCATGTTTTAGAAGAACCTCTCGTTTGATATTACTTCTTATTTAGAGGATTTTAACATCAACATGGACAAATGGACTAAAAAATAGCAAGGCTTCATAAAATTGGCTTAATACTTGGATCAACACATATAAAGAAAATGTTTGGAATTGCTTGGACTTGGCCGAACGTTATGCCAAGTTCCTTGTGTCAAGAGTTGTCACATGCTAATCCATGGAATTTTGATGATTCTTGAAGTGTTGCAACCTCCCTCTTTAAGCTTACTCCATGACAAGAGAGAGGGGAGGTCTTATTCTTTCCATTTCATTGACTTTTGTCCAAAATTCTATCCAAGACCATCAAACAATTAATTTGCTCATTGATGGCTTTGGAATAAATTTCAACCTTCTCTCGAGGCTTTCCCATGATAGAGGAGGAAGAAAGGGACAAACAGAGCTTGAGGACACTCTGTCTGCACTAGTTCACCTCAGAACACAAAAACAGAATTTTGCACCAAATTGAAGCACGACCGGCCATCTGTAGGCCCGGCTAGCCATCAGTGATGCATGACCGATCCTCAGTGTGTAGCCAGCAGTGAAGTTTTACAAGAAACAGAGGCAATAGCTGAAGGTGAAACAAAGTTGGCTTGGGCAGATAGAGTAGCTCTCAACCGCTGTGCATGCAACCTTTATCCATCTTCACTTACGCATTTTGTCAAATGTAATTAATTGTTTTATTAGTGTTATAATTATCATAGTTGTAAATTAATATTATTGTAATTAATTAGTTGTAGCTAGTTAATTTTGTAAAGTGTTGTATTTAGTTACTTAGTTTAACTAGTTATTCAATTTCATTTTGTGATTAGTTAGTTCACTAGACTAGTTAATTAATTCATTTGCTGTAATAATTAGTTAAGTAGTTTAGCTATTTAGTTCACTTGTTTTGTAATAATTAGCTAGCTTTAATTAGTTAGTTAGTTAGTTAGCTAGCTAGCTGGTTTATTTATTCAGATTCTCCTTCGTAAGAGCGCAATGTAATAATGTGTATGTCTCCCAACCCCACGTCTTTCTCCCTTTTATTTAACTGCTTACGATGGTTAGTTTAGAATATCACATTTCATTAGCATTCTCCATGTTTGCATCCACTTGTATTGCATACACTGAGGCTTGGCTCATCATTCTAACTACATTGTTAATTCAATAATTCTTTGAATACGTGCTTAGACTGCATGCTATTTAATTTATTCATATACCATATTAGTAGCCGAGCCTATTTAGATTGCTTATCGCATGTGTTGCATTAGTCATAATTGCATAGTTAGGATCACGCATTTTTCTAACTCATTTTTCTTTTGGCTTGGAGTACTAGATAAGCTTTTATTAGCTTTAACATAATTGCATGAGTGTGCATGTTGCCATGTCTAGCATGTTTGCCATGAGGCTAAATGCTTAAATGATATAAATTGTTTGAATACCTGTGGATGAATGCTAGTTGCTTGAACTGGGACAGGTTGATTAAATGTCCACTTTTTCAAAGTGGCAAATTCACAAAACAGTTTCAAAAACAAAACATTAAGATCAAGTATTCCAATTCCTACAAACTAGCCTATACCTTCTATGCGTGTCACATAGTAAAGAATAGCTAATAAATTTAAACAAGAGCATTTAATGTAAATAAAAAATACATCATGATTAGTAGAGGCCGATCTTTGATTGGGTGAGTGAGGTACTCAATTCATGACCTTCCCCTTTCGTACCTAAGTTCCTGAGCCAAGACACTTTGGTGATAAAGGACTAATGGCCTTTGGCACGAGTCTTGGGCTTCCTAAATTTCTAAAAATATTTAGGTGGCGACTTTGTAATCTAGCAAAGCAGTCCATTTTTGGCATTTGATTCAAACATCGATTTTCTAAAAAAAATTGCTGAATTTGGACTCTTTTTTGGGTTTTCATCATTTCACATTGCACTTGTGAAATTAGATTCAGAACCACAAGTGGAGTCCAAACTGTAGGGCTATTCGCCTTCCGAAAGGAGCGTGGAAAGTTGAGCTATACCCTTCATAACGTAACTTTCTTTATTCCATTGCTTGCGCAACCTCAAGCAAATTGCCAAAGTGGGTTGCCGAGCTACTGGAATGGTCATTACAATTTTGCTTGACAAACTAAAATGAGCATCTAAAAAAGAGGTTACCACAAGGATCAAATTGATGAATAAATTTATATGCAAAGACTACAAAAATGAGTTAATGGTTAGAGAGAGAAAACAACGAAATGGTCCCGTGAGTTTCTTTCTCTGTATTTGATTCTAAAATTCATAGCACATTGAGTGTTTGGCATGGAAAGCAAAGCTTTACTTCTACTAATGCAAATCACATTAACATATAAATAAACTTGCAGTAGATGAGAGCAAAAGTAGAATAGTATGTATTTATCATCTTCTTCGTTGAACTCTCAAATGTTTCCTACAGACGGCGCTAATTGTGAGACCCAAAAAATCCTCTCACATGAATTATTGATAAGATCCAACAAAGAGATGAGCTTGGCTCTTGTAGATCTACAAGGATCAGCATGATCAGCACCACCCAACCGGGGTTGCCGGCCGAAGACACTCCGATGATAAAGTTAGCCAAAATAGATCAAAGAGAGAAGATGAAGATTTAGAGAGTGCGTGTGCTCTGTCACAGGGAAAATAAGGCATACCTCTTGTGTATGGGGTCCCCTCCTTTTATAGGGGATGGATAATATTTGTTTAGAATATTTTGCCCCTATAGCTAGGATATTTTTCTGGCTCCCACAGTATACATAATTTAGTTTGATATGTTAAAATTTGTTAACTAATGAGTGTGTAAGGGGTTGCAGTCGAGATATTAAAATATATGTTAAACTGTGTGTCAAGTAAAAGTATGATTCACTTTATATATTTCTGTAAATATATATGTATCAACCATAGAAAACCCCTTCTCTTTTTTTTTATCTAGTTCTCTCTCTCTCTCTCTCTCACTCTCGCAGACTGATCCCTTCGTCTCTCTCTCTCTCTCTTCCCTTCTTTTCGTCTCTCTGCTCTTTCTTTCTCTCCCTCTATATCTCACTCATTATAGTTGATTAATGCCTTATCAACTGATATGTTTAAATAGTGCTACCTTGACAACTCCACCAAAGCATCAGATTTCAGAAAATGTATACAAACTACAAACATTTGACACTAGCAACATGATTAAAATCTCTATTGTGGATGCTCTAAGTGTGCATTACTTTAGTAAAATAATAAAATATTGCTAGTATAATCATATTTGTAGTCAATAAGTGTGAATGTATCACAAAAGCTAATAAGAAAAATATGAAAATGGATAATTACACGGACCTTCTCTCTGGTTTTTGAAATTATACTACCTTCTCCAATAAAAGAGAGAAAGCAAGAGGTGGTGATAACCCAAGGAAAGGGAAATGAGGGGAAATATATGATTTGATGGAGATGCCTAGGGTGGTGGTGATGGATAAGGAGAAGGGAATAAAGGGGGATGGATTGGGAAGGAAGGATGCTTGATTACGAAGATAGGAATATAAGGAGGCGTTTGGTTATAATGATAATAGGATAAAATAGGGAAATGTTTGGTTATGTTTTCAAGGGAAATTTTGATATTTTAGTTGGTTTTTAAATTTTTTATAAAATGATGTGTAAAAAAATAAAAGAATAATTGATTTTTTTGTAATGTCTTTTGACTATTTTAAGAAGTTGTCTAGACAACACCTACTAAAAATAATAACGTCATAATTTTATGTTAATTGTTCAACGTTAAAGAGTAGAGGTGGGTGCGAGTCGATTGCGGATACGAAACCTCCAATCCGCCATCCGTCCGCTAGATTGGCAGATTAGAGAAAATCAATCTACATCCATCCGCCAATCTGACAGATATGGATTGAGCGGATTAGCGGATTGACGAGTGGATGCGAATCGGTTTGGCGATTTAAAACTTTATAAATTTTCAACATAATTCAACTTGTGCACTTTCTCAAGAAAAAAAAAATTACAGTTAATGACTTAAAAAAGTATCACAATCACTGCATGTCTCATCCAAAAAAAGAAAATTTGAAACTTTAGAATATTACAATCACTACATGCCTCATCCACATATTACAATTACAGCATGTTTTATTTACATAAAATATTACAATATGTAATTCTTAAAATATGTGACTCTTCTTACTTTAATACCACTTTTAGAAATAATTTCATTACAACTTTTGTCAATTCTTTTTTCCCCTCAATTGATAGAAAATTAATAACAAATATAAAAATAATTACATCAAACTAAATTTTTTTCCTTCAGCTATTTGAAACCTGCTAAAATTATTTGAATTCACCTTATTTAGATTTTATTGAGTTATGCTTTTGTTGGCTTTTTGGCTTTCGAAGGTTATTTTGGTAATTGCGAGCGTGCCAGTAAGGATCAATTAGTCCTCACAGAAAATTAATTGCCAACCAATTATCAGACGATTGTGTTTTAGTTCTTTCAGCCTCAATGAAGAGGACTTTTACTGGTGGCTTGACTTAGGCGAATTAAACAGATAATAATGAATTGAAGAACAGTCGAAGTATTTCATTAAGATGAAAAGACTTACAATGATCCAAACTCAGCCTCGTAAAGGTTTACAGCAAATCAACTTGGAACTATTCCTATGAAACGAAATGCAGTGCAGGAATTTTAAAGTACAGTAATGTAAAGAACTGTAAATGTATGACTATAAATGTAAAACTTGAAAGGAAAATAAGTATAAAGAACTGGTTTTTTTTATCTGAGTCTGGGGGTTTTTTCTGAGGTCTTCTCTACTATTTATATTGCTCAAGGATGACCATCGAATTGCATTTCTAACCGTCGAACTGCTCCTCCATGATCATCGATCATGTTGCCCCAATATTAGCTCCATTACGCCATTACTTGCAGTTAAGCTTCTCTCCTAAATTTGAATCTGAAATGCGAGTAACCGTTGAAACCACATCACTTTGTATATCTTTGTTGATCCGCTGCTACTCAGATCTCTTAATAACCAATACTAACTGCCATGTGTACAATCAGGATCAAGGACCTGAATAGTCTTCCTATATTACCCTTATTTTGCCACGCGTCGAATTGTAATTGGCTTGTACAAAATATGTAGCCAACATTACCCCCCGCACTAATATACCCAATACTTGGTGATATTAGTGGATCAAAGTCTTTTCCCACGTCTTAGAACGTGCATGGTTTCCAGAAATGCAATTATCATTTATCATCTGCATTAAACTTCCCTTCAATCTTTTGAACACCTCCACCACCTTAGTATTCGAACAGACTGGTACACTTTTTATGGCCGAATCAATTATCCCCTTCATTGATCGACCACACGAAGAGTCATATGATGATGTTGTTCCTCCTTGAAAGAACCTCCATGCATTAATTAGCCACATTTACCCACCCTTCTATATTCAGGTCATGGATGCCTTTGCAGATTATCAACCCTTGGACTTTGAACATATTGCCCTTAATCCTTTGATTCAGAAACTTACAAATATGGACATGGGAAGGTCTTCTTCTGACTCATCCTCAAACTACGAACAAACTGCTCTCAATCCTTTGATTCAGAAAGTTACAAATATGGACATGGGAAGTTTTCCTTTACAACCCTCTGCATGGGATAAGGCTACAACTTCTTCCTCTTCTGGGGCTTCTGACTGGACAAACTGGTCAAAACCCGAGGCCTGTGATTTAAGGGAGCGAATCAACCATCACTTTGTTGAGTTTGCTGACCCTTTAGAATTCCCCTCCTATGCGCGAAGCTCAGTGGTCTATCCTTATGTGCCCATTGACCACCGACGCAGTTTGGAGGAGAATCTACTTGTGGCATGGTATACATCTTCCATGCCTACAAAGACAGTGCATGTCGTCCGACGCCTAGAAGAGGCACAAGGGTACAATCCATCATTCTTAGCCCAGAAGGCGAAGATTTGTTCTTCTAACTGGCTCGATTATATCAATGCCTTTGTTCCTTCTGCCCTTGCTCCATCTCCTGAGATAGTAGCATCCACACCTTCTCTTCCGCCAAATCCTTGCTGGACAGAGAAACTGAGGCTTGCCCTCTCCGCAGATAAGGTCTTTCCACCTTACAAACCTCCACCTTTCCCTATTCCGGCTGAGCGGAAGCAAGCTCAACTTTTGCTCGCGGCTTTCTCCCACTTGCCCTTCAATGTTCTTGAGGACGAAGTCCCTCTTAAGAATCTTCGATGGGCTTGTAATATTCTGACTCGGGGTCACGTCCTCAACCCCCTCGCCCAAGCAGAGCTTCACATGTTTTTAGACCAACTTTCATTGCTTCTCCACTGGCATCGGACCTCTATGACCACCACACAATCTTTAGACCAACTTTCGTCTCTTCGAATTCATGCCCAGTATGAAGCAGAAAACTTTATTGAAGAATTCAATGATTTCAAGAATAAAGATTCTACATACTGGGATGACTTGAATATAGACGAATTGGAACAAGGATTGAGAGAAACAGCTTTCGAAATAAAGGCTAAAGAGCTCTTTTACGAAGTGAGAGCACATCAACTCATGCAGCCAATGTTAGAAGAAATAGAGGACAAAATAAAGAAAGAACAGAAATTCATTGATCATAGTTGGACTAAATTTCATGATCTTGTTATTTATTCCATTCCCTATTTTTATGAACTTGAGTTTGTACCCAAATAGGGCCATTCGATGTAACTGCTTTTGCTTTAATACCACTAAGACTTCTCTTTGTTTGATATGGTTTGATCTTGTCTCCATTTGTCTTTAAAAGCAATTTCAGAGCTTCGAACTGAACAATCTTTTCCTTCGAACCTGGATTCAATCGTTTTAAATGAACATTAACAAAAACGACCATGAACTTTTCCAGTTTATGAAATGCAATAGATAGTTTTTGTTGTTTTTCTATTTTGGATCTATGCTTCGAATCTAACAATCTTACTCTTCAAAACTTGTTTCAATCACAACCAACATATGGTCAATGATTTAGTACGATCAATCAGTTTTAAATTGATCTTTTTGTCTTGAACAACAGTCCATACTTTCAAAAATATAGAAGCTCCTTTTGAGGGCTGCACTGTTTTAGTTCAAAAAGACAACTTTTTTGAATATATATAAACCAATTATTGGTTTTGATGTTTCGAATGCCAATTTCCATTCCTAAGGGATTTCTAGTTTTACTTCGAAGAACATCACTTTCATTAAGAAACCTAAAAAAAGTCTTTAATTCCTTTGAAGTAAACGAATACTTGAGCATTCTTGTATCCATTGGGTAGGGAATGTGCTTCGAAGCCGGCTTCTTAGTTTCGAAACCGTTGTTATTGGACTTTTAGCGCCAAAATCTGGTGTGTTATGTTTTGAACACCAATTCCCATCCTCACAGGGTCTCAAGTTTCACTTCGAAGGACATTACTTTCATTAAGAAACCTAGAACAGGTCTTTAATCCCCTTCAAAGTAAATGAATACTTGAGTATTCTTACATCCTTAAGCATGGAATGTGCTTCGAAGCTAGCTTCCTAGTTTCGAAGCCGTTGTTATTTGACTTTTGGTGCCAAAATCTGGCTTCAAAGCCAAATATTCTACTTCGAAGCTGGTATCAACATCTGGGATGTGTTTTTCCCTCCAAGAGTATCAATATCGAAGGAAATTCTTCGTATTCGTACTTTTAGTACTTAACGAATTTATGTGATGTATCTTTCAGATACAAAGGCTTTTGAAACCCTTTTATTTCGCATTCTGAAATCACTTGCTCGCTCAACATACAAACCCTTTATCTCTATTCATCTCCCACTTCTTTCTACTTCCTTTCCCAGCTTCGTCCTTTGAGAAAGCGTTCTATCAATGGCTTCCTCTTCATTGAAAATGCCAGTTGTAGAGCGTGTGAGCCTATCTGTAGCCCTAAAAAGGCTCATTGATGCAGAATGTGAAAAGTACAAGGCTGGGGAGAAAAGTGCCATCGACGGACGTATCTTCATCCCTCGTCGTCATGTGCAACAAGACTATGTGCTTGGCCCCATATTCAAGGAGATTCCTATTGAGCTTCCAGCTCTATATCCTCGTCTGGAAGACCATTGTCTCCTTTACGAAGGTGGCCTTGACTGGAGGAACTGGAAGACGAACCGCCCCCACCGATGCTGGCCCACGGTGAGACCGGAGTGGCAAGAATGGTATGATCGAGTTGTCCCTAGTAGGACCCTGGACCTTCAAGAACTCTGCCTCCTCGACGCCCTCCGACTATCCAGGTTAACCATCTCAGAGGACCCCTTTTTAATTCCTGCTGCTCTGTGCTTTTAGAATTCTGTTTTTAATTTCTTCCAATTCAGATGTGGGATGATGGCCCCTACTGTTCTTGACATTTGCCATCTTTTAGGATAATCTCCCATTGGAACTCCCATTAGACCAAATTATCCTGACCTAGCAGTCCCTTTTTCCCTCCCCTCTCTTAACTCATCCTATAGTGATTTTGTCAAGGCTAAGAATAGAAGGGAGGGTCTTGTGACCGATAGGGAATTCTTCTCTTTCTTATTATATTGGCTTTGCAAGTTCCTTTTCTGCACCTCCTCTCAAAGAATTTTGCCTAAATTTGCCCCTCTCGCCAAAGCCCTTGTTTTACAGAAGAGGGTGGCTTTAGCCCCATACATTCTAGGTCACGTATATAGAGCCTGCTCTCTTTTCTGTGAGAAACATTTAGATATCAATCAAGGGGGGCCGATTTGGATTCTTCAGCTTTGGCTTTTTGTTTATTTCCCTGAGTTACAATCCAAATGCCTTAAATTTTTTGAACCAGACCCTCCTACTCATGGCATGAGGCTAGCTAATACTTCACTTTATCCTTCTACTTTTGCTTTTTACTTCTCTTTCTTCCACTAACTTTCAGCTTCTCCTCCTTCCTACTGCTTTCGTCCCTTCGAACCCACTACTATTGGCTCACTTTGGTTGAAGAATTTCCTAAGTGATAGGCTCTATGCTTCACCTGCTCACAAAGATATATAGGCCTCCATTTTAATCCCCAGAGAATTATTCATTGGGACCATGAATCCCAGAGCTTACAAATGCATTCCTGAGCCCTATTGTCCTGCACAATTTGCTAGACAATTTGGCTTCACTCAGGGGGTCCCAATACCTCTCTGTAGTAACACCAATCTGAGTCTTACCACAAGGGATGTAAAAGTTCGAAGGTCCAGACTGAAAGAGGCAACTTCTAAATTTATACAGGACTTAATCGATTTTGAGTATACCCCCTACCTTCCTCAAGGTAACATTTTGAAGAGATACCAAAATTAGTGGGTGACCAATATGGAAGTGTACTTGGCCATTTCCCCTCAAGACCTACTGTCAGTGTTGGATGTGCCAAGCCCAAAGGAGTTGGAGTTGCTACTTCTTCCACCTGCTCGACCACTCAGCCTCTGTGCCTACTTCCACACAATCCTTGCCTCAACTCCTCCTCCTAGAGTTACTCTGGCCACCTCGAAGAAAGGTATATACCCTCATCTCTTCTCTTTTTACCTTCTTTGTAATGCTTTCAGTCTTATCTTTAGTTCTCTTTTTGTGAAGGTGGTGCAGGTGCCTCACAGGGAGACTCTCCTCAAAAGACTCAAGCTCTAAATCTCCTCAAAAGCAAACGGCAACAAAAGAACTTTTACTTGAGCCTGAAAAGGAAGTTTTTGAGGTGCAAGTAGAAAAAGAAGAAGAAGAAGAGTCAACTCAAGAGCAAGAGTCTTCTCTGAAAAGAAGGAAAAGAGTGACCATCCTTTCTTCTGACTTAGTTCAAGATCCCACACATAAGACAATTGTCAGAGTGGAGGAACTCACTTCTGAAGAATCAGAATCCCAAATTGGAGAGAAAGAAATTGAGGAAGAACATTCAATGCCAGTACAAAAAAAAAAGAGAAAGAAGATGACTGTCTCTCCTTCTGATTTTGTTGAAGACCCTATACATGAGGTAGCTGCTAAGGTAGTGGAACAAGAGCACTCTAAGGCCATAATTGTCTTTGAGAGAGCTGAGAAGAGACGGCAATAGCAATTCTTAAGAGATGAAGCTGCTGCTGCTGATGCACTTTAAAGGGATGTTGCAAGAAGACAACACATTGCTGAGCACTACTCTCTTCGAAGCTCTCCTACTACTACTGTCGCTTCTGAAACAAGTAACTTCTTTAAAGCCTCTACTGTTTTTCCTTGTTAAATTTTTGGGTATTGAGCCTTGACATCACTTTGTCATTCTCTTCTTTTGCAACAACAACTCCTGAGCTTATTCTTCCAATGAGAACTCCCTCAGTTTCAATTGAGGTTGATCAGATGCAAAATGTGAAGACCATTCAGATAATACTCCCACTTCCTAGGCCTACATTCCATGTACCCCCTTTGAGGCCAAACATTCCTGCATCTTTTCCCTTTGAATTGAATCCATATCTTCCTTTCTTATCTTTGGATCTACCTCTATTCAATTCTTTTCCGAGCCTTGCTCTTTCCCCTCCCCCTAAGGAAATTCCAACTGTTGCTCCATCTCAGCTGATAGTTGATTCCCCTAAAGAGGGTACTGGTGGCTCTCCAACCCATGGTTTATTACCTTTATCTACTTCCAGTCCTTCTTCCCTTGACCTATTGGTGGCTAGGACCATAGAGACTGCTGAAGATGTTCCATCCATTTCTCCTATCCCTATGCAATCCCCTATTTCTTTTACCACTACTCTTTCTACATCCCTTATGTCCATGGACGAAGTAGATGTCTTCGAAGCAAGACTAGCCAGTCTCTTCGACATACCCTCTACCTCTCCAATAACTAATGATGAGGCTGAGCCGTTAATTCTAGCTGACTCCTTGTTAGAAATTCTTGAGAGCTCCTCTTCCTCCAGTAGGAAGCCTTCTGCACCTCTGATGGATTTAGACAGCTGTCTGGAATTACTGATATCTTTTTCAAGGATTCCTTTCGAGGCTTTACAAAGGCCTATAATAAGAAATGGCTTCCTGCAGTGCTGCAAAGTTGTTGAGCAATCCAACATAACTGTCTCAAGTCATCTATCTCAGGCAGCGGCTACTATTGACTTCTATATCAACATTTGTCATACTGCCAAGGCTGCAGAAGAGAAATTAGTGAGAGATCAGAACTTTGTTTCCACAGTACATTCTGAAATCTCAGTGCTAAAGGAACAACATTTCTCTATCTCCCATTTTCGAACTCAACTACTGGAGAAAAAAGCTCAACTTGAGGAGGAGCTGTCTGTAGTGAATCAAGCCTTAATTCGAACTGACACCAAACTGCAGATCACCAACCAAGGATTGGCCGATCGAAAGTAAGAAATGACGACAGCCATTCAGTTGGTTCCCTCATTTAAGAATAGGAAGTTTGTTGTAAAAGAACAATTAAGGCATTATGATGATTTTTGGGCCAATTTATGGCAGAATGTATTTAACTCTTTATGAAGAAAAACAAATTCGGATTTATCATTTGAGTACTCTTGTGTTCTTTTGCTTGACATTTATTCTACTCCTTGTGTTTCCCAAATAGTTGGAAAATAAGGCTTCAAATATCTGTCATTGATCTTTTTGGGATGTATGTATCCATTCAAATTTCTCAAATGGTATGTCCCAAAAGGCAGGACTCTATGAATTTGATATGGTCCTTCTCAGTTAGGTGACCATTTGCCAAACTTATGACTTTTAATTCCTATTGGGAATATTGTCTTCCATACCAAATCACCTTCATCAAAGCTAATGTATTTGACTTTCTTATTGTAATTTTTGGCTGCTTTCTTCTTTTGCAAGAGAATACTGTTTAATGCCAGAATTCTGGCTTCATCTATGCCTTCTAATTCCAAGCACATACTCTGATGGTATTGATCAAGATCTAGCTGGTCTTGGCATCTTACCCTCAAATATTTAACATTAATTTCCACAGGTAACACTGCATCATGCCCATACACCAAGGCATAAGGAGTAACTCCTGTGCTTGACCTTGGGGAAGTTCTATAAGCCCACAATACATCCACTAATAAGTTATGCCAATCCCTAGGATTGTCTTCCACAACCTTTTGTATTCCTTTCTTCAAGGACTTATTGGATGATTCAGCTTGACCATTGGCTTATGCATAATAGGGGGTAGAATTAATAAGGCTAATTCCAAACTCTACCACAAAGGACTTCACTATTTTTCCATCGAACACAGTCCCATTATCAACAGTTATAGTTTGTGAGATGCCAAATCTATGGATTAAATCCTTGATGAATCCAATGACCTCAGTCTGGTCTACAGCCTTGTATGGCTTAGCTTCAACCCATTTAGTGAAATAATCAGTGGCTACTAAAATGAAACAATGATGCTTCGAAGAGGGTGGATGTATTTTCCCCATCATATCCATGGCCCATCCTCTGAATGGCCAAGGCTTCACCACTGCATGCAGGTCAGTTATGGGCACATGCCTTATTGTGCCATGCTTTTGACATGCCTGGCAACCTTTTGCATACTCTATGCAATCTTTAAGGATAGTTGGCCAATAGTAGGAATGCCTTCGAAGCAACCACCTCATCTTCACACTAGGCTGATGAGCACCACTGATGCCTTCATGAACCTCAGCCATAGCTGTTAATGCTTCTTTTGGGCCCAAACATTCTAACAATAAACCATCTCCCCCCCTTTTGTAGAGAGCATTGTCTTATATGATGTATTGCATGGATTGCAATTTAATTTTCCTGTTGGCCTTCGAGGATAGACCAGCCAAGTACTGCATTATTGGATGCCTCCAATCTTGTTCCTGTAAGTCATTATGATTGACTTCCAGGACCACATTCCTTTTATTTAAGGGTAGTATAGATTTCTGGTATATTGTTTGGTTTATGTCCCTTTGAGTATTATCCCTTCTCTTAAAATTCGAAGCTTTCTGAGCTACATCATTAGCTCTATTATTCAAGAATCTTGGGACATAAGTTACATTTGCTATTTGAAATTGAGAAAGCAGATGTAATGCAACAACATAGTATGGCAACATGCTTATACTCTAACATTTGAAAATTCCTTTTACTTGGTTAACCACCAATTGAGAATCTCCAAATATGTCAACTATATGAACTTGTAGTCCAATCAGAATTTCCAATCCCGCTATTAAGGCTTCATATTCAGCTTGATTATTAGAACAAGTACTTTCATCCACTCTGAAACCATGTGTGGTTTCTATTCCTTGTGGTGACTTAATCACTATACCAATTCCAGTTAGGCCATTGGCTTTTGATCCATCAAACCACATTTGCCATGGCTCAACACTAGCCATACCAAGTTCCATTATCTTTTGGCTTTCTGTTTGAGATGGATGATCTGCCAAAAAATTAGCTAAAACTTGTCCTTTCACTGCCCTTTGGGGAACATATTCTAAATGAAATTCTGATAAGGCTAATATCCATTTGCCAATTCTTCCCCTTAACATAGGTCTAGATAACATATACTTAACCAAATCTGTGGTTGCAATTACCAAGACAGTTGTAGGCAAAAGATAGTATCTTAATTTCGGCAAAGAAAATACAATGCAAGGCCTGCTTTTTTCTCTGAAATATTTATATTCAGAAGAATTTAAAAACCTACTAAGGTAATAAATAGCTTGCTCCTTGCCTTCTTCATTGTCTTGGGCTAAGAAAACTCCTAATGAATCTTCTGTTGCAGCTATGTACAACTTCAAGGGCTTGTCACCCTTTGGTGGCATTAGCACTGGAGGGTTGGCCAAGTAGACTTTGATATCTTCAAAAGCAATTTGATGCTCTGCTGTCCACACAAATTCCTCTTCATCTTTCAGCCTTAATAAGGAAGAAAATACTTTAGTTTTCCCTGCAGTGTTAGGAATGAATCTTCGAAGAAAATTAACCTGTCCAAGGAACTTTTGTAATTCTTTCTTACTTGGTGGAGGTCTGGCTTCAATGATGGCTTTGGCTTTATTCTGGTCAATCTGTATTCCTTTCTTGTGTACCACATAGCCCAAGAAGTTTCTAAATGATATGCCAAAAGCACACTTAAGAGGATTGAGCTTCAATTTGAACTTTCTCATTCTTTCAAAGGCCGCTTCTAAGTGAAACAGATGCTCCTCCATGGTTTGGGATTTAACTACAATGTCATTAATATAACACTCTAAATACCCTCTAATGAGGTCATAAAAGATGGTGTTCATAGCCCTCTGATATGTAACCTCAGCATTCTTTAGGCCAAATGGCATTTTAACCCATTCGAAGGTCCCAATATTCCTAGGACATCTGAATGTTGTCTTGTGAACATCCTCCTCTGCAATGCAGATTTGGTTATAACCAGAGTGCCCATCCATCATTGATAAAATTCGATGTCCTGCTGAACTGTCTACCAACAAGTCTACTCTAGGCATAGGATACTCATCTTTTGGAGTTGCTAGATTCAAGTTTCTGAAATCAATGCATACTCTCATTTTACCATTTTTTTTTAACACAGGCACAATATTGGATAGCCACTCAACATACCTGGCTGTCCTAATAAAGCCTGCCTTGAGTAGTCTAAGAATTTCTTCCTTAACTTTCTGAATCACTTCTGGACTCATTCTTCTTGGCTTTTGCTTGTATAGCTTGAAATTAGGCCTCATAAGGAGCCTATGTTCTACTAATGATCTCTCCAATCCTGGTAGTTCATTATAAGACCATGCAAAGCAATCTTTATACTTCTTCAAAACAACCAACAACTGGTCCATGTCCAAAGCATTCAAACAAGCATTTATATAGGTGGGCTGCTGTATAGAACCTTCCCCTAAATTTACTTCTTCTAAGGGGTCTAGAATCTGATAACTTACTGAAACTTCTTCTTTGATCCCCTCTGGCTTTGAAACAATTTTCTTACTTTGTTCTGCTCCCAGGTTCTTTAATTCAACATCCTTACTCTCCTCCTCATAAAAAAAATCTGTCCATAAGGCCTCTTCTTCCTGTATCTCCTGGACTTTTATTTTAATGTCCAATGCACAGTATTTGTCAAGGGCCAAAACTCGGCTCGTTGTCGCTCCGCTATGACCAATCATCATGGCTTCTTTCCCTTGCTCTTGTACTCTCTGGACTATTAACTTTACATCCAATACTAAGAACTTAATTAGAGCCAAAGACTTGGCTTCTTGGACTTCATTTCTTTGCCTACAACCAGGCATCATTGTCATCCTTAACGACAACCTCCTTATCAACACTCTCCTGGACTAAGTGTTTCAGGTGTGTCACTTCCTCATCAGTCGTTACTTCGGCTGAGCCATCAAGTTTCCTTAGTATACTGAGTGGTGTCACTCCCTTAATATATAGTTTGGCCTCTGCAAAGTCTGTACAAGCTATGAAGGGTTGAGGATCTACATCAATTTCCTCTGTCTCCCCATTGCCCAAAGCCATCATTATTTTCTGATGCAAAGAGGAAAGCACACATTTGTTAGTACGGATCCAATCTTTACCAAGTAAAGCATTGTACTTAGCATTGCTGTCGATGACGAAGAATGTTGTCATGCAGTCTCTGGTTCCCACACTCAGGTTGATGGGCAGAATTCCCTGAGCCATCTGCTTGTCTCTAGCAAAACCAGCAATGGTTGTGCTGGTTGGGATTAACCTGAGATTCCTTTTCTCTGGTTTCTTCAAGGAAGATTTCGATAGTAAGTTCACCGTTGCCTCATTATCTATCAAGACTCGGTTTAATTGTATCCCATCGAAGAAAGCCTCGATATACAAAGGCTTGACATGCTGTGTCATAGAGTTTGAGGGATATTCAAAAGGATACGAAAGGTTAATGCTCACCTCTTCTTCACTCTCATATTCAGTTTCCATTAGAGTAGCCATTCCGGAATCATCTTGCACCATACTCACTTGTGAGTCTTCACTAGAGACTGGAATTGGGTCAATTTCTTGCCCTTCTTGGTTCTCATCTCTAGCTTGGAATTCATGCGGTAGTATGTGTACCATATTTACTGATACTGGAGGAAACGAGCCAAATTGGATGGCTGGCTGTATCTGTTTCTCCTCTTGGCCACCTTGTTCAGCCACTTCAGAAGCATTCTCTATTCTGTATTATGGCATTTCATTACTAACAGATTCTTTCGAATGGTCTTTTTCGACTGGCTTTTCAACCAAAAATATTTGTTCAGCCATGAAGGCTTCGAACATTTCTTCTTCCACCATTTCTTTCTTTTGGCCTAAGCCAACTGCTTTCTCTGCCTCACTATCACTTTCCATCAATGCCTTCTCCAATCCTGCTAGACTAGATTTCTCTCTGGCTTTTAGTTCAGAGTGAACTTTGGCCAACTGTTCTCTACTACAATCCATTTTGCTTTGTGGAGTTGGTTTTGGAATATGGTCTGACTTTAGATTCTTCTTTCCTTCTGTCTGGACCAATGAAGAGCTCTCTCCACTCTTTTTCAAGTCCTGCTGGTACTGAGTGTACCTACGCTGAATTTTTCTCCTTTGTGATCTAGAAATTACATGGACCATGTCTGGTTCCTTTGTTTTTGGGTGCTTAAGCAACACCCAATTATTGGGAGCCACCAAAGGAGGTTTGACCATCCTACCTTGGTTTCCAATTACATCTCTTTGAGTAAACACTTCCCTAGGTTTGTTTTGCATCACAAACCAATCTGGGACTCCAGGTACCCACGATCTTATTGACCCAACTGTTGAACTGCTTCTTTCCTCCTTCGAAACTACTTTGGTACATGCGTGAAGCCCTTTGCTTGTACGACTTCATGCTTTGGGCCTAACTCAGGCCTTCGATAAAGGTGTCCACTTTTTGTCCTGCGTGAAATTGATCTATGGGGCCAATCCCTGGCTTTGATCCCATAAACTGAACCCTTCTCCAGTCTCCTTTCAGAATGACTGCTCTCCATCCTGTAATAATTAGGTGATTTGGATTCATACAAAGGCCTCTTGCCTTTAAAATGCATTCTATCGGCTGTTGGTTCAACCATCAATGGTTGCTGCCTAACACCAGATGAATATGGCCTTTTATTGTAAGCATTGGTTGGTTTAGGACGTCTTTGCACATCCTTGTAGTACTGCTTCCCATCAATTGGAAGCCCCTTCAACCACTTGTAACTTAGTCTGCACTTGGGACACATCATTTGCATTACAGCTGCTTCTAAGGAATCGTCATCCAGTGCTTCCTCATTAGAATCTTCCCCCTAGTGTGAGAAATCTTGTTCAATAGCTGGTAGATTTCCAGTGTCTTTCTTGATAGTTGTCTGGTTGGCCACATGCATCTGCACATTGACTTCTTCTAATTATTTCAAAGACAGGTTCTGAAAGTCTGGTACAATGACATTGGCTGCCACCTCTCCAATTTCTAGGAATTGATTACTGTCAATTCCCATGGCCTTTTCTGCTTTGGTTGGGAATTTCAAACTTCATTTCCGAATTTGTTCTTGGATCCTGTCTCGAAAAACAATACAGTTCTTAGTCGAGTGAGACCAAGAATTATGCCATTTACAATATACTTTTCCTTTAAGTTCATCAGGAGATGGAATTTTGACTCCTTTTGGTAACTTAAGGAAGTTGGCTGCAAGCAAATGATCAAAAATGTCATCTGCCTTAGTTAAATCGAAAGAGTATTTCCTGTGAAGGTCTTTCTTTTTAAACTGTTGATCAATTGTTGTATCTTTATGAATTAATACTTCACAGATTACAGGTTCTTTCCCCACAATCTCTGCTGCATCAATCTCATAATTAGGATCTCTATAATATGTCTTATACGATGCATTATTTCGATCTTGTTCTTCCTCTAATAATGCTTCGTATCTAGACACCTTATAGGTGAGTTCTACTAAGTCTCTGAACTCAATCGAGTCAAACTTCTTTCGAAACCTAAACTCTAAACCATTTTGAGCCAATCTCACAAATTCTGGCTCTGGTAAGATAACTCTACATTTACTTCGAGCCTTTTTAAATCTGGTAATGAACTGAGTAGCCTTCTCATCAGGCTTTTGACTTAATCTTGCCAAGTCTACTATGGAAACCTCTGGCTCTGATTGGAAGAATTGGACATGAAATGCCTCTTCCATTTGTTGCCAAGTCTGGATAGAGCTAGGTGTAAGGTTAATATACCATATAAATGCTCCCCCAGTTAGGGAATTTGGGAATAACCTTAACTTCATATAATCATTATTAGTAAATTTGCCGCATTGAGCAGCAAACCTAGCAATATGCTCTACTATTGATTGGTTTCCATTCCCATAAAAAAAGGCAAAGTCTGGTATCCTAAAACCTCTTGGGTATTCATGTACCCTGTCTACCCATTCTGGATACAGCTTTCTGTACACTAGAGTCTGGACCCCCCGAGCCATTGGTCCACACATCTCTCTAACAATGTCAACAATTTGGTCCCTAGGGACTATATTTTGTGCCTACTGAACCACTACTGGAGGGGCAAACACAGGATTTGGTGAGCAAACTTGTGCCTGTGGTCCTCTTGGTCCATAAGGTGGTACATTTGGGATTGGTTGTCCCTGTGGTGCAGGTTGCTGTTGGAGGTGTGGGTAACCCCTTTGAGCCTGTCCTGCGAAAGGTGCTGAAACTGGTGTTGTATCTCTTCCATTTATAGGAAAACCTTCCACCCCCCTAGGTATAAATTCGAATGAGGGATTAGTGAACCCCCTTGTGCTAGGTATGGCTTCGAACATAGGATTTGGAACCATTCTTATGCCATTTTCTTGTATTGGGCAAGATCCACCAAATTGCATGGCTTCATTGTTAAGTACTGAGGCGTTTTGACCTACTATAGGCCTCGGAATAGATTCGTACCAAGACTGAGGTGATGGTCTTTTATAGTTCTGATTACTAGTTTGACCATTAGAATGTCCATTAACTTGCATAGGTTGTTTATCTCTAGCCAATCTTTACTGAGGGACATTTGAAATTTCTTCGATGTGTCTTGCACTCATTGGTTGGTGGTTATTCATTCGATCCAAAAAGGATGTTGCTCACCTTTCCATCGTGTTCATTAATTGCTGACCCATAGCATCTACTAAGCCACCCCATGGATTTATTGGCTGAGTAGATGAAACAGTGGATGGTCCAATTCCTTGGTCTCGTCCAATATTATGAGCATATGGTACTTGTTCTGAAGTGCTGGTCTATTCGACCATAGGTTCTGATAAAATAGGAGTTTCCACAAGACGTGTTATCACATTATCCTCTGGATTGGGTATCTCTACCTCTCCTTCCACACCTTCTTCCAAGCATTTATTTTCTCCTTGTCTTCTACGTCTAGCCATTTTAAATGCAGTCTCACTGGGTGTGCCAAAAATATATGTTGGCTTTTTGGCTTTCGAAGGTTATTTTGGTAATTGCGAACGTGCCAGCAAGGATTAATTAGTCCTTACAGAAAATTAATTGCCAACCAATTATCAGACGATTGTGTTTTAATTCTTTCAGCCTCAATGAAGAGGACTTTTACTGGTGGCTTGACTTATGAGAATTAAACAGATAATAATAAATTGAAGAACAGTTGAAGTATTTCATTAAGATGAAAAGACTTACAATAATCCAAACTCAGCCTCGTAGAGGTTTACAGCAAATCTACTTGGAACTACTCCTATGAAACAAAGTGCAGTGCAGAAATTTTAAAGTCCAGTAATGTAAAGAACTGTAAATGTAAGACTATAAATGTAAAACTGGAAAGGAAAATAAGTATAAATGACTGATTTTTTTGATTTGAGTCTGGAGTTTTTTTCTAAGGCCTTCTCTACTATTTATATTCCTCAAGGATGACCATCGAATTGCATTTCCAACCGTCGAACTGCTCCTCTATGATCATCGATCATGTTGCCCCAATATTAACTCCATTACGCCATTACTTGCAGTTAAGCTTCCCTCCTAAATTTGAATCTGAAATGCAAATAATCGTTGAAGCCACGTCACTTTGTATCTCTTTGTTGATCCGCTGCTACTCAGATCTCTTAATAATCAATACTAACTGCCACGTGTACGATTAGGATCGAGAACCTGAATAGTCTTCCTATATTACCCTTATTTCGCCACGCGTCGAATTGTAATTGACTTGTACAAAATATATAGCCAACAGCTTCACCACTACAAAAACATTATTTTAGATTCCACTTTTGATTTTTCAGCCTAAATTTGTGAGGCTTGTGTTCGATTAGAAAGTGTAACCAAACAACAACTTCTCAAGAACCAAACAAGAGTGTCAAAGATTTGACCGTGAGAAACTTTCCAAGATAAAGAAGCACAAGCCTCACAAATTTGTGTGCAAAATTTATGATAATAATTATTTAAAAAAATAAGAACTTATCCCTTTCCAAGGTGCTATTAGTAATGCACTAGAAAAAATTCAGACTTTATAAATCCTGTTTGGCATAATCTATTTTAGTATATTTTTTTATCTTTTATCTTTTTTAGGTCACATCAATCAATATCTCCTCTTTATTTTTCTACACATCTTTTTATAAAAAGTTAAAAAGTATATTTATTTAGGACATTCTAAACCAATAGAGAATCGTACCAAAGAAGGGACCCAAAGCTCGAAAAAAATAATAATAAATTGAGAGAAAAAAATTCAAATAATACATGTCTTAGTTTAATATTAGGGTTAGCCTACAAGGTATGTTCATGTGGTTAGTAGATAAGTCTGGATTTTTGCCCAAAATCTTATTTAAGACTTGTATAAGAAATCCAATGAAATGAAATATAAAATAATATTAGAATTAGTCAAAAAAATTAGATAAAATGAATAATTGAGTATTAGAAGAAATAAATAATAGTATAATAGAAATATATATAAAAAAAAATAAATTTAAAAAAAAAAGTCATATAAGCAATTAGAATTGATCAGCATGAGAGAAATATACCAATTATAAACACACTTGCAGAAGATAATTAAATTAACAATAAGTTAAAATATGGGCCTGATCACAATTTTATATAACCTTTAGTTTTATGTTCTATTTTCATATTATCATCGTGATTAAATTGATTTGAATTTAACATTGGGATTTAATTAACAAAATTAAAATTTTAAGGACTTAAATTAAAAAGTTGTTAAACTTTAGAGATTATTATTGTAATTTATCCTTATTTTTAAAAACTCCAAAACCAAACAAAGTAATCTTTAAAATGTGGGAGCAAAATTTTCTTTTAAATGTCAAACATATAGAGCATCCCCATCAATCTATCATATTTCTACCCTAAAATATTATTAAAAAATTAATTCCTTGTTTTAGAGAGTCACTTTTTCATATACTTATCCCAACAAACTCTTTATTCTTTCTTTATTCTATTGAAATATTATTTTTAATTACAAATTTTACTTAACAAAAATAAATAAAGAAATATAATTTAGAGATGTGCAGCCTTAGATAATTTTAAAAAAATTATGGGCTTGTTTGGTTGATGTTTCTGAAAAAAATTTCAGAAATTTTCTCTACAAACAAATTTCAGAAATTTTCTCTACCAAACAAATTTTTTCAAAAAAATTTTTCAAAACACACAAACCAAACAACTTTTCCAAACAAATCTCTCTCACACACACATCAAATCAATCACTTTTTCCAAAACTCTCTCTCAAAACAATTTTCCAAAACAAATTTCCCAAAACACCAAACCAAACATGTTTTCGTACTTTTTTTTTCCAAAACATGTTTCTGAAACACAAACCAAACAAGCCCTATATATTTCAGGAACTATCATGACTCCCTACAAATAAGGAGCACGGTAGCAATCCTAAATAATACTAAGAGGAGTGTATTAGGGCTCTCTTGGAGAGTGTATAGGGAACATTAACCCCTGAATTTAGCAAAAAGCTAAAATAAGGGTTCTGCTGGGCCTGCTCATTGCCCGTACATATGGGTCAACACATGGGCTGTGGTAGTAGTTTAATTCAAGCCCACAAATAGTCCCCAAGTTCAGAAGTTGGACCCAACCCATTTGGATAACTATGACTTCGCCAGGTAATAGTAAGAAAAAAAAATATGTTAGACGCATATAGGTTTCGTTTGGGAAGTGAATGGACTTTTTAGTTTTTTGACTTTTTTGATTATTTTAATCTAGGGCTAAAAAACCTAGTTTGGAAATGGTTTTTGACTTTTTTGATTTCTTTGTCAGAGAAAGAATGTAATGATCATAATTTGGATGTGATGTTTTGTTTTATTAAATTAAAAAACTTATTTAGCCAAAAAATTCCCAAACCCAACTTCCCAAACATAGGCATGGTTACATGCATAAAATTTAATCATAAATCAAATTTAGGATCGAATTATGCGCACATAAAACAAGTATTACTAAAGCAGGTTTATGCCACGTTTGGGAACAGGTTTTTTTAGTAACTTTTTGATTTTTTGGCTAAAATGTGATGTAAAAAAAACTAGTATGTTTGGGATGATTTTTTGACTTTTTACAAAAAGATGTGTAAAAAGTAGAGAGAAAATGGAATCTTTGACTTTTTAGTATAAGTTGTTGAATTTTTAATTTTTTTTAGTAACTTTTTAGTTTTTTGACTAAAAATGACACTTGCCAAACGAGGCCTTAGTCAACTCGTAGAGTTAGAGAAAGAGAACCCTAGACTCTAAATTAAAGTTGTCAATCTTTTCTATCTAAAAAATAAATAAATAAAAATGTTGTCAATCTTAACCATGAAAAAGAATTTTAAAAAAAATGGTTGTTAATACCAATTAACATACTATTATTTTTATCATTAATATGGAATCTATTCATTTTGGTTGATTTTAAACTCAAAAACTACTTTTTAAAATTTTTTTTTTTATTTTCATTTCTTTAGTGAATTTTCTTCATATTTTAGTAAATTTTTTTTGAATTTTTAGACTCACTAAATCTAGATGCACTAAAAAAAAAATTAAAAAAAATTATTAAAGACAAAACTTTAAATAATAATGAAAACTCACCATACATTTATGTGTTTTTGGAGTAACATGGTGATTGTCAAATTTCTAATAAAATTTACAGCAATATAATATAAGAAATGAACCTACTGAGTTAGCTTGGCAAGTTGGTAATGGAAGAAATTAATTAGTTTAAGCGGGTTACTTGTAATACAATGAATTAAAACTATTTAAAAATAATAATGTTATATGTATCAATCGATGTATTAATTAGTATATCAATTGATAATATGACATAATTTAAAACGTTTTTAGAATTTGTAATATGATTAATGAGTAGGGTCAATAATAATATTATAACTAATATTGATACACTAGTTAATATATTAATTGGTGCATATAACACCACCATCTTAAAAAATTAAAAACAAAATAAAATGAAGACGAATAAGATCCAAGGAAAGTACCTCTCTGGCTTTGTGCAAACTCACATGGCTCAAAAATAAATTATGAGGAAAAATATCTGTCGATCGTCAATTCTTTCAACTTGAATATGAAATTAATTATCTTCATCTAATTAATATAAATTTAATTATTTATCAACATGTACAAAATAATTAAAAAATGTACTATGAGAATTATATTAAAATAAATATTTAAATATATAAGAAATTACAATAACACATATGAAAGATTTGGTAGAATAAAGTTAAAAATTGATAATTCAACAATCTATGTTTAAAACATTTCTCATGTATAAAAAAAAATAAAAAAAATTAATATGGAAAATTATATTAAAAAAGTTCCAAGGTTTGATTTTCATAACAAAATAAAATTTTAATTTTATTAATTTAAACCCTAAATTTTGAATTTTTTTTCAATCTAAACTATTGACCTTTTTTTGTTAAGTAATACTTATCAAAAAAATATATTTTAATCATTAAACTCAACGAAAAATGATATTTTAAACATTTCATGTACTCCTACTTAACGAAAATAATAATGATTTAGATTAAAAATAAATTAAAAAATTTAAATTTAAATTAATAAAATTCAAAATTTACTTTATTAGAAAGGTTAAACTCTAAGTTTTTTTTAATAATTTTTTTAAAATAATAATTATGAAGGGTAGACAATCCCAATAAAATGCACACTTCACCAATATTACAAACATACAAAGAGCCCAACCTCATACTTTCCCAAGAAAAATGAAAAGTTGTGCAACATACACCCTTATTCAACAATCCCAATATTACTTTTGAAAAATATTATAAGTTTTAAATTTTTATCAAATAAATAACTGAATATCTCACATGGATGTGGGACTCATGTGAGACATTTGGTCACTTGTTTTGGTAGAAAATTAGTATTCCTAATATTATCCATTATTTTTACATACATCTTATATATCATTTTATGCAACACAAACACAATCTTTAATGCAACACAGGGATGATATATGAGATGTACAAAAAATAATAATAATAATAATAAATTTGTCTTAAATAAAAATATTAAAATTGTGTATATGAATGTGACATATAATAGAAAGTGATAAAAGTGTATATAATTTAATTTTATGTTAGCTAATGAGTCTGGAAGTGGTTGCAGTCGAGATATTAAAATATATGTTAAATTGTATGTTAAGTAAAACTATGATTCACTTTTTGTAAACATATATATCAACCATAGAGAACCCCCCTCTTTTTTTTATTTAGTTCCCCCTCTCTGTTCCCTTCTTTTTTGTCTCACTGTTCTTTCTTTCTCTCCCTCTATAACTCACTCATTATAGTTGATTAATGCCTTATCAACTGACATGTTTAAAGAGTAATACTAGAAATCTCAAATATTCTATTAAAAATTTTACTAAATATTTTACATGGGTGTGGGACCCACACAATGTGAGTCTCATGTGGGTCCCACACCCATATGAAACATTTGGTAAAACTTTTGATAGAATTTTTGAGACTTCTAACATTTTTGATATTTAAATAGTGCTACCTTGACAACTCCACCAAAGCATCAAATTCCAGAAAATGTATACAACCTACAAACATTTAACACTAGCAAGATTATTAAAATCTCTATTGCGGAGGCTCTAGGTGTGCATTACCTTAGTAAAATGACACAATATTGTTAGAATGATTATTTGTAGTCAACAAGTGTGAGGGTATTACAAAAGTTGACAAGAAAACGATAATTATACGGACCTTCTCTCTTATTTTTGAAATTATACTACCTTCTCCGATAAAAATAGAAAACAAGAGGTGGTGATAATCAGAGGAAAGGGAAAAGAGGGGAAATATATGATTTGGAGATGGCTATGGTGGTGGTGATGGATATGGAGAAGGGAATAAAGGGAGAAGAATTGGGAAGGAAGGATGTTTGATTATAAAGGGAGGAAGAGGGTTGCTCTACCAACCAAGGAGAGTCTATTGGTTATCCAACAAAAGAGCTTTTTGTGCAATTTTTTCAATGATGAATTCGGATTGAGCTGTATTGACACAGTTGTGAAGGAGAAGAGTGTCAAGGTATTTATCAAGATTTTGAGCGTTTGTTAATTTAAAAAATAAGTGCATAATTAAATAGTCTAATTAAAATTAGGGGTGTAATTTGAGCGGGCTCAACCTGAGCAATCCAAGCCCAGCCTGAATTTTTTTAGGGCTTGGACAAAATATTTTCAAATTCGATACAAGGTTGGACAAAAATTCAAAAGCTCGAATTAAATTTGGACGGGCTTGGGCAAAGATGTCAAACAACCCGAGCAACCTGAAACCCGAATTATACATATATAAATATATAAAAATATTAAATATAAATATAACTTATTAGTCATTACATGATATTAAAATAATTTATATTATTAAATCATATTGAATATATTATATATACAAATAATATAAAATCTTACTTTTTTTCTTTTTATTTTCACTCATAAATTGTAAGGACTATTATAGTATCATCTCTCTTACATTATATAAATTATTTGTTTTGATGGTATTAATGATTTTCTATAATAAAAAAATTAAAAAAATAAACTGAAATTCATTTACAATTCGAGCAACTCGAGTAATTCGGGTTTAGCTCAGGTCGGACTTGAACAGACAACCTCGGATTACAATTCGGGTTTGGGCAAGTCTCAACACAACTTGAGTTAGGATTGGACAACCTCCAAATCCGACCGAACCCGCCCGAGTTGCACCCCTAATTAAAATATGTGTTAAATGATATATATATATGGAAAAATCCAAAAAAATAAAATCAGAAGAAAAATTTGAGTAAACTACCAATAGATCCTAATTGTTGGACTTAATTCCCATCAAATCCTATTGAAAATAAGTCTTAGTAAAATTATTGTCAAAAATAATTTTTTTGTGACAATTTTTTATATATGTCGCTAAAAATTAACAATTAGTGATTTTTTTTAGTCATGATTTTTATAAATTATTGTTAAAATTTACAATTGATAACCTTTTTTTATGATAAATTTTTTTCATAAGATTTATTAAATAATAAATTAATTTATTAAAATTTATGAATTATTTAAGATGATCTAAATAAGTATATTTTTTTACTTTTTATAAAATATGAGTTAGATTTAAATTGAATTTAAAATGTTGTGTTAAAAAAATAATATAACTTAAATAAAATAATATAATTTAAATAAAATAATAATTTTTTAATTTTTTAATTTTTTTTAAACATATCAAGCAAAGTCTTACACGCAAGTATCTAAAAAACATTTAGAACTACCCACTCTCTCTCTTCTCGGTGTACCTCTCTGGCCAAAAGTCCGCCAGCTGCAGACCACACACCGCATTCACTTTCTCTCACTTCATTAACTCCCGTACTTTGCTGATTAGAATGCTCACTACATAAAGCAAACAAGTTAGCAACATATGGAAAAGAATAATGCTTGGACCCCCTCTGGGGGTCTCCCCTCATCCCTTTGTCACGTGGCGGGTAGTGATTAGAGGAGCAGGAAAAAAAAAAAAAAGAAAAAGAAAATGTAACTAATGAGAGAGAGAGGGGGTCAAAGGGGGTGGGGGAAAAAGGGGGGATGAATCATTGTTGTATGGAAAATGCGTTGGACCCCATGCTGGGTCCTTGTTAACAACACTGCTATCAACCCGTGGTGAAGTCGACCTCAATGACGGGGCGCCTCGGGCAGTTTTCTATTTTTTTTTTTTTTTCTTTCAATTTCACAGTGTCACGTGGCACTAGGGGGTGGTGGGGGGATGAATCACTGGGTGTATGAGGCATTTTTGTCCTTGTTAATTGGCTGAAAAATAATTTTTTTTTTTATTTTTAAGATTTCAGTCATTGATAGTGTGTCATGCGACATGGGAGGGTGTTGCGGATACCCAGCCACTAGGGTTCTTAGCATCACTCGCAACATATTTAGCAAACCCATTAGAGGTACAAAAAAAAATATATTAGCTGACTGCCTAGGGTCTAGGCTAATGGGCTCATTGAGAGCACCATTAAAAATGCTCCAAGACAACATAGCACTCTTTGAGAAGAAAGGTTAGATCATCTCTAACGGTTCACTAAACGTGATATCAAATTTAAAATTTAGTAAAAAGGTCACTTTTTAAATTCTAACGGTTTCACCAAATCGATATTAAATCGAGAATTCACCAAACATTTTACCTAAATAAGAACAGACGAAGCATTTCACCAAATCACTATTCCTGACCGTTGGGGGAGACCAACCGGTCGACTAGCCAATTGACCGGCCGGTTGGTTGTCCCGAAAAGAGTTCAAACAGTTCAACATTTCGGGTTCAAACCGTTCAAAAAATAATAATAATAATTTCGCCTAACCGGTCGACCAGCCGGTCGTCCCGGAAAAAGTTTAGAAAGTTCAACAAAAAATGTTCAATTCGTTCCAAAAAAAATTCCTCTCACCGGTCGACCAGCCGATCGACCAACCAGTTGTCCCGGGCAGATTTGATATTTGGTGAACCATTGGAGCCTCTGGTATCAAATTGGGAAAAGAGTGATTTTTTTACTCAGATTTGATGAAAAGTTTGATGAACCGTTAGAGATGCTCTTAGGTTAGATTTGGGTTATTCAAAAAGTTTATCTTAAAAGAGATTTTTTAATTTTAAGCCTAATTTGACATGTTTAAAAAAAGTTAAAAAATTAAAAAGTCACTATCTTATTTAGATCGCATTACATCTTTAATACATCACTTCAAATCCAACTAAAATCTAACTCATATTTCATAAAAAATTAAAAAGTACACTTATTTAGGACATCCCCAACAACCCCTTAAATTAAAACAGTTAAAAAAAATTAAAAAATCAACTTACTTCTCAAATGAATTCATAGAAGTCTATATCGATTGTTTGCTAAAGTAAAAGAGGTGATATAATTTAGGATAAATTACAAATATATCCTTGAGATTTATTTAAATTATAAATTATTTCTTATAGTTCTAAAAATTACATTATGCTCCCTAAAAATTTTAATTTCATAATAAATATGTCCTTTTATTAATAAATCATCAAGTTAATTAACAGTTTTTAATAATTTTAAAATTTTATTTCAATTAATAATCCAAATAATTTTATTATTATATAGGTGAACAATTAGAAATTTCACTTTTTTAATTAATTCTATTAAATAAAAAATTCTGACAGGGACGTATTTGTAATTTTCTAAACCATAGGAGATAACTCGTATTTTAAACAAATCTCAAAAGGTGCATTTATAATTTACCCTATAATTTAAAAGGTCCATGTATTTGCCACACCCTTACAGAAAATAAAAAAATATATAAAAAAAAACCCCTAAAACCCCTAAGATAGACCCATAGTAAAAAGAGATGGTCATATTATTAAAAACCAATAACACTGCTACATGAATATCAACCTAATTAATCAACAAGGGTTCTTGACCATATAATACAATCTTGGATTTGTTTGTAAGTTTTGTATCATAGGCATTTTGTTACGTATGTTTGTATTATATATTATATAATTTTTGATAAATTTATGATAATTTATAATTCACAAAAATGTGTAACTTTCTTTCTGAACCAATAAATTGTTGTAACTTTACTAAAAAAATAATATAATATTTGATAAGAAAATACGTAATATGTACCCAAATATATATATATATATATAACAAGATACATATGATTTCACCCTACAAAGAGTGTACATAAAGAAAACATAACTCCGTTCAAAAAAAAAAAACTTCACACACTTTCAAAATATATAAATAAAATAACAACTTTTCATTAGTTTAAAATAGTGAGGTTTCAATTTTGAGCAGGGTTGTTGGCTTTTTTGACTTTCGAAGGTTAATAATATAAATTTAAGCATGCCAGCAAGGATCAATTAGTCCTTACAGAATTTATAATTGCCAACCAATTATCAAGCGACTGTGTTGAAGTTCTTTCAGCCTAAATGAAGAAGATTTTTACTGGTGGCTTGTTTAGGAGAAAATTATGAATAGTAACAAGTAAATATAATTCAGAAATCAAATTTCGTTAAGCAAATGAAAACTTACAATGAAGTTACAATGACCCAATCTCGATGAGGTTCACAGCAACAAACTACTAAAAAATTATTCCTATGAAATGAAATGCAATACAGGAATTGAAGTGCTGGAAATATAAAGAAGCTGAAATGTAAGCGGAAATAAATATAAAGCAAATAAACTGGTTTCTGGATCTGAGTCTGGGTCTTTCATTCTGAGGCCTTCTCTGCTATTTATACTCTTCAATGATAACCGTCGAAGTGGACTTCCAACCGTCGAATAGTCCTCCCATGATTGCTGAACATGTTCTCTCACAATCAGTCCCACTACACCGCTCTTTACAAATAGGCTTCCCTCATGATTTTGAATTTAAATTTATGAGTAACTGTTAGGCCACATCATCTTGTATCTCTCGACTATTCTGGTGCTACGCAGATCCGATACTACCAATACGAACTGCCACGTGTCCGTCTTTGATTGGAGAGTTGCATTAATTCCTCCATTGCCCTTTACGTGCTACGTATCACTCCACGATTGGCTTTTACAAATTATACAGCCAACATTACCCAGCGCACTAATATACCCAATACTTTGTGATATTAGTGAACTAGTGCATTCTATCAACGTTTTAGGACGTGCATGGACTCTGTATATTCTGGACATATAATTGTTTTTTAAATAATAAAGCAGTAAACTTCATTAAATCCTGGTACTTTGCACTTCCATTCTTTAAGTAAATGAAAAGACTAATACATCCCCAATGGTCAATCACACTTTCTCTTACATTAATCGAGCATGTGAGGAGTCTTTGGAAGATGATTGCAGGTCTCGAAAGAGCCTCAATGCATTTATTGGCTACACCTATCCGCCTCCATTTATACAAGTCATGGAAGCTTTTGCAAATTACCAATCTTTAGACCAAGAATTTGCCAACTACAAATCTTTGGACCAAGCATTTGCAGGAATGGACCTTGGAAGCTCCTCTTCTACCTCACCATTCTCCGCATGGAGCAAAGCCACTTCTTCTTCCTCCCAGTCCATTGGCTAGGAAAGTTGGTCAAAACTTGATAAACCCTAATTAAGGGAGCAGATTCATCATCGATTTGTTACATTCGATGATCCCCTTTCTATTCCTTCTTCTGCTCGGAGCTCAGTGGTTTACCCCTATGTACCCATTGATCACCAACGCAGTCTGGAGGACAACTTGCTTGTGACGTGGTACACATCTTGCATGCCAGCAAAGATAGTGCGAAAAACTCCTCATCTAGATGAAGCACATGGATACAATCTGTCATTCTTGGCTAAGAAGGCAAAACTTTGCTCTTCTGACTGGCTCGAATGCGTGAATAACCCTCAGTTCCCCTCTTCCTTCAAGATAGATCCCTTTGCACCTCCTCTCCCTCAAGATCCGCATTAGATAGAGGAATTGAAACTTACGCTTTTCGAGAATCAATTTTTTCCTTCCTACCAACCTCCAGTTCTTCCAACTACATTTGAGTGATATAAAGCTCAACTTTTGCTTGCTGCCTTCTTTCGCTTGTCTTTCAACGTTCTTGGAGATAAGATTCCTCTCAAGAACTTCTAATGGGCCTGTGATGTTATGACTTGGGGTCATGTTCTCAATCCCATTGCCCAGGTAGAGCTTCAAGCTTTTTTGGATCAACTTCCACTCCTTCTTCATCAGTACAAAATTTCTTTGGCTACCAATGACTCTTTGGACGAAATCACAGCCAATCAAATTCAAACTTAGTGCAAGCAGAGAACCTTATTGAAGAATATGATGACTTCAAGAATAAGGATTCGGCGTACTGGGATAATTTAAATATGGATGAAATGGAATAAGGCTTGAAAGAGACAGAGTTCGAGGTGAAAGTTGAACAACTTTTTCACCAAATAAGAGCATACTAGCTGCAACAATCTAGCTTTGATAGGATAGAAAATAGAATAAAGAAAGAACATAAGTTCATTGAGCATTGCTGGATTAAATTTAATGAACTTGTTACTTTTTCTATTCCCTATTATTATGAAATCGAATTCATAGCCAAGTAGGCCTTTCTAATGTAATTACGTATATATCAATAAAACTAAAGGTTTTCATCACCTATTTGGCATGATTTGGTTTTATGTTCCAATTGTATGCTTGATTGTATGGTTGTTATGACCTTGCTCCTTACTGTGTTCACAAAAACTTCAAATCAACCAATTTTGCTCTGAAGCCTAACTTAAATATTTTCAAAGTGTGGAATTTTCTCTTAAAAAAGACAATCTTTGTCCTAACTTTTACTTTCCAGTTACATGGTTAACATAATCTGTATAACTAACAGTTTTGAATTAACCATTTTTGCTTCGAAATACAATTCACGTGCTTCGAAGTATGGAATTTTTCCTTAGGAATTACACTGCTTACTCTCAAAGAGTGAGTCCTTTTGGGTTCCTTCACTACTTGGCCAAGTATTGGTTTTGTAGTGCTTACTTTCGAAATCCACAACTTTAAACAAGATAGACATTCTAAAGATTCTTTCGAAGGACATTACCGTATAAAGATGGTCTAGAAGTATGCTTATAGAACCTTCGAAAAGAACAAGCCTTAACTATTTTCCTTTTTTGAGGCATAAACTTCAAAGATCTTGGGAAAAAACTGGCTTCTGTAGACACCCCATTTTTAACCGCCCTTATAACTTGGACATCACCACTTGCACACCCAATAATGAATGTGTGTATGCTTATTAATTGCTTAGAAATCCTCAACGGAACGCCACAATTTTGAGCCTTTCAAACCCTACACACCTGTTGCCTTATTTTTTGCACCAAAACTAGAGTTTTTCAAGCCTGTAACCTCTTGTGGCCTACCGGCCACTACTATTGGCTGCCAACCATAGATTTTGGCTGTCAGCCAGCATTAGTGGCCTGTCGGCCACAAGTGTGTTTTGCAGATATTTTTTTGCTAGCTGTGCCAGTTGTTGGCACAGATGTATGCACCTTCATACACGTGTATGTATTGATATTTCTGAGGGAGTTGCTTGGTTTTCTATATATAGGCCTCCCCTTCCATTTTCAAGGTTGGAATTTTTAGAGCAAAAATTCTCTCTCTCTCCTCTCTCTCTCTCTCTCTCTCTCTCTCTCTCTTTTGCAATTTCTTAGCTTTTTGCAAGTTTTTGCCTATACACTCTAAACCAAACCTTACCATCTTTGAGCCGAGATACCTTTGTGCCTAGTTTGAGCTTTTGAGGGCGTGTAAGCCTTGATTTGTTGCCTAGAATTGGTCTTCTTTTCAAGAGGTATGAGGCTTTGCCTGTTGCTTTGCTTTAGTTGCTAGTTTTCCTACTATTTTTCTATTGTTTTTGGGCTGTATAAACTCTGTATTTTTGGGCTGAGACTTGTGGTCTAAGGCCTCAAAGGGTGGAGGGGTGGTTCACCCTTTTTTCCACCTTGTTCTTCTAGCCTTTACTCTTGTGTCTCCCATCTTTACACCATCTCTTTTTGAGATTTTTTACACTGATTTTCAGAACTTTTTCAGTGGCTAAAATGTTGTTTTGAAGTCTCACAAATGGAGGAGGTAGCCTCCCCTCCTTGTGTTTGTTTACTGGCCTAGCATGCTCCATGTTTTAGCTTATTATTCTAGCTTTTGTTAGCTTAATTCCAGCATGTTTTAGGATTATTTTAGACTTGTTTTAAGACTATTTTTTAGTGTTCATTATATTTGAGCTTTGTATTGCATGCTTATAGTGTAATAGTCCTCATAGGTTTGGTGGTTTAGGCCTTAGCCACCATCCTATTTGAGTTGATAGTGTTTATTTATGGCTTTCCATACTTTTGATCACTCTTAATCACCTCTGCAATCTCCCTCCTTTCTTGGCTTTTCATTTGCTTTGAAAGATTGGTTCAAACCAGTTGCTTGTTTAAAGCATGAGATTAAGGTCTTGTGCTTAATGGTTTAATCCCTTTAAGGGTTCATTACAAACGGTATGAAGCTTCTCTCATGCCAAAACAACACTTGGTTGGATGCTTCTTTCCATTAGAGGACTTAAAGCTCACCTTTGGACTTAATAAATTAAAGAATGAAAAGGTAATTAAAATAGAATAATAAGACTTGGACTAAAATGATGCAAGATAATAACTTAGTTTGGGTTCAATCGGACGTTAATTGAACCATTGAGTCTTGAATCGTTTCATACTTGTTAGTAATGTAAACGGTTCAAAAATCAATATCAACCACTTCCCTTGATCAATCCATGATAGGGAGGGGGTTTGAGAGTCTTTATTTGTTGTATTTATTGAACTTGCACACTTTGGTTCATAGGCCATCATGCAATGAAATTGCATCGATTGATGGTTTATGAATCAAGTTTACCACTCCTTTAAGCTGTTTGATGATAAGGAAGGAATACCCTACTCTTGCTCTATTTGCTCTCTGTTACAGTGAGCAGAACCAAGCATCAATGGCCAATAGACCACGTCCTGTGGATGGCAAGCCATTATTTGTGACCGGCAGGCCACCACTTGTAGCTTGTCGGCTACCTTTGCAAAATCCAACAGTGACTTGTTGAAACAGAACAGAGTTGGTTCTGGGATGGAAATCAATACAAGTGTTCTGTTGTGCAACAAAGGCATCTGGTAGCAAAAACAGTTACTTTTTCAAGCGGAAAGTCCGTGCATGCATAAGCATTCCTCGTTTCCCGAGGAGAAGTAATTAAAGTAGTTAATTTAGTTACTTCATGTTGTAATTAATTAGTTAGCTAATTAGAATTTTATAATTAATTAATTAGTGTAATTAATTAGTTAGATTGTGATGTTGTAATACCTAGCTAGAATAGTTAGCTTCATTCGGTTTATAATAGTTAGTTAATTCGTAGTAATTAGTTTAGCTATTTAGTTTATTCGGACCCTCCTGCACGAGGGAAAGCAATTGTAATAATGTGTATGTCTTCCAACCCCACATCTTTCTCCCTTTTATTTAACCGCTTACGATGGTTAGATTAGAGTATCATGTTTTCTTTAGCATAATCCATGTTTGCATCCACTTGTCTTGCATGCATTAGGCTCGGCGCATCATTCTAACCTGCATTGTCATTTAAATACTTCTTTGAATACGTGCTTAGACTGCATGCTATCAAATTGACTTACATGACATAATTAGTAGCCGAGCCTATTAATTGCATTAGTCATGTTGTATTAGTTAGGGGCATGCATGTTTTTTAACTCTTATCTTTTGGCTTGTCTTGGAGTACTAGGTGAGCATTTTTATGTTTTAGCATATCGCATGCATGTGATTGTTTCCATGTCTAGCATGCTTGCCATAAGGCTAAGTGCTTAAGTAATAAACTATTTTGAATGCCTGTGGATGAAGGCTAGTTGCTTGAATTGGAATAATTTGAGTAATGTTTACATACGATCACTTTTTCAAGTGACACATTCACAAACTTTTTTACAAACAAACATAAAATCAAATGCTCCAATTATTGCAAATTAGTCTATACTTGTGTGCCCACATCACATAGTAATGTTAGTCTAATAACTGGAACAAGAACATATAATGTAAATAAAATTCACATCATGATTAATAGAGGCCGATCTTTGATTGGGCCAGCAGGGGTGCTCAATTCATGACCTTCCCCTCTCGTACTTAAGCTCCCAAGCCGAGACAATCTTGGTGATGACGGA
This sequence comes from Camellia lanceoleosa, assembly GCA_025200525.1. Classification (NCBI taxonomy): domain Eukaryota; kingdom Viridiplantae; phylum Streptophyta; class Magnoliopsida; order Ericales; family Theaceae; genus Camellia; species Camellia lanceoleosa. The sequence continues at coordinate 19,704,163 of CM045764.1, read as the reverse complement.
CACGTGGCTTTTAGCACGAATCATAGGTTTCCTAAATTTCTTAAAAATATTTAGGTGACGACTTTGTATCTGGCAAAGCAATCCATTTTTGACAATTTGATTCAAAATTGATTTTTCAAAACATTTGCCAGATTTGCACTCTTTGGTGTTTATCTATTTCACATTGCACTTATGAGATCAGATTTAGAACCGCAGGAGTCCGATATTGTAGGGCTTATTCCTCTTCCGAAAAGAGCACAAAAAGTCGAAATGAAGCCAACTATGTGTTTTGAAGCCAAGTTAAGCATTTAAAATATACTTCCCTCTTATAACTTTATTCCTGAAAGAGACTCTCTATGATGTGGTATTAAAACCCCTTATGTTCTAAAATTAGCGTTTTAATTCCACATAAGTCAAAACCATCAAATGGTTTATTTCAGGTCTAACTGACCTATTTGGTTGAATTGGTAATCTTTTGGATAGAAAGGTTAAAAACCCTATTCTTTTGTGCTTTGCCTATTCACTTGCCCAAAATTTCCCTTCTCACCCCTACTGCTCTTGCCTGCAACTTTCCACTCCTTATCCACCTTCCTCTTTCAACTCTTCGATGATGGTTTCTCCGTCTCTAAAAGTGCCAGTTGTTGAGCGTGTAAGCCCCTTTGTGACTTTGAGGAGACTCATCAATGAAGAATGTGAGAAATATAAAGCTGGTGAACGATGTGCTGCTGATGGACGCATCATCATTCCTTGTCACCATGCTCAAGGAGAGTATGTGCTTGGACCTATTTTCAAGGAGGCCTCTGCTCAGCTCCCTACCTTATACCCTCGTCTGGAGGACCATTGCCTACTCTACGATGGTAGCCTTGACTGGGGGAGCGGGAGGTTGAACCGACCCCACTGCTACTAGCCTACAATGAGACCTGAATAGAAAGAATGGTATGATCGAGTTATCCCGCTCTAGAACGCTGGACCTTCAGAAACTCTACCTTTTTGATACCCTTCAACTAGCCAGGTTTCCTATCCCTGGAGACCCTTTCCTCATACCTGCTACACTCTATTTTTGGAATCCATCTTTCAATTTTTTCCAATTTCGATGTGGCATGATGGCCCCTACCATTCTTATAATATGCCGTCTCTTAGAGTTATCCCCCATTGGCACCCCTTTTGGTCTTGATTATCCTGACTTTAATGTGCCTTTTTCCATTCCTCCTTTGAATTCTTCCTTTAGTGATTTTGTACATTCTCAAAACCCAAGAGAGGGACTGTGTCAGAGAGAGTTCTTCTCTTTTATTCTATATTGGCTTTGCAAATTTTTGTTATGTACATCTTCTCAGAGGATTATGCCTGAGTTTGCTCCCTTTGCTAAAGCCCTTGTTTTGGGGAAGAAAATAGCCTTAGCTCCATACATTTTAGGCCATGTATATAGAGTCTGCTCCCACTTTTGTGAAAAACCTTTGGATGCCAACCAAGGGGGGCCACTCTAGATATTGTAACTTTGGCACTTTGCTTATTTCACTACTTTACACTCTAGGTGCCTGAGATTTTTGGTATCGGACCCTACTTCTTAGGGAGTAAAATATGCCAGAGTTTCACTTTACTCTTCCACTTTTGCTTATTACTTTACTTTCTTCCACCAACTCTCAGTTTCCCCTCCTTCTCAAACCTTCTTTTGTCCCTTCAAAGCCAATGTTAGCCCTGCCTGGTTGAGGAATTTCTTGGTTTATAGAAACTGTTCCCAACCTCTTTATTGGCACTTTACACCCTCAAGCTTACAAATGCATAGCAAAAGCCTACTGCCCTGCTAAATTTGCTAGGTAATTTGGGCTTACTCAAGGGATCCCTATCCCTCTCTGCAGCCAAACTAACCCTAACCTTGCCACTAGAGAGTTAAGAGTGCAAAGAATCAGGCTGGATGAGGCAACCTCCAAATGTATTCAAGACTTGATTAAATTTCAATTCACTCTCTTCATCCCATAAGGCACCGTGACCGGTTGTACAGGCGGTGGACAAAGAAATATGGAAGTACACTTGGCCATTCCCCCTCAAGATCTATTAGTAGGACTAGACTTGCCTTCTCAGGCCAAGCCTAAGAGGACTGGGCTCATCACTTCTTCTACTACTCTTACTATCCCAACTCCTACTTTCGCCGCCACAGAGACTGCTCTTGCTGCCTCTCCTTCTCCTCTTAGAGTCACCTGGGCTACTTCGAAAAGAGGCATGCACTTCCATCTTTCCTTTCTCTTTTCTTTATAATGTCTTGCTCATCTACTTATAGCTTCTTTTTGATACAAGAGCTTCGCAAGTAGACTCTCCTCAGAGGGCTCAAGCCCTAAGCATTCTTAAAGACAAGCAAAAATAGCAACAGAATAAAAGGAAACTTGTGCTTGATCCTGAAAATGAGGAAGTACCTGAAGTTTCTACATAAAAGGAACAAGAAACATTGCTTAAGAGGAAAAAGAAAATAACAGTCTCTCCCTCTAATTTCATTGATGACCCTACTCATCAGGCAGCCGCCAAAGCACTAGAGAGGGAGCAATCCAAGGAACTGGTGGTTTTCCAAAAATCTGAGAAAATGAGGCGGTAACAAATATTAAGGAATGACGTTGCTACTGTTAATACACTTCAAAAAGAAGCTGAGATAAGGTAACAAACTGCCGAACATTATGCTCTTCAAAGTTCTCCAACCATTACCACCACCACTTCCAAGGTTGTTAATTTTCTTTAGTTTCTCCACTAATTTCCTTTCCCAAGTTTTCAGCAATAAAACTTACCATTGCTTCTTATTTTCTGTCTTGTAACAACAAGTACTCCACCTCCTCCTCCTTCGACAATGGCTTTTTTTGTCTTGTCTGAAGTTAAAAGGCCATTAAAGGCAACCTCAAAAAAGAGGAAGAAAATCAACACTGAAGTGCCCTTAAGTGTAGAGCCAATCCAGATAGTACTTCCACTTCCCAACTTTACACTTTTCATACCTTTTTTGAGACAATACATCGCTACTTTTTTATACCCAGGCTTGACTCCATATCTACCTCGTCTAACCTTTACCTCAGCCCAATTTACTTCTCCCTATAGTCTTGGCTGCTCTTTCATCACCTTAAAAGGCCCTAGTTGTCACCTCATCAGTGATAGCTGGTGCTCCTAGAGAAAATACTTGTAGCTTACCAATTTCTTGTCCACTACCACCATCCAGCTCCAGTCCCTCTTCCCTTGATCTGCTTGTGGCCAAGACTATAGACACTGCCAAGGACACTTCAACCCCTTTTCCAATCCCCATGTAGCCATCTCTTCCAGACCTTTCTGCACCTTCAATGTCAGTGGAAAAGATGGACATTTTTTAAGCCCGGCTAGCTAACCTTTTTGACACACCTTCAACCACTCCAGCAGGCAGCAGCGAAGCTGAGCCATTGGCCCTTATTGACTCCCTCTTGGAAATTTTTGAGAGCTCCCCAACCATCAGTAGAGTTTCTTTGCCTCCATTGGATTTAGGCACCTGTTTGAAATTGCTGACATTATTTTCAAGGATCTCATTCGAAGCCTTACAAAGACCGATACTTAAGAATGGTTTCCTCCAATGTTGCAAAGTCATTGAGCAATCCAATATGGCTATTTCAAGCCACTTATCCTAGGCAATAGCAACCATAGATTTCTATGTCAACATCTGCTACATTGCTAAAACTGCACAAGAGAAGCTATTGAAAGATAAAGAATTTGTTTCCCATATACATATTGAGGTATCTGAATTGAAGGGACAACATTCCTCTTAGCTTTGAATCCAACTCTTGGAGAAAAAGGCCCAATTAGAAGAGGAGTTAGCAGCAATTAATCTAGCCTTGGATCGAACTGCTACAAAGCTGCAAATTACCAATCAAAGGCTAGCTGACCGTAGGCAAGACATGGCTACAGCCATTCAATTGTTCCCATCCCTTAGGAGTAGAGAATCAATTATAAAGGAACAACTGAAGCATTGTACTAACTTTTGGGACAATCTATGGCTACATGTACTTAACTCTTTATGAAATAAGTCCTTATTTATTGTTTGAGTATTTTCATGCTTTTTTTGTTTAGCATTTCTCAAACTTCTTGTGTTTCCCATAGAGTTCAATAATAAGGCTTCAAATACCTGCCATTGATTTTCTTGGGATATACATAACCATTTAGATTTCTCAGATGGTATGCTCCCCTAGGAAAAACTCTATGGACTTGATATGGTCCTTCCAAATTAGGTGACCACTTACCAAATTTATGGCTTTTAATTCCTAGTAGGAATATTGTTTTCCACACCAAATCACCTTCATCAAAACTAATATGCTTAACCTTCTTATTATAGCTTTTGGCTGCCTTTGTCTTTTGGAAGAGAATATTATTTAATGCCAGAATTCTAGCTCCATCTATATTCTCTAATTCCAAGAACATGCTCTGATGGTATTGTTCAGAAGTTAACTGGTCCGGGCATTTCACCCTCAAGGACTTAATGTTAATCTCCACAGGAAAAACTACATCATGCCCATATATTAAGGCATAAGGAGTGACTCCTGTACTTGATCTTGGAGAAGTCCTATTAGCCCACAATACATCCAACAACAAGTTATGCCAATCCCTAGGATTGTCTTCCAAAACTCTCTGTATTCCTTTTTTCAATGACATGTTGAATGATTATGCCTGACCATTTGCTTGTGCATAATAAGGAGTGGAATTAATAAGACTAATTCTAAATTCTGCTATGAAAGATTTTACATCTTTCCATCAAATACAGTCACATTATCTGTAGTTATGGTCTGTGGGATGCCAAACTTGTGAATCAGATCTTTAATAAATCCAATAACTTCAGTTTGATCCACAGCCTTATATGGTTTAGCTTCGACCCACTTACTGAAGTAATCTGTGGCCACTAGGATGAAACAATGGTGCTTCGAAGAGGGTGGATGTATTTTCCCTATCATATCCATAGCCCAACCTCTAAATGGCCAAGGCTTCACAACTACATGCAAATCAGTTATTGGTACATGTCTTATCATACCAAGCTTTTGGCATGCCTGGCAACCTCTAGCATACTCTATACAATCTTTAAGAATGGTTGGCCAATAATAGAAATGCCTTCGAAACAACCGTCTCATCTTCACACCAAGCTGATGGGCACCACAAATGCCTTCATGTACTTCAGCCATGGCTATCAATGCCTCCTTCGGCCCTAGACATTCCAATAATAACCCATCTGCTCCCCTTTTGTAAAGAGCAATACCATACACTATGTATTGCATAGACTGTAATTTAATCTTCCTACTGGCCTTCGAAGATGGGCCAATTAAGTACTACATGATTGGATGCCTTCAATCTTGATCTTGTAAGTCATTATAATTGACTTCCAACACAACATCCCTTTTAGGTAAAGGTGGTATTAATTTTTGATATATTGCTTGACTTCTGTTCAATTGAGTGTCATACCTCCTTCTAAAATTCAAAGCCTTTTGAGCTACGTCATTGGCTTTGTTATTCATGAACCTTGAGATATAAGTCACATTTGCTATCTGAAACTGAAAAAGCAAATGTAATGCAACAACATAATATGGTAACATGCTTGCATTTTGACATTTGAAAATTCCCTTCACTTAGTTGATCACCAATTGAGAATCTCCAAATATATCAACTGCATGAGCTTGTAATCCGATAAGCATTTCCAGTCTCATTATTAAAGCTTCATATTCAACTTGATTATTAGAACAAGTGGTTTCATCAATCCTGAAACCATGTGTGGTTTTTACCCCATGTGGTGACTTAATTACAACACCAATTCCAATTAGACCATTGGCCTTTGATGCGTTGAACCACATCTGCCATGGCTCAACATTGATCATACCAAGATCCATTATCTTCTGGCTTTCTGTTTGGCATAGATGATTTGCCAAAAAGTTAGCCAAAACTTGTTCTTTTACTGCCTTTTGGGGGACATATTCTAGATGAAATTCTAATAAAGCTAATATCCATTTGTCAATTCTTCCTCTCAACATAGGTCTAGATAACATGTACTTAACCAAGTACGTGGTTGCAATTACCAAGACAACAGTAGACAAAAGATAATATCTTAATTTCATTGTTGCAAAGTACAAAGCAAGACACAGCTTTTTACAACTAAGTATTTACATTCACAAGAATTTAAAAACCTACTAAGGTAATAAACTACTTGCTCATTGCATTCTTCATTGTCCTAGGTTAGGAAAACTCTTAATAAATCTTCTACTGCAGCAATGTATAACTTCAAAGGCTTGTCGCTCCTTGACGACATCAACACTGGAGGCTTGGCCAAGTAGGCTTTAATTCCTTTGAAAACAGCTTGATGCTCTGCTGTCCACATAAACTTCTCTTCATCTTTCAATTTTAACGAAGAAGAATATACTTTAGTTTTCCCTGCAATGTTAGAAATAAATCTTCGAAGAAAATTACCTGACCAAGAAACTTTTGTACTTCTTTCTTACTTGATGGAGGTTTGGCCTCAATGATGGCTTTAGCTTTATTCTGATCAATCTATATTCCTTTCTTGTGTACAACATACCCCAAGAAGTTTCCAGCGGATACACCAAAAGCACATTTGAGAGGATTAAGCTTTAATTTGAACTTTCTCATTCTTTCGAAAGCTGCTACCAAGTGAACTAAGTGTTCCTTCATAGACTGGGACTTTACAACAATATTATTAATGTAACACTCTAGGTATCCTCTAATAAGATCATGAAAGATAGTATTCATTGCCCTCTGTCCCACTGGGCGTGCCAAAAATATATGTTGGCTTTTTTAGCTTTCGAAGGTTAATAATGTAAATTTAAGCGTGCCAGCAAGGATCAATTAGTCCTTACAGAATTTATAATTGCCAACCAATTATCAAGCAATTGTGTTGAAGTTCTTTCAGCCTCAACAAAGAAAACTTTTACTGGTAGCTTGTTTAGGAGAAAATTATGAATAGTAACAAGTAAATATAATTCAGAAATCGAATTTCGTTAAACAAATGAAAACTTACAATGAAGTTACAATGACCCAGCCTCGATGTCACGACCCAAACCCGGCCCTATGGGTTTAGCAATCAGAATCGCCAATAATCCGAGATTACCAAAGGCTCATTGAACGATATCTGACCAAACAGTATGTGGGCTGGCGGAAGCCAATACAAGAAATAACTAGTGTACATTGAGTCAGGAAAATCAGATGCCAAAGACATTTTTTTATGCATTCATACGGTTCAAAACAAGACGATCTATACAATCATTTACAAACATTCAAGACGGGACCACGCCCTCGATAACATCTTGGTAAAACAGTAGACAGTCTATACAGTAGTACAAAACAGTAAGGAGACCGATGGGGGACACAAAACACCCCAAGCCATAGCATGGCAACTCGGAACCTCGCAGTGAGGCACATAGGCTGGCTTGACAAAACTGGGGACCAACCCACGCTCCTAGCTCCGGTCTGGTTGCTGAGAACCTACATATATATATAAACAGTGAGCTAAAGCCCAGTGAATAACATACAGCGTAAAGAGGTTATGAATGAATGTCCTTACAGTAATGAAATCAATTCATTAAACAGTATTTCAGTCTTTCAGTATTTCAATCAATCAGTCATATGTGGTACATCCATTAGCCTATAAACAGTAGGTCCAAAAGGACCAGGCCTTAATGCACTCCCAAGAATGATGGCCATCAATCAAGAATGCGATGGTTCCGCAAGGGAACCGACAGAGCTCTGTAACAGTAAACAGTATGCTAAGGATGCCACAATACAGTTCAGAATACAGGACATACATTCATTCAGTAAACAATAGCAGTTCAATAAACAGTTCAGTTCAGTATTCAAAAGATAACCATTTTGAATATATCTTTACACAATTGTTACTCACAGAGATTGGGCTAATAGCAGCTAGAGCGCGTCCCCGAAAGCCAACCCTAAACAGTTAACAAATAGAACACACACTAAGTTTCACAGTTGGGAAGGATGATAATTAAATCCCTAAATTTCCTCGGTGTGGTTCTATGTCTAAATCCTCATTAAGATGCCTTAAACTAGGCCTAAGAATGCCTAGAGTGGGATGAGGATGCAAAAATACACTTAGAAAACAATTCGCACTTTGGTGAAATAAGGCCTCCGCCGGCGCAGTTTCCCCGGCGGACAAGCAAAACAAAGGTCCCCGCTCGAGCGTCAACTTCCCCGCTCGAGCGTGACACACAATCCTCCGCTCGAGCCCACATTCCTCCGCTCGAGCGGACTGATGAACAGTACAAGATGCTGGATGCTCAATTTCCCCGCTCGAGCGCGCATTTCTACGCTCGAGCGGATTGTAAAACAAGTCGAAGAAAATGCTGGGAGCATGATTTCCCCGCTCGAGCGGCACTTCCCCCGCTCGAGCGGACATCAAAAATCTAGAAAATCCAGATTTAACCTCCAAGTTCCAAACCAAGTTTTGATGCTCCCAACTCGATCCTCTTGGGCCCATTTTCTGGAAAACTCTTTCAAACACATAGAATAACACGCTTTAAAGCTCAATTTAAGAAATCAAGGCCCAAGGGTGTTTCAATTAAACTCAATTTCAAACTAATTTTCAAGAACAACATGCAAACATGACATGCATGCACTTTAAACAATTTTAAGCTTCAATACTAGCTCAATTGAGCTCAATACTTGGAAAACAAAGTGAAAACATGAACTTAAACATGATTATGAATATGCATGTCCAATTCTAGCATGAATCCAACCCTTCAATCAACAATTCAACCATGCATGCAACAATGGAGTTCCAATTCAACATGTTTGCACTAAAGCATGGCCTAGCTCTCTAATTGGGCATGAACCATGCGAAATGAGGCTCAAAGACAACAAGAAGAAGATGATTTCCTTACCTATAGTGTCAATTACAAGTCTTGCAAGCTCAAATTAGCAATCTATGTTATAAATCTTCAAGTTCCTCTAGCAATTCTACAAAATGAACACAACTCTCTCTAATTCTCCTCTCTTGGTCGGCTAGAGTGAAGAAATGGCTGATGAAATGAAGTTGTTCAAGTGTAAAACAAGCCCTTAATTGTGTAGGATAGTGGCCCACTTAGTGGCACTATGGTAATTAAGTCCAAGTTTACAATTAACTCATTTTTAATCTAATTTAATCATTCCTAATCAATTTTCAGATAAATATACCATTAAATCACAAATATTCTACTGATTATAAAACACTAAACGGTTCCTAATTGCCGCGCCGATAAGGCCTTCAATTAGCAGTTTAAACATATGAATTCAAACAGATAATCAATCAATCAAACAGATGCAATATACAATACAATAAATAAACTCGATCAATTGGTTTGAACGATCGATTCGAGACTTGATTAATTCGATTATCACTCATTAGCGGTCCGTTTAGCAATAATCAAGATATAATTGTGGTTATTCGTAATCAAGACGAGGTTGTTACGCCTCCTCCTTATAAGGAGTTTAGTCCTCTAAACTCGAGTTACCTTCAGTCTGGAAGAAAACAGGGTCCAGTGGAAACAAATCAGGATATCTTTTAGCCATGTCATCTTTCCTTTCCCAAGTGGCATACATATGGTTCTGCCAATCAACTTTCACTAGCGGGATCTCCTTGTTCCTCAGTTTCTTGATCCGTCTGTTTACAATCTGTATAGGTCGTTCCTCGTAAGTGTAGTCATCACTCAACACGATACGAGTAGGCTCAATCACATTAAACGGATCTCGAAGATAGTCTCTCAACATCGAAATGTGGAAGACGTTATGCATATGCTCCATTTCAGGAGAGAGCGCAACTTGATACGGTCCGACATACCTCGGCGATAACTTGCCTTTGACTTCAAAGCGAGTCTGGCCTTTCATTGGTGTCACTTTCACAAACACGTGATCACCCACTTCATATTCTCTGTCCCGTCTTCTGACATCTGCATAACTCTTCTGTCTACTCTGTGCAGTTTTCAGTCTCTGTTGTATCAGTCTTATCTTTTCAGTTGTTTCATACACAATCTCGGGCCCAAGCAAAGGCCCATCTCCAACTTCTGCCCAGCAGATTGGAGATCTACACTTTTTGCCATACAATGCCTCGAAAGGCGCCATTCCAATACTCGAATGGTAGCTGTTGTTGTAGGCAAATTCAGCCAATGGCAAATGACTTTCCCAATTCCCCTGAAAGTCCAGTACACACATTCTCAGTAGGTCCTCTAGAGTCTGGATGGTCCTTTCTGACTGTCCATCTGTCTGAGGATGATAGGCACTACTCAAATTTCAATTCAAGACTCCAATGCAGTCAGAGGCTTTGCCGTAACCTCGATGTAAACTTCAATAACCGAAACAATAGATATAGGCACTCCATGCAATCTCACAATTTCATCAATATAGATAACAGCCAATTTGTCTGCGTTATAAATTGTCTTGATAGGTAGGAAGTGCCAGATTTGGTCAATCTATCAACAATAACCCAAATAGAGTCCATACCTTTCCTGGAGCGAGGTAATCCAACGATAAAATCCATCGTGATATGCTCCCATTTCCACTCTGGTATGGGTAAGGGTTGCAGTAATCCGGCAGGTCGTTGATGTTCCGCCTTGACTTGTTGGCAATGAAGACACTTAGACACAAAGTCGGCAATTTCCTTCTTCATTCCTGGCCACCAGAAATTCTGTTTCAGATCTTGGTACATTTTCGTATTCCCTGGGTGAATCGAAAACTTCGAACTGTGGCCTTCTTGCAGAACTCTTCTTTTCAATTCAGTGTCATTTGGGACACACAGTCTTTCTTGAAATTTCAGTACATTGTTGTCAAATTTGAACCCCGGTCTCGGTTTTGAATCTCTTTCTTCCATAACCTTTTTCAAGAAATCATCCAGTTGTTATTTTTCTTTAATTTCCTCAATCAATGCTGGTTGAGCAGAAATAACAGCTAAGGTTCCACCTTGTTCTTTCAAAACAATTTCAATCTCAGACTTCTCAAGGTCATAAAGCAACTCCTTCTGTCCAGTCAGCAAACAGGCTAAGTTCCCAATCGATTTTCGGCTCAAGGCATCGGCAACGGTGTTGGCTTTTCCCGGATGGTACAGAATCTGTAGATCATAATCTTTTATCAGTTCAAGCCATCTCCGCTGTCTCATATTCAGTTCTTTCTGAGTGAAAAAGTACTTCAGGCTCTTGTGGTCAGTATACACTTCACATGTTGCTCCATACAAATAGTGACGCCAAATTTTCAGTGCAAACACTACTGCAGCAAGTTCTAAGTCATGGGTAGGGTAGTTCTTTTCATGTGGTCTCAACTGTCGGGAAGCATAAGCAATAACTCTCCCATTCTGCATTAAAACACATCCCAAACCCTTATGAGAAACATCACTAAAAACAGTATAACCATCCGTACCTGAAGGTAGAGTCAGAATCGGTGCGGTCACAAGTCTAGTTTTCAATTCTTGGAATGCTGATTCCCTCTAGTCAATCCAGTCAAATGATATCCCTTTCTGTGTCAACTGAGTCGGTGGTAAGGCAATTTTGGAGAAGTCTTTGACGAACCTTCTGTAATATCCAGCCAATCCCAAAAAGCTTCGGACTTCAGTTACATTCGTTGGTCTAGGCCAGTTCACTACAACTTCAATTTTCTGCGGATCAACAGAGATTCCATCCTTGCTAATAACATGCCCCAAAAACATAACATGATCAAGCCAAAATTCACATTTAGACAGTTTAGCATACAGTTTCTGTTCTCTTAAGGTTTGCAGGGCAAATCTTAGGTGATGTTCATGTTCTTCTACAGTCTTAGAATAGATCAATATGTCATCAATGAATACCACAATGAAGTCATCAAGGTATGGTTTAAAAATTATGTTCATGAGGTCCATAAATGCAGCAGGGGCATTCGTGACTCCGAACAGCATAACTAAAAATTCAAAGTGGCCATACCTCGTTCTGAAAGCGGTTTTATCAATGTCTTCCGGTTTGACTTTCAGTTGGTGATACCCCGATCTAAGATCAATCTTGGAAAACACTTGTGCACCTTGTAACTGGTCAAATAGATCATCAATACGCGGTAATGGATATTTATTCTTTACAGTTACCTTGTTTAGTTCACGATAATCAATGCACAGTCTCAGTGAGCCATCTTTCTTCTTCACAAACAAAACAGGTGGGCCCCACGGTGAAGTACTGGGCCTGATAAACTTCTTATCTAACAATTCCTGCAACTGTACTTTCAATTCTTTCAGTTCAGTTGGAGCCATTCTGTAAGGAGCTTTAGATATCGGCTGTGTACCCGGAATCACATCCACAGTAAATTCAATTTCCCTATCAATCAAATCTCCTAGCAAATCATCTGGAAATACATCTGGGAATTCTCTAACTATAGGAATGCAATTCACATCAGTTTTAACATTATCATTAGCAGATACAGTCAATACAGAACACAGATATCCTTTACACCCCTTTCTAATCAGTTTGACAACTTTTACAGAAGAAATCAGATATGGGGGAGGTACTACTCCACTCCCACTAAACACAAATTCAGGCAAACCCAATAGACGGAAAACAACTTGCTTTGTTACACAGTCTATAGTGGCATGATACTTTTGTAACCAATCCATCCCCAATATTACATCGAAGTGATCTATGTTCAACGGTAGTAAATCAATAAATAGATGCATATCCCAACAATAATTTCACAAGCAGGATACATATATGCACACGTCATGGATCCCCCAACAGGTGATGATACAGCTAGCAGATAGTTCATGGGTTCTAAAGGTCTATTCAGTTTACGCGAAAAAGCATGCGATACATAAGAATGTGTAGACCCCGAATCAATCAACACATATGCATTTTGAGTACAGATAGAGAGGATACCTGACACAACAGTCTCAATGTTTTGTACATCTCCCGGTACTAGGGCGAACACTCGACCCTGCCTCATAGGCTCTTTCCTGGTAGCTTTGGGGTTCGGTTTTGGTGTTGCGGTGATCTTTGCTGCTTGGTCTTACTTACTCTGGCTTCATGCAGAGGACGATCTTTAATTTCAGGCCCACCTTGCCACACTTGAAACAAGCTCCAGAAATCTGGTAGCAAACCCCTTTGTGCTTATTGCCACATACGGAGCAGGGTGGAGTAAACCCACTCCCTTAGCTAGGGCTAGTCGTCGACCCCGTATTCTGTTTCTTGTTTGCTGGGTTATGCTTGCTTTTTTTTAAATTTGAAACCCTGTCTTTTACCTTGCCACTCAGTTGTCGGTGTTTCAGATTGTTTTATTGCTGCAATATTCGTCTCGGCCATCAATGCCTGGTCGAGAACACCTACAAAAGTTGGCATTTTCAAAACGTTTATTCGGTCCTGTATAGCAACACTAAGGCCGCCTTCAAACCTCCTGGCCTTCTTATAATCGGTATCCACCATATGTGGTGCATACCTAGCAAGTTCGGTAAATTGCTTCTCGTACTCGGCAACAGACGTTTTGCCTTGTCTCAGCTGTTCAAACTTAGTCATTTTTCTGTCTCTGATGCACTGGGGAAAATACTTTTCAAAGAAGGACTCCTTGAACTGAGCCCAAGTCACAATAGTATTTGCATCGCGAGTCAACATCCACCACCTTCTTGCTTCTTCCTGAAGGGTGAAGGTTGCTAACAAGATTTTATTGGCTTCGAGCACGGAAACATTTCAAACAACTTTTTCTGCTTCAAGTACCCAAGCTTCACTTTTAATCTGTTCTAAGCCTCCCGAAAGGACGCGGTTTCATCTTGTCAATTTCGAGTCAATGCAATAATGTCCACCTCATTAGCATTCACATTCTCACATTCATTAGGTTGCCGGAGGAGGAGGTGGAGGTGGAAATGTTGGTTGGTTGTTGATCTAGTCTTTCAATTATCGGTCCCATCATTTGTTCAAGTCCGCCATTCGCCTCAGAGGATGATGCTTCAGTTTCATTTGCATTATCCATTTCACTATAAGCAGTTATAACAATTATTATAAACAGTTGTACAATTAAATAGTTTAACATTTTAATCATATAATCAGTCAGTCCTAAGCACACACTTTTCAAGTTCATGAGATGCCCTACTTGCTTTTCTAGGACACCCCATAACTCATTTGGACACGTGTGTGCGGTATAACTCGTAGTAAGTATCACTCTGATACCACTCTGTCACGACCCAAACCCGGCCCTATGGGTTTAGCATCAGAATCGCCAAGAATCCGAGATTACCAAAGGCTCTTTAACGAATCTGACCAAACAGTATGTGGGCTGGCGGAAGCCAATACAGTAAATAACTAGTGTACATTGAGCTGTGAAAATCTGTATGCCAAAGACATTTTTTTTTTATGCATTCATACGGTTCAAAACAGTACGATCTATACAATCATTTACAAACATTCAGTACGGGGACCACGTCCTCGATAACAGTACGGTAAAACAATAGACAGTCTATACAATAGTACAAAACAGTGAGGAGACCGATAGGGGACACAAAAACACCCCAAGCCATAGCATGGCAACTCGGAACCTCGCAGTGAGGCACATAGGCTGGCTTGACAAAACTGGGGACCAACCCACGCTCCTAGCTCCGGCCCGTCGACGAGAACCTACATATATATATAAAACAAAGGAGCTAAAGCCCAGTGAATAACATACAGCGTAAAGAGGTTATGAATGAATGTCCTTACAGTAATGAAATCAATTCATTAAACGGTATTTCAGTCTTTCAGTATTTCAATCAATCAGTCATATGTGGTACATCCATTAGCCTATAAACAGTAGGTTCAAAAGGACCGGGCCTTAACAGACCCAACAGTAATGATGGCCATCAATCAGTAAACAGTATGGTTCCGCAAGGGAACCGACAGAGCTCAGAATAATAACAAGATGCTAAGGATGCCACAATCAGCTTTAGAATACAGACATACATTCATTCAAGAAACAATAGCGATTCAATAAACAGTTGATTCAAAGATTCAAAAGATAACCATTTTGAATATATCTTTACACAATTGTTACTCACAGAGATTGGGCTAATAGCAGCTAGAGCGCGTCCCCGAAAGCCAACCCTAAACAGTTAACAAATAGAACACACACTAAGTTTCACAGTTGGGAAGGATGATAATTAAATCCCTAAATTTCCTCGGTGTGGTTCTATGTCTAAATCCTCATTAAGATGCCTTAAACTAGGCCTAAGAATGCCTAGAATGGGATGAGGATGCAAAAATACACTTAGAAAACAATTCCAGAATTTCAGTGAAATAAGGCCTCCGCTCGAGCGCAGGTTTCCCCGCTCGAGCGGACAAGCAAAACAAAGGTCCCCGCTCGAGCGTGACACACAATCCTCCGCTCGAGCGCACATTCCTCCGCTCGAGCGGACTGATGAACAGTACAAGATGCTGGATGCTCGATTTCTCCGAGCGCCAAGATTTACGCCGAGCGATCAGAAACAAGTCGAAGAAAATGCTGGGAGCATGATTTTCCCGCTCGAGCGGCACTTCCCCCGCTCGAGCGGACATCAAAAATCTGGAAAATCCAGATTCAACCTCCAAGTTCCAAACCAAGTTTTGATGCTCCCAACTCGATCCTCTTGGGCCCATTTTTTGGAAAACTCTTTCAAACACATAGAATAACACGCTTTAAAGCTCAATTTAAGAAATCGAGGCCCAAGGGTGTTTCAATTAAACTCAATTTCAAACTAATTTTTAAGAACAACATGCAAACATGACATGCATGCACTTTAAACAATTTTAAGCTTCAATACTAGCTCAATTGAGCTCAATACTTGGAAAACAAAGTGAAAACATGAACTTAAACATGATTATGAACATGCATGCCCAATTCTAGCATGAATCCAACCCTTCAATCAACAATTCAACCATACATGCAACAATGGAGTTCCAATTCAACATGTTTGCACTAAAGCATGGCCTAGCTCTCTAATTGGGCATGAACCATGCGAAATGAGGCTCAAAGACAACAAGAAAAAGATGATTTCCTTACCTATAATGTCAATTACAATTCTTGCAAGCTCAAATTAGCAATCTATGTTATAAATCTTCAAGTTCCTCTGGCAATTCTACAAAATGAACTCAACTCTCTCTAATTCTCCTCTCTTGGTCGGCTAGAGTGAAGAAATGGCTGATGAAATGAAGTTGTTCAAGTGTAAAACAAGCCCTTAATTGTGTAGGATAGTGGTCCACTTAGTGGCACTATGGTAATTAAGTCCAAGTTTACAATTAACTCATTTTTAATCTAATTTAATCATTCCTAATCAATTTTCAGATAAATATACCATTAAATCACAAATATTCTACTGATTATAAAACACTAAACGGTTCCTAATTCGGCCGCCGATAAGGCCTTCAATTAGCAGTTTAAACATATGAATTCAAACAGATAATCAATCAATCAAACAGATGCAATATACAATGCAATAAATAAACTCGATCAATTGGTTGCTTTGACGGTCGATTCAAGATTTGATTAATTCGATTATCAGTCATTAGCGGTCCAGTTTAGCAATAATCAGTATATAATTCAGTGGTTATTCGGTAATCAGTACGATGGTTGTTACACTCGACGAGGTTCACAGCAACAAACTATAGAAAAATTACTCCTAGGAAATGAAGTGCAATACAAAAATTGAAGTGCTGGAAATATAAAGAACTAGAAATGTAAAACTAGAAATAAATATAAAATAAATAAACTGGTTTCTAGATCTGAGTCTAGGTCTTTCATTCTGAGGCATTCTCTGCTATTTATACTCTTCAATGATAACCGTTGAAGTGGGCTTCCAACTGTTGAATAGTCCTCCCATGATTGCTAAACATGTTCTCTCACAGTCAGTCTCATCACGCCACTCTTTGCAAATAGGCTTCCCTCTTGATTTTAAATTTAAATTTATGAGTAACCGTTAGGCCACATTATCTTGTATCTTTCGATTGTTCTGGTGCTACGCAGATCCAATACTACCAATACGAACTGTCACGAGTCCGTCTTTGATTGGAGACTTGTATTAATTCCCCCCATTGCCCTTTACGTGCCACATATCACTCTATAATTGGCTTTTATAAATTATACAGCCAACAGGGGTTAATACACGTTTTAAAAATAAAATTCTCTATTTTGATTAAATAAAAAATTAACATAAATAATATTACATAATATTTTATGATTATTTAGCTCTCGTTTGGCATAAGCTAAATGGTGCTTTTTAGTTAAAATAGTTACAAAAAGACAAAATAAGTTTTTTTAGCCTAATAAGACAAAATGTCACATCCAAACCATAATCATTTTATTTTTTTCTCACGAAAGTCAAAAAAGCTAAAAAACTTATCCCAAACGAAGTTTTTTAACCCTAGATTAAAATAACTAAAAAGTTAAAAAATCAAGCCACATTCCAAACGAACCCTTAATAATTTTGCATTAGAGCTAACCCATTACAGACCACAATACTCGAGCTAACCCATTGCGATCTCTAGCACCACTTAGATATGAACTTTTCTTATTTTTTTCTTTTTGAAATATTTGAAGATTGGGGAGACTTTAGATTAACTTAGGTTTCTATTGAGATGTGAGTTGGCTTTTTATTTTTTTGTTATTTTAGTTTGGAATTAAAAAATTTCGTTTGGATTGAACTTTTTAATTTTTTTAACTTTTGCAAAAGAAAAAATTAAATGATTCTAATTTTTTTTAAATTAGAGATGATTATGATTATATGTGATATTTTGTCTTATTAATTTTTAATTTATTTTATTTTTTTAATTATTTTAACCTTTTAATTTCTAAAACTAATATGGCAAACGAAAGCTTATTTATTTGTTTATTTTAATCTGGATTCACACATTTTTATAGTAATATAAAAATAAACAAATGTAAGTGAGAGAAATTCAATGTAAACGGGCTAATTTGGGGGCTTGGAGTCAACATAAATCCTGCATGTAGTAGCATCAAAGTCAAACACGACAGTTAGGATTTTCTGTATGCAATTAATGATGACAATGATATAGGCTAATTAGGGGAGAGCCTAAGGGTAGTTTTGGAAGCATAGGATTGTTTTAGGAAGTAGTTAAAATGATGAAAATGATATAGGCTAATTAAGGGAGAGCCTTAGGGTAGTTTTGGAAGTATAGGATTGTTTTAGAAAGTAGTTAAAAGTTAAATTTTTTATTTTTTTAAAAAAAATAAAAAAGTGACGTGATTTTAAAAAGTTAAAAAATTTTAAAAATTAAAAAATAAAAAAACCAAAGTTGTCATTTTGTTGGTTTTTTTTTTTTATCATATCTCCTTTCTATATTTTTGTACATTTTTTTTAAAAAAAAAAAATCAAAAACTTAACTTTTAATCTCCTTCTCAAAAACAAGCCTAAAAAACTAAAAAACAAAAAAATATATACAAGTTCTCACATTATTCTCTTTATTTTTCTATATATTTTTTTAAAGCCAAAAAAAAAAAAAAACTCAAACAATCATTTTGTCTTACTCTACCAATTTGATATGAAACTTTTATTTTTATTTTTTCAAATCCGAATCTGAAAGCAGAAATCTCTATTTTTGATCTCCCAAAAAAATGTCTCTAAAAAAAATGAATGATAAATATATTTTTAAATATAAAATAATTAATTTTTTTAGAAACAAATAAGATAAACTAAAAAGGTTACCATTATCAAATCAATTTAATTTTTTTATACATGATATGCACAGGGACCCGACTAAATAAACTTGTTGAAATGGAACGCTTCTCAAATTCTCTTAAGTTCAAATTTGAGTATGAGGAAAACTCAACCTATGAGGAGTGGTTCTAGAATATTCCTTCATTACAAACAGTCCTCCACTTAATCATCGCTTTGATGCCTGAAGCAAGAAGCACTCAAAGGTTCGGGAATTAGCACTCCGGCGGATAAATTAGTTCGTATATAAGACGGGGTGTGTAATCTTCGAGAGAGAAAGTTTAATGGATTCACAGTGCATACTTTCCTTTTTCAACTCACCTCCTTTATATATTCATTTGGTGTAGATATTTCTTACGTAATTTGACCTATTTGTTATCATTACTTAAATGTCAAGATTTAGTTTCCTACAACACCTTTGGAAAGGGACATTTTGGATCCATTTTAGCCCTCGGCATAGGTATCGACTATTTCTACCGGCATCTCTTATTCGGCATATTGTTCGATCGGCGAACATGTTGTTCGATATTCAATTCTCAGCAAATCCAACTGGCCTGACTGGGTTTGGGCTATATGATGGATGGGCGTAACGCCCTCAAAATAATACATAAAACCCCGCATTCTTAACATGCATTGATATAAGAGAAATAAACACTTATTCATTCATCAGAGTAGTTCTTACAAATGTATTACATGTTGACAACAAAAGTAAATGTCCAACAGCTTACAACTTTCCAAGTCAACACTTGGTTACACAAAAGAGAGTACTAACTCACAGCATATTAAGCCATTGGCCTGAATTTACATGTAATACAACAAAAGAATAACAAAACAACGAAAAGAGTCTTCAACTCCCAAAACCTTCCAAGCTATGTCCTTGGAGGTGGCATATCACCTGGACCTGAAAATGATGTCCCATATAGGGTGAGCCACAGCCCAGTAGAGATATACTAAACCAATTATAAGCAATGACTAAAATAATAGTATTAGATAAATAGTCAACACTTATAACAAATTTATATCACATTACAGTTTCATCACAATCATGTCCATGTTACATTTCACTTTCCTTTACTTATCAACTCGTTTCATAAACGTGACTCAAAACCTGGCCAGATAATTTAGATGAGATTATATCTCATATTAATAATACACCCATGTCAATTGGGATAACAATATATGTTAAACACTTCTTACTTCACAATAGATACACATAATGTAACGACCCCATCACGTATAATGATTAGTACTTGATTAATTACGAGGATTTGAAAGTTAATTGCCGAGCATTACAATTTAATTTGGGATTTATGAGAATTGTGGAATCTGACTCGTATATGATTTTATTGAGGGTTTATTTTGGAATTAAAAATTAAGGGTCCAAATGGCTTAAGGGAGTAAAATTGAGAAGTGAATCAATTTAATTTTAATTATGGACCCATTTGGGAGTTTAATTAAATATTCGATTCAGTTTAGTGAAATTGAGATTCGATTAATTACGTCCTAACTGGAATCGATTAAATCATGAGGATTGAGGATTGTGGTTATTATAAATTAAATTTAATTATGATGTGCCCAATTTGAATATGTAATTTAATTGCCGAAAATTTGGAGTCTGATCAGAAATTGAAGACCTAAATGATTTAAGAAACCAAAATTGAGGTTGGAAATAAGTTTAATTTAATAATTTGAGCCTTTTAGGAGTTCGATTACAAATCTGATTCAGATTGATAAATTTAATTATATTTAATTAGGCTCTAATGGAAGTCAATTTGCCTAATTAGATTATATGGGATTTGGGGTTAATTATAATTAACTAATTTTATGCTAATCAAAATTTATTAAGATCAAATTATGCTTAGTTAAATTAATCCTAGACAAAATTTGAGTTATGGACTAAATTAGAATTGTGGGTATATATTATATATATTTATATATAATAAATTATTAAACCTTCAATCTCTTTATGTGCACATGAGAAGAGAGAGAGTAGGCAACCCACTGATTAATTGAGTGAGTGCATTCTGTGCTTGTTTTTGGTCTTGACAAAACCGTGGGAAAGAGAGAGACCACCGTGGGTGAGAAAGGGAGTCAATTCCTTAAACCTTTGCTGGAAATTTGAAGGAAAACCAAGAGGAAAGTGAAGAAAAGGAAGGAGAAACTCAAGTTTGGCTTAGATTTGTCAAAGTTGTGCAAGATTAAGTGTCTATAAAGACTCTAGATAAGGATTTGTCTCTCAAATCTTAAAGATCCTATGGTATAGAGTTGGATTTATGGGCCATCATATGTATTTTGCTTTAGCATGTTAAGAAGAAGGTGATTCCTTACATACATACATGAATATGTTGGATTTTGAAGTTATATGTTGCATGCATTCTAGGATTGAGATATGTTGAAATTCAATCTTATAATTTGAAAGCTATGGAAAGGATTTAGATTAGATTGATACACACATCATGAATTTTGAAGGAATTAAAAAATAAAGCTTTGTAGATATTATGAATTGTTAAGAGTTGGGTTGCATGTAAAATCAAGTTTATGGAAGATAGATTAGAAATTAATTATTAAGAGATTGATGTTGAGATTAAATATTTGAGTTTGATTTTCTTCATCCTTCACATAATTGAAGTTTATCATTACATGCATGGCAAGTTTTCTAGATTTTAGAATTTAATTCATATTTTAAGGTTTATGAGCTTGAGATTAAATTGTGATATAAATTAAGAAGTCAAAATATAAATTGAGCTTGATGATGTAAAATTGGTTGGATTTGATAATTGTTTTATACATACACTATGGATTTTGAGGAATTTAAGATAAACAATTTCATGTACATTAAAAAGGAATTAGTAAAATGGTGTAGGAATTAAATTAGATTCAAAATTATAGAAGTTAATTTGAAAATAACCATTTTGGGTTTGAATTTATTTGTCTGATATGAAATTGAGTTCAATCACACATGCATCATGAATTAAGAAAGCTATGAAATTAGTCTCATGGGTTAAGTAAGAAATCAAGTAGACTCATGGTTATGGAAATTAGTTGGAAATTTATAAGAATATAAAACTAGTAATTTTGATGTCAATTTCATACATGTGAATAATTTTCTAAGCAAGTTATGACTTTAATTTCATGCTTGAAAGGAAAGTAGAAAGAGGTTGAAATCAATTTTATGTAACTAAAAAGAAAATGAGAATTTGGAGCCATGTTCAATTTATGGAGATTAAGTTAAAAGTTAATCATTTTGAGTTGGGATTTGGCTTGATATGGAGAAAACGATTTCAAACTAAATTTGGCAATTGGAGTATGATTTTGAATAAATGATTTAGCGATTTATGACTTTAATAAATGGTTCACCATGTTTGTATACTAAGGTACATGTTTTGAGGCTTGAAATACCAAATTGGAACTTTAATTGCAATTTTAGAATTTCAGAATTTTTCGTTTTCGCCGATAGGGAAGTCTCGCTCGAGCGTGAAAATCGACCTCCCAGTAGTTTCTTCAAATTTTACAGTCCGCTCGAGCGACCAAAGTGGCACTCGAGCGAAGACCCATTTTCAGCACATTTTGAAAAGTTGCATTTAGTTCATATTTTTACCGTCACCTCTTTCCAATGCATTCTAGACATGATTTATGACTCAATAAAGAATAATAGGCTACTAATCAACATAAAATCAGTTAGTTAAAGAATGAATCATTGATCTCGTGGTAATTATTTAAGAAACCAAGTAAAGGATCAATCTATTTGGAAAAGAGAGACTTAGTAATAAAAGAATATGTGAAGTAAGAACCCGGTTTATTTAAATGAGAAAGAATAAACGTAGTAGAACTTCGGATTATAAAGACTAGAAATGACAAGTTTAATCAAAGGAGTAATATTGTATTTCAATGTGTATATGTTATGTGCTTGTGTAGGTCACGCGCCATTGTCTGCCTGATTTTCCCGATATGTCCAGTTTGTCTGATTTGCTTCTGCAGCCCACTGTGAGTAATAACTTTGTAAAGTTATGTTTAACCGTAAGTATTTTCTGATATGATATGATCGGTTTTCTGGAAAGCTACTTTATGAACTATGAATGAATGTCCAGTTTTCTGAAAAGTATTTGTGGCACCCTTAGTCTCTATAGCCCTCGCCCGGGGGTAACAATACCGTGGCCTATGGCCCTTGCCTGGGGGTAACAATACCATGGCTACTTGCGCGCAAGATATGGACCTTTGTGGTTGTTGGTACCAACTTTGTCTGTGGTCTTTAGACCTGCCTGCTGTGGTCTTAGGACCTGCCTGTTGTAGTCTTTGGACCTGCCTGATCTGATAGCTAATGGGTGTACCACATATGATCTTATGCAAAATCTGAATATGAATATGAATGTGAGCATGTATCTGAATCTACTTCTGATTTGACATTTGAATATGCATAAGACTCATTTCGATATGATTGTGTTTCGATATAAACTCTGATGGACATCATTCATTAAACCCTTTACTCGTTCTTATTCACTAGGCTTTAGCCATCAGTATTATTTATGTATGTAGGTGATCAAAGCGTGACTGTTTAGAAGCATCTGTCTAGAATCTGTTATATCAGCCAACCTATGTGCCTCCCATAGAGGTTCCAGATATGTTAAGTGTTATCGTTATGTAATTCAAAGTTTAAGTTATGTTTTCTTGTTTGGTTCTTTAAGTCAGGTGTATTTTGAAAAGGGGGACTAAGTCCCTTTCTGCCTAATCTATATATATAATATGACTTAAAGATGATGTGTATATATGTATATAAAAAGTTTTAAATTTTTCTGTCTCATATAAGTCTGCACAGCTCAATGGACGTTGAATTTTGTTATTTGCTTCCGCAGCCCCTACTATTATGTTAATATGTCTCAAAGGCCGTAGGTAATCTCAGGATTACTGGCCGGTTACGATGCTAAACCTATAGGGGCTGGTTTGGGTCGTGACACATAATTGTTGTATCAATGCCAAACAAAACACTTCCATACTTCATATATGATATACAGATTTGCTATATCAATACTTCAATAGATACACATAATTGCTGTATCAATGGAGTACATCCCCTATCTCCTCCCAAACAATGTCCGGTTTAGGAGTCCATCCCCTATCTTCCCCTAAACCGTAGAGTACATCCCCTATCTCCTCCCATACAACACAATGTATATAAACACATAATCAATACATAAATTTGATGTATTATTCCAACCGCCATATTCGATGGCGTATTCAATTGATTAGTTTTAGTTCGCCTAATCATCATGCATTGTCTACAACAATCAAAACTATCATCAACCAATAGTCCAAAGTAGTTATTTCTAAACAGAAAATAAATGCATCAAATGGATATGATATCAACATTTTCATAGGTGAGTGATAAATTAATCCAACTACACCATTCAATCCCATAGCTTCCCAATTTCAATATTCTCAACTCAATTTCAATTTCCCAAAATCAATTATACAAATTAATTTGTCATGATAATAATTAAGGCATTTTCCATATTTCACATATCAACCCTAAGGTTTGGTTTTACTAATGTACAACATTAATTCCATTTTTCACAACTCACATACACATAGGCTTTAATAATTTGAAAACCCCTCTTTCTTAAATTACACAACAAACCCTAACTTTTCCCAAATTACCCAACAACCTCAACATATCAAAATGCCAAAATTAAAAGACAAAGCTCATAAGATGGAGTAGGATATCTCTACCTCGAAATTAGAAGCCCAAAGGAGAAGATGACCAAAATTCAAAGTGCTCCAAATCCACTATTTTTCAGATTAAAAGGAAGCCCAACTCACCCTCTATCTTTCTTACAAAGAAACTAGGCTAGAAACTCACTAGAAGTAGATCAATACCTAGAGAGAATGTGTGTAGAGAAAGAGGGAGCTCGAATCTAGGGTTTGTGTAAAGGAAAGAGATGAAAAAGTGGAGTGTTTCCTGTTGCTGCGATCTGATATAACACAGGCTCGCTCGAGTGAAGGATTGGTCGCTTAAGCGACCAGACACAAAGAATCCTCGCTCAAGCGAAGAAAGTCTCGCTCGAGCCAACAATTCGAAGCTTCAGGTCTGCAACCCAAAAGTACGCTCGAGCGACAGAATGCTCGCTCGAGCGAAGGAACTCAAAACATACACCTCGCTCGCTCGAGCGAAGAAAAGCTCGCTCGAGCTAAGAAATACAACTCTCAGGTCCAGAACCAGACGCAGACGCAAGCTCGAGCGAAGGACTTCTCACTCGAGCCACCAGATACAAAACTCAACTCTCACTCGAGCGAACAAACCCTAGCTCGAGCGAAGGATCTAAAACAAAGAGCTCGCTTGAGCGACAAAGTCCTTGCTCGAGCGAAAACGCCAAAATCTGGGCAACAACCATTTGCTCCCAATCACACCCAACCTGTAACAAACCTGCCCAACACATCCTATAACTCATACATAAGGAATTAAAGGATAATAATAAGATATAACAACAGCCAATACTACGGAACATAAGTCCGAAACACTGTACATAAAGGGGTAAAACCCGGGATCGCTATAACCTCCCCCCTTAAGGAATTTCGTCCCCGAAATTATGCACAAGTTTTCAAAAACAAGTTTTTCCCAATTTTCAATCACATTACAATTTAAAATTCCATAACTTGACCCATTACCGGTCATTCCATCTCTATTCAAGAAGCATTTCACAATATAAATACAATATGCATTATCAACATGCATTTCCTTCAATTCCAACAATCTTCCAATATACATGATTTACAATTTTATATTATATTCAATGTTCATGATATATCTCCATTTCTACAACATATTCAACATATACGATGTTATAATAAACTTCCATTTCAAGGCAAGGTCTACAATGCTTCCATAAACCGAAACATATACAATGTTTTATAATTTAAGACACATTCAATGCTCTTAAAGTTTAACAACGCAATAAAATATACAACATATACTCAAACATCCCCAAATAGATCCGGATATTTCTCTCGGACCTCCAACTCACGTTCCCAAGTGGCTTCCTCCACTCTGTGATGTTTCCACAAAACTTTCACCAAAGGGATGGTCTTACCTCGCAAGACTTGATCCCGCCTTTCCAAGATCCGAACCGGTCTCTCCTCATACGAGGCATCCTCGTCAACCTCTAAGTCAGTCCAATCCAACACATGCGATGGATCCGGCTCGTACTTCCAAAGCATACTAACATGAAACACGTCATGAACTCCGTACAACTGAGGCGGCAAAGCCAAACGGTAGGCAACCTTGGCAATCCTCTCAAGGATCTCGAAAGGGCCAATAAATCGAGGGGACAACTTCCCTCTCTTACCAAATCTCATCAAAGCCCGCTTAGGTGATATCTTCAGAAATACATGATCACCCACCTCAAATGCCAAAGGCCTCATCTTACGGTCGGCATAACATTTTTGACGACTCTGGGCTGTAACAAGCCTCTTACGGATAAGCTCAATTTTCTCCGTCGTTTCCCTCACCAACTCCAGGCCCAACAAAGGTGCATCACCCACCTCAGCCTAACAAACTGGAGACCTATAAGGTCGGCCATACAAGGCCTCAAACGGTGCCATACCGATACTCGACTGAAAACTGTCGTTGTAGGCAAACTCCACTAAGGGCAAGTGCCTCTCCCACGACCCACTAAAGTCAAGGATACAACCCCGAAGCATATCCTCGAGGATCTGAATAGTATGCTCAGATCGTCAATAACGAGGATGATAAGCCATGCTAAAGGTCAACCTAGTACCCAAGACACTCTGCAAACTTTGCCACAATCTCGCAGTAAAACGTAGATCTCTATCTGAGACGATCGACACTGGGACCCCGTGCAACCTCACTATGTCCCGAATATATAAGTCGGCAAGATGATCTACCGAATGTCTTACGCGCATAGGGATAAAGTGTGCCGACTTTGTCAACCGATCTAAAACCACCCAAATAGCATTACTACCCCGCTGAGTCCTCGGAAGACCTACAACGAAGTCCATAGTGACATACTCCCACTTTCACTCGGCAATAGGCAAGAGTTGTAACAAACCTGCTGGCCTCTGATGTTCGGCCTTCACTTGCTGACTAGTAAGGCACTTAGACACAAACACCGCAACATCTCTCTTCATGCCCCTCCACCAAAACTGGCGACCCAAGTCACGATACATCTTAGTGCCTCCTAGATGCACCGCAAGGCGTGAATGGTGAAACTCTTGGAGTACCTCCTTTCGGCAAGACTCCGACACAAACAATCGATCTCGGTATCTCACACTCAAGTCGGGATACATAGACAAGCCCTTCTCAACCTTCCCACAGGAGATCTTCTCTTAGAGGGATTCTACCTCAAGGTCACCTCTCTGTGCCTCTAACACTCGAGTCACAAGTGTAGGCTGCGTAACAACAGAAAACAAGGTCGCAGCCTCAATGGATTCGCCCAAAAGCAAATCAAACTCGCCAAGTGCACCCAACATCTCCCACTCCCGGATGGCTATACAAGCTACATCACTAATGGATTTTCTGCTAAGGGCATCGACCACAACATTGGCCTTCCCCGGATGATAATACAACTCGAAGTCATAATGCTCAATAAACTCCATCCACCTCCTCTGCCTCAAATTCAAGTCTTTCTGTGTAAACAGATATTTCAGATTCTTATGATCCAAGAATACCTCGAACCTCTCACCATAAAGGTAGTACCTCCAAATCTTTAAGGAAAAAATTACAGTTGCTAGCTCTAGGTCATGTGTAGGGTAATTTATCTCGTGTATTTTCAACGGCCGCGAGCCATAAGCTACGATCTTCCCCTCCTGCATCAGCACACAACCCAAACCCTCTCGTGAGGCATCACAGTAAACAACATAACCCAAACCTCTCTCCGGAATAATCAACACTGGAGCGGTAGTAAGTCTAACTTTCAACTCTTGGAACGACTTTTCACAAGTCTCACTCCATACAAATTTGACCCCTTTCCGTATCAATCTAGTCAATGGTGAAGCTAGCTTGGAGAAATCCTTCACAAACCGGCGGTAATACCTAGCTAATCCTAAAAAACTGCAGATCTCAAAAACACTCTTAGGCTGTGCCCAATCTTACACTGCCTCAATCTTGGATGTATCAACAGACACCCCTTCCCCAGAGACTACATGGCCCAAGAACTTGACCTCTCCTAGCCAGAACTCACACTTCCCAAATTTGGCATACAACCTATGGGCTCTAAGCAACTCAAGCACCACTCGCAAGTGTTCCTCATGCTCCTCCTCAGACGGTGAATAAATCAGAATGTCGTCCACGAAAACGACTACAAAGCGATCTAAGAATTCCCGGAATATCCAGTTCATCAAGTCCATAAACACTGCCAGTGCATTGGTGAGCCCAAAAGGCATCACCAGAAACTCATAGTGGCCATACCGCGTACGGAATGCCGTCTTCGGAATATCCTCCTCCCTGACCCTCAACTGGTGCTAACCCGATCTCAAGTCTATCTTAGAGAAACAATAGGAACCCTTTAACTGGTCAAACAAATCATTGATACGGGGCATAGGGTACTTATTCTTGACCGTAGCCCGATTCAACTTCCGGTAATCAATGCAAAGTCTTAAGGCACCATCTTTCTTTTTAGCAAAAAGAGCCGGTGCTCGCCACAGCGAAACACTAAGGCGAATAAAGCCCTTATCTAGCAATTCCTGGAGCTGAATCTTCAACTCACTCAACTCGGCTGGGGAAAAACAATAAGGTGCCATAGAAATTGGCGCCGTGCCGGGCACCAAATCAATAGAGAACTCAATCTCTCGATGAGGTGGCAAACTAACAAGATCCTCGGGAAAAACATCCGAATACTCACAAACCACCCTTGTTAATACAGTCTGGGTCTCATCACACTCACTACTCATAAAGCTAGCAAGAAGACCACTAAACTCACTCCGCCATCGCGAATCATACACCGGTGGCAAAACACTACCAACCCGATCCCCCAAGAAATGGAAACAATCCCCGCTCAAGGTACATACTGTCACCCTCTGGCGGTAACAATCGATAACAGCCCGGTATAACGATAGCCAGTCCATACCTAAGATAACATCAAAACCTGACATAGGCATAACTACAAAAGGAAACGGAAGCTGACGGTCGGCGACCTCTATATCACAGCCCCGACATCCCTGTTTCAAAACCAATTCGCCCCCAACAGGTGATACAACACATATAGGAGATGCTAACCGTGCCAACTCCAACCCCAAAACAGATACAAATGCAGCAGATATAAAAGAATGGGATGCACCCGTATCAATCAACACATTGGCAACCGAGTTGCAAAACAAGAAGGTACCTCTCACAACAGATGGAGCAGGTACAAGATCCTGCGCGAGAACAGTATACACGCGCCCAGAAGATCTCTAATCAACCTGCTCACCATAGGAGCAAAAGACTGCTGCACAGACTGGGACGACGAAGCTCCCTGATTGGCCCTCGAGGCTTGAACTGACTGTGCTGGCTGAAAACTCTGCATTGGCCAAGAACCAGACGCACCCGATATGGCACTCAACTACGGGCATGTCACGACCCAAACCCGGCCCTATGGGTTTAGCATCAGAATCGCCAAGAATCCGAGATTACCAAGGCCTACTGATCTGAATACAAGAGAAACGAGTTCGAGGCTGGCGGAAGCCAATACAAGATATAACTAGTGTCCATTGAGTGAAAATCAAGATGCAAAAACATTTTCCATACATTTATGCATTCGCATCAAAGACAAGATATACAAGCATTATAGATATTCAAGACGAACTCAATCCTCAATAACAAAGACAAGAAAAGCCTATACAAAAAGTACAACAAGACAAAACAAAGAGGAGACTAGTGGGGACACAAAACACCCCAAGCCATGGCATGGCGTCTGAACCTCACAAGGAGGCACATTGGTGGTGACAAAGCGGGGACCAATCCCACGCTCCTAGCTCTGGTTCTAATGGCGAGAACCTACATATATATATAACAAAGGAGTGAAGCCCGTGAATAACAATAAGCGTAAGAGGTTATGAATGAATGTCCTTACAAGAATGAAATCAGTTCATTTAAACAATAGATCTTCACATATTTGATCAAAGGTCATATGTGGTACATCCAATAGCCTATAAACAGTTGGCCCAAAAGGACCGAGTCTTAACAGATCTAACAAGAATGATGGCCATCAATCAAGATGGTTCCACAAGGAAACCGACAGAGCTCAGAATACCAATAACAATGGGTGCTAAGGATGCCACAATACATTCAGAAATAGGACATACATTCATTCAAGAAATAATATCGATTCGAAAGCAGTTCGATGCAAAGATTCGAAGATAACCATTTTGAACATATCTTTACACATCTGTTACTCACAGTGATTGGGCTATCAATAGCTAGAGCGCGTCCCCGTGAGTCAACCCTAAACAGTCAATCAATAGAACACACACTAAGTTTACAGTTGGAAAGGATGATATTTAAATCTCTAAATTTCCTCGGTGTGGTTCTATGCTTAAATCCTCATTAAGATGTCTTAAACTAGGCCTAAGAATGCCTAGGATGCGATGAGGATGCAAAAATACAGTTGGAAGGCACTTTCAAAAGTTTGCTGAAAACAGGGGTCTCGCTCGAGCGAGCCTTCCTTCGCTCGAGCGAGGTTGCAAACCAAAGGCTTCGCTCGAGCGAACAATCCTTCGCTCGAGCGGAAAACTTCTGGTTGCTCGATTTTTACGCGTGATACCACGCTCGATGCTCGCTCGAGCGGATCCCTGAATAAAGGTTCTCGCTCGTGAGGGGAATCCATCGCTCGGGTGAGGGAGCAAAAACTGGGAGTTTCAGATTTGTATACCATGTTCGAATCAAGCATTCAATCATCCAAAACTCAACCTCTTGGCCCCAATTCCAGGAAAAACACTTCAAACTCAATGTATAACAAGTTTCAAAAACTATTTTGCACATGCAAGGGCCAATGGTTGGTCAATTGAAGCCAATTTCAAACCATTTTCAAGAACAAGTTTAAAACATGCAATGCATGAGCTTCAAACCCAATTTAATCTTCAAATCTTGCTTTAGAGAGCTCAATAGTTGGAAAACATTCTGAAATCATGAACTATAATGGAAACATGGACATGCATGTATCATTCAAGCATGAATTCAACTCCAAATTCACTAATCTCTACATGCATGCATGAATTCTATCTTGAATCATCCTATATGAGCTCAATCAAGACTTACATTACTACAAATGAGCAAGAATCATGTAAGATAAGACTCAAAACCACAAGAAAAACATAGGTTTCTCTTACCTAGAGTCTTGTATTGAAAGCCTAAGAGAACAATAATGGAGTCAACACTTCAATCCTCTAAAGTTCAAGCACAATCAAGCAAAATAGGATGAAAGTCAATCCTCTTTCTCTCACTCTTCTAATTTAATTTGAATAGGCAACAAAATGGTGATGAAGATGTTTAGTTAAGTGTTTAGGTTCAATACTCACAATAAACAAATGATCCACTATGGGTGGCAATTTCGTAATTAAGTCAAACTCTTCAATTAACTCAATTCAACCTACTTTAATCATTCCTAATCAATTTTCGGATAAAAATATCATTAAATCACAAATATTATGCTGATTATAAAACATCAGACGGTTTCTAAATCGTCACGATAAGGCCTTCAATTAGCTTGCTTTAAACATATAAGCCCAAACAGATAATTATGCAATCAAACAGATAAGATATGCAATTCAACAAGTAAACTTATTCGGTTTTGATTTGCCATTTCATTGCTCAAGAGGTCATCCATTCACTTATCTCATTATCGATTCGGTTAACGGTAATCAAGATGTAATTGATGGTTTACGATAATCGATGCGAGGTTGTTACTGATCTCCTTATAAAGAGTTTAGTCCCCTAAACTCGAGTTACCTTCAGTTTGGAAGAAAACAGGATTCAGCGGGAACAAATCCGGATATCGCCTAGCCATGTCATCTTCCCTCTCCCAAGTGGCATACACACCACCGTGGTTCTGCCAGTCAACTTTCACTAGCGGAATCTCTTTGTTTCTCGGTTTCTTGATCCGCTTGCCATAATCAGTATAGGCCGCTCCTCGTAAGTGTAGTCATCACTCAACACGACACGTAGGCTCAATCACATGAAACGGATCTCGAAGATAGTCTCTCAACATCGAAATGTGGAAGACGCGTGCATATGCTCCATTTCGTGAGGGAGCGCAACTTGATACGCCACCGGATTGATTTTCTCAATAACTGACACGGTCCGACATACCTCGGCGCTTAACTTGCCTTTTGACTCCAAAACGAGTCGGCCTTTCATTGGTGTCACTTTCACAAAACGTGATCACCCACTTCATATTCTCTATCCCATCTTCGACATCTCGCATAACTCTTCATGCGGTTTTAGGTCTTTCTTTGTCAGATCAATTTTACCTTTTCGGTTGTTTCATACACAATCTGCCCAAGCAATGGCCCATCTCCAACTTCGCCCAACAGATTGAGATCTACATTTTCGCCATACAATGCCTCGAAGGCGCCATTCCAAGACTCGAATGGTAATTTGTTGTTGTAATCAAACCAAGCAGATGACTTTCCCAATTTCCTGAAAGTCCAAGACACACATTCTCGATGGGTCTTCTAGAGTTTGGATTGTCCTTCGACCGTCCCATCCGTCGAGGATGATAGGCACTACTCACCTCAATTCAAGACCAATGCAGTCAGAGGCTCGCGTAACCTCGATGTAAACTTGAATCCTCGCCGAAACAATAGATACAGCACTCCATGCAATCTCACAATTTCATCAATATAGATATGACGGTTTGTCCGCATTATAGATTGTCTTGACAAGAAGTGTGCTTGATTTAGTCGATCTATCAACAATAACCCAAATAGAGTCCATACCTTTCGAGCGCGTAATCCAACGATAAAATCCATCGTGATATGCTCCCATTTCCATTCCGTATGGGTAAGGGTTGATGAATCCCAGGTCGTTGATGTTCACTTTGACTGTTGACAATGGAGACACTTAGACACAAAGTCGGCGATCTCTGCTTCATTCTCGCCACGAAATTTTGTTTCAAATCTTGGTACATTTTCGTATTCCACGGGTGAATAGAGAACTTTAATCGTGGCCTTCTTGCGTAACTCTTCTTTTCAATTCAATGTCATTTGGTACACACAAATTGTCTTGGAATTTCAGATATTGTTCTCAAATTTGAACCCCGGTCTCGGTTTTGAATCCCTTTCTTCAGTAACCTTCTTCAAGTAATCATCCAGTTGTTGTTTTTCTTTAATTTCCTCAATCAAGGCTGGTTGAGCAGAAATAGCAGCTAAGATTCCACCTTGTTCCTTCAAAACGATTTCAATTTCAGACTTTTCCAGATCAAGAAGCAACTCTTTCTGTCCAGTTAGCAAACAGGCTAAGTTGGCAATCGATTTTCGGCTCAAGGCGTCCAAGAACGGTGTTGGCTTTTCCGGATGGTACAAAATCAGAGGTCATAGTCTTTGATCGTTCAAGCCATCTCCATGTCTCATATTCAGTTCTTTCTGAGTGAAAAAGTACTTCAGGCTCTTGTGGTCAGTATACACTTCACATGTCGCTCCATACAAATAGTGACGCCAAATTTTCAATGCAAAAACTACTGCGGCAAGTTCAAGATCATGGGTTGGGTAATTCTTTTCATGCGGTCTCAACTGTCGGGAAGCATAAGCAATAACTCTCCCATTCTGCATTAAAACACATCCCAAACCCTTATGAGAGGCATCACTAAAAACAGTGTAACCATCAGTACCTGTAGGTAGAGTCAGAATTGGTGCAGTCACAAGTCTAGTTTTCAACTCCTGAAATGCTGATTCCCTCTGATCAGTCCAGTCAAATGGTGTCCCTTTCTGAGTCAGTTGAGTCAGTGGTAAGGCAATTTTGGAGAAATCTTTGACAAATCTTCTGTAGTATCCAGCCAGTCCCAAAAAGCTTCGGACTTCAGTCACATTTGTTGGTCTAGGCCAGTTCACTACAGCTTCAATTTTCTGCGGATCAACAGAAATTCCATCTTTGCTAACAACATGCCCCAAAAACATAACATGGTCAAGCCAAAATTCACACTTAGACAGTTTAGCATACAGTTTCTGTTCTCTTAAGGTTTGCAGGGCAAGTCTCAGATGCTGTTCATGTTCTTCTACTTCTTAGAATATATCAATATGTCATCAATAAATACTACAATGAAGTCATCAAGGTATGGTTTGAAAATTGCTCATAAGGTCCATAAATGCACTGGGCATTCGTGGACTCGAATGGCATAACTAAAAATTCATAATGGCCATACCTCGCTCGAAAGCGCTTTTATCAATGTCTTCGGTTTGACTTTCAATTGATGGTACCCGATCTAAGGTCAATTTTGGAAAACACTTGTGCACCTCAGAATCGATCAAACAGTCATCAATACGCTGTAAAGGATATTTGTTCTTTACGGTTACCTTATTCATTCATGATAATCAATGCACGCCTTAGCGAGCCATCTTTCTTCTTCACAAATAAAACAGCGCCTACGGTGAAGTACTAGGCCCGATAAATTTCTTGTCCAAATAGCTCGCAATTGTACCTTCAGCTTTCGGTTCGGTTGGAGCCATTCTCAGAGGAGCTTGATAACTACCGGTACCCTGTGACTACATCAACAATGAACTCAATCTCCTCAAATCAAATCCTCGGTAGATCATCTGGAAATACATCTGGGAATTCTCTAACTATAGGAATGCAATTCACATCAGTTTTAACATTATCAGTAGCAGATACAGTCAGTATAGAACACAGATAGCCCTTACACCCCTTTCTAATCAGTTTGACAGCCTTTACAGAAGAAATCAGATAAGGAGGAGGTACTACTCCAACTCCACTAAATACAAATTCGTAAACTTTGGCGGACGGAAAACAACTTGCTTGGTCACACAATCGATAGTAGCATGATATTTTTGTAACCAGTCCATCCCCAATATCACATCAAAATGATCTATGTTCAATGGCAGTAAATCAATAAATAGGTGCATATCCCCAACAATAATCTCACAAGGGGATACATATATGCACATGTCATGGATCCCCAACAGTGATGATACTGACTAGCAAGTAATTCATGGGTTCTAAGGGTCTATTCAATTTACGAAAAAGCATGTGACACATAAGAATGTGTAGACCTGAATCAATCAAGACATATGCATTTTGAGCACAAATAGAGAGGATACCGACACAACGGTCTCGGTATTACGAACGCCTCCTAAGATTAGGGCAAATACTGCCCCGCCTCATAGGCTCCTTCCGTAGTTTTGGGGTTAGGCTTGGGGCTACATTTGATGTCGCCGACTCGGTGCGGCTTACCACTACTTGGTGGAGTGAAGGGCAATCTTTAATTGCGGGCCCACTTTGCCACATCTGAAACAAGCTCCGAAACCCGATAGCAAACTCCCTTGTGTTTGTTGCCACATGTAGAGCACGGTGGAGTAAACCCACTCCCTTGGTCAGTCGTCGACCAAGATTCTCGCTTTCTTGTTGGTGAGTTATGCTTGCCTTTCTTAAACTTGAAACCTTGCCTTTTTCCTTGCCACTCACTTGTCGGTGTTTCGATTGTTTCATCGCTACAATATTTACCTCGCCATCAAAGCCCTACGAGAACACCTACATAAGTTGGCATTTTAACATTTATCCGATCCTCAGATAGCAAAGATTGAGGCCGCCTTCAAATCTCATGGCCTTCTTATAATCGGTATCCACCATATGTGGTGCATACCTAGCAAGTTCGATAAATTGCTTCAGACTCAGAATCGACAATTTGCCCTCGCCGCAATTGCTCAAACTCGATCCACTTTTCTCTCGATACAATCGAGGAAAATATTTTTCAAAGAAGGACTCCTTGAACCGAGCCCAAGTCATTACAAGGTTTTGCATCACGGGTCAACATCCACCACCTTCTAGCTTCTTCCCCGCAGGTAAAGGTGGCTAACAATACCTTGTGTGCTTCGAGCACGGAAACACTTCAAACAACTTTTTCGGTTCGAGAACCCAAGCTTCACCTTTAATCGGTTCTAAGCCTCCCCGAAAGGGGCGGTTTCATTTTTTGAATTTCGAGTCAAGCAATAATATCCATCTCATTAACATTCACATTCTCGCACATTTGGTGCATTCGTTTCTTGCACCGGAGGAGGAGGAGGTGAAATGTTGGTTCATTGTCGGTCTAATCTTTCAATTACCAGCCCATCATTTGTTCAAGTCCGCCATTTCGCCTCGGAGGATGATGCTTCAGCCATTTGCATTATCCATTTCACTATAAGCAATTATCTGATTATCATTATAAACGGTTGTACAATTAAACAGCTTTAACATTTATTCAATCACCATAAACACACACTTTTCAAATTCATGAGATGCCCTAATTGCTTTTCTAGGACACCCTATAGCTCATTTGGACACGTGTGCGGTATAACTCGTGGTTAAGTATCGCTCGATACCACTGTCACGACCCAAACCCGCCCTATGGGTTTAGCATCAGAATCGCCAAGAATCCGAGATTACCAAGGCCTACAAGACAAGAATACAAGAGAACAGAGTTCGTATTCGGAAGCCAATACAAGATATAACTAGTGTCCATTGAGTCATGAAAATCAAGATGCCAAAAACATTTTCCATACATTTATGCATTCGCATCAAGACAAGATATACAAGCATTATAGATATTCAAGACGGAACTCAATCCTCAATAACAAGACAAGAAAATGTCTATACAAAAAGTACAACAAGACAAAACAAGAGGAGACTAGTGGGGACACAAAACACCCCAAGCCATGGCATGGCGTCTCGGAACCTCACAAAGGAGGCACATTGGTGGCCGACAAAGCGGGGACCAATCCCACGCTCCTAGCTCGTTCTACTGGCCGAGAACCTACATATATATATAAACGGTGGTGAAGCCCAAAGTGAATAACAATAAGCGTAAAGAGGTTATGAATGAATGTCCTTACAAGAATGAAATCATTCATTTAAGCGATTTGAGTCTTCTGAAGATTTCATCAACAAATCATATGTGGTACATCCAATAGACTATAAACACTTGGTCCAAAAGCACCGAGTCTTAACAGACACAACAGTAATGATGGCCATCAATCAGTATGGTTCCACAAGGAAACCGACAGAGCTCAGAATACTAATAACAATGGGTGCTAAGGATGCCACAATACGCCAGAAATAGGACATACATTCATTCAAGAATAATATCGATCAAGAAGCAGTTGAAAAAGATTCAGAAGATAACCATTTTGAACATATCTTTACACATCTGTTACTCACAGTGATTGGGCTATCAATAGCTAGAGCGCGTCCCCGTGAGTCAACCCTAAACAGTCAATCAATAGAAC
Source organism: Camellia lanceoleosa (assembly GCA_025200525.1). Lineage (NCBI taxonomy): Eukaryota > Viridiplantae > Streptophyta > Magnoliopsida > Ericales > Theaceae > Camellia > Camellia lanceoleosa. Next base: position 19,667,118 of record CM045764.1, on the reverse strand, counting down.
ACACACTAAGTTTACAGTTGGAAAGGATGATATTTAAATCTCTAAATTTCCTGTGGTTCTATGCTTAAATCCTCATTAAGATGTCTTAAACTAGGCCTAAGAATGCCTAGGATGCGATGAGGATGCAAAAATACGATTGGAAGGCACTTTCAAAAGTTTGTCGAACAGGGTCTCGCCGGCGAGCCTTCCTTCGCCGGCGAGGTTGCAAACCAAAGGCTTCGCCGGCGAACAATCCTTCGCCGAGCGGAAAACTTCGTTGCTTGATTTTACGCGTGATACCACGCTCGATGCTCGCCGGCGGATCCTCGAATAAAGGTTCTCGCTGAAGCGAGAATCCTTCGAAAGCGAGGAAGCAAAATCTGGATTTCAGATTTGTCTCCCAAGTTCGAACCAAGCATTCAATCATCCAAAACTCAACCTCTTGGCCCCAATTTCTGGAAAAACACTTCAAACTCAATGTATAACAAGTTTCAAAAACTATTTTGCACATGCAAGGGCCAATGGTTGGTCAATTGAAGCCAATTTCAAACCATTTTCAAGAACAAGTTTAAAACATGCAATGCATGAGCTTCAAACCCAATTTAATCTTCAAATCTTGCTTTAGAGAGCTCAATAGTTGGAAAACATTCTGAAATCATGAACTATAATGGAAACATGGACATGCATGTATCATTCAAGCATGAATTCAACTCCAAATTCACTAATCTCTACATGCATACATGAATTCTATCTTGAATCATCCTATATGAGCTCAATCAAGACTTACATTACTACAAATGAGCAAGAATCATGTAAGATAAGACTCAAAACCACAAGAAAAACATAGGTTTCTCTTACCTAGAGTCTTGTATTGAGAGCCTAAGAGAACAATAATGGAGTCAACACTTCAATCCTCTAAAGTTCAAGCACAATCAAGCAAAATAGGATGAAAGTCAATCCTCTTTCTCTCACTCTCTTCTAATTTCAATTTGAATAGGCAACAAAATGGTGATGAAGATGTTTAGTTAAGTGTTTAGGTTCAATACTCACAATAAACAAATGATCCACTATGGGTGGCAATTTCGTAATTAAGTCAAACTCTTCAATTAACTCAATTCAACCTACTTTAATCATTCCTAATCAATTTTCGGATAAAAATATCATTAAATCACAAATATTATCTGATTATAAAACATCGACGGTTTCTAAATCGTCACGATAAGGCCTTCAATTAGCAGTTTAAACATATAAGCCCAAACAGATAATTATGCAATCAAACAGATAAGATATGCAATTCAACAAGTAAACTTATTCAGCCAGTTTGCCATTCAATTGCTCAAGAGGGTCATCCATTCACTTATCGGTCATTATCGATTCGGTTTAACAGAATCGGTATGTAATTGATGGTTTACGATAATCGACGAGGGTTGTTCTGGCAAAACCTCTTCAGTGCCTACCGACCATTAATCGATAACAAGACAGTGGTTGACCTCTGTCCTGACTCTAGCTCTGAGGTCGAGCCGAAGATGAAGCAGCTCTCTGACCTCCTCCCCTCTGCAGGCAAGTTGGAGACTTGTGACCCAGCTGGCCATATTTGTAACAAGTAATGTCTCCCTGGCTGCCTCTCCCCGAGCCTGCACTCGACACTAGAAAGGTAGATTTAGCAAAACCACCTTGAGACTGCTAAGAGTTAGAACCCCTCTGTCTCCTACCATCACCCTGGCCATCTTGACTCCTCTTGGAGCCCTTCAATCTCTCCTCCTCCTCCTGCATCATAATCTCCATATGGGCAGCAGCATCCACAAGACGCCCATACTCTCGGGTCATAGACCCTCCAACCCTCATCTTGAGTCTATGTCTCAATTTCTTCTCAAATTCCAGACAACGGCGTTCCTCAGACGCCACAAGCTCAGGTGCAAACCTGGATAAACTAGCGAATGCGACCTCAAACTCGGCCACCGACGAACTCAACTACTTAAGCTGGCATAACTGATCTCTCAACTTCTCCCTAACTACGGAAGACAGAAACTTCTCCTGGAAAGCATCTACAAAGGCTTCCCAAGTGCCACCAATACGGCCCCTCATGAACTTCCACCACTGACCCGCATCTCCCTTTAACTGGAAAGACGCCAAGGTCACCTTCAAAACCCCATCTTCGATGCCAAGCATCTTAAACGTCTTAGTCATCTGCTCCAGCCACTCATCAACCTTAAGTGGCTCTTTTGGATCCCCCAAAAACTCATTCGGATTTGACTGGAAGAACTCCCTCTTCAGAAAAGAAGGCCCTGCATCAACAACCTGGGCCTGGACTTGATTCTCAGCTCTGAGAATGTCCATGGATGCCCTCAAAGCTCCTGCCATCTCGTGGGCTAAGACGCCCATGGCCTGCTGTCCTACTGGCTCGGCCACATTGGCCTGGCCAACACCCTCCTGCTGCGCTGGAATGTCATCCGGTATAGGCACTTCCTACCTCCTAGGCCTACCTCACCTACCACCACGTCCTCGTCCTGACATCTTAATAAAGGTAACGAAGAACATTAGCACGTTCACAACTGTGCCGAAGCTATAACACTCGCGTTCTAATGCATGGACAACAGTAATTAATTCCACGAAAGCACATAATCACATAAGTACTTACGAATTTCATTTTCGGATAATGATAGTCTCGAGGCGTTGTTAGAGTTCCGATTAGAAACAGCATTAATCAAGTGCTTTTCTAACAAGACTCACAGAAACCCAAGGATCCAATCAACATCCTAGAAACTAAATCCCATACCCAAATAGTCACATAAACATGTTATCAAATAAACACATAATGTCATACAGAAGTCTCTAACAAGCAAGACAAACCCATTGTGGTACTAACCACTTCCCGTGTACCTAAAGTATTCGAACCCAGTACGCTCTGATACTAAGTTGTAACACCCTCAAAATAATACATAAAACCCCGCATTCTTAACATGCATTGATATAAGAGAAATAAACACTTATCCATTCATCAGAGTAATTCTTACAAATGTATTACATGTTGACAACAAAAGTAAATGCCCAACGGCTTACAACTTTCCAAGTCAACACTTGGCTACACAAAAGAGAGTACTAACTCACAAAGATATTAAGCCCTTGGCACGAATTTACATGTAATACAACAAAAGAATAACAAAACAACGAAAAAGAGTCTTCAACTCCCAAAACCTTCAAGCTATGTCCTTGGATGTGGCATATCACCGGACGAAAATGATGTCCCATATAGAGTGAGCCACAGCCCAATAGAGATATACTAAACCAATTATAAGCAATGACTAAAATAATAGCATTAGATAGATGGTCAACACTTATAACAAATTTATATCACATTACAGTTCCATGACAATCATGTCCATGTTACATTTCACTTTCCTTTACTTATCAACTCATTTCATAAACGTGGCTCAAAACCTGGCCAGATAATTTAGATGAGATTATATCTCATATTAATAATACACCCATTTCAATTGGGATAACAATTTATGTTAAACAATTCTTACTTCACAATAGATACACATAATTGTTGTATCAATGCCAAACAAAACATTTCTATGATATACAGATTTACTATATCAATACTTCAATAGATACATATAATTGTTGTATCAATGGAGTACATCCCCTATCTCCTCCCAAACAATGTCCGATTTAGGAGTCCATCCCCTATCTTCCCCTAAACCGTGGAGTACATCCCCTATCTCCTCCCACACAACACAATGTATATAAACACATATCATATACAAGGTCAATCAATACATAAATTTGATGTATTATTCCAACCGCCATATTCGATGGCGTATTCAATTGATTAGTTTTAGTTCGCCTAATCATCATGCATTGTCTACAACAATCAAAACTATCCTCCACCGATAGTCCAAAGCAGTTATTTCTAAACAGAAAATAAATGCATCAAATGGATATAATATCAATATTTTCATAAGTGAGTGATAAATTAATCCAACTACACCATTCAATCCCATAGCTTTCCAATTTCAATATTCTCAACTCAATTTCAATTTCCCAAAATCAATTATACAAATTAATTTGTCATGATAATAATTAGGGCATTTTCCATATTTCACATATCAACCCTAAGGTTTGGTTTTACCAATGTACAACATTAATTCCATTTTTCACAACTCACATACACATAGGCTTTAATAATTTGAAAACCCCTCTTTCTTAAATTACACAACAAACCCAGACTTTTCCCAAATTACCCAACAACCCCAACATATCAAAATGCCAAAATTAAAAGAGAACTCATAAAATGGAGTAGGATATCTCTACCTCGAAATTAGAAGCCCAAAGGAGAAGATAACCAAAATTCAAAGTGCTCCAAATCCACTATTTTTCAGATTAAAAGGAAGCCCAACTCACCCTCTATCTTTCTTACAAAGAAACTAGGCTAGAAACTCACTAGAAGTAGATCAATACCTAGAGAGAATGTGTGTAGAAAGAGAGGGAGCTCGGATCTAGGGTTTGTGTAAAGAAAAAAGATGAAAAAGTGGAGTGTTTCCCGCTGCTGCGACCTGATATAACACAGGCTCACTCGAGCGAGGGATTGGTCACTCGAGCAACCAGACACAAAGAATCCTCGCTCGAGCGAAGAAAGTCTCGCTCTAGCCAACAATTCGAAGCTTCAGGTCTGAAACCCAGAAGCACGCTCGAGCGACAGAATGCTCGCTCGAGCGAAGGAACTCAAAACATACACCTCGCTTGCTTGAGCGAAGGAAAGCTCACTCGAGCTAAGAAATGCAACTCTCAGGTCCAGAACCAGACGCAGACGCAAGCTCGAGCGAAGGACTTCTCGCTCGAGCCACCAGATACAAAACTCAACTTTCGCTCAAGCGAACAAACCCTAGCTCGAGCGAAGGATCTAAAACAAAGAGCTCGCTCGAGCGACAAAGTCCTCGCTCGAGCGAAGACACCAAAATCTGGGCAGTAACCATTTGCTCCCAATCACACCCAACCTGTAACAAACCTACCCAACACATCCTATAACTCATACATAAGGAATTAAAGGATAACAACATGATATAACAACAGCCAATACTACGGAACATAAGTCCGAAACACTGTACATAAAGGGGTAAAACCCGGGATCGCTATAATGGGTTTAGGCGTCCTGTTTGCCATTTGTTCAGAAAAATTACTCAACTCACACACAACCCTTTATTTTATTAACTCTTTTAGTTAAAAACAATTTTTAAATTGATCCTAAACTTGATTTTAATGAAAATATTAACTGTGAGTTAAATGAAAAAGGTTACCATTATTAAATCAATCTAATTTTTTTTATAAATGATATACATGGAAACCTTACAAAATAAACTTGTCAAAATGGAATGCCTCTCAAATTCAAATTTGAATATGAGATAAACTCAACCCTTTGTTTTTTAACTTATTTAGTAAAAAATCGTTTTTAAATTGATCCCAAACTTGATTTTGATGAAAATATTAACTGCAAGTTAAACTCAAGTAATTCATAAATAATTTGATTCATTTGCAACCTTTTATCTACAAAACATGACATGAATTACTAATTTTGGTTAAAAGACAATTAGGTAATGGGAAAATTACAAATAAATTAGACAATAGTAAAATAATCTCATTTTCATGTAGGTTGGAAGTCCTATCATGCGTGTGAGGTGAAAGTCTTGCCTGTGCAGCTAAAACTGAAAAATATTTGACACCCCTAAAAAAGGTTTCAAATTTGACTCACAATGTCAATTTTTAATTGTTATATACTCAAGTATATAAGGCAACTACATGCCACATCATTATAAGTGAACTTATAGGTGTAAAATTAGGGATCTTTAACATTTTTATTCTCAAATATAGTACAATTATTTTGAAAATGTCCTATTGAAATAACATTTTTTATTGCTCTTGTTTCTTCTATTATGTGTTTTGTATCCCAGTAAGGAAAATTTATCAGTGTTCATTGCATATCGTATGCAACTCTATCATAAAATTACATAAGTATTCACGAACTTACATAAGTGATTTTACAAAAATTACGTGGTCGTGGGTTCGATTCCCACAGACAGCGCCAAATTGTGTGAGTGATTTTCTGACCACATTGCCCGCTTAGTATCCAGCTGGAGAGCATCGGCAGAATAGATGGCGCCTGACTAACCTGCAACAAAAATATATGAATCCCGCGATGGTTCGCCACCCGGGGGTACTCCGACGATCAAGTCAGTACTCAATATCTCTCAAAGATAATCCATTATTCAACTCACAAGCTTGAGCATAAAAAGCATACTTTAGACCCATGGGGGTGCCTCTCTTTTATAGCCAACATAAACCTAGTCCCAATAGAAGCCTACCTTCTATGGATTCAGGATTACTGCTAATCTTGGACTCCTAGTAAGATTAGGATAAACTCTCTAAGAGTCTTATCTTAATACAAACTGAAGTCTTCTCTCATTCTAGGACTCTTGTCCCTCATCCAGGTTGAGTTCCCTTTTCATTCTAGGACTCTTGTCCCTTATCCACTTATCTCGGATTCCGATATTTTCGGAGATAACCTCGGCCTTGCCGATATCACCTCGGCGTCACGACCAGGATACGTGGCACCTCAGCTGACATGTCGGCGTCACCTTGCCATGTGTTGGTACTCAGAAAATATATCCCCACAACTGCCCCCTAGGTTCTATTACCCCGGCATTCTGAGGTGATGGAACCTACACTGTTCGTTCATCTATGCCCCTCTGTCCGAGATCAAACTCGCCGACCTCAAAGTTCATTGGACTTTACTCTCCACTGGTGTCAAGAATCAAGTTTCATGCTTTCCAAGCTGCTTGAAATCGCACCTCCTAGCCGAGGTTCTGGTTCCATTAATTCGTAAACTCCAAGAGCTTTGCAACTACTCCACTCACACTCTCTGGTGAGTTCCCGATTTTCAGTCATCTATTTGACTCCGGCGATTTTCATATCGACGTTCATTTCACTTGGTAGGTTCACAAACTCTTTACTTGTTATTAAGCTCAATCTTTCATAACTCCTCTGAATCTGTTTACTTGCCATCTGTTGCCTTCTATTTTCGTCTGTTTTCAAGTTTTGAATTGTTTAAATGCCTGGCACTGTTCTTGTCATATCCGCTTTCTGTTGCTAGCATCGTGTCTGGGTCATTACTTTCTTGTTCTTCACATACTTACTTAGTGCCTATGCACTTGGCTTTATCTTTGAACTTTGTCGTTTTCTTGACTATTTTTCTCTTTTTTCATTCAATCCTCTGGCTTTTTCTCTTTCTAGCTCTTTTGCTTAAATCCGTCATTGTTCCAAGCTTTCAAGCTTCTGCAACTGTCTTTGTTCCTCTCCTCCGGTGAAGTTTACGTCATTCTGTCATTGTCATCAAACTTCAGCAATTTTCATTCCAGCTACCATCTTTCTGGTAAGCCACTGTTTCCTCCTGGTTTTATTTCTTGTTGCTTTCCAAATCATCTTCTATTGATTTCTGCCACTATTCTTGGCTTGACACACCTGTGCAATCTTTTTGTCTTGATTTCCTGATAGTTTCATCACCATTCTTGATTACGAATTACATTCTTGTTTCTGTTTTCTGTGTCTTTTTCCAGATTCTTGCTTTCAATCCTTGCCTTCAAATTTCGAGGTGCCAATCGCCAAGAAGAGCCTTGATCAAACTCTTCGGGAGATCAATGCTGAGCTAGAGGCCGAGAAGGCTGCTGTGAAGTCTTCCCAACTGTCTTCTATATCCTACCATTGATATCGAGTAGTTTTGTTTCCTTCTTTTACTCCTTGTACCTTGTATCCTGTATTTTGTCCATCTTTGTATGCTTTTAATCCGGTCGACGTGCCATTTTTGTAGTCTGAATAATTTATTTTTCAATATTCAGGCCGAAGTGCCTTCTTTCTTCTTTAAATGCATTTATCTGATTTCTTCTTTGAATGTATGTCTTCTTTTTTCTGCTCTTGTATGATTCTACACTTAGAATAATTTGCATGTCTTCAAAGTACACCTTGACTGTGCAATCTCTTCGAGTAAAATACCACTGTCATAATTTCTAATCTTGCTCATCTCGGCCTTGTCCTAACACTTGAAAATATTGTAACAAATATTTTCACAAGTGTTGCTTAGGCCTTGTCACTTTCTCAATGTCTTCAATCAAGACTTCAATTTTCCATATTTCAAGCTTTGACAACCTGGTAATCTCGGCAAGTACGCAGATATTTCTTGGGCTTGACTTTAACTTGTAAATTTTTCTCAAAAATTTCAACAAGTGTTTAACCATCATCCTTTATCATAACCTCAGCTTAACTTCAGCTTATAAATTTTTCTCAAAATTTCAACAAGTGTTAAACCATCTTCCTTTATCATAACCTCGGTTTAACTATAACTTGTAAATTCACACAGAATTTCAACAAGTATTTAAACCAATCTTCTTCCGATACGACCTCGGTTTAACTTCAACTTGTAAATTCACACAGAATTTCAACAAGTATTTAAACCAATCTTATTCCGATACGACATCGGTTTAACTTCAACTTGTAAATTCACACAAAATTTCAACAAGTATTAAATATCACATCGGTTTAACTTCAACTTGTAAATTCACACAGAATTTCAGCAAGTGTTAAACATGACCTCGGTTTAACTTCAACTTGTAAATTCACACAGAATTTCAACAAGTGTTAAACATCATCTCAGTTTAACTTCAACTTGTAAATTCACACAGAATTTCAACAAGTGTTAAATATTACATCGGTTTAACTTCAACTTGTAAATTCACACAGAATTTTAACAAATGTTAAACATCATCTCGGTTTAACTTCAACTTGTAAATTCACACAGAATTTTAACAAGTGTTAAACATCATCTTGGTTTAACCAACTTGTAAATTGCTACAACTTTCAACAAGTGGTAAACATCATCTCGGTTTAACTAACTTGTAAATTGCTACAAATTTCAACAAGTGGTAAACATCATATCGGTTTAACCAACTTGTAAATTGCTACAAATTTCAACAAATGGTAAATATCATCTCGGTTTAACCAACTTGTAAATTGCTACAAATTTCAACAAGTGGTAAACATATTCTTTTTCTCTCTACCCCCTGCATGGCTTCCACATACTCCTTTGCGAACCTTATAAAAGATCTTCAACCTGGCTAATTGCAGTCCAATCTTGTGTGTTTTCTTTTTTATCTTCTGGGATTTGAGATTTGCTCACTGAGCTCTTCTCTTTTCGGACTTAAGTGCCAAGATCTTGTCTACTAGAATCTTGGATCTACTCACTCAGGTTGAGCTCTTCTCTTCTCAGACCTACTCATCTAGGCCGAGATCATGTCTTCTAGAATCCGGGATCTGGAATCCAGGATTTTCTTACTTAGGCTGAGCTCTCGTCTTCTCGGGCCTACTTGTCTAGGCTGAGATCATGTCTTCTCGGATCCGGGATCCAGGATCTGGAATCCGGGATCTGCTCACTTAAGCTGAGCTCTCATCTTCTCGGGCCTACTTGTCTAGGCTAAGATCATGTCTTCTCGGATCTGAGATCCAGGATCTAGAATCTAGGATCTGCTCACTCAGGATGAGTTCTTCTAGACTTGAATGTTATCTCCTTGGGAGCGCTCATGCCCCATGTCTTTGCATCCCTTCTGGAAGGGTTTTCGTTCCTCCGCAGGTATCTATCCTTCCATATCTGGAGGTCATCTTCGTTGTAGTATCCGCTTCGATCTATTGTCTTTGGTGCATCACCTTCCTAGCCAGTGTCTTTCACTCCGTGACTCTGGTCACGAGTTTCTGTGTTGCGGTTGTCCCCTTCAGCGTCGAGGTTGATAGGTCTCCCATTCCCAGCAGGAGCATTGTCTCCAGTCTGATCCTTCTGTCCGTCATTGACCATCCATTCTTCTTTCTTTCATTGGCCATCTATTCTTCTTTCTTTCATTGGCCATTTATTCTTCTTTCTTTCCCACAAACGGCGCCAAATTGTGTGAGTGATTTTCTGACCACACTGCCCGCTTAGTATCCAGCTGGAGAACACCGGCAGAATAGATGGCGCCTGACTAACCTACAACAGAAATATAAGAATCCATGATGATTCGCCACTCGGGGTTGTAACACCTAAATCGCGATCAGCGATAAACTACCGATTACTGCTAGACTGAGACTGATTATGATAAGTAATTGAACTGATTACAATACTGGACCAACTGACTGGAATCTGAGACTGAATTAATTAAGTATATCTGTCATATTTCATTTCTATCTGTTGCCTGTTTGATTATCTGTTCATGTTTGTATGTTTGAACTGCAAATTGAAGACCTTATCGTGGAACGAAATTGATTGATGTTTTAGGACCATCATAATTTATGTGAATTTATGGCATATTTATCTGAAGTGTGATTTGGTATGATTAAATTAGATTAAAATAAGTTAAATTATACAAGTTGCCTCATTTACCATAATGCCATGTTAATGGACTATGCTAGGACTTTGTATCACATGTGCAACACTTGACCAAACCCAATACCTCAGCCATTTCTTGGGTTCCCACCGAAAAATAGAGAGAGAGAGAGAGAGATAGAGAAATTGGCTTCATCTTGTGGATTGCTTGGAAATTAAAGGAATTGTAGAGTTTATTGCATAAATTGAGCCTCTAGACTTGTGATTGAAGACTTAAGGTAGAGTATTTACCTTCTTGTTTAGGAATTGAGTTAGTTCTTGCATGTCTCATGCTAATTGATGAGTTGAGTCTAGATTTGGTACTAAATTGTTGAATTGGAGCCTAGTTCTTGCATGCATGTTTTTATTTTGAAGTCTTGAAGTTGTCCTTCATGAAATTATACATGCATGTTCATATTTTTACAATGGACCATGATTTCACCATGTTTTTGTAAGAATCGGCTCTTTAGAGCATGAACTTGAGGCTTGAAAGTTGTTTAAAGTTATGCATGTCCATTTGAAGTCATGTTTATGAAATTGGTTTGAACTTGAGTTTGATTGAACTACCCTTGGGCTTTGATTTCCTAAATTGATCTTTGAAACATGTAATAGTATGGGTTTTGTAGTGTTTTCCAGCAAATTAGCCCAAGAGGATCGGAATTTATGTTTTAAGACTTGATTTTGAGCTTGAAGTTCAAGTCTGGAAATTCTAGATTTTGAACTCACGCTCGAGCGGGGAGACTGGTGCTCGAGCATGAAATTCGTGCTCGGCATTTTGCCTTTGTTTCTGATCCGCTCGAGTAGGGTATTGGGCCTCGGCGGGACCTTGTCTTCGCCGGCGGCTATAGAGCGCCCATCGAGCGTGATTTTCGAGCATCCAGTACTTTTGCCATGTTTTGCAGTCCGCTCGAGCGTGGGAAGTGACGCTCGAGCGAAAACCTTAGTCTGCATATTCGCTCGAGCGAGGGAAACCTACGCTCGAGCGGTACCCCTGTTTTATGAAAATTCTAAAAATGCTTTTAAAGTGCATCTTTGCATCCTCATTCCATCCTAGGCATTCTTAGGCCTAGTTTAAGGCATCTTAATGAGGATATAGATGTAGAACACACCGAGGCAATTAGGGATTAAGTTATTATCTTTCCTAACTGTGTAACTTAGTGTGTGTTCAATCTGTATACTGTGTAGGGTTGGCGACTGGAGACGCGCTCTAGCTTACTGTAGCCCAGAACTCTGTGAGTAACAATTGTGTAAAAATATGTTCAACTGTGAATCTTTCTAACTGTTTAACTGAACTGTTTTCTAAACTGATACTGTTAATCGAATGAATGTATGTCCTATATTCTGAACTGTATTGTGGCATCATTAGCAACTCATTTCTTTATTCTTTATCACGAGATCTCTGTCGGTTCCCTTCTTTGGAACCACTCATTTCTTGATTGATGGCCATCATTTATCGTTAGGTCTTTTAAGACCTCTTTATTCCATCTTTGCTATGCTAATGGATGTACCACATATGGTATTATGGTGAGAACGATGTTATATCAATCAATGAACTGTTTTCATTACTGTAAGGACAATCATTCTAAACCCTTTTACGCATTATGTTATTCATTGGGCTTTAGCTCACTGCTCATATATAAATGTAGGTGTCTGAGCACGAGGCATGGCTAGAAGCGTCGGGGTAAACTCCGTTTTGTCAAGCCAACTCAGTGCCTCTGCGAGGTTCCAAGCTTTGTCAAGTTGTGGCTTAGGGTGTTTTAACTTCCTCATACATCTCCGTGTCTGTTTTATGTCTGTATAGTATTCTTGTACTATTTAATAGGGTTTAAGTCCCTGTTCTGAATGGTTGTAAATATTGTGCATACTGTTCTGTACTGAGTATATATATGTATGAAAGGTCTTTTTGCATCTGATCCTGACTCATTGGACATTGTTTATTTCTTGTATTGGCTTCCGCCACATACTACGTATTCTTGTATTCTTTGTTAAGCAAGCCTTGGTAATCTTTAATTCTTGGCGATTCTGATTGCTAAACCCATAGGGGCGGGTTTGGGTCGTGACAAGGGTACTCCGACGATCAAGTCAGTACTCAATATCTCTCAAAGATAATTCATTATTCAACTCACAAGCTTGAGCATAAAAAGCATACCATAGACCCATGGAGGTGCCTCTCTTTTATAGCCAACATAAACCTAGTCCCAATAGAAGCCTAACTTCTATGGACTCAGGATTACTGCTAATCTTGGACTCCCAGTAAGATTAGGATAAACTCTCTAAGAGTCTTATCTTAATACAAACTGAAGTCTTCTCTCATTCTAGGACTCTTGTCCCTCATCTAGGTTGAGTTCCCTTTTCATTCTAGGACTCTTGTCCCTTATCCACTTATCTCGGATTCCGATATCTTCGGAGATAACCTCGGCCTTGCCGAGATCACCTCGACGTCACGACGAGGACACGTGGCACTTCGGCTGACATGTCGGCGTCACCTTGCCACGTATTGGTACTCAGAAAATATCCCCACAGCAACTACATGCCACATCATTGTAAGTGAACTTATATGTGTAAAATTGTGGATCTTTAACATTTTTATTCTCAAATATAGTACAATTATTTTGAAAATGTCCTATTGAAATAACATTTTTTATTGCTCTTGTTTCTTATATTATGTGTTTTGTATCCCAGTAAGGAAAATTTATCAGTGTTCATTGCATATCGTATGCAACTCTATTATAAAATTACATAAGTATTCACGATCTTACATAAGTGATTTTACAAAAATATGTAAGTTGAACATAAATTTGCATAAGTCTTTTCCCATCTCTTCTTGAGAAACAAGTGGCCTATTTCTTTACAAAATTGTGTTCAATTTCATATGTGGCAATTCCGTCAAGATCCCGAAAAACAAGTAATTTTTGCTGGGCCTTTATCCATTTTTTAGGTTCATTAGGATTCTTAAGTTTTTACAAACTTACGCGAATTTGTGTTTAACTTACGCATTTTTGTGATATCACTTATGTAAATTTGTGAAAACGTACATAATTTTATAATAAAATTGCATATGTTGTGAATTGCACATTGAAACATTTTCACAGGTAGAATTTGTTTAGCTGAATCAGCGCCACCAAATACATGTTTTTCTTTTTTGTTTTTGCTTTTCTTCTAGAATAAAGAGAACCCTTTTTTTAGTGCTTCTAACCTAGGGGTGTAAATTTGATCCGGTCCGGCCCACCTGGGCCTAGGTTCGGACCAACCCATGTCAAGCCACACGGGCTCCCACCAAAATTCAAGCCGGCTCACGAGCTAGAAAATCAGGCCTAGGCCCAAACCCAAGAGGTATTCGAGCCTTGGACAGGTAGGCGGGCCAAGCCTCGGGCCGGCGAGCATAGGCCTGGGCTCGGGCTCGGGCTTGGGTCAGGCCTGGGTGGGCCTAAACAAATTATTTTATTTTATTTTTTTATCAAAATTTTATTCTTTTACACTAAAAATAACACTAGGTCTTGGGCTGGTTGGCGCGAGCCAGACTTTGAGTGGGTTTTGAGCGGGCCGATGGGCCAAGCCACAAACCGAGCTTCAAAACGACCACCCAAGCCCAGGCCCAGGGTCCCGGTGGGCTCAGCCTCAGGCCCGGGCCTAATTGGGCAAATGTCATTTCTGTTGTCAAATTTGACAACATAAATGGCATTTGCTATGTTTAGCAGGAGGAATAGTAGGCCATTAGAGACCCATTTTTTTCACTCTTGCCAAATTATGGCTTTGGCAACTCCATTGGAGATGCTCTAAAAAAAGAGTAGTTAAAAAGCCTTTTTTTTTTTTTTTTTTTTTTAAAGTTTAGTAAAAAAAATTTAGGGAAAATTTCAAAAAAGTAGTAAGAAATATTTGCAAAATGATGAGAGTATAAATTTTATTTGCACAACCAAATGCATAAATTACTTATACATTTATTACTGTGCAATTATTTTTCTTACTCTCTATTTTTTTGATATTCTTCCAAAAATATATTATTTAGGTTAGTCTCAACAAAAATAAAAAAATAAAAACAATTAACTAAAGACAAAAAATAAATCAAATTTATCCCACAAAAAAATTACATAAATTGTCTTATTTTTTAGTCCTTTTTTCAACTTCGTTTCAAAAAAATTATATTTTTAAAAATTTTAAAATCATTTAGTCAAGACAAATTTTAAAAGTAAAAAAATGACATAATTTTTAAAAACTCACTAAATAATAAAATATACTAGATCAAAAAAAGAAAAAAATTTGTTTTCAAAAAATCAACTCCTAGAAGAAGCCATCCTTAAGATAATTCCTAATGAATATATGCCTTAAGATATAGGTTAATAATCTTATCAAAAAATTAAAAATGTATATTTTTTAAAAAAATATTATTTTATTCATAAAGACCATCTAAAGAGTCGTCGATGATGCCAAAAAAGTTACATTGGAATGTATACAAAATATTCTTAAAATTCACACTTTTTAAACATTTTCCACACCTAAATGCCAAAACTCATTCTTTAGCGTGACCATCCATACTGGAAACGAGAATCTGGGCAACTTCTATCAAATTTATGATTATGTTTTATTTAACTTTTTAAAAATTATTTTAAAATAAATTTTTATTTACTTTTATCGTTTAAATTGTTGAACAATTTAAATTGTGAAATAAATAATAATAAAACATCCAACTACACATACATAAGTCCTACCACCGATGACCAAAATATCAATACGTGACGAAGTATAAAAAGAAATAAACAAGGTAAAACAAAATACCTCTAACAAGAAAAAATACAAAATATTAATATGCATCTTTGGTAAAGATTAATTTCATGACCTCTCAATTGAGAGTATATAAGTGTGTGGTTAATGGAGCAAATTCTTTTATTATTGGGATACAATAGTCATTATTATTGGGGTTATTTATTGGAAATTTGTGTTGAAATTTTTGGTTCAACTTGTACTTTTAGCTGGTAAAAATAGTATAAATACGTTAAAAAAATTAATTATCACCAAGTTGTAGAGAAATGTTTTTAATTTTTATTTTCTAATTATTAACTTATAAAAAAAATTGTATCAAACTAGGCATGTTGCTTGGGTGTAAAAACAAAGGAGTAGGAGTTGCTGTGGACAATTAATTCTCTCTCTAAAACTTGAGAGCTTCTCTCTCTAACTTCTTCTTCTAGGGTTTGCTCGAGTGCCACTTGGGTTGGGAAAGGGGGGCTTTGGCCTCCTCCCTTCTCCTTTTACCTCCTTTTTTCCTTCCTTTTTCTTAGATAAATTACAAACACACCTCCTAAGATTTACTTAAATTAAAAATTATCCATGTAGTTCTAGAAATTATATTATGCCTCCTAAGATTTCTAATTTCATAACAAATAGGTCATTTTATTAATAAATTATCAAGTTAATTAACAGTTTTTAATAATGTTAAAATTTTATTTCAATTAATAATTTAGATAATTTTATTATTGTATAGTTGAACAATTAGAAATTTCACTTTTTCAATTAATTCTATTAAATTAAAAATTCTGACAAGAAGGTATTTGTAATTTTTCAAACCATAAGGGGCAATTCGTATTTTAAGCAAATCTCAGGGAGTGTATTTGTAATTTATTCTTTTTTCTTTGTCATTTGGTTTTAATAAGCTCTGGAAGCTATGTCTTTCCATCTTCTCTCTCCTTTGTGAGGTACACTTCACTTCTGGTGGAATCTAGATCTGTCTCCCATCTCCTCCTCCCCCTCCCCCTCTGTCATACCCGGGCTTTCTTTGGACACTTTATCTCCTTTCTCTCCCATCTCACGCCAATGCCACCACTGCCACCACCACATCGCTACCAAATCTGCCATCACTCACCAGGTTGGCTACCTCTACGAATCCATAGCCACCAGATCTGCTATCATTCACCAGATCGGCACCCTCTTCAAACTTATCTCCACCAGATCCACCAGTACCATTGCCATTTCTCCACTGCCATGGCTAGGGATTGAGATATGGGTTTCTTTTTCTCTTTATTTTGTTTGGTGTTTAGTTGTGTGATGAGTTCATTGGTGCTTGATTGTGGCTTACCCTCTCTGTGGTTGAAATCTATGTTTTATGCTAGACTTGCTCTATTGTCAAACTTTTATGATCAGCGTCTGCTTTGCAGTGCGAGCTTTGTGTCTGGATATTTCCATAGTTTTTCTTCTGAGTATTTCTTTGTTGATTTTTACTTTGTATGGTGTAAATTATTTTGGTTGGATGGACTCATTCTGTAAGTGTCGCTTGGCTTATCTTAATGGAAATTTTCTCATGTTCAAAAAAAGAAGAAGAAAAAAAACGGGGTATGTTGCTTTACCAAAAAAATTAAAAAAAAGAATAATGAGAATATGAATATAAATAATTGTAAAAAAAAGGTTCTCCCTAATTTCATATTTGTAACATGGCTATAATTGTTAATTTACTCAATTATTTAAGATTACTTTAAATGATTTTCTATGCATCCACACATTGCACATTCTGAATTGCGAAAACTAGAATAGTCAATTCAACTATTGGGCTCTAACCAACATATAATAAATCAAGCATTCATCACAACTTTATCATATTTAATTATGATAGTCAAAAAGATTGTAGAGTACTACTAATCCCAAAAGGAGAAAAGACAAAGAAAAAAAATATATATATATATCATTATTTTGAACCCTAAACCCTATCTTTAATGCGAGATAAAAAATAATGGAGACAATCTGAATGAAATTACTTGTATATTTCATAGGGGAAAAAAAAATGGAACTATAGTCCTCTAAAAATGGACAAGCGTGAAGGGATAGAAAAGAAGGTAAGCTCTAAACCTCATACTCTGTGGTCATGTTTTTTTTTTTTTTTTTTTTTGGAACTCTGTGGTCATGTTTGTTCCTTTGATTGGATTACATTAAACTTTAGTCTCAAAATTATTAATTTTGGAATTAACAATTCAAAATTATTAATTTTGGAATTAACAATTCAAAATTATATATTATATTTTGTATTTAGAATCCCCTGAATTAAGAGAGGATTAATAGAATCTTATCATATGCCATGTTTGTTTAGGATCACTAGATATGAACTACGTAATGTAATAATTATAACTAGTGGTAAACCTGTGTTATGCATAGGATAAAATAATAAATTTAATTATTTTTTTAAAATTAAGTGATTTATTATTATTTTTCAACATTACACTTAGGGTTGAGCAGAAAAATCGAAAAATTGCAAACCAGTTCGATCCAAACCAAACTGCATTCTTTATTTAATATTAAAGAAATTAAGTACTGCTAATTACAAATTATAAAAAAATAGCATTATTAATTGATTACTTGAATTTTATTTATTTATTTTTATTAAATATATTCTAGTCTAATCAACTCAAAATTTTTATTTATTCAATTATGAAAATAATCCTAATACGAAAAATGTAATGAACTATGTATTCACAATTAAATTTTGATAGAATATTTTTTTCTTTATCACTAAACTTACTCGAGCTAAGTCTATTCGTGATATTATACAGAATGTGCTTAACTCAATATAATAATATGACATGTATCATACGGTTAATATATTCCATACATTTGAGTGGCTTTCATTAAAAGTGGACGTCTTATAAGTAAAATAGTATAATTGTTGAAGTTGTCATGAAGAATGTGCTAGATATAATGTTAACTAATGAAATTGATAAATTTAGAAATATTAATTAAATCCAAAACTATGTATTTATCTCATCAATCGCACTAAAACAGTTATGTTAAATAAAATAACATTACATTATATTAAAGTAATAAAGTGAAAAAATTTGAAATTTAGTTTCTTCATTGTTTATAGTAAAATCATATTATGCTATAAATAAAATTTAAATTTATGAATGAATTTAATAAAAATTAACTTTAATTTGTAAGTACATTTTTAATAAATTTGTTAAATTAAAACTCGTGTACTGACTTATTTCTTAATTTTTATACACCCATGCATGGTTTTAAACTTTTTATTCTAAAATTTAACCTTTCATAATTGAAAAAAATAAATAAATTAAAACCTTGTCATAACAAAGAAATTAAATTTCAAATATTATCATTCTATTACTTTAATATAATGTCATTTTACTTAGCAACCTTGGTATTGAGTAACATAATCATTGAATAATGATTAATTTGGTACAACACATATTTTTAGTGTAACATTTAAGAATTAAATTTTTTGGGGGGGTAAAAAATTTAGTTTAAAATTTATTTTGAGTGGTGTAAGCTCATGGCTAGCAATCATAATATTTATTGAAATCTTGGTTTCTTAGTTTTGATTTTATAGTATATTACTTCATGTTTCTTTGCAATTTTCATAAATAAATAATTTTTGTGAATGTATTTAGCTCAGGTGTTGATTCAAGTAGGAGAAGCTAGACTAATTATAAAGATATTATTTTAATAAATAATTCTAGTCATTATTTTAAATTTTTATGAATGAATTTAATTTGACTTCATGGTAATTTGAAACTTCTTAAAATTTAAAAATGAAAAGTTTCATGTTAATAAACTTATGCATAGGTTTCAATTTATGCTATGAATTTTGCTTCAATCAAAAGTTAATTTTTTATGAATATCTTCAATTTATGACAAGAGTTTATAAATTAATTTGCAAAAGTTTAAATGCTAGCAAAAAATTATCATGATATACATAATATTTTTTATAGCAAAAACCAATGATTAAATGAAATATGTATTTTTATATTTTATAAACTCAAAAAATTAAAAACATTATCTACGTTTATGCATAATATTTTTTGTTAGACTTATTTATTTTGATTATTTATTTAATTATGTTTTAATTTATTTGAAAGAGAAAAATAGAATCTAAAATTTATTTTGATGATATATTTAATTATGTTTTAATTTATTTGAAAGAGAAAAATAGAATCAAAATTTATTTTGTTCCATTATTTTTCACATAAACTTTTATTCTAAATATTGTTTGAATGTATTTAATATTTGCTTAAATCAGGAGTTCATTTCAAATCCAAAAATAATGCTCAAACCAGAGGTTCAAATAGCCCAAAACAATGGTTCAAACAGCCTAGCACAGCAGCAGCCCAAAAGGTTCAAGTGGAAGATATTCAAATTAGTAATGATGGAGTGGAAGATATTTAAATGAATACAACGGCTATAAACGGTTATAAATTTCATTATTTATACCAAAGCCTCTGATGTGAACAAGAGATGTCAACTACAAACAAGTTACAGAAATCAGAAAATATTCTTTGATCTAAAATCACTCTCATCTATTCTCTGAAATTTTTTTTGAGAAGTGTTCTTCAATTTTTGTTTACATCCTCTCTCAGAAATTATACATTAAGTCATATAGCTTTAAGCCCATCTTTCCTGTGTGAAGATTACAGAAAAATCAGAGTCTTATTTTTATATCTATCTTTGAGAGATAATTTTTGTAGCTTTTTGTGAAAGCAAAAACACTTTCTTTTCAATCCTGTAAGAGTGTAGTACTCTCAGTGTTTTTTTTTTTTTACTTAGAAAGTCTGTGTAAAATTCGTGGAGGATTGCTCCATCTGTGAAAATGTTGCTAGCATTTTGTGAAGCTAGAGAATAGTGGAAAATCTCAAGTAAAACTTGAGGAGTGGACGTAGGCCGAGTTGAAACCGAACCACTATAAATTTATTTGTCTCTCCCTCTCTTATCTCTTTATTTTATTTAAATTGCCGTAGCTATGTTTCATATTTTTATTGTGCTAAAATCATTAATTGACATAGTTGTTAAAACACTTGTTTTAATTATTTTTATTTCATTAAGTATATTTATCTATTGTGCTAGTCATAATTTTTATTATGGTATTATTATTTTTATTTGTAAAAATCTAATTCAACCCCCTCTTGAGTTGTCTTTTGGGTAACATTTTTCATAATAAGAATTTATTTCTAAAAAAATTAAAACTAAATATTTTTAATATAAAGAATTCAAAAAATATCATAATGTAATATATCCATGTGTATACAAACATTACCACATTGATAATAAATCAGAAAAAATAAATGTGTTTTGAAATTAATAACAATTCAAAATTTGATTTACTTTCCAAAGAGTGGTGCTACACACCAATTATTATATTAACTAGTATACCAATACATGCTATATTACAATTTTACAATTTTAAAACTAGTATACAAACTATAAAAATTCAAAGTAAATAAAATTACGTCACATCATCTATTAGTACACTAATTGCTATACTAATTGGTGCATATAGTTTTATTTCTTTTGAAATTGAAGTGATTTGATAATTATTACCATATGAATAAAATAATTAATTATTAATTACATTTAAAATATAATAACCAATGATTGAATGACATTTGTGTTTATGTATTTCATAAATTCAAAAAATTAAAACATTTGAGTTGAGAGTTTCAAGCTCAAAGGCCTAACAATGACCCCGTTTGGTAGAGTTATGAAAAAGTGATTATAGTTTATACCTTAACAACTTATAGCTTATAACTGTGAATATAAGCTGATTTTTGACTTATAAATTAAGCTTCTCCTCCCTTACTCAAAGAATAAGTTGATTTTTGACTTACAAAAAGCTATAAGTTGTATTGTTAAGCTGAACCAAACACATCAAAATAGCTTAAATTAAGCTAAAAGCTTAAATAAACTGGAAATAAGCCCTACCAAACAGAGTTAATGTGGTTGGGTCATTGGGAAGAAAAGGGAAAGCGAAAACTTGTCTTGAAATAAATGAAAACACATTTTTTATTTTAATTTTTTTGAAAATTTGAAATTAATTTTTTGAGAAAAACCTAACCCATTCAGGTATAGGGGTGATAAACGAATCGAGCGAGCCAAAAATTAGTTTGATAACTTTAATGAGTTTTAAAATTTATTCAAGTTTGGTTCATTAAACTTTTAAACCGATCGTGCTTTTTTCAAGCCGATCTCGAATAATTTAATATTTTATATAATTTTAGGCTTATTGAACAGAGTCGAATGAGCAATTAGTTGTTTAAACTTGGTTTAACCTTAACGAGCTCTAAAATGTTTTAGATTTTTTAATTTTTGTAAGAAAAAAAATGAAATGATTAGGATTTGAATGTGACATTTTCTCTTCTTTACTTTTTAGCCTTTTTTTTTTTTTTTGTGTAACTATTTTAGCCCAAACCATTTATGCCAAACATAGCCTAAGTACATAAACTTCCATAGTAGGGGAGAGATAAACTATCACAAAAAGTATCAAATTCCTTTCTATAGAAGTTGAACTTAGATCTTGCATCATAAGAAGTGTTATACAACTACTAGACCAAATGTCTTGGTTAAATCTCGATTAATTCTGTTTGTATATTTTTGTGAGTATATATATCATACTGTTTGTCTAATTTAGTGGGGGGTAAATTAAACTATTATAAGAACAATAAAAAATATAATAAACCCCATAATATTAGCATAATTATTTTAATATCTCTTTTAATAAGATTAAAATGATAAAAACTAATGCAAAAAATGTGTAAATAAAAAAATAAACAAAGTGAAATATATAATTCAATGTATAAAAGATAATAATATATATTTTTTGTCCATACACAATAAAATATTGGTAGAAAAATGTTGTGTGAAATCTTAAAAAATAATTCAATATAATAAAAGTAAATTACGCTAACTTTCCTTAAAATTTAGAAAAAAATATAGCCAGTCTCAAAATTTTGATATAATTACATTGACTTTATTTCTTAAAAAGTTAAAGTAACCAAAACTAATACAAATTATATGAAAATACAAATACATAAGGTAAAAATATCTATTTCAATGTAAAAAAAGATGATAACATAATTTTTTTTTATTCATACAACTGACGAATTTATAATGAAAATGAAGAAAAGTGTTATAAATTAAAACTTGAAAAAAATTTAATATAATTATGTCAAACTTGTGAGAAGTCAGTGTAATTTATCTATATAATTATGTCAAACTTGTGGGGAGCAAATGCATTTTCTCCATATTTAAGGGGTTAGTGTAATTTACACAATAATAAACTAAACAAGAGAAAGTAGAAGATTTTATTGGATGGAGCAAGGATACGAATGTTGACTGTAGTGATTAGCTAATTTTCCATATGTAGTCCTACCCTGCACGCATCTCCACCTTTCCTTTTCTAATCACACCAATAAACACTCGCCACGTACCCCCTCACCCCTCGACATCGCGTCGCCACCGCGCGATCTTTGCACCGATCTCTCACTCCAATCATTTCGCGAGACGTGTCCCTCAAGCCACCGGCTATAGTCGGTCCAATAGGGTTAGCCACCGGTTCAGCCGGTGAACCTCCTCTGCAATTCCCTCTAGATATATAAAAGGCCGATCCAACTCTCCCTATTACTCTCTTTCTCTCTCTCTATGATTCGTCTCCGAAGAACGCGTCAAGAAAAATTTCTCTTCAGCTTCTAGTTCTAAGAGGTTCGTAGTAGTTGTTATCTTTTCTTTTCTTTTTAATTGATTCAATTTTCTTGCTTATATATGAGTGTGTATAGTTACATATATACAGTACAATTGCTTTTGAACTATGAAACTCCCAACTTTTTTGAGTATTGAATTTCTATTTGATAATTCTTCGATCTTTGAAGTTAAGTTGTTGTTTAGTCTTCAATTGATGACGAGTGTGTTGTAGATTTTCGTAATTACGCACTTGATTCGAACAGTTGTTGAGTTTGATCGCTTTCGAGATTCCCAATCTTGGTGATAAAGTTTGGAATTTGATTTGTTTAATTGAAGAATTGCATGTTATTTATTTGTTAATTGAGTCGTTTGTTAGCTATTACGACGCTTGAATTTAGAGAAATTCTGCTTCTTCTGCTTTTTCTGAGTGTTAATGTATCCTAAAATTAGGGCTTTGTAGAGATAATTGGGGATTTATAGTTTTTGATAAATATACGCTGATTTAATGTTTCTGGTTTGTTTTTATTCCTGATTTTGGCATTGCTTAAGTTGTGTTTTGATCTGGAGCTCTTTATGTTTGGTTTTTAACTCATAAGTTTCTGTTTGCTATGCTTACCAGTTGATTTTAGATCCCTGCAAAATTTCCGACAGTTAAATGGATTAATACTTTTAAAAATGTTTAGTTCAGTGAAGAGCTTTTGAAATTTCTGTTTTATTGAGATAATTGGCTTACCTCTGGTAGTTGTAACTCTTTATCTGGTTTGAAGGGGTGAATTATTATATTGAACTGCGATGTTGGGGAATTTGAAGTGTAGTTGTAGGGGTCTTCTTGAGCTTAAATTGCTGTGTCCATTGAATAATTTTTTAATCCTTTTATTTTAATATAATAGAGCTGCTAAGGGCTGACCTTGGAGAGCTATTTAGATTCTGGTCGCCAGGCTGCAGTGCCATCTATGACACCTTCCCGGGTGGCTGGAGGGTTAGTGCATTCTTCTTCTAGTTCTGGCATATTTTTCCAAGGAGATGGGCAGTCCCAGGCTGTGGGAAATTCTCACTTGAGTTCATCTTTTGGAAACTCATCAAATTCGATTCCAGGAGCTGGACGTTCAAATCTGGCGCCTGTTTCTGGAGATGCGAGCAATACAGTCTTGAACAGTGTGGCGAGCTCAGGGCCAAGTGTGGGGGCAAGTTCGTTGGTTACTGATGCGAACTCAGGGCTTTCAGGAGGTCCCCATCTCCAGAGAAGTGCCAGCTTTAATACAGAATCTTACATGCGCCTACCTGCATCACCCATGTCGTTTTCATCCAATAATATAAGCATTTCAGGCTCTTCAGTTATGGACGGCTCCTCTGTAGTGCAGCAGAGCTCCAATCAAGACCCAAGCTCCCAACAGGTGCCACAAAGTCAGCAGCAGCAAGGGGCTTCCAGTGCTACATCGTTGCCCACGTCAAGAATGGGCCAAGTTTCACTTCCCCCTGGCCCACGTGTCCCTGGCTCTTTCATGCAGGATCCCAATAATATAGCCCAGCTGCAGAAAAAACCCCGATTGGATATCAAGCAGGAAGACATTATGCAACAGCAGGTTCTGCAACAACTACTGCAGCGACAGGAATCCATGCAATTACAAACCCACAATCCTCAGTTGCAAGCTTTAATTCAGCAGCAGAGAATGCGGCAACAGCAGCAACAGCAGCAACAGTTTCTGCAGTCTATACCACCAGTGCAGCGAGCCCACATACTGCAACAACAGCAACAGCAGCAGCAGCAGCTGCAGTTGAGACAACAACTTCAACAACAGGGTATGCAACCTATGTCTTCCATAAAGCGGCCCAATGATAATGGTGTATGTTCTCGTCGGCTAATGCAATATTTATATCATCAGCGGCAACGACCCGCTGTGAGTTGATTTCTTGTTGACTACATCTAGCTTGTTTATTCTTTCTCCACTTTGGATCTGTTCAGACATTTTCCTGTTTGTTTGGCTATAAACATACTCAATCTTTGTTCATTTAGATACATAATTTTGATTGAGCTCTATGTTTTGGCATGACTTTGTCATGGCACTATTTAATTTAACAGACCCATACTATTGCCTACTGGAGGAAGTTTGTCACAGAGTACTACTCCCCGCGTGCAAAGAAAAGATGGTGCTTATCATTATATGATAATGTTGGTCATCATTCACTAGGTGTTTTCCCCCAGGCAACCATGGTTAGTTTCTTTGTTTCAATATATGATTTGCATGCATAATAAATTAGGCTTTCAGTTGATAAGACTAAATGTATGCACATTTATGATTTGATTAATATTGTTATTCTTGTCATTATATGGTTAGTTTCTTTGGATCTATGCTTCACATTCTTGCTTTATAGAATTAGAACGGGATGAAAAAAATGGAGGAGAGCAATAGGAGTGTTGCTTAATTGTAGAATTCCTATTAAGTTGAAGGGAAATTTTTTTTAGGATTGCTATAAGACCTGCTTTGAAAATGAGTGTAACTGAAATAAGAATATTGAGATGGATGAGTAGTGTTAGAAGAAAAAATAAAATAAGAAATGAATACATTAGGATGAAGTTAGATGTAACACCAATCGAAAATAAAATGATGGAAAATCATTTAAGATGGTATGAACATGTGAATCATAGAGCAGGTAATGTACTTGCAAGGAGAAGTGAATTAACTCACGTGGAGAGGTAAAAGAAATATGGGAAGCCCGAGGAGAATAAGTGATGAAGTTGATGAGAAATGACATGATTAACTTCAATGTAACTGAGGATATGACTTAGAATAAAGTGAAGGAAATGGATCCATGCAGCCTGGTCCCAAATAATTGTGATAAAGGCTTGTTGAGCCTAGTTGAGTATACCTACTTACTAATTGTGGCTAAAAACAATATGGTTCAATATTTGCTATTAATTAAATTTGCTAATTGCACATAAATAATACCTGTGCATGCACATGCCTATGCTTTGATTTTATGATGCATGTCATTGTGCAATTCTTCAGTGTTAGTCTTTATTTTTCTCTTCACATACCTAGGTTGGCATTTCTCACAAGCAAAATTTCTTAGGTGTTTGTCCTTTCGTGTTCAGGATGCTTGGCAGTGTGACATTTGTAATTCAAAATCTGGAAGAGGATTCGGTAAGTGAATCATTTTTTTTTGTTGGGGGTTGAATAGTATGTTTTGATGTTTTTCAAATTTCCTTTCGACTCTAGATTCCATATTGTTGTTTTTGTTAAAGGAAATCTGGACATAGATATTGAGTTGCTTGTGCTGCATTTCTAAAGTAAGATGTTTTGCTCATTTTGAATTTTAATAGTAGTAATTGTGAGCATAAGCAATAGTTAATATATGACCATTACTTGCATTGAAACCTTGGAGTTACTTGGACCAACCTGAACAAGCCCGCATATGTTTTTGTTGTAGATACTCTTTACTCTCTCACCAAAAAATATGTTTTTTGGACAGCAACAAAGAATTTTATTAAGCACAAGCAAGAAAAAAAGAAAGGGACGAGGAGTCCTCGTACAATGAAAGAAGTCAAAACAAAGAATGGATTTAATGAGAAAATTCTAATCACTAAAAATGGCAAGCAGCAGCCCAATCCCTAGAAATCAAGAAAAATGTAACTTTAAAAGGAGGAGACAAAAGCCCCAAAACAAAGCCACATATCCGCCTTATCCCATAAAGATTCTGAATCTGACTTATTTCTATCAAAGATCCATGCATTTCTCTTCGGCCAAATAAACCAAAAGATATTTAAAACAATACAAGACAACAATGTTTTGGCTCTCTTGTTGCCACCAAACCCTTCAAACCTAACAAGAAGCATGTGTGTGCACTCTCTCGAAGCAACCCACTGATTATCACAGAGACTAAATAGACACTGGCATAATAAAAGAGCCACTGGACAATGAAGAAATAAATGATCTGCCCGTTCCAAATTCCTCTTGCACATCACGCACCATTGAGGACAAAGAAAGTGATTAGACCTTCTCCTTTGGAAGAGATCATTAGTCATGACACCTCCTTTCATTTTATGATGAACAACTGCTTGCCAAATTTTCTTATGAAGAGGAAACACATATTCCAATTATGATTTGGTGATGTTGCCTAATTACTTGGTGTCTTAATAATCATGTTAAAATCTTTATAAAAGTTTATATTAGTATTTTCTTTGTATGGTTGTATTGATTTTTTAGCAGCTCTTCACCTGGTTGTGCTTGGTTAAGGTTTCAGCCTTCAAGAACAACACCTTAATGATCTGGTTACTAAGTTAATTTCATACGTTAAACTACTTGCAATCATTACATGTTACGATCATTACATACCTGTACGTATATAAAAACCACTTAAATTAAGAGCTTTTCATTGATGTATCTCCCTTTTGTAATGATGAACCATTGTGTGCTTAGATTGTAAGATAATGTATTTGTGTGGGGTTGTTACACATCAGCTGAATGTGAGTCAGGTTTTCATATTAATCAAAAAGAGGTGCTTAGGCCTTAGGGCTTTGATTTAATGTCATTTTTTGTGGTATAACTAATTTTGTTTTGTAACTGAATTGTTATAACCTTTATTGATCATATTAAGTATATGAACCTAACTCATTTTACCTCCTTTTTTTGGCGGTGGATGTTGACAGAGGCAACTTTTGAAGTACTCCCTAGACTTAATGAAATCAAATTTGGAAGTGGTGTCATTGATGAGCTTCTATTCCTGGACTTGCCACGTGAATGTAGATTTCCTTCTGGAATAATGATGTTGGAGTATGGGAAAGCAGTTCAAGAGAGTGTGTATGAGCAACTTCGTGTTGTTCGTGAGGGTCAGCTTCGTGTTATATTCACCCCCGATTTAAAGGTTAACAAAATACTATGTGATGTGAAACTATTGTTTGCTTTTTATTCTATGTATAACCTGCTCGCACTTCCCTACCCCTCTCTTTTCAGATATTGTCTTGGGAATTTTGTGCACGCCGCCATGAAGAACTTCTTCCCCGTAGGTTGGTTGCACCACAGGTACAAATTTGCATTCAACCTCTTGCTTAAAATTTTGTTGCCCGTCAGGTTCAAACTAGTTGTGTATCTATCAGAACTTAGGTGTCTTGAAAGTTTCATTCTACTCGACTGTTCACTTTTTGAAGCTCTTTTTTCTTTTTTTTTCTTTTCTTGTGCAAACCATAATTTAATTTAATTAAATTGATTCAATAATTGTAGTCAAATGATTTTTTAGCTAATTGACTAAATAACGGGATGTAATTTATTTATTTTTTACTTCAACTGAAACAAACTTACTTTGCAGGTGAATCAACTGCTACAGGTTGCACAGAAATGCCAAAGCACAATTGCTGAAAGTGGACCTGATGGGATTTCTCAGCAGGATTTACAGACAAACAGCAATCTGTGAGTTAATTAGCAAAATGTCATGTAGTTTTTTTGTATGTTTTCGCCTCAGAATCTCTACTCCTATTTTTCAATCTTGTGTTCTGATAACTTGTGAACTGATAATTAGCAAAGCCTTTGAATTCTTCTAGGAGCTATCATGTTATTATTTATTTTTCAGTGGTTTTATTGAAACTCTAGAAGTATGACATAATAAGTTCTGTCGCTAGCTTTAATTGTAAGTGTATTTTTACTACCAATGACACTAAACAGAAGTATTTTTTGGCTACATGGGAATGAATTATCAACTTTAAAATTAATACTAGTTCTTTATGCTGTAAAAGTCCAATTCTTCTTCTTCTTCAGAGTGCAAGGAAAATGAATAATTGGCTTTGTTAGGGATGAAATGTCATTTGATGGTTGTATTTTGAGTGATTGAAATGCTTCCTATCTCAGGGTTGTAACAGCTGGACGTCAGCTGGCGAGGACATTGGAGTTGCAGTCACTAAATGATTTGGGATTTTCAAAAAGATATGTCCGGTGCTTGCAGGTAAGTTTCTGTTTCTCAACCTGCTTTTCAATCGGAAATTGACCTCTTTTTTAGTTTGGTTTTTAGGTTTTTTATTTTTGTCCACCCTGACTTGTACCAGATATCTGAGGTTGTCAATAGTATGAAGGATTTGATGGATTTCTGCCGAGACCACAAAGTTGGGCCAATTGGTAACTACTTTATTGCTGTTATGCTAGCTGGAAGATTTATATTTCTTAATGGTTTATTTATTTATTTATTATTTTTTATTTATATGTTTTTTAGGTATCTATATTCTCATAGCTTCTTCTTCTTCTTCTTCTTCTTCTTCTGTGCACATGCATGTGTGCTGGCTCATGTGTTGAAGTGTAGTTTATTATACTACAGTTCATTTGTTTTATCTTAGGCTCCATTTGAATGGCAGGAATGAAAGACCAAGAATAGGAATTTTAGATGTCATTCATGTATTTGGAGCAACTAGGAAATCTGTATGGAAAATGACAAAATTTTAAATATTGGTCGAAGGTTGTAATATTCCTGTTCTTGAAGAAAAGAGGAAAGATTTGTGGGAAATTAGGAATGATATTCTCAATTTATATAATGTCTGGGTTAAATTTCCATTTTACCCCTCAATTTTTTTTGGCATTCAAATATAATGGCCACAAAGCACACCTATAGTTCTTTTGTGAACATAATACCCAATTACCTCATTTATGTTACCATCATTTTACTTGGATATCTGACATGAATACTCATTTGCAGAGGGCTTGAAAAATTATCCTCGCCATGCTACTGCTGCGAAGGTCCAGATGCAAAAGATGCATGATATGGAGCAACTAGCAACTATTCAGGGTCTGCCAACTGATCGAAACACTCTGAACAAGTTAATAGCATTGCATCCCGGACTAAACAGTCCGATGAGCAATAACAATCACACAATTGGCCGGGGAGCTTTAAGTGGCTCAGCACAAGCTGCTTTGGCGTTGACTAACTACCAGAACATCATGATGAGACAGAACTCGATGAATTCAAACTCTAATTCACTTCAACAGGAAGCCTCATCTTCCTTAAACAATTCTAACCAGAACCCATCTTCACCATTTCAAGGGGCCACATCTCTACTTCCAGGAACTATGCAGAATTTACCAGTTAGCGGCTTTTCAAATTCCCAACTCTCTCAGCAGCAACGGTCACTGAATGGTAATAATGGCTTACCGCCACAGAGCCATCCCCAGTCGCAGCATGTGATCCAGCAACTGCTTCATGATATGAACAGCAACAGTGGGTCTCTTTCAGGGCAGCATGGTAATGGAAATGTGACAAGGAATGGTTTAGGGTTTGGAAGCAATGCCACCTCAGCAGCCACTGCAGTCTCAGGAAGTGCTATGGGTGGTCCTACACCGAGCAGAAGCAACAGTTTCAAAGCCGCTTCGAACAGCGACTCCTCTGCAGCCGGTGGCAACAACGGGTTCAACCAGAAACCTCCTGATTTGCCACAAAATCTTCATTTGTCGGAGGAAATGGTGCAGGATATAGCCCACGAGTTCACAGTAAATGGGCTTTTTAACAGTGATCTCGATGATAATATGGGTTTTGACTGGAAGGCTTGAGACACATGCATTTGGCGATAATCGACTTTCATTTGGTGAGTGCCTCGGAATATATCCTCCTTGTACAGGGTTTATCTGGATTAGCAAACATTTTTTTTTTTTTTTAAAAATCTTTCTGTTTTTCCCTTTTACAATTTGATCTTTTTTAATTATGGAGTTTGTTGTGATATCAAGCACTTGTACTCCGGTAGGTGTTCAGTTTTTCTGTCTTTTTCTGTTTCTTTTTTTTGTTTTTATCCTGTGGTGTTTTCGGCCGCCAAAGTCATGCAAGTGTAATCTAATGGATATAAAACTTACGAACAACTTATGTTTCGCCGTAAGTATGGTATTTTACATCTTTCATTCCTTGGTGTTCAGATCTTATGATTCAGCTAATCAATTAAGCTGTAAACTCTGTTTCTGTTTCTGTTTTTGTTTCGGGTGAGCTGTGTTTCGGGCACCGTTTATCATCGATTCTGCTGGAAGGTAAAGCTAGAAGTAAACTTCCTGTGGTTCGACAGTTTCGTGAGTTTTTGAAATGCCAGCTTTTTGTCAGAGAAAAAGTAACATACCTTGGAGGTCGCTTTTATTTTTCTTTGTTGTTTCATTTTTTGGGCAGCCAAATAAATGCCTGCTATTTGCAATTTTTAACTCGTACTTTTTGCAATTTTTGTTTTGGTCAACTAACAATTGACCGACAGATTAGGGAATTTGTTACAAATGAACAAATCAGGTAGCGCTATGTTTGGTTTTTGTTTTTCAGAATTTGCACTTTTTTTTTTGTCCTGAATTTCAACTAATAAATCTAACAAAAATAAAGATATTTTAAAAAATTTAAATATTATGTCCCTCTCAAAAAAATAGAACGAGAGATTAAAATATCGAATGTTTTAATTTCGTCTTCTTTTTTTCTCACCAAATAATGAGTGATTTTACTAATTTTTTTTGATTACATGACATTTGCAATTTATGTTTTGATCGATTGACAATTGACTAACAGATAGGGGAATCTGGACGATTTGTTGCAAACAAACAAATTAGAGGGGAAGCTGGTTATATTTCTGAAATCATGAGGATGTTAATTCAGTATTTTTTTAATAAGGAAAAAAATATGGGGTTGCAAGGGAGTTTCTATTTGCACACACCACTTTTCTTCTTCTCACACACAATGATTTTTTTTTTTTTATTACATTTTTATCTTAAAATAAAATTACCAAAATATTCCTTTCTTCTTCAACTAAAATCCTAACCCTAACCCTAATCCTAACACCCAACACAGTCTCTTCCCCTCCGATCATCCCCTTAACACAGTCCCTCCCTCCGTACGTCACCTCCCCCCTTAGTCCCCCCTCTTCTTGAATCGAAGCCCCTCCCCACCTTGTCCCTCACTCACCCTTCCCACCACCCCTGTAACCCCCCACTTCACGATGCAACTCTCATCCGTTCACGATCCTCAATCCGCAGAGAGAGAGAGAGAGAAAGAGAGGCATCATGGAACCTAAATTTGAGAAGAAGACATTTTTTTATCATTCGAACTACCAATATCGAAAGAATCGCCTCTATTCAGAAATCAACCATTGAACCAATGAATTTGATTCGACCATTAACATCTGAACAAAACACATTGGTTCGACCATTAACATCTGAAACCCCCTTTTCGCGAGAGAGAGAGAGAGAGAGGGGATGAGGTGGGGGTCGCAGTAGTGTCGCCGGTGGATGAAGGAAGGGGTGGGTATGGCGACTAGAAGTGAAAGGGAGGTGATAACGATGGTGCTGCATCGTCGCCGGCGAGGTGTGTGGATTAGGTGTTGGAAAGTTATGTGTATGAGGATAACTGGAATAAAAGTGTGTAATGAACAAATTTTTTATTTTATTTATTTTTATTTTTAGGTGTGTGAACTGAGAAAGATGTGCACAAAAAGGAAGGAGTGTGTGCAAATAGAAGCTCCCAGTTGCAAGGCAGTTCAATTTTTGCACTTTTGGTAAGACATTATTACCCCCAATAATAAAAAATTAAAAAATAAAAATAAAGAAATGGGGGTCACAATCAAATCATAGAGGTTAAACTTTTAGATGAGTAGCGCTCTAGGCAATCTTCCCCAAAAAGAGAGTATTGAGTTCCACCCTACTGTTCAAATAAAAAGAGAATGCAAAACTAAAATAATAATAATAATTAGGCAATAAGCTCATCATCAGAATCGTCATCATCGTCTATTACCAGTCTTCCACTCCCGAGTAATGTGTTCAGAATCATTCGCTCCGAATGACTCACATTTGCAGCGAGCGTCTGGAAACTAGAGGGTTCACTTGCCTACCCCTCAGGAGCTCTGGTTGGTGACTGGCAATGCTCAGCCCCATGATAGTACTTCAACGTGCATCTTCCCGAGGGACCATGAATGTCGACATCAAATCCCGAGGAGAGTGGTCGTCCGACAACTTGAACATGTGAGATGCTGCAAAATCACAACATCAACAACATAACCAATAAATTGATATATCTAACTACTAATTCTGACAAGTTACATGGGATCAAAAAATACTAAAATTTGACCTTTGTTTTGATTTATGCTTATTCTAAGGCGATTGGCATCGTCTAAAAAGAGTTTATTTGTCACCAGCTAAAAAAAGTAAAATGTCACATCAATTGTTTTAAATACAAAAGGTAATGTTTTTAGCAATTTCCCAAATACATTTAGCTTTTTTAGCTTCTAAAAAAGTCAAAAAGTTGTTTAAAAAGCCAATCCCAAAGTACCCTAACAACAATTCACAACATTAAGAGGAACTTGGAAGTAAAAGTTGTGACCCATCAAATTGAGTAAACCTAAATGCACAGAAGATTTTGACAGATGAAACGAAGGGTGAGTCCCACATATGATGGACTCCACATGTGACCCATTGTCTCACACCTGTGTTTGTGAATCTTGTGTGTTCATAGCACAACTGAAATGCAATCACTAAACCCATATACCTGAGGGCCAAGATTTGATCCTTGTAAGTTTTGAGAGAGTGGAAGACGAATGCATTTAACGAAGTATGGAGATTCCTAGATTCAAAGGGCAGAAAACGCAGGGGCGAAGCCTAGACACATATTCTTTCCTTTTCCTAGTCTAGATTATAGCTAACTACAAGAGAAAGATATGTTAGTTAACAGTACATAAAATGCACAAAAAATTGAAGTTATGCACAATATGAATCAACAAAAAGAGAGAATATAAATCTAACAATAAATTTCTAAAATTCATATAAGAGTAAGTCAACCTTACAGTGCTTTTTACAAGCTCGACTTTAAATTGGTTTGCGTAGGCCAAAAATAATTATACACGTTGCATGCCATCATTTTTCTGTGACTAAGAGTGCTCTACCACCAAAAAATAAAAACAAAATAAAAACAAAACACGGGCCTGTTTGGTAACCATTCCGTTTTCAGTTTATATTTATAAAAATTTTAAAAATTATCATAAAAACTTGTTTGATAATTTTTTTGGTTTATAAATAATTGTCTCAGTTTATAAATTTGAAGAAAAAACGTAAACTCAAAAAATAAGTTTACATTTTCAGTTTTCAATTTTCAATTTTTTTTTTCAATTAATTTTTTTTTAATTAATTTTTTTTTCAAATATTTTTTTTCCCAATTAAATTTTTTTTCAAATATTTTTTTAATTAATTTTTTTTTTCAAATAATTTTTCTCAAATAATTTTTTTTCAATTAATGTTTTTTTTTTAATTATTATTTTTTCAATTAATTTGTTTTCCAATTAAATTTTTAATTAATTTTTTTTTAATTATAATGTGTGTGATCTCAATTGTCATAAATAACAAAAATAAATATAAATATTTTAGGCCTGAACAAACATATTTTTTAGTTTATATTTTTAAATTTTTTTAAACATTTTGTTCAAACCAAACGCGTTTATAATTTATGTTTTTCTAAAAATAAACAAAAACCAGTTTATAAAATTTTTATAAACATAAACAAAAAACGTAAACGTTACCAAACGCTGCCCAAGAGATTAGGCTAACTCAAGCTGATCGAATGGTCCATATATATATAATATAAAATAAAACAAATGGGTCAAATGAAAAAGAATGATGATCTGTGATCATGCCATTTGACCTTGTTTGTTCAAATTTTGATGTAAAAATTTGACAACAGGATGATCATGTTAGTGCCTAATATGACGGTATGGCACATGTCTAGATTTGTATGCTAGATCGAGCCTAAAAATAGGGCGGTCAGATGGTTATATGAGGTCAACCTCATGATAGTTTTTTCCTTCATATGAGAAACTAATTTGCAACCAATTGCTTTTATCCTAAGTCTTCAATCCTTCTTGGCAATAATCCTAAGAAGAATAAGGAGAACAAATCAAGATAATGAGTTCAAACAACTATCCTTCTTACTCTTACAGCAACCATAACGCAACAAAGACTCTAAAATAAATAAAATATATAAAAAAAAGAATTTAAGAAGGCAAAAGAAGTGAAATAAAACAATGATGTTAGAACCCAAGAAGTTTAGTCCAAACCATTAACTTTTAGTAGCCAAGTGTCATGGACCCATGTCTCTCGAAAGGGTTGCCACTTGCATATAAGATCCCTAGGTTGGGTAGTCTTTCGGGGGTTGACCCTTTTGAGACGTCTGGACTTGTAGTAGTATCAAAGCAGGTTGAAGTGCATCACAACCTTATCAACTGTGTGGAAACGATCTTGGTCATGCAGCCTCGTGTTGGGATGACCGTCTTGTGAGGTGCATGGGTCTGTGACACAAGGGTTTCATCTGAAGGGTATACAATTACTATACATCATACTTCGGCCTAACCTAAAAATTCTTCTTTAGACAAGCCTAAAGGTGTACCCTCACAGATCTGTTCATTCAGATCATAAATTTTATAGGTTCCTGGACTTTCTTCTTTAGATGTAGCTCCAATCGTATGCACACATTCAAACACTAAAATTTATCTAGCGTGCTAATGCATCACAATTCAATCCATTAAAAGAAATCATGCTGAGTAACAATAAATAGTAGATAAAACTGCAAGGAACTAACCATATATAAAATAAACCATCCAATTCTTGTCTCTGTACTCTGCCCAAAAGCTCTACTTGCAGGATTCCACCGATGCAAAGAACAGGCTCTGGAAGCTTGAATTTTTGCAAGCAATTCTCCTAATATCCATGAAGAAATCATCTAAACATTTTAGATTTTGAGATAATTCAAAAATTCACCAAAAATGCTTGAAATATCAAAAAGGAGGGCTAATTAGGACCTCAGCTTGTTCCAAATATAGCATCTTGATGATGTAATTTAAGTTTGCTTGAGTTACTATATCTTAAGCTTTCCATGTGATCTTTTATATTCATTTAATTTGACGTAGTTGCATAATGGTAGACATGTTTTGTAATTTTTCCTTACTTAAAACATATCCTGCAATGAATACGATACCACAAAAATTGATAAATATTCGAAGCTTCATAGTTTTTACTTAGCTTGACAAAAAACAAATAACAATAAATCTTTTTTGCCACGCTGACTAAAAAAGTTCATACCTTTTCCTCAGCTAGATGTGTTGAGCAGAGAGGAGTTATGTTCATTTATCATTATCATTCCAAGTATTTACATACAGGTGTTGTATTGAAGAGCAAAGATTTGAAAGTAAAAAATGCACTTGATTTTTTCCCCTTCTTTTCGCCCATTTTTTTAGTGATTAATTTTGTTGACCCTGAGAGAATTACACACAACTTTTCCTTCCTCCTACCATTGCCTTCCTACAAAGAAAAGAAAATGACTCCACCTCTCCCTCTTACCTGAGCCATTGGAAATTCTGGTGAGGTATATGTCCATTCGAATGCATAGAGAGGTGACTCACGACCAGCTTCAAACTCATCTCTGAATCCTATTTCCATTAAGGATCTGGGACGTCCCATTCGAAATCGCACAGCCTTTGCTGAATATATAGGAAATCCTAACTGAAAATATGCTGATAAGAAAACATACTTTTTTGTGAGTAAATAAAATAAAATGAATCGGTGTACGAAACAAGTACAACACAATTGTAAATGGAGTTACGAAAATAACCTTGGAATGGTTGTACATGGATTTCAGTGATGACACACAACTTTGCAATCAACTTATAGTCTAATATCTCGGGAACTGTAGGATCACTTTCACCTTCACTTGACCAGTATGAAGCTCTCTGTTCAACCCTATCACTTGGTTCTAGAGTATTTTGAATGCTTTCTTCAGGATAATTATCAGTGCTGGATGCAAAAATGGCCTCTGAAACGCAATCTTTTCTCACGAAAGAGGTAAGACCACGAGCTAAAAAGGCATAGACCCTATGATCCCTCTTCAAGCATTCCCATTCCATAGAATTGTCAGGCTTGACTTCTATGGGTTCTATCATGTTTTCCACTTCAATAACATGGGCAAGACTTGATATTTCAGGAAACAGTCTCAAACAAAGCTGCTTTGAGAGGCTATTTTCAATCACTGCATGAGATTTTGAACCCAAATCAGAAACAATCAATAGAACAGATAAAAATAAAAAAATAAACTTCTGCTGTATTCTCTCTTTTTATCAAATCAACAAAAATCCATTATCTGGGTAGAAAATGGAAGAACTTGTTCTGTAACTAAAAAGTGAGGTAGTGTTTGATTTAGGAGAATGAAGACTGAAATGGAAAACCGATTCCCATGGTCAGTTTGTTGAAAAGAGAAAAAATGCATTCCAAATAGAATCACCATTCCATTGGGAAGTCAAGTAATTGCCATTCCATTCCTACCCATAATCATTGTAGTGAAACACTACCTCAGTGATATTTCAGGAAACATTCTTTAAACAAAGTTGCTTCAAGAGGTTATTTGCAGTCAATGCTTGAGATTTAAATCCATATCAGAAACAATCAATAAAACAGATAAAATAACTTCTGTTATATTTTCTCCTTTTCTCAATCACCAAAAAACAATTATCTAGGTAAAAGAGGGAAGAACTTGTTATGTAAAGTGAGGTAGTGTTTGGTTCACTGTAGAATGAAGGCTGGAATGGAATGCTCATTCTGTCAAAGCAACCATTCTCATGTTTGGTTTGGTAAAAAGGGGGGGGGGGGGGGGGGGGGGAATCACCATTCAACAATTCAAGAGAATGACCATTCCATTGGGAAGCCAATTAATAGTTATTCCACTTCTGCAGAAAATCATGCTAACGAACCAAACACCACCTAAGTGATTTGTAATAGGGCCACTTACTTTTATCACTAACAATACAAGAAGTTCAAAAAAAAAATTGAAGACCAAAACAAATAAGGCATAGGACAGAATCCAATCCATTCAAAGGAACAGCACCCAAGTAAATTATGAAAAAAAAAAAAACCATCCAATTGAGTAATTGATCACGTGACCAAAGTAATCTTATAAACCAGGATTCATAAGTGTCCTAAAACCTAGAATTTGAAATGGAACACACAATTGTATGGATTGGAAACATTTTTGACATTAGAATTCATACAACAATGCATGAAGCCCAAAGAAAACTATGACATATGGGGAAAATATATATAGTGAAATCAAAGCTTTAGCTTAATGAAAATTGAAGCAAAGCCCTATAATTTGCAGATGTGAGCTCACCAAACCGGCGCCAAGAACTTGAAACTGAACAGACACGGACGAGATCTGACGGGTCCTTTAAACACATGAGAATATTCATAGACATGTCAGGTCCAAGCCACTGTAGGAAATCTCCACAACCCTCCATTTCAAGCTAAACTATTGTAATTATACCAAATAACTTGTTGATGATCCAAGACTTCTACATCCTTTAAAAACAAAAGCAAAGACAAAAAACAAAAAATATATATAAATAAATAAACTATTAATACTGCAAAAGCACAATAAAATGAGTATTAAACGGGAAATGCTAATGACAATGAGTAGTAATTGATGTGTGTAAAAAAATATGTAGAAATGGCTAAAAATATTTTGAAAATATCTGAAAAATACAATGAAATTCTAATTCTTCTGGTATTATTTCCACATTTTAGCATAACCCATATTAAATTAAACATCTAAAGAAAATGACATACATAAAATCTCAAAAAGATTAAAATAAAAAAAAAAAAAAAAAAAAAACACCAAATAACATTGCAAAAGCACAATAAAATGAATATAAGTAAATCAAACATTTAAAGAAAATTACATATAAAATTCCAAAAAAATGAAAGGAAAAAAAAAAAAACCAATCCTTACATCATTAAAATTTAGCAATTATATTAAAAACATTCTCATCTATGTTGTATAATGTATACACAAGAAAAATATGAGATCTAACTAATCGTTTAATCATATGAATTAATACCAATCATCTTATAAACAATTAAATACAAAAAAAATTACTTTTTTTCCCCTAATTGAAAAAACAAATCAGCATGGCAACCAAAACCCAGATATAGATAGATAACGCAATACCTGAAGAGAGAAGAGATGATAACGAGGAGAAAGACAGTGAAGCAATTCCAAATTCTGAGTAGAAATTAGATCTGAAAGTTGTTTGATTTTTTGTTTTTGGGTTTTGCAGATTAAATTTGTTTAATACATTTGTGAGTACTATTGATTGAAAAGAAGAGGATAATTGTATACATTTGTTTGATTGTGTACACTCCAATTCAAGTACTCTGCACAGAGACAAAAAAAATGACCCCTCAAGAAAGTGAAAGAAAAGAAGCAAAGAAATTCCAAGAACAAGTTTTTATTGGTTGTGTCTGGACGGTGAGTTTCCATCGTGTTGTGTTCATGCGGAGCATACGTGTCCTCTCTCATTCAGTAAAGCTTATCAATAATAATAATGGTGGGTGGTCCCTCCATAATGAGTTGGGTTTTGTTTTCATATTTTTATTTTGGATAAATTATGTTTTATCTGTTTGACTCTTTTTTTTTATTATTTTTTTTAACCTTTTTTTCTTACTTTGCCATGTTTTAAATTTTTCTTAATTTACTTTAAAAACTAATTTATATATAAAATTAGATAGAAAATGACATATTAATATAAAAATATTTTATTATGTATATAACTCACATATAGTTTACACTAATTCTAACTTTAATATAATAATATATTTTAAATGTTATGTAATGATTAATGTGGTATTTTTTTTGTTTAATTTTAAATAAAAATTAATTTTAAAAGTAAATTGAAAAAAATTTAAAACAATTTAAGTTAAAATAGAAAAATAATATAAAATAAAATAAACTTAAAAAATCGATGTGAGAAAAATATCCAAATATAAAAGAGTAATGATACATTCTTTAATTTTAAGATTCTAATTAAACTTTAATAATATAGCAGAGAATAAAAATAAAAGAATAAAGTTAAAACATCACATGATAGGAGCATCCATTCTCATTAGAATTCTTTTATTAAAGCTGCCAATTATTTTATTTTATTTTTGTATAAAAAGAGCACACCGACTTTATAGCTCCTTTTCTATTATTATTATTATATTATTATTATTTTGTCTATCATATCTGTTGGTTGCACCTATAATCATAATTGTGTTTTAAGAATGCTGAAGCTTGTCTCAATCACCATTTGTTAGGATAATTCAGATTTGATAGTACTATGCTCAGTGGTGTAGTCAGGAATTTAAAGGAGGGGGATATAAATTAATGATAATATCAGTGTGTTTAGTTTGAATTTTTTAGATTAAATTTTTTAAAAATTGAGTTTTTTTATTTTCGTGTTTTTTTTGTTTTTAGTGAATATTTTTAAAATTTTAAATATTTTTTTTTATTTTTTTAGATACACTTTACTTAGATATATTTAAAAAGTAAAAAATTTATGAAAAAATATTTTTAAAAATTAATAAATACGTAAAAATACAAATAATGTACAAAATTCTCGTATTTTTTTTTTATATTTTTGGTATTTAGTGAATTTTTAAAGATTTTTTTCACAAATTTTTTGCTTTTTAGGTATATTTATGTTAGATATGTTTAAAAATTAAAAACATTACTTAAAATATTAAAAAAATTCAGTAAAAATAAAAAAACGAAAAATAAGAAAGTAAAATTTTTTGAAATATGTTTTTGGAAAACTCTAACCAAGCAATTATTTTTTATTTTTTTAATAAACAACAATGAAATATTACTAAACTTAAATATTAAGAGTCTATTTGGATAAATGTGAATTTTAAATTAAAGGATTTGAGATTAAATTTTATATAAATATTAGGGAGTAACTATTTACAGGTAGATTGGAAAATTAAAAAAGAAGATTAGTTGAGATAGAAATAATATATTTTAGTAGAGAAATTCTATAAAACACATCATAAAAAAAAGCATCTATCATATGTCGCAATTATAATCTTTGTGGTCTTTAGTTATGACACATTATAGTGTTAGATATAATTTAGTTGTAACTTCTTGTGGTTGTTATTTTGGTTATGACTATATATCAAGTAATAGTTAGATATGACTCATTTTGATATTAGTTATAACTTATTGTAATTTTTTATTTTTATTTTTATAATTGAAGATGTGTTGCTTGATTATAATTTATATAGTGGTCATTTTAGTTATGAATGAAAAGAAACATATGGAGGACAAACTCTACATATCAAATGTACCTAACAATCCAATAAATTTTATATATCTTTATTGATGTTAATTATGTTTGCATGTCAATAATGATAGATATCACCATTATATTAAAATTTTCATAAAAAATAATATAACTTGTCATAGTCTCTTTACTTTAAATTAAAATAATCATTATTGTTCTCATAATTTTAAAAATGTCATTGACATTTCACTTTAAATAATATTTTTATAAATTTTTTTATTTAAAATATTTTCCTTATGTTTGAAAAAAAAAAAAATCCAAAAACCCAGGGGGGCACGTGACCCCCCTGGCCACTATGTGCCTCCGCCCTTGACTATGCCCCCGTTTCACATGTGCTTTTTTTAAGTTAATTTTTTGACTTTTTAATTTCAGTTAAAAAGTTTGTTTATGTTGATTTTTTTTTTTTTGATTTTTATGAGAAGAAAAATAAAATGATTATAGTTTTGTACGGGGTGTAAATATTCGTCGTTGTCCGTACTCTTTGTGTCCAAGCTTCGCTTCACTCCGATTAACCTGAGAACACAATGATGGTGAGCTACCCGGTGGTACACTACTGGAAAATCCTCCGACGATCAAGTTAGTACACGAGAAAAGAGAGAGAAAGCAAAGTGGTAGGTGAGTTGTGATCATAAGATGTTCCAGACCTGAGTAAGGGGATGCAGCACCATTTATATACCTTCTGCGTGTGCCTCTGCGTCCATTCAATTTTGGACGCATGGACCTGCTCTCTTCTCCTATTTTTTCCATGTGTCAGTGCAAATACAACTAAACACCACCTAACAAAACCGTTAAACGACATTGGCGTGAACGGACAGTACGGCGCCACTCCATCACTCCACGACCGTGTTACTTCTGAGTGCAATGCTCTAAACCGAGCTATGCCTAGCACGGCGCCACATCGTCACACCACAACCGTGCTAATTGTCTGGTTTCATTAAAGAATCTCACTGCGGCTTAGCTGTCCTCAATTATGACCTAGCGCCTGCTCGGTTGGACTGATCTGCGGAAGACCTAACCCGTCTAACTCAACGAGCAAATAAAGCTAATCGGGCTGACAATCCGATGTTACCTCGACCAAACCGAATCGGGGCCTTGACCGAATGCACCCCACTTGCTTGGCCCAACTCAGCTCGGTCATTATCTCAGCCCAATGCCAATTTATGAAATCTCCCTCTCAATTGCCCTTAATTCCGTCTGCGCCAACGTGACCGGGATTATCTCGGTTGTTATCTTCAACTTATTCGCCGTGCTAGCTACATCACTTGCTCGGTCGATATTTTAACTTTTCTTCTTGTCTCTTCAGTACTAACATCGGTCTTGTCACAGACACATGTCCTCTGCTCATTGGCCTTGTGCAACCAACCCAGCCATCACACGTCGTCGCCTTGAATTCAAATTTTTGGCACCTCTTCTCCCTTTATAAGTATGTCACTCGCCCCTTCATGTTTCTTTTCCCATTGTTCATCTTCTTCTTGAGCGATCTAGCAATCCATAGCACCCAGCCTTCGTCTTTCACTCACTCTACTGAGATTAGAGCATTCCTGTAAGCCTATTCTGCTCCGTCACCGTTGTTAGGGCCCCATCTCACGAATTCGAACCACAATCCGTGCCTTAACCTGTAAGTCTTCAACCCTTCATTGTTTTTCATCTGTTATTCATGCTTTTCTTGTGTTCTTGAATTGTGACTGCCATAGGTGAGTCTAAGGCATGATAATAGTAGGTTTTAGGGCTTCGAATGTAGTTAGTCTAGAATGTGATCACAAAAAGATGATTTTGCCTCTATACCCTCGACACTGTTCATCATCTTCTGTAATGAACACGTGAGGATTTGGGACTGACCGGGCCACGAATCATCGTTTGATCCAAAATCATAAGTGAACCGAGCAAGTTCCTAGTTGTGAAAATCAAGTTAAGAAAGCGCTGGGCTGCTCGACCGAGCTAATATCTGGTCCGCTTTGAGCAACCGAATTGTTGAGTTCACCCAATTAGGCTGAGGTGCTGTTGCGCCTAAAGTGATAGGGCTGAAGTCAAGCTCGTTTGTGCAACCGCGCTATCACTTACACTTGGCTTTTAACTACAGAGTCCTAGGGGACCAGAGACCAACGCAAGGGCTCTCAAAGACCGAGCAACCGCCATGCAAAATTTTGCCAACTTAATGTTGCCGCGTTGAACTAGCCAGCCTTCCAATGGGGCGCTACCGCTTCCTTGTTAATACGCCGGGCGCGATGGCCGCGTTCTGAGAGGACTATGGCATTCCAACTGACGTGCATCTGGAGCTCAATGAGGAGAGGATAAAACCATAGGACAGGCTGGAGTCCTGCCCCTTCACTTTGCTAAGTATAGTCGAAGGAGGGTTGCGCTTCCTTGCACAACCCTTGATTTGCGAGTTCCTGAGACGCACCAGGCTCGCCCCAACACAAGTGTCCACCAACACATTCAGAATCATAAATGGGGTGGCCGAGCTGAACCACTGGCTTGGTTTGAACTTGGGCCTGGCCGAGATCTTGCTTCAATACACACTCGGTCGAACGAAAAACGGTTTCAACTATTATTTAAAAATTTGACCAGGAAGAGAACGATTCGTGACCGGTACGCCGGACAAAGATATACATGATGATGATTTCTTTTGGGTGTCCGATAATTATGAAACAACTAACGTGCCTGGTTGGTACATCAACAAACACTTGGGTTCTTCTTGTAAGCCTATCTTTATGACCGATTTATTTTGTCAATATAGTTTGTGCCAAGCTAATTACTTCCTTTTTGCAGCCATCGAAAAATTGCAAGCCAACTACCAAAATCCAGACAAATGGGCAATCATGGCCGCACTGAGATACCGACACCGGGATTGCC
Organism: Camellia lanceoleosa; assembly: GCA_025200525.1. Lineage (NCBI taxonomy): Eukaryota > Viridiplantae > Streptophyta > Magnoliopsida > Ericales > Theaceae > Camellia > Camellia lanceoleosa. Next base: position 19,623,292 of record CM045764.1, on the reverse strand, counting down.
ATGAGCTTCTCGGCTATGTCCCGACCTATCACTATTCAGCTCTGCGCAGGAGCAAGGTTACAAACTTTCTTCGGGCTCCTTCTCCCCCGCCTGACCCAAGTCTGCCAGATGTGCCACTTATATGACTAACCGAGGAAGAAGAAATGGCGAAGAGGAGCAGGATTAAGAACTTGATTACCGTTACTTCCACCGAGCTTCCAAGCGTGCCACCTCCTGCTCCCTTTATCGGCCAGAGCTCGGGGACCGTGATCGCCCTGGCCTCCACGACTGTCCCTCTTGAATCCCGCCGCGCTAGCAAGCAATCCTGGTCAGCCGAGCTTGTGGTCAAGCTAAGCATTGAACCAACAGCACAGGAAACCAAGCCAACTCCACCGTGGAAGCCGGAGCTCAAACACCGGGGCAAAGAGATCCCGGCAACCGCGTCTGTCAAGGGGGACAAGGAGCACCTCCTGGCCTTCGACTTATCGAAGGCACTGTTGCTGCCGAGCGATGTGAGCGTGAGCGATCATGTTCCTGACATCTGGCTCGTGAAATAAGCGGTCAAGTCTATAACTAGGGTATGATTAAGAGTTTCATCAAGTCCCTGCTCAATTAATCTTCTTGCTTCAGCTAACCCCCTTCTTACTTCTTGCAAGCCATCTAAAAACAACACGTAGTTATGGATCGCATTGTCAATCTGCGCCACAAAGTCACCGAGCTGAACAACGCCGGTAAAAACATCTCGGCTGAGCTAGGCCGAGCTAAGGCCTCTCTTGAGATCACCAACACTGACAATGCCAGACTTTTTGGCCAGCTAGGCAGGGCCGAGCAAGAGAGGGATGCTCTGAAGGCTCAGCTAGAAGCTGAAAAGCAAGCAAAGCAGAACGCCATGGATGAGGCCAATAATCTCGGTTTTAAGGAGGCTGAAGACAACTATATCAAACAAGTTGATGCTACCAAGGACATCTACTTCAAGTCCAGTTGGAAGGTTGTTTTATGAAAAACTTGGCCAAGGATTTGAAATCGAGGTGTTTATCTCTCCTCTCTCTGTCTTCTTGCCGGTCTACCTGATACCCTATGCCAATGAAGTCTTCAACTCTCTGCAAGCGGAGGCCGAGGAAGAAACCGAGGGAGAGTCCGGGGAGAAGGAGCCCGGTGACAAAGAAAGGACAGCCGTGGTCGACCTGGATGCTGCGCCAGAGGGGACTGGGGACGAGTTTGCCAACCTCTCTCCCTTAGCATAGCTATGAATTCCCCAACTTTTTGTGTTGAGCTGTTGTAACCGAGCAACAAACCCCTCCTCATGTACTTAAATGTTCAATGAATGAAAGTTTTTTAGCAACTTATTTCTTGTATTTTTGCAATGTAGACCACGGATTGGACCAGGAAAAAGACGTCTCAGTTTTTAATAGAGTGGAACAAAACATCCACATTCTTATCCAGGGAAAACTGTGCACCGACTTGTAACCGAGGAAAATCATCTCGGATAAAATCCTAGAGGTGAATAATTCATCATACTTTTAACCGGGATAAAACATTGCGGCTAAAATCCCAGAGTTGAACAACCCATTAACTCTTTTAGCCGGGATAAAACATCTCGGCTAAAATCTCAGAGTTGATCAATCCTTCAACTCTTTTAGCCGAGATAAAACATCTCGGCTAAAATCCCCGAGTTGAGCAATCCATCAACCATTTTAGCCGGGATAAAATATCTCGGCTAAAATCTCAGAGTGGAACAATCCATCAACTCTTTTAGCCGAGATAAAACATCTCGGCTAAAGTCCCAGAGTTAAGCAATCCAGTAATCCTTTTAGCCGTGATAAAATATCTCGGCTAAAATCTCAGAGTTGAACAATTCATGAACTCTTCTAGCCGGGGTAAGGCATCTCGGCTAAAATCCTAGAGTTAAACAAATCATCAACTCTTCTAGCCGAGGTGAAACATCTCGACTTTAGAGGCGGTTGCCCCTCGTGCTCCACAGTGCTTCAACCACAACAAACTTCCTATGTAAAATAATTCAGTTCTATTACATATTGCATTCATGAATTCACAGAATAACTAAGAGGATTACATTAGTAAATGGAGGGGAAAACTTGTCCCTTTACAAAAAATTACATTCAAAAGATAGAGACTAAAAATAGTACAGCTTGAGATTGGCCGCGTTCCATGGCTGGGGTACAACTTTGCCATCCAAGTCCACTAGATGGTATGCCCCCTTGCCTGTCAGACCGATTATCCTATAAAGCCCTTCCCAGTTTGCTCCTAGTTTTCCTTTGCCGGCACCAGAGTGTTGCCCATTATCTTCCTTAAAACCTAGTCCCCGATTTAAACGGCCTGGGGTGCACTGTTTTGTTATACTTTCTGGACAATTCTTGTTAATATGTGGCCACGTGGATTAATGCCTTTTCTTGGCGCTCCTCAGCTAGGTCTAATTCCAGCGTAATGGCGTCAGCGTTCCAATCGGGCTCAAAATTTTCGCTGCGGATAGTGGGATGCGATCTCCAATGGGATGACTGCCTCCATGCCATATGCCAAGGCAAAAGGAGTCTCCCCGGTCGACCGTTTCGGAGTTGTCCGGCAAGCCCAGAGGACAATAGGAAGTTTCTCGGCCCACTTGCCTTTGGCTTTTTTTAGCCTTTTCTTCAATCCATCTAGAATGGTCTTATTCAATGCTTCGGCTTGGCCGTTGGATTGAGGGTAGGCCGGGGTAGAATTATAGAATTCTATCTTCAATTCCTCACAAAATCCTCTGAACAACCATTCGTCAAATTGGTTGCCATTGTCAGAGATCAAAGTCTTGGGGACGCCAAACTGCATTATCACGTTCTGCCAAATAAACTTCTTGACATCCTTTTCTTTGATTGTCACCAAGGGCTTGTCTTCAACCCATTTGGTGAAGTAATCTGTCGCTGCTATGAAAAACTTACGGTTGCCTAGCGCGGTTGGGAGTGATCCAACTATGTCAAGCCCTCGCATTGCGAAAGGCCAGGGGTTTGTGAGAGAAAGGAGTTCTTTGGCTGACTGATGGATTTGGTGGGCAAACTTCTAGCACTTCTCACACTTCCTCACATATTTCTATGCATCTGCCTGTATGTATAACCACCAGTATCCTTGCGAAATAGCACGGTAGACTAAAGATCTTCCGTCGACGTGGCTCCCACACATACCCTCGTGTATCTAGTAAAGGAAAACATCGACTCTACTTGGGTGAACGCATTTAAGGTATGGATCGGTGAACGACTTCTTATACAAAGCGCTGGATGCTAAGAGCCAAAACTGCTCAGACTTTACCTGGATTTTGTGTGCTGTTTTCCTGTCGGTCAGCAGGATCCTTTCTTTAACGAAGAGGATGATAGAGTCCATCTAGGAAGGACCTTGCTTCGTGTAGAAAACTTTCGTTTGCTCTGAGTCTTCAATGCTAGGTCTAGGGAGAAATTCAACCAGGAGAGGGTTGGGGGAAGATTTGTCGGCCAAGGAAGCGAAACCAACCAACTCATCTGCCTAACTGTTATCTTCTCTACTAATTTGTTGGACTCTTATGGCTTGGAACTTCTTGATCTGCTCTCTCACCAGAGTTTGGTATTTCATCATTCTATTGTCTTTGGCTTCATATTCTCCTGATACTTTGTTTACAACAAGTTGGGAGTCGTTGTAGACCATTATCTCGGATGCCCGCAAGTGGAGTACGATTTTCAGTCCAGCTAACAGTGCTTCGTACTCGGCCTCATTGTTTGATGCTGGGAACCCAAGCATGATAGAATGTTCAATGGTTAGTCCATCTGGCGAGATCAAAACTACGCCTAGCCCGGCTCCATACCAGTTTGAGGTGCCATCCACAAAGAGTTTGCATATTTCGCCAATGAAAAGTTTCCAGTATTCTGAGGGATCTTGGGATGCTTGAAGGTTGAGGTGATCATGGTTGCTCAGCTGCTCGACTATTTTTGCTACAAGCTTGCTGCTGACGATTACAACAGACGTGCCTTCATCCCCCCTCAGCGATGCGACGTTGGATCTAACAGGTTGACCTGTTATTCCCAAATCCAACATCGCATTGCCAGGCTGAAGTAAACCTTCAAGTGATGGTTTTGTAGACGGGCGTGCAACTTCCACATCACCATTATCATTCGATTGTGCAATCTCCACAGTGCTTACCCCCTTCAGCCCGGCTGCCTCGATAAGATTCACCGGGCATACCGGGTGAATTTCAGGCGAGAATTCGACAACAAAATCAGCCAATGCTTGGGCTTTGATTGCGGTTCAGGGTTAGAACTTGACGTCGAATTGCCTCAATTCGACTGCCTACTTCAGAATTCGGCCAAAGAAATTCGCTCGCTCAAATAAGGCTTTTAAAGGGAATTCGGTCAACACCACGATTGTGTGATCATGAAAGTAGCGTGCCAATTTCCTGGAGGCTATTATTAGTGCCAAAGTAAGTTTTTCCAGCGGCAAATATCTCAACTCTACCGGTAGCAAGGTTTTGCTCACGTAGAAGATTGGGAGATGTTGGATGCCTTTCGCCCGAACGAGTACCGCGCTGACAACATGTTGAGAAATAACCAAATAAAGGTAGAGGTCCTCTCCATGCTTCGACGTGACCAAGAATGGAGCGGAAGATAGATATGTTTTTAGCTCGGCCAAGGCTTTGTCATAGTCTTCGTCCCAGGAAAACTTGGACTTCAAGGCTTGGAAGAAAGGGCGGTAACGATCTGATGACCGGCTTATAAATCGGTTAAGTCGGTACGCCATCTGCAAGATGTTGCGTCCTTGCCGAAGTTTGCTTCAATTCCTGTATGGCTTTGATTTTGGTGGGGTCCGCCTCAATGCCGCAGTTGGTGACCAAAAAGCCCAGGAATTTTCCTGACCCCACGCCGAAAGCACACTTAGACGCATTCAAACACAACTTATGTTGTTTAAGAGTGGCAAACATCTCTGCCAGGTCGGCCAAGTGGTTGTCCTCATATTTGCTTTTGACCACCATGTTGTCGATTTAACCCTTCATCGTGCGGCTGAGCAATGGGGCGAACATCTTGGTCACCATTCTCTGAAAGGTTGCCCCATGACTTTATAGCAGAATAGTCCCCTCGACGTTGTGAAAGTTTTAATCTCCCGGTCGGGTTCATACATGGCGATCTGGTGATAACCGCAGTATGCGTCCAAGAAACTGAGTCAATTATGTCCGGCTGTTAGGTCCACCAGTTGGTCGATTCTGGGCAAGGGAAAACTGTCCTTGGGGCAAGGTCGATTGACCGTCTTATAATCGACGCAGACTCGCCATTTCCCATTCTTCTTCGATACCACAACCATGTTGGAAACCCACCGAGGGTAGTGCACTTCTAATATTGCCTTTGCTTCAAGCAAGTTTTTGACCTCCTCAGCCACTACCTCGGCGTGATGAAGCGCCAATCTCCACATTCTTTGAATGACTGGCAGGGCATCCGAAAAAGCATTGAGTTGGTGGCAAATAAAGTTAGGATCGACGCTAGGCATGTCATAAGGCGTCCATACAAACACTTTGATATTCGCCACCAAGAATTACACCATCTCCATCCGTTCTTGGGCGGTCAGGCTAGATCCCAACAAAAAGAACTTGTCAGGATTATTGTTGCTGATCCACACCTCCACCAAATCTTCAACAGCCTTTTCTTCGGCCTTGGTGCCTACATCATCCAGGACACTTTGATTTTCTGAACCTTCGATTATTTGCACGAAGCCTTTGGCTGCATGGCTCTTATTTATGGCCACAAAACACTGTTTGGCTATGACTTGATCATCCCAGATCTCCTCAATCAAACCTGTGGCCGAGGGAAACTTCATGACTTGTTGATAAATCGATGCCACCGCTTGCATGGCATGAAGCCATCCCCGGCCTAAGATTAGATTGTATGTTGAAGGCACATTCAACACCCAAAACTCCACTTGTTTGACCACGGACCCAACTTTGACTAGCAATATGATCTTTCCTAAGGGCCATTCCGATTGCGAGTTGAAGTCGACCAATGGCGAGGTTGCTGGGGCTAAGTCTTTATCACTCAACTTAAGTTGCTTGAACGCGTCGTAGTACATTATTTCGATCGAGCTACCCTGGTCGATCAAAATTCACCGAACATCAAAGTCCTTGATGTGTAGGGTAACCACCAACGCATCGTTGTGCGGCATCTGAATTCGTTCAAGATCTCGATTGGAAAAATTGAGCACATCTTTCATCTCAGTTTTGCCCTTTTTGACCGTGGGCTGGGCTGACAAGACTTCCCTCATATGCTCAGCCTTCTTGATCATCCCTCGGAGCTCGCATACCCGAGTTGGCTCGATGAGACCATGGATCATGTTGATCACTCCTTGTGGTGGCGTTTCTAGGGCGACCAAACCATTTGGCTCGATCGGATCGTGATGTGCAGCCTTGACGCCCCCGTCAATGTAGCGGTCGAGATGACCGGTAGCCACTAACTCCTCCAAATGTTGTTTCAAAGGCAAACAGTCCTCCGTACGATGCCCTCGCTTGCTATGGAAAGTGCACCGATACCGTGGATTGAAGCCCCTCTGTGCATCACCCAACTTAGTCGGAAACCGGACGTACACCTCGTCACGAATTTCACTAAGGATGCGATAGATTGGGATCTTAAAAATCGTGATGATGCCGGCTCGGGCGTTTAACCTTCTCTTTGTATCCTTTGCGGCGTCATGTGGGTAATTAGTTTGGTTGTTGCTACGACCCTTACCCCGGTTGCCACGGCCCGGACCGCGATCTGATCCCCTCGCGCGGTTACTAGACGATTTTCCTTCTGTCTGACCACGTGAACCTTTCCAACAATTCTCCTGTCTATGGCCACCGGATTCGCCTTCACGATGGCCATAGTGGCATCATCCTCTACTCAGATGTGCTCGTTAATGCGCTGCATTAATAGCTTCTTGGTCGTTGGTTGGTTCATAGTAAGCAAGTCCCTTAATCTATGCCCGACCGGGAGACCGCGCTTGTATTGAGCGATTGCCAGGTTAGTCGGGCAATCAAGAATTTTGTTGAAGGTTTCCCAATATTTGGCGTTGTATGTGTTAAGGGAGTCGCCCAGTTCCATCTTGATGCTCAGAAGGTGATTGACTTCCTTCGGCGTTTTAGTGTTGGTTTTGAATCAGGTTATGATAGCTTCCGTCAATTGTTTCCATCTTTCGATACTTTCCTTTGGCAGCCTCTCGAACCATTTCAGGCCTAACTCACCCAAACTGGACGGAAAAAAAAGGCACATAAGAGCATCGTTACGCCTGTGTCCAGCCATAACCTGTCGGAAGTGACTCACATATATGTATGGATCGGTTTTTTCGTCATAGAGAGTAAACTCGGGCTGGTGAAAGCTCGTAGGGAGCGATGTGGTCTCTATCTTAAGGGAGAAAGGGGTGGCGCTCAACCTTGCCAAATCTTTGTCCAAACGAATATGTACAACCGGACAGGGTGGCGACATTACAACTTCTTCACTGGCGTAACCTCCGTAGGATAACATTTCTTGGCCTTGACACCCTTTGCACCTCCTGTCATGCTGGCTCACTCTTCCAAGATGTCCCTCAAGTCCTCCGAACGAGCAGAGTAGGAATACCTCGACATCATTAGCGAACGTGAAGGACGATAACTGTTGTCTTGTGCGTAAGACTTCTCTACTTGAGGGTCAGAGTCTCCACCCCCATAACTTTTGGTGATGGAGAGAGAGGGCGTGTGCTGCTGGTTTTGGCTACCTGAGCGACGGGGTTGGGTGAGCTCACTGTGGTTATCCATTTTAGCAACACCCTTCCCTTTGACCTACCACTTCAGTGTCTCCATCTCTGCCGTCATCCTTCGAATGATGGTGTCTTGATCCCTCAACTTATGCTCTAGGCACTGAGCATGTGACTCATTTCGTCGCCGGTGCCAGTCAAGGCTTCGCGAGTGGTCAGTGCTCCTCGCGCGCTTGTCTCACGCATCTCTGGGGTGTTCTTCAGGAGAGGTCTCTAGACTAGCCATGGTGGGGATGGCGGGAAGGCCATCTTTTCTCCGAACGGACTCCGGAGTGATGCCATCGATAGCAGACAGCGGAATGTCCTTGTTGTTCGCCATGAAGGATGATCGGACAAGCTTAGTGGACAAGGTTGTCTGTCAAAGTTTTCCCATAGACGGCGCCAATTGTACGGGGTACAAATATCTGTCGCTGTCCGTACTCCTTGTGTCTAAGCTGCGCTTCACTCTAATCGACCTAAGAACACAATGATAGTGAGCTACCCGGCGGTGCATTGCCGGAAAACCCTTCGACGATCAAGTTAGCACACAGGGAAAGAGAGAGAAGACAAAGTGGTAGGTAAGTTGTGATCATAAGATGTTCCAGACCTGAGTATGGGGGGCGCAGCACCGTTTATATACCTTATGCACACGCCTCTACGTCCATTCACCTTTGGATGCGTGGACCTGCTCTATTCTTCCATTTTCCCACGTGTCAGCACAAATACAGCTAAACACCACCTAACAAAACCGCCAAATGACATTGGTGTGAACGGACAGCACGGGGCCACTCCATCACTCCACGACTGTGTTACTTCTGAGGCGTGCAATGCTCTAAACTGAGCTACGCCTAGCACGGCGCCACATCGTCACACCACAACCGTGCTAATTGTCCGGTTTCATTAAAGAATCTCACTGCGGCTTAGCCGTCCTCAATTATGACCTAGCTCCGGCTCGGTTGGACTGATCTGTAGAAGACCTAACCCGTCTAACTCAACGAGCGAATAAAGTTAATCGGGCTGACAGTCTGATGTTACTCTGGCTAAACTAGACCGGGGCCTTGACCGATCGCACCCCACTTGCTTGGCCCAACTCAGCTCGGTCATTATCTCGGCCCAATGCCAATTTATGAAATCTCCCTCTTAAGTTTGAATATGACATTTTGTCTAATTAATTTTTTAATCTATTTTGTATTTTTATGATTAATTTAGCCTAAAAACCCAATGCCAAATGAAGCCTATATCTCTATAACTTACCACTTTTAAATTATTTTTAATGATGTGACATTGAAATTAGACCTCACATAATGGAATGTTTGATAAATCAAAATTTGACACTTGTCAGACACGTCATTAGGGATAATTTTTAATAGTGTCTCAAATATTTTTCTTAATAGTAATTATTTAGTAATCTTGAAATATTATTCTACACTATTTATTATTTGACATTTGTCAAGTTATCTCTCCAAATTCTAATAAAAAGTATCAAGTCTCATAACTTTAATTTAACCAATAAATATCATGTTGAGGCACTATGTGAATTTATCCCAAGATCACTACATAATTTTTTATAAATTGGTTATGTATCGATTTATATTTTCTTATGTCATGTAGATAGATAAACACAAATGATACTCAAATCCATAAATTGTTCACGAATAATTCATAGTCAATAGTTAATGGTATGGAAATGAGTTCGGTTTTGTTCAAGCATAATTCTTATACATAAAGTGCATTTAGAATGGTGTGACCATAATATATTTGTAATTATAAGATATGTTTTTGATTAAAAATGAAAAGATCACAAATAAATGATATAAAAATATATGTCTATGTGTCACCTATTTATCTGTTGTTGTTGGCCATTACCAACAAATTTTTTGATAGCTAGTGTCCATAGTTGGCATTAAGCAGTAGGGTTTGAAAATAGAGAAACACAAAAAATTATAACAGTAAAATTGTTACAAATATCATTTTCAATAAATACCAAAAAAATAAAATAAAAGATAAATTAAACTGACATCTCTTGAGATTTTTGCTTAATACAGATCCCCTCATATTTGAAAAATTACACTTACTCCTTGCTAGATTAAAAGAACATATTTGCCCCTTAACCTTTATATATATATAATAATATATATATTTTGTTCACATCATTTCAAGAGAAATAACAATTATTATTTTTTTTTTTTGGTTTAACTCACACAAAAAATTAAATTTTTTTTATTTTTCCATATTTTTCTAATTTTTACTGAATTTTTTAAATATTTTAAGAAATTTTTTAGGTGCACCCAATCTAGATATTATATACTTAAGAAGTATAATATTTTTTGATTTTATTAAAAAATATAAAAAAATAAAAAATCAATATATTATCTTATTTTGTTGTATTCAATGGATTTTTTAAAAAAAATTTTGTACAAATTTTATACTTTTTAAATATATTTAAATTTAAATTAAATTGATCTAATCTAAATATAATGGTGAAAATAAAAATGACAAATTATATTCATATATAAAAATTTATATAAAAAATATCATAAAAATATTGTGATAGTAATATTATTGTAAATATAAATCATATTTATGGATATTTTATTTTAAAGTGAAAGGTTATCATCAAGTTATAGGGTGATTCTAATTATACCACTAATTTATCTCTTTATACCATTCATATGAGTTTCCCCTCCCCTCCCCCCTCTCCCAGTTTTATCCATGTGTGAAATTACCTTTAAGGACAAAACACTAAAATTAAATATATTTTGTTATCTCCTTACACCCCTTAGTCTTCAATCCCTATTCTTCTTTTTTCTTTATTAATTTTTCTTTTCTCTTACACATCTCTTTTCAAAAAGTGAGAATCATAGTATTTTGATCAATAAAGAAAGTAATGGATGAAGAAACGATGGTGAAAAACCATAAAAAAAGTGAAATGGTGAGTTTTATTTATTTATTTGGTGGGTTTTTGTTTCGTTTTTTTGGACTGGTGTTTGACTTTCTTTCGGTGGTTCGAAATCGAATAAAATAAAATAGTTCGGCATCACATTGCCGAATAAAAAATATAAGTCTGATAACAAACTACCGAATAAAATATACATTTCCGGTAACTCTAAACCGAATTTTTTAAATTTGTTCGGTTTCTCACTATCATGTATTTTCAGTTTCATTTTTTTTTATATTTTTTATTTTTTTGCATGGAAGGATTATACTTATACTTATTGCAACAAAGCAAGTACTGCAATATTAGTGAACTCTAGTCATGAATTCCGTATAGACGAGGTTTGTTAAGTTTTTTTATTTTATTTTTATGAATACGATTTTTTCTTATTTTTAATTTGTATTGAGTTTTATTAATAATTTGACGTATAAATGTATTTATTGTCTGTAAATTTTTCGTAGTCGTGAAGTATTAATTAAATGGGCTTCTGACGTTGGGAAGAAAACTGAATTTGTCATTGTTATAAAGACATCAGATACGGGAAGCAATGATAGAAAACCAAGACTTACACTTGCTTGTAAAAGAAGTGGTTACTATAGAGACAACATGAAGATTAAGGGGAAACGATTGAGGTTGACAAGTTCTAAAAAGTGTGGATGTCTATTTCTATTAAGAGGGGAAAAATTACCTACAAATTACCAAGACGAATTGTGATAACATGTTTGATTGATGGATGCAAACAATGATCGATTTTATGGATACTTTATGGATATTCGTACACTTGATGTTTTTATGAATAATTTTATAGATATTTTTTATGTATGATTTTATGGATGCGTGCTTGATTTATAATTTTTTTTTTTTATGGATGTTTCAAGAAAAAAGTAAGGCTCTGTTTGGAACGATTCTCAAAAACGTTTTCTACTGCAGAATTCGCATATGGTGTTTGGATAGAGTTGTGGAATTAATTTTTCACAACTTTGCAGAAAACTCTGTCAAACAAAGCACGATTTTTAATTTTTATTTTTCGAAATTTGGCCTAATCGGTCATCTGGCCGGTTGACCAATCGGTTGACCGGAACAGTTAATTTTTTTTTTTTTTGCAATTGATATGTTAATTTTTATATATTGGAAAAAAATGTTTTCTGAATTTTTAAAAAAAATTTATGTGCTTCAAAATAATTTTGAATTGTATGTTTGATTATGAGTTGTAAGTTTTTATATCAAATATCAAATGTCACATCAAAAATTTTCCACTCAATTCAAAACTCTTTTCAAAACTATTTCATCAAACAAATTTTTCACATTCAAATTATAATTCCAAACCTCACAAACTCAAAATATAATTTATACTCTCAAATCATAGTTACAAAGCTCTACAAAACGCAACCTAAATCTTTCAATGTACAGCGACAGGGTCTAGACAACTTTGTTGTAGTTTGGCAACATGACACTAGAGTAATTCCATTTGTATAACAATGTATCACTGAACGTACACTTCACAGGTGACCCAAATTAATTTCTTGTTATCATCTAATTGGACGGCAACGTAATACTAGGAAAAAAAATATTGTCCGGTAACATGACACTGGAGTAATTTAAATTAATTAGCGTTGTATTACCGAACATGCTTACCACAAATTAAAAAATTATTGTTTGGAAGAAAGTGTTTCTGTACATATATAGCAACAAAATGCTGGAGAGATTTATTTTCCGGCAGTATAACACCGGAATAATATAAATTGTTTAGCACCATGTTACCAAAATTAGTAGTGTAAAGAGATGAAATAGTTAATTTAAGGTTAGTTTTGATAATATATTGGGATGTAATGAGAATTGTATTTTTTTTAGTGGTGTAATGAGTTAAAGGGTGTAAAGAGGTTAAATAATAGTGTAAGTAGAATCACCCCAAGCTATATCATTGTATTTGAAAATTCTATATAAAATTTATATTGATATATCATTACTCAATAAGAATATGTTCAAGTAAAATTTAATGATAAAAAGTTATAGACTATAATTATAATGACGGGAAGAAAAAATGGTAAGAAGAAAAGCAAGATGGTCATTTAAAAATTTTTAGAATATGACATCAGTAATCTAAGAAACAATTTATAATAAAATTATAAATCTCAAAGAAGAGAATGTAAATTTTCAAATGTGAAGAAAAATTTATATTAAATAAAAATTTCAATGGTGTCAGTATAATTTACCGTAAAATAAAATAAAAGAGAAGCACTCCTTTTAACCTCAACAGTTCTGATTAGTGCCCTATGTGCTTCCCATCTTGAATTTGTCATCAATCATCAATCTTTTCTAAACATTTTCATCATCTCTCACTAATGGAAATTTAACAAGTCTAAAAAAAAATAATGAAAATTTAATAGCTTTTTGACATTTATAGTCAAAATTTAATAGTCTTTCTTCATTTGAGTGATACATGGAGTAAAATTCGAGTTTGTGTTAGAACTTGGGAAGTGGAGAGAGTTTGGGGGATGTTTTTAGGGTAAATCATACTTTATTCTTTTAACAGTTGTGATTTGTGGCACTAAATTCAGGGGCACTAATGCCCCGAATTTCTATATCAGGTGAAAAAAAAAAAAAAAAAAAAAAAAAAACAAACAAACAAACAAAGTTACCAAAACAGGAAATTAGTGTCATTAGTGCTCAACAAATTAGTGCCACAAATCATTTTTCTTCTTTTAATGTTTAGTTTTTTTTTACTTTTACTTTTTAAGTTTTTTTTTGACTCTTTATATTTTAAATTTTTTACTTTATTTTTAAAATTAATTTTTATTCAAAATTTAACAAGAAAATATCACAATTACTGTCATATAACATCTAAAGTATATCATTATATTAAAATATTAGTTTATATTAAAAATATAAATTATATATAATAAAATATTTTTATATTACGTATTTGATAATGTGTTATTTTCTATTTAATTTTTTTAAAAAATTATGAGTTTAGTGAAAAAAAAAGAGTAAAATATGAATTATCAAAATAAGAAAAAATAAACTTGACGAAACAGAGTAAAAAAAAGTGGCCAAAGTGTAATTTAGCCATGTTTTATTACTCAAATTTAAGTTTTGAGTCAACGGTAAAGTGTTTATGAGAATTTGGAATCGCTTAACTCTCTTTCTCATCGTTATCATCCACTGATGAACCATCCGAAGCTCTGTAGCTGTTGATGATGCCCATCTCTCTCTCTTCTGGTATATTTCATTAGATTTGTCTCCCCTCTTCTTCTCCTATGTATAGCATGTACTTCTAATATCTGGGTTTTGAATCACCATCCTGTTTTTTTTTTTTTTTTTCTCTGAATTATCGCTAGTATATTGAACTAATACCAATGAAAGGATTGATATATATATATATATATTTTTGAGGAATTTTGTGTGTCATTTTCTTTACATGTTTAATTTACTAATATTCAGTTTATTGTGCGTTTGCAATGTTATTAGGTGTTTATTTATTTATTTAGTAACTTACACTTTTCTCCCTTTAGATTTCAAGAAAATATAGGAAGCCTCACAATTTTGACATAATTACGCTGGTTTTTTTTTTAAAAAAAAAAAATCACATAACACTAGTACCATTGTCATCAATAATTTAGTGCATTGTGATCAATAATTCGTTAGTCATAGGAATAAAGAAAGGAAAAATGATATTGTTACCTCTTTTATACTAAAAAGTTTATCTTGGTGTCTTCCTGTCCCTTTAAAGGAAGTTGGTGTAGTTATGTCAAAATTATAGGGCTTGCTGTAATTTTTCAAAACCTTAGGAAGATCAATGTAATTACTAATTTACCCTTTTATTTTTAATATATTTTTAAAATTTTATTTGTTATTGTTCTTTAAATGTTTAATTTACTGGTAAATTACATTGACACCTCCTGAGGTTTGGTCTAATTACATCCCTTCCTCTGACGTTTTGGAAATTACATTCCCAACCCTATGAAAGTAAAGGAAAGTAAGAAAAGAAAGAGTGCATGAGTTCAATGTCTGTATTCCATCTAAATAATTACAATGACAGGGGGTAGTGTAATTTCTCAAACGTCAGAGGGTGATATATATTAAACCCAAATATCAGGAGATGTAAGTATAATTTACCCTTAATTTACTAAGTGTTATGCTAACAACCACCCTGATTGTCATTAATGTTGAATTAATACAAAATAGTTAGAATCTCAATGTATTTTTCAAATAATTTTACTCGTTTATTTTTTACACATACATCAAAACTAACGACCACCCAATGTCATTGGCACTTCCCCATTTAATATTCATTTTATTGTGCTTTTGTAGTATTAATAGGTTATTGTTATATATATATATATATTTAAAAGAAGGTACAAGTCTGTGATCATCAACAATTTGTTTGGCATAATTGCAATAGTTTATCTTGAAATGGAGGGTTGTGGAGATCTCCTTCAAAGTCTTGGACCTGATTTGTCTATGAAGATTCTCACGTGTTTGAAGGACCCATCTGATCTCGTCCGTGTCTGTTCAGTTTCAAGTTCTTGGCGTCAGTTTGGTGAGCTCACATATGCAAATTATAGGGGCTTGCTTTAATTTTTATTATGTTAAGCTTTGATTCCACTATATTTTTGCCATCTACTTGCATATCATTGCTTTCTTTGGACTTCATGCATTGATGTATGAATTCTAATGTCAAAGATGTTTCCAATCTAGACAATTGTGTCCTCCATGTTCAAATTCTAGGTTTTATGACTCTTTTGAATACTGGTTTATAAGATTCATAAGGAGATATGATCAATTACCGCAATTGGAGGTTTTTTTTTTTTTACTTGGGTGTTGTTCCTTCGAATGGAGTTTCTGGTCTCCAAATAGTGTTTGGGTTGTTAGAATGATTTTGGACAGGACTAGAATGGCTACTACTTGGCTTCTCAATGGAGTGGTCATTCTCTTAAATTGGTGAATGGTGATTCTATTTGGAATGTACAAATTTTCCCCTTTTACCGAACCCAACATGGGAATGGGTATTTTGATAGAATGACCATTCCATTCCAGCCTTTATTGTAATGTCCCAACTTTTATTACCCGAATAACATTATCAAATATCTGATTTAAGTCCATTTTCTCATACATACATGCCGAAGTAATAGAAAAAATAATTGAATAGTAGTATTCTCTCTCGTATGAATAATGATGAAATATTATTATAATCAGTTACAATGCCCTTAGGCTTACATTAAGAAAATAAACGGAAGGGCTTAACCCACAGCACATAACATGGGCATTCCGCCAAACAAATAATGGCCCAGAGGCCTACAGATAAGGATGACTTCAAGTCCTAGATAATCCTTCTAGCTGTGTACTTGAAAAATTATTAACAACGTGGGATGAACACAAAGGTCCAGTAGGGATTCTAAACAATAACATCATATAGATAGATAGCATCATGAATGAGCCACATCATAGTATCTAAATAATGTGACTTTAATATCAACACAAGGGCAAATGGTGCACCCACCATAATAAATACATTAAAAGAAACAACAATAATATCAACACATACTCCCATGTTTTACCGGCCACTGGCACGGAAGGCTAAAGGTACACCCCTTGTATTACCACACATATATGAAACACAGTAAACAACACTATCACATAAAACTATCCGGCTTCGTCAAGCCATAACCACCACAACACGCTCTACCGGGCTTGAGTTGGAAGAGAGCGAACTTGTCTCAAAGCACCACGCTTTACTAGACCAAAGTTGGAAGGGAACAGAATCTCAAATCCACGCTTTACCGGGCGCAAACCGAAAGGGAACAAAACCTATATCAATGTGTCACGCTTTACCGGACCAACCCCGAAAGGAAATGGACCCTCCATATAGCATATTCATCATCCAACACATTACATTACCACGTTGCTCTAAATTACACACGTACTTCAACAGCATATAATATGTATAATCTATTTAACAATATCAATACCATCCTTCACTGATGGCTAATGACAAAACCTCTAAGCAATAAATACACAATTTTCATAATTAAATCCCATAACCGATTCCATGATTTCAAATCACCAACATTATCAATTTATAATCCAAGACAACCATTATCTCTTTATCTTCTATGGTACATTTCCAACTCACAAAGCATACAATTACTCATTAATTTTAAAACCATCAACTCTTCTTACTTCCCATTTTCATTTCTCAATTTTACAAGAGTTTTACAAACACCACTTTGACTTCAAAACCCATCATGTCATTCCAAAATCTCCAATACACACAACATTTGTCAATATCCTTTTTATTATCCAAAATCCCAATTTGTTGATATTCAAACATGACCCAAAATAAACCATTTTCACATTTTTAATATACAATGTTCAACATGGTTCAATAAATATCAAATCATCAAATCTTCACTTTCTCATGAACATTAAATAAACATTTAGGGCTTTTTGCTCTAATCTCCCTAAACATGTCCCACTAGCATACACTCTCATAAATCAACAACGAAACACGAAATTTAACTCCAAATTTCGAAATCCTAACTCTCATCATATGCTTTTAGAAAACTCATAATAACATCATGTTTTGCATACAATAAAAACTACCACTTATCTATCTATAACGAGATATTGAAAACCAAACTAAACTAAACCAAACCAAGCCTTAAGTCCCATCAAATGGGGTCGGCTACATGAATCTTTCTTCTCCACGCGGCCCTATCAAAGACCATTTCGTTAGTCAAATTAAGTAGATCCATATCTCTATTTACAACGCTAACCAACGTTAATCTAGACCTACTCCGTCCCTTAACACTTCCATCTACCGTTATAGTATCGTATCTCTTCACTACTGCCTTTGTTGGTCTCCGTTGAATATGACCAAACCATCTCAATCGATTCTCTCTCAACTTATCTTCTATTGGTGCTACTCTTACTCATTCCCGAATACATTCATTCCTAATTCTATCTTGTTTAGTCTTGCCACACATCCACCTGAGCATTCTCATCTCAGACACACTCATCTTATCTATATGTTGTTTCTTGGTTACCTAACACTTCATCCCATACAACATTGCTGGTCTAATAGCCGTTCTATAGAACTTACCTTTAAGTCTAATGGGTATTCGTTTATTGCACAGTACCCCAGACGCATTTCTCCACTTACACCATCCCGCCTTAATCCTATGGGTTACATCTGCATCAATCTCCCATGCTGTTGTGATAATCGACCCTAAATAATGAAAATGTTCACTCTTAGGCAGTTCTTGGTTTTCAATTTTCACTTCTCCTCTACTTTCATTGTTACTGTTACTAAATTTACATTCCATATACTTTGTCTTAGTTCTGCTTATCCGGAATCCTTTAGATTCAAGAGTTTTTCTCCAAATCTCCAACTTTGTATTAACTATTTTTCTACTCTCATCCATTAGCACTATTTCGTCTGCAAAAAGCATACACCATGGCACATTATCCTGGATATTTCTCGTCAACTCATCCATAACTAAAGCAAAAAGATAAGGACTTAAGGTGGATCCTTGGTGTAACCTTACAGTGATAGGAAATTCATTTGTCTCTTCAGCAGGTGATCTAATAGTGGTCACCACCCCTTCATACATGTCCCTAATCACATCAATGTAATATTTTGTCACATATTTCTTCGCTAACACCCACCATATTATATCCCAGGGCACTCTATTATATGCTTTCTCAAGGTCGATAAATACTATATGAATCTCTCTTTTCTTTTCTCTATACTTTTCTATTACTCTCCTCAAAAGATAGATCTTCGCTAACACCTCTGTTATATCTTGCAATCGGCGTTCTATTACCTTCTCCCACACTTTCATTATATGACACATTAGCTTGATTCCTCTATAGTTGCAATTCTAGACATCTCTTTTATTTTTATAGATTGGCACTAAAATACTCTTCCTCCACTCATTCGGCATGTTCCTAGTCAACAAAATTTTGCTAAACAACCTAGTCAACCAAGCAACCCCCATTTTACCCAAACATTTCCAAGCTTCAATAGAGATATTATCTGGTCTTAAAACTTTATTTGATTTCATCTTCTCAAGTGCAAATTCCACTTCAAAGTTCCTAATCCTGCGATAGAACCTATGGTCTTGATTTATCGTATTACTAGCTATTTCTTTCCCTATTGCCGTACCTCCATGTTCCTCATTTAATAGTTTCTCAAAATAGTTCTTCCATCTTTCCTTAATCTCTTCATCCCTCACCAATATCTTAGAATCCTCACTCTTGATGCACTTAACTTGATTAAAATCTCTTGTTTTCCTCTCTCGTATCTTAGTAAGTTTGTATACCCTCTTCTCTCCCTCCTTACTATCTAGTCTAGTGTATAGGTCACCATAAGCTTTCAACTTAGCCTCTCTCACTACCCTCTTTTCAATAGTGAGATATTGAAAAGAATCAAAGAAATCACTATCTCTTGAGGCGAAGAGGAGAAAACCCGAAAATCCAACAACGATGAAAATACGATTTGCTCATATTAAAAGAAAGCCCTCGCCGCGCTCTATGTTGTGGTATAAGGAACTAGAGTAAGATTTAGGCTAGAAATAGATGAAACCAAGGGTTAAGAAGCTTGGAGCTTTGGAAATGGCAAACAAGAGAGAGAGGAGAGGAAGAAAAGCTGAAAAAGTCACTTTTCATGCTCACTGCTGACTTATATAGATTGACCATCGCAGATGTGATGGAACACACCGCTGGCGTGACTGTCATAGTTGCAAGTGCGACCAAGCTCGTCGCAGGCCATCATCACGGCCCATTGTAGACCACGCAATTCCTTGGGCCGAAATATCATAAGGTGGTTTTTGGTCACGGCCCATCGTGGGTGCGACCCTTAATATCGCGGGCGTGACCACACCAACAATGCTGACTGATCCAAGTGTTCCAGGGCCAAGACCAAGGTGTTCCAAGACCCCAACTCAACAAGGTAAGACAAAAGTTAACCAAAACAACACGTGCTCCAACTAGAAAGGCTAAAGGGTCGGGTTTTTGACCCGGGCCACTACATTTATTCTAGTGAACCAAACACTACCTCAGTTCACATAACAAGTTCTTTCCTATTTTACTTGGACAACTGTTTTTTCGGTGGTTGATAAAAAGAGAGAATACAACAAAAGTTGTTTATCTGT
Organism: Camellia lanceoleosa; assembly: GCA_025200525.1. Lineage (NCBI taxonomy): Eukaryota > Viridiplantae > Streptophyta > Magnoliopsida > Ericales > Theaceae > Camellia > Camellia lanceoleosa. Next base: position 19,603,486 of record CM045764.1, on the reverse strand, counting down.
TTTATTTATTGTTGTAATTTGGGTTTAAATCTGATGCAATGATTGCAAATAGCTTCACGAAGCAGCTTTGTTTAAGAATGTTTCCCAAAATATCACTTAGATGTAGTGTTTGGTTCACTAGAATGATTTTGGGTAGGAATGGAATGACTATTCTCTGGCTTTCCAATGGAATGGCCGTTCTCTTAAATTGATGAATGGTGGTTTTTTTTGGGATGCACAATTTCTCTCTTTTTAACGAACTGAACATGGGAATCTGTATTTGGATGGAATGACCATTCCATTCCAACCTTCATTCTCCTAAACCAAACACTACCTCACTTTCTAGTTACAGAACAAGTTCTTCCCTCTTTTACCGGGATAACTAATTTTCATTGATTAATAAAAAATGAAAATACAACAGAAGTTGTTTATCGGTTTTATTGATTGTTTCTGGCATGGGTTTAAATGTTATGCAGTGATTAAAAATCACCTCTCAAAGCAGCTTTGTTTAAGAATGTTTCCTGAAATATCAAGTGTTGCCCGTGTTATTGAAGTGGAAAACATGATAGAACCTGTAAAAGTCAAGCCTGACAATTCTATGGAATGGGATTGCCTGGAGAGGGATCATAGGGTCTATTCATTTTTAGCTCGAGGTCTTGCCTCTTCCTTGAGAAAAGATTGCATTTCAGAGGCCATTGCTGCATCTAGCACTGATCATTACCCTAGAGAAAGCATTCATAATACTTTGGAACCAAGTGATATGGTTGAACAGAGAGCTTCATACTGGTCAAGTGTAGGTGAAAGTGATCCTGCAGTTCCTGAGATGTTGCTTTATGAGTTGATTTCAAAGTTGTGTATTATCTCTGAAATCCATATACAACCATTCCAAGGTTAATTTCGAAACTCCTTTTACGCTCATGTTTTTTTTGTCTTTTGACTATCAAAAGGATACGAGGGGGTGACCAAAGCATGGCAACCCTTGTTGAACATGGCTATAGGAGCCCGTCTCTCGGGGAGCTGAATAAGAGACATAGGCAGGTCCAGCAAACATTCGGATTTGCAGGCGCTCCCTTGAGATGGGCCAAGCTATAGTGGGCATGAGTCTCATGCCCCCTAGTGACTGTCAATGGGACTCAAACCCATGGCCTACCAAACCACTTGAGAGGGTGTCCCTGACCAGCAGGCCATCACCCTTGGGTGGCTTTTACACTCGTGTGGTATACTTGTTTCAGACTCTGATTTTTTTTTTTTTTTTTTTTTTTTTAACTTTTATTGACAAAAACTATGTTTTCTTATCAGTGTATTTTGAGTTAGGATTTCCTATATATTCAGCAAAGGCCGTGCGTTTTCGAATGGGATGTCGCAGATTCCTAGCGGAAATAGGAAGTGACTCCTCAGATGAGTCTGATGCTGTCCATGAATCCGCTGACAACTTATTCGAATGGACATATACGTCACCAGAATTTCCAATGGCTCAGGTAAGTTCACAATTAATGTGTGTGATTTACAGTTTTTTTTTTGGTAGGACCAATGACTGGGAGGAAGTGAAAGGGGAGAAGAGGGAGAGGTGGAGACATTTTTCTTTCTTTGTAGGAAGCGAATGATAGGAGGAAGGAAAAGTTGTGTGTAATCTCTTTGGGTCCACCAAAACCAGTCACTCCAAAAATGGGTGAAAATCAGGGAAAAATATCAAGTGCAATTTTTACTTTCAAATCTTTGCCCTTCAAAGGAGACCGCATGTAAATATTTTGAAGGATAATGGTAAACTAAAATAACTCCTCTCTGCTCAACGAAGCTAGCAGTGGAAAAGTCTCTTAGCCATCCCTTTTATCTTGTCCTTAGTTTTCTGTCCCCTCCTACCAAACAGAGCATGAGTTTTTCTATTCGGTGTGGCAAAGAAGATTCGTCGTGTTGTTTTTTGTATTGAGGACCCTTATTCTTGGCAAAAGCTAAGTAAAAACTATGAAGCTTTGGACAGATTTCAATTTTTATGGTGTCGTCTTGTTACAGGATATGTTTCAAGAAGGAAAAATAACAAAACATGTCTACCATTTTGCAAGTATATTAATTATGGGGAAATGAATATAAATGATTGCATGGAATGCTTAAGACATGGTAACCTCAAGCAAATCATCAAGATGCAATTTGTTGCAAATTGAAGTCCTATTTAGCCCTCTTTTTCTATATTTTAACCATTTTTAGTGCATTATCTCAAAATCTAAAATGTTTAGATGATTTCTTCATGGATATTAGGAGAATCGCTTGCAGAAATTCGAGCTACCAGAACCTGTTCTTTGCATTGGTGGAATCCTGCAAATAGAGCTTTTGGGTAGAGCGCAGAGAGAAGAAATTGATGGTTTATATTATATATGGTTAGTTCCTTGCATTGCAGTTCTATCTCCTATTACTGTTACTCTGAGTTATTTCTTTATGGGCTGAATTATGACTAGGGATGGCAATGAGTAGGCTATGGGTCGGAGGGCCCTACCCCACCCACATCCCCACCCCCACCTCCATTTCCACCGCTTGCCCCCACCCCGTCCCTACCCTACCCTCATGGAACTCTCCCCACCCCCACCTCCATTTCCACCGCTTGCTCCCACCCCATCCCTACCCTACCCTCATGAAACTCTCCCCCACCCCCACCCCCACCCAAACTTGCAAATATAACCCTCACCCCGACCCTACCTGATTCGCAACACAATAAGAAATTTAACAATAATATTAAAATTTAATAAATAAAACTAGAAAATGCTATTTATAATTTAAAAAAAATATTATGTATTTTACATATATTAAAATTATATTATATATATAGCATAATAAAAACTCAATAGATATTATATATATTCTATAAAAATTCAACTATATATTATACACATATTACATATATATGTAATATTATTATTTATTTATTACTATATTTGCGGGTTGGGTAGTTTTCGGGTAAAAAAAAATAGGGGGATTTGGTTAAACTCCCTCATAATAAAACTTTAATGCATTAAGGACTAGTACAAAAAGTTTTCCTTGAAAAGTCTAACACATACCATTATTACCAAAATATACTTAGTGAGTAATTTAATATTTTAAACTTTAAAATAATATAATTTTTGATCTAAATGTCGATTTTTAATAAAATTAGCTTTTTAAGAATTCTCTCATCAAGATCTATAAAACAAAATCTATAATAACTATGAAATTCTTAAAAAATAAATAAAAAATAAAAAATACCTTCAAAATTGACGTAAACAGTAATATGTTATTCTGTCTCACAGTAACATATTACTCTGGTTCATAGTAACATGTTACTCTAATTCACAATAAAATTTTACTATTACAAAAAATAGAGTACATATTAGATGAACCAATCAAAAATATACACAACATTTTTAAACTTGTATAAAATAAAATAAAAGTGTTCCTCATCAAAAGAATTCTGTAAGATATATATATATATATATATATGCGTGGGCAATATTGTCCAAGAAAAAAAAAAAAAAAAAAAAATTTACTCTGTCCTTGCTCAATTATACGCCTTCTTAGGGGGATTATGAAATAAAATAAATTGGGTTGTCATTTTCACCAAATAAGGGCCTAATGGAGCGGTTTTGGCTAAATTTTCCAAAAAAATGCTCTCCCCCGCCCCAACCCAAATCCAATTGGGTTTTCCAAAAGTTTCTCCAAATCCAACCCTACTCTATTCAACCACCCCCAAACCAATCCCATTAGGGTCGGGGGGAGACGGGGACCCTGCAGAATGGGCTATTTTGCCATCCCTAATTGTGATGCATGACTATGCTAGATAATTTTAGCATTTGAAAGTGTCCATGTGATGTTGTGAGTCATAATTTCCAAGTTTGAATGTGTCCATGTGATGCTGTGGAGCTTTATCTTCGGGTTCATCTAAAGAAGAAAGTCAAGGAAACTGTAAAATTTATGGTCTGTATGAATAGCATATCTGGTGCAGGTATGACTTATCTAAAGTAATGGTTTTGGTCAAATTGTCTATGCTTTATTTATTCTTTTTGTGACGCTACAACCTTTAGGCTCATCTTAAGAAGAAATCTATGAAGCACCGACAATTCAAAATAGGGCCATAGCAGTGTTGGACACATATGGGACAGAGACACAGCGGGGACACGTGGGACGCCCTGTCATGCTGTCACAAACCTTGGGGTGAGCCCTACCAACATGATGATTTCCACACAGTTGATAAGATTGCGATGCGAGTCTTGTGATGCACTTGAGCCTGCTTTGGTACTACTACCACAAATCCAGACCTCTCAAAAGAGTCCCACAAGAGACTACCCAACCCAGGGATCTCATACGCAAGTAGCATGACCCTTTCGAGAGGTCCGGGTCCATGACACTTGGCTACTAAAAGTTTGGCCTAAACTTCTTGCGTTCTGACATCATTATTTGCTGGACTTTTTTCTTCTTGTTGAGTCTTTTTTGTGTCTCTTGTATTTGGTGGTTTTGGAATCTTTGTCACTTTATGGTTGCTGTAAGAGTAAGAAAAAGTAAAAAGTTGACTCTCCGTCAACGAATTCATTTTTCGTGTCAAACAGATTCTTGCTTCAGATTTAGTAGGGTAGGACCCTTTGTGTGGCTTGTGATTTCCTTCCAACTTCTTGTTGGCCGTGGATTACTGTAGGTGGATTGCTGTAGGCGGTTTTTCTTGGGGGATTTTTTTCCCTTTCCTTTGTTTGTGCCAGGTCCTCGCACTTGATTGGCTGGAGGCTTTTGTGCCAACCTAGTTGGGACATTGTCTTCTCAGCAATGATCCAGTGGTTGGCCCTCGACTTTTGGGTGTTTCTTCCTCTTGTACTCTGTTCTTCACATTAATAAATTTCTTTGCCGATCAAAAAAAAAAAAATGTAGAATTTAAGATTGTTAAAGCAACTGATTGCAAATTAGTTTCTTCATATGAAGGAAAAAGCTATTTGAGGTTGACTTCATGTAGCCATCTATGAACCACAAAAAACAATACATGACCTACTGTCAAATTAGGCACTACATAATCATCCTATGGTCGAATTTTCACCTCAAAATTCAGTCAGATCAGATCAGCTAGCATGGTTAAATATCATCATTCTCTTTCATTTGACCCAATTGGTTCTTTTTTGATATGGGACGTTCAATCAGCTTGTGTGACCCTACCTCTTGGTATTTTCTTTTGATTTTCTGCTGGTAGAAACAATCTTATTTTCGGGAAAAATGATAATATGTGTATTGGCTTACATGGTGGACCAATTAAAAGGCGAGCTTGTGAGAAGCACCATGAGGTTGACCTGTGAAATTCATAAATTTATTATAGATCTATATTTTCTTTTTTCACTTATTCATATTGTACATAGCTTTTTTTTTTTTTTTTTTTTTTTTTTTCCCCTTCGCATTTTTTTGGGTGCAATTTTTGTACTATTATCCGACATGTCTCCCTTTCGCTAGTTAATTGTAATCTACACTAGGAAAAGGAAAGAATATTGGCCTTAGGCTTCACACTTGCATTTTATGCCTTTTGAATCTAGGAATCTCCATATTTCATTAGACACACTCTTGTCTTCCGCGTCGATGTTGTGGACTCTCATAAATAACAAGGATCAAGTCTTGGTATACGAGTTTTGTGATTTCATTTTGTTTTTCATGTGTCTGAAAGATTAGAGAAGATATGATCTTTGCGGAGGAGAATTTTTCTTTTTCTTTTTCTTTTTCTTTTTTTTTTTTTTTGTGGGGATACTCATATCATATTTATGCAAGACAGACATTGTGACCCCTCTAAAATGACTCTTTTGCTGTAAATTTTCTGCATTCAAGTATATTTTGAAGGTATAATAGTATCGTAATATAGACAACGAGTGGTCAGTTCGAACAAGCGAGCCCTAAATGATCTTTGAATGACTAAAATCCTATCTCTGCTGCAGCATTTTATGAAATAACCGTGACCGGTGTGGATTGCACATGAAAATGGGAAGTTCCTATGAGTTTACAAATTGTTATTAGATTCCCAAGTATTTAGTCTAAGCATTTAAATCAAAACAAAGGTTAAATTTCAGTAATTTCTGATCCCATGTACACCTGCTTTGCCTGAATTTGGTAATTTCTTGGTTATGTTGATCTTTGTTTATTGCCATTTTGCAGCATCTCGCATGTTCAAGCTGTCGGACGACCACTCTCCTTGGGATTTGATGTCGACATTCATGATCCCATGGGAAGATGCACGTTGAAGTACTACCCAGGGGCAGCGTAAATGATTCTGAACACATTACTCGGGAGTGGAGGAGTGGTAATAGATGACAATGATTCTGATGTTGACGAGTTTGTTGCTTAATTACTATTATTATTTTGCCTTATGATCTTTATACAGGTGGATGGTATTCGATACTCTATTTTGGATACATTGCTTAAAGCACTTCATTTGAAGTCCCCCGAACACAACGATCCAATCATGATTCCTTATGAAATTTGCCTTTTGAAATATCACTAACATCCCTTCTGATTTGTTTGTCTACTATAGATTGAAACTATAAGAATTCATTCAACAACAGGCATTTTACAATGTTTTAAGCAGAAGAATGGTTTTTTTTTTTTTCTTACTTCTGTTGGGTACACTAAAAATGCTGAAGAGAGAGGTGGCGGGTCCAGTAATATTGTGTGAGCGTTTTCACACTTGAGCCCGACACAAGGGCATAGAATCTCAGGGCAAGGTCTACCTGGCCCCATGTGGCGAGAGACTCGAATCCAAGAATCGATGGTGGCTATCGACAAATTGTTCGAGGATTTCCAATTGTTAGAATTGATTCTGTGATTGAATTCTGGCATATGATTCTATTGGGCTTCTCATATCTTTCTTGGGACAATTAGATTTTGTGCAATGCTGATTAATTTTATATATATTGGTTGTATTATTATTATTATTATTATTATAAAAAAATAAAAAAACACACTACTGAAACTAGTTGCCAATCGTGTGCATGTATGGACATGTACTTGATGAAAATTATTTACAATATGTTTTTTTAACAAGAGGACCAAAAATTAAAAAAAACCAAAGCAATTGTTTTAGGAATGATAAAAGATTCTTGGCATCCTGCACTAGAGTTTATATTCATAATTTTTTTTATATATATTTTTAAATTTTTTTGAAAATTAAAAACAAAAATTTCATTTGTCGTCAATTTTTATTTCTAGTTGGCAACAACCTCCCACCATCGCCGACAAGTTCCCCCACCTCTAGCAAGTCCCTTACCTATGATGACAAGCAACCACCTCTCCAACAACCTCTGATTATTGCTTTTGAAATAAATTTAAAACATGTGCATATAAAAAATTTTATTTATTTTTATCAAAAACAAATATGCTTTTACAAAATGGCACCCCTAATTGATGGTTTGTAGTTGAAGGTTTAGAAGCTCAAAAATATATGATATTTGGGACACTTTTCAAAGAATCTCAAGTCAATAGATTGTAATGAAACCAAATTAAAAATTATCACCTTATGTAACTCATAGATGAATGGTGATTTTCAGAAAACAGTTTTCAAATAATTTTATTTTTTTATTTTTTCTATTTTAATATTTTTAATGATTTTTTTTAATATTTTAAGTAATTTTTTTTTAATTTTTTAGATACACCTAACATAAATACAATTAAAAAGTATAATGTTTATGAAAAAAGTCTTTAAAAAATACACTAAATACCAAAAAATATAAAAATTCAGTACATTTTTCGTATTTTTGTGTATTTATTGATTTTTTAAAATATTTTTTCACAAATATTTTACTATTTAGATAGGAAGCTTTTTTAATGAAGCTTTTTTAATAAATCCTTTTTCTAAGAGTTTTATTCCATCTAACTCATATTTTTTTTTACTATTCCATTAGATCCTAATCGATATAAGAAGACCAAAACACCTTCTATCTCTCTTGTCCCTTATTACATTCTGAAATCAAAACCGATCATATTCCATCGCCGTTCCATATTTCACTCCCTAAATCATTCCTTTCCAAAACTGTCACTGTTGCAGCAAAAACTCCCAAACCCTAACCCTAGGTTTCACACCACTTCACCACCATTGCCCACAGTCACCGGCGGCTGGTATTACATTTCGATCCACCATTGCGAACGTTTACATTGATTTTTACCAATTGTGGTTCGTTCCTGGCCAGCCACAATGAGAAGCACCTATCCTTCTACCCTCTTTTTTTTTCTTTCAATTGAATCTAAATAACTGATATAAGCATTTACATTACCTAGTTATTATTGTTGTTTTTTGTTGTCATATGTTATTGTTTTGTAATAAACTCTCTATCTTTCGCCTTCTATGAATGTTGGTGTTGTTGATTGTTGATGATGATCAAATAATTAGAATGCCCAATTTCTGATGTTTTCTCTCCCATCTTTTGGTTCAATGTGAATTCCTACACAAATGATGTAAATATTTATATCATCTAGTTACCATTGTTGTTGAGTAACGACCGACGTCAACATTCACATAACGTACCTAACTGTTGTAAACATTTACATGATCTGTTGGTTTTTTTTGTTGTCATGCAATTATTTTGTAATAAGCTCCATATTTCCCCCCTTTTGTCAATATTGGACTTATTGATTGTTGATGGTGATCAAATAATTAGAACCCCCCAATTTCTTATTATTTTTCCTCATCTTTTGGTTCAATGTAAATTCTTTTTACATCATCTGGTTATATTTGTTATTGAGTAACCCTTGATGTAAACATTCACATCAAGTACCTAACTGATGTTAACATTTACATGATCTGGTTATTGTTGTTTTTTTTTTTTTTTTTTTTTTTTTTTTTTTTTTTTTTTTTGTCATTTGCTATTGTTTTGTAATAAACTCCCTATTTTCCCCATTTGTTGTATTTGTTGGTCTTGTTAATTGTTGATAGTGATCAAATAATCAGAACCTCCCAATTTCTAATTATTTTCCTCCATCATTTGGTTCAATGTGAATTTCTACATAGACGATGTAAATATTTACATCATCTTGTTATCATTGTTGTTGAGTAACAACCCATGTGAACATTCACACTATGTATCTAACTTTATTCATTGTTGTTTTATCATGTGTGATAATGTATTTATGTAAACAATCATATTACCCATTATCTTTTGGTTCAATGTACATTTGGAAAGAAATAATTAGAACTCTCAATAATTGTTCCCCCTCTATTTGGTTCAATGTGAATCAAATTATAATTTGTTGCTGTGAACATTCACATTAAACATATATTATGTGAATGTTCGCACCATTTACTTAACTTCTTGTTTATCCATGATTTGTAATGTTCCTATGTGAATATTTACATCGATTATTCACATCCACATTCACCATAATCATTTCACTATTCACATGACATATAGTTTGTACTTGTTATCATTTACTATTTTTGACCATTATAGTAAATTTGTTTCCAATTGAACAAACATATGTTGCTTATAGATTTCATGGCAAAAGAAAAAGAGAATAATTCCATGTCAAAGACAAACTTAAACAAATAGTCAACCTTCCAAAAGGTGAATATGAAAAAGGTCAACTACCGATCTAACATCATTGAGTTAGTAAAACTAATGACGAGCACCAAGTTCTCAAATCCTTAGTTGGATTATTTGAAGGAAACGTCATTTTGACAGTTGTTTGATGTGTTGTGGATCAGTAAAGTTGACATCGGCAAATGCATGAAATTTAATGATGTCGTACAAGGCATCTAAAAACACATTTTATATTGGCGAGAAAAAGATGAATATGAATCTTACATTCTTTGCGATTTTGTAAATATTAGAATACATTAGACAAAAGAACTATAATTAATTATTTTGATTGTGCTTAATAAGATACAATAGTATGTTGTCATAATATTTGCTATTACAAAGTCAACGATAATATTCATATTGGTTTATGTTGTTTTATAATTATGTACATATAACTATTGCCTTAATGTGACTAAGTTAATTTATTTGATGTTTTATTCGTGATATTAATATTCACATCAATAATCTATATTCCAAAATTCGTGTGAACATTCACATTCGTATATTTTAGTGTGAACATTCATATCATGTTTGTGTTCAAAATGAAAGTTGAGGTTTGTCAATGTTCATGTGAACCTTAACATTACTTTTATCACAATGGTAATGAACACAGTGAAAACGTATTCACCATTCAATATTATATGGGTGTGAATAATATTAATACAACAACACAATGACAAAATTTTATTCAAATTAATGTGAATATAATAACAGTCAACATCCTGATGCATGAGAACTACTAAAACATAATAACAGTCAATATAGAACCGTTGTTTTTTTTTTTGTTGTTGTGTGTGTGTGTGTGTTTGTATGTATAATGAATATCAACATTAAATATAAGGGTATAAGAGTCTAAGAAAATAGTGTAAATCAAGAAAAATAACCTTATAGAATAAAAGTATAAATACATAGAACTAAGTGGGTTAGAACACTCCTAAATGAGATTTATCAATAAAAATCTCATTTAGATACATTTAAGTAAGGTACATCCAAAAAAATTTTTTTTTAAAAAATACTTAAAATTTAAAAAATATTCACTAAAAATAAAAAACAAAAATACGCTCTATTTACACCATCAAATTAGGTTCTTACACCCACTTTCTAATTACGCTCCCTTTATAAATTTGGAGAAATTATAAAATAAATAAAAAAAATCCTCAAAGTTTAACCTTTGTAAACAAAATAATTTTTTATTTTTTATCAATTTAAACCATAATTTTTTAATTTGTTTTCAATCTAAACATATGTTTATTTTCGTTAAGTAAAACCAATAAAAAAATAATATTTTAATCATTAAAATCAACAAAAAATGATGACAAAAAACAAAAAACACAATTTTTAAAAAACTGAATTCAAAAAATTAAAACTAAACACATTGAATAATGCTATAATGATCGAAATTAAATATCACATGTAATTTATCAAGATAGATGTTACAATTGCAGTAGAAACAAATATAAGTGATAGAACCCACTAGATCAATGTAATAGTGATGACTCACATAACACATCAAATGTGATACAAAAATATGATTACTGTAACATTATTAAGAATATATATATATACATACATATGCCTCATATAATCGGAAGAAGATCCTCTTCAACACTTTCTTCATCCAATCATCATTGTGCAAGCAACAATAAGTTGGATCAAAGTGAGCACAAATTCTTTGTTCTCAAATTTTCTGAGATTTATGCACCTCAAATTTTTTACATGATCTGATAGTCAAAATGTATTGAGACAAACAACCAGAGATTTGAAAACAGAAGATAGAAGACCTTCAAGAAAGAGAGTAATCAATTCAAGTTTATTGATTCAGGTCCATGCTTCTTGGTGATGGTAACTGTCATAAGTGTTGTTCAGAACTAACTGACAAAAGAAAGAAAAGCAAGAAAGCCATCCATTTAAATTTTAATTTTAATTTTAAGAAAAGAAGTTATTCATGGATTGATTCCAACTTGTCATTAAACAGATGACCTTGTGCCATAGACCAATTGCAAGAGATTCACATTACCATCAAACAAAAAGAAAGACCCCTCATGGATGAACTGACAAGGCCGGGGGCAAGTCTCCATGAAGGAAAGAATCAACCGCACCAATTGAGACCAAAGCGTCTATGATGAATTCCAAACAAGCAAGCAAAGAATGAGCAGCTTTAAATAGATGAGGGGAGAATATTTCTATTACCTCTAATATGGAAGTCCATAGTTCTTAAACAACCATGAGGAGCTATAAAAATAATAATAATAGAATAAAATAAAAAAGCGACAACAACACAGCCAAAGAAGATAATTCATGAGGAAGGGGACAGTCAAATTATACTTTTTCTATTCCAAAAACGAATTTAAGAAACTTCTTTGCATGTAAATAACTTCAACAAAAGTTCAGTACTCACACAAGGAGTGATAACTTCAGACTACTTACAAAATTATAAAAAACCAATATGTATAAAGCTTATTAAGAACCAGTGGCTGTGATCATTCCAATGCCAGCTTCCTTGGATTAGTCTTCACACACCTCCTCTTGGCAAACAGGGCAGAGCTGAGAGAGAGACAGAGAGACAGAGACAGAGACAGAGACAGAGAGTCATGTACACTATATGGAGGATAAACAATTCTAATCAGAGTTTTAAAAAGCTTTACCTAGGCTCGCCTTGATGCTCATTTCGAGGTGAGGCTAGGACAAATGCTTCAAGGCATTTGATTTTTAGGGAATACTCCCCAAAGGCTCATGCATCATAATCTATGGTGTGCATCTCAAGTGCACCTTGTATGCCTTCGGCACATAAGCATATGAGGAGTATGCATATGAAAAGCTTGTCTTGGGCTCTCTCTTGTTAAACTTGATCATACAATCCTAACAACTGGATGGGTGGAATTTGGATCCCGAAGGGCCGAGGAGGACTAGAGTTTTGTTATCCTTTGTTCATTGAAGACTTGTTTAATGATTTGATGGAAGAAATTGACGCTCAATCAGAATTAATTTTTTTTTTTTAATTTGGGCGTTTTAATCCCATGTGCAGGGATGGACAGATCTAGGATTTGAATTTCAAGAGGGCAAAAATACATGTAATTTTTCATCAAAAAAAATTATTATAAAATTTTAAATTTTGATTTATACGAGGACAAAAAAAATCAAACTGAGATTTGTATTAATCGGATATTCTTTGCCAACATAAGTGAGAACAAAAATATAATTGCACATATTTCTTGTCTACATTAACTTAATAAAATATTAACTATTACTATGTCTCTATCTAGTAAAGTCAACTATTTGAAAATATTGTAATTGCCACTTTTATAATATATATAAAAACATCTATGATAAACTCGACATCAAAACCTTAATTAATATCTTTCTCATTCAATATGATCAAATAACTTGCTACAAAATCATCTTCCATCTTATTATGCAGTTTTAGTTTTGAAAAAATTTATAATTGAAAATGTATGTTTTTGAGAATAATAATAATTTGTTTCAATAAGCGGCATTAAATTTTATTAACTTATTTTAAGAATGTTATGTTGAAGTAGACAATATTCCTATTTCTAAAGAATGAATAAACAAGAATGGATGCAAAATAAGATACATAAGCAAATTAAAGTGTGATTTATAAAAGAATAAAAAATAAATAAATAAAAACATAAATGACATATGAACAGAAAACAAGAATAGTAATAAATAGAAGCAAATAAAATAATACAAGTAACTTTAAACAATATAAAAATATAACAAATAATACAGATAACAAATAGAATAGAACAATATTTGATAAAACTCAATTTTAAAACTATTTTTAAATTTTGTAATGTAAATAATTTGGAGGGTGAGAACTACTGAAATTTTGGAGGTGTAAAATACTCCAGTTTGAAATTATCTCACTAATTACTAGTATAATATACATAGTTTTTAAAAATTTTGGGAGTGCGACCGCCCCTACCTCACCCCCTTGGATCCATCCTTGCCCATCTGGCAGTATATAAGTCCATCATAGTACAAACAGCTTGAGGTCAGTGTAATTTACCCTCAAACAGCTGGTATTAAAGGAAAAATAAAAGAAGAATCTTAAATGAAGTGTGCGCCTTGTGCACCTTGCACCTTAAGTGTGTGCCTCAAGTGGCTGGCTGCACTGAACCTTGCCTTCTGCAAGGCACCCTAGGCACGCCTTCTACAACACTGCTTAGAAGACCAACTATGTATGAATATTAGATGTAGCCCAATTGGTAGGACCTAAATCATAGCATGTTTTAAGGCTCAAGGCTATTTGACCTTCGTTACAGGTCAACATTATCTTTAATCCTTGCAAGGCCAACATGTATATGCTTAGCATAAGGACACACGTGTAATTTAAGATTTTAGACAACAACAGTGGCATTAATCTTATTTTTGGCTGATAATGAAAAGAAATTCCAAAAGTTCTTACTGAATCACAAAATGTAAACCAAATAATTTGTGGGGTAGAGAACTTTGTACTGTGATTAGAACAACAATTATTACAAAGGAAAAAAAACTTACTTTGCGGAGCTTCAACCAGGTAGTAATACATTTTGAATGATACTGGTGTGCACAAGGCAAAGCAATCAATTTTTCGCCATTTTTGTACATCATGCAGCATATCACACACCTAGATATATACATGTCAAGAGCAATAATCAAGAAAAGAACACGAATTTCGCAAATAATACAACAATAAATTCACATTAATCTTTTATTAAAATTCCCTCTCTTTTTTTTTTTTTTTTGTGTGTGTGTGTGTGTGTTGGAAAATAGTATATTTGTCCCCTCTATTAGTCAAAGGAAACATCTAAATTAGCTGTATTAATTGAATTATATGCTATGGGATCAAATCAAATCAAATCAAACTTTGACTCGGTAGTATTTCTTATTCTTCTTATATGCTATGGAATCAAGTTATGGATGTTGAATCACTGATCTACTACTTGGTGGGTTAATGCAGTTCATTGAATTCACTAAAACTGTGAGTCAGTAAAGCCCACATTGCCCAATATTAGAGAAGTTACGAATTCACAAGGTTAAGTCAATAAAAAATTTGACTCAGTGGAAGGTTAAGTTATGAATTTTGTCACTAGATCATCTACCTCTTCATCTAAAATTTGTCTGATTCAAGGGATAGGGGTAGAGGATATTGAACATCAAAGAAATCCATAGAATAGTAAGGTGGAATCATCTATTACCAGACAACATGAATGGTGGTGACACAACCCCTTACTTTGGGATCCAAAGACAGCAAGAAATCTATCCATAGAGGAAATGGCAAGCAAGCACACAAAAGCAAAAGTATGGGTACCATCTCACAACGTCGAAATCGAGGAAGGGACTTCCATTTCTCAACACTAAAATCCGGACACCCATCTATCTGTCTTTGTTTATGATCTTGGGCGAACCAAGCCAACAAAGCCTCAATTCTCAACTAAGATGTCAGCATCAATTATTAGAGAGGGTATAAATTATTCATATACTCAACATATAATTTTATTTTATTTTAGAAGACAAAAATATGGCATTGGTAGCAACCAAAGTAGCAATGCTTTTAACCTAATATAGTACAATAGCCAAGGGCTATAAACTATGAAGCACTGGCACTTCAAAACAAGTGTCATATCCGTGTTGGACACACGAACACTTCGGGGGCACGTATGGGACACACCACATGGCGTGTCCCCTTATTTAATTAATTTATTTTCAGGGGACATGCCGAGGACACTTCAGGGACACACTAGGGCTATGAAGCACAGACACCTCTCCGAGGATTGCGTATCAATGTCGGACACGCGGTGGACATGTGTTCAACACGTTGTAGAAGGTGTTCGTTTTTTTTTTTTAAATTTTTTGTAGCCGAACACGTAATGGATACGTTTGGGACACCGCAGGTGAAAATCATAATTTATGAAACTTCAAGTGGGGGTCAATTTGTAATTAAAGCAAATAGATCAAGTCTAACCTAGATATTGAATAGAGAGAAGAGAAAAGACTGAGAGAGAAGCTCGTCAGGCACATTTGGTCGGTCGTTGCTGGTCAATCATCGCTCGTCGCTCGTCTCTGTTTGCTGCTCGCTACGTTTGCTTTTATCCAAGGTACAACTTCGATCATCTTCTTCTTCTTCTTCTTCTTCTTCGATCTTCTCTCTCAGTCGCTCTCTCTCTCTCTTCTATTCTGCCCTTCGACTTTTCTTTCTTTTTTTTTCTTTTATATGTTGATTGTAACACCTCTCTCTCTCTCTCTTCTATTTTTTTTCTTTGATTTAATTTATTCTTTTCTTTTCTCTCTCTCTGCCTCTGTTATTTAATTATATTCTTTTTCTATATATTTTGAGTGCTGCTATTAGTACCTGCCAAAATTTTTTGGAACCCCCATTTTATAATTTTTTTTATTACAATTATACCCTAAAGTAAAATTACATTAAAAGACATTATTACATGAAACACCCACCTATCAATAAGAACTAATACTCTATAATATTGGACACCCACCCCCACCCCTACCCTCACCCCCACCTCCAACTCCAACTCCAACTATACGTATTCTATGTTTGTAAACCCTAAACCTATTACTTTTCATAACCAACTAATATAAACCCTAAATCTATTATTTTTCATAATCATTTTAAATGCTGAATGTGTCATCTTCATCACCATCATCAACGCTATTGAACTTGAAAGTTTTGCTTCAAGTATAACGTATACTTCATCACTTATTTCACTATGTACAGCAATGGAGGACAAGGACAACAATTCTAGTGAGACTGGTGTTCCATTAATAAGTTTATCTGTCTTGTATTAACATTCTCGGTCGTTTTCGGTCGTTCTTGTTTCGTTCGAGCTGTTCGGTACTGGTTTGCTAACTATTAGAATTATGTTCGGTAATACAGTACTGAACATAATCCTTTCGTTCAATACATAGGTTCCGAACATTAATGCATATAGTCAGTTATGTAATTTTCTTTGTTAAACTAACTTAGAATGGAAAAGAGTGAATTGGAATGGATTTAAGTAATGTATTTTGAATGGATTTAATTCATGTTATTTTAAGTTGTGAATTGGAATGGATTCAAGTTACACAGCGATGAACAAATTTTGTTCGGACATACAGTGCTGACAAGATCATTATTGTTCGACAAAACAATTCTGAACAAAATACATTTTTTCAGCTACACAGTGGTGAACAAATTATTTTGGGTTACATTTAGAATTCTGATGGCGATACATTCAGAATTCTGATGATGATGGATTCTTTTGGAAGCGACTGACAGTATAATGGGCGCCCAACACCGCCATCAGACGCTCATCTTGATGATGATGATGATGATGAATGTGATTGAATTTTTTATAGGTTTTGATAATAATGGCACACTAAGAATTTGCATATCCGGATGAAAATTGAACAAGTAGACGATGATGATGAATGTGCCATGGCCATGGCTATTATGTCTTCTTTTCTTTCAGTCACTGTGAACCACCCAACATGCAATAACATCTGAGTATCATCTGTTTTCTTCGTTTCTTTTCTTTTCTTTTCATTAGGGTTGTTTTAGGAATTGGATGAAAAATTAGGTGAGTGTGCATTTCATTGTGAAAAATGTTATGAATGTGGGTAGATTTGGTAATAAGTGGGATGTCCAAAAAAATATTATTAAAATTTAGAGTTTAGGGTTGGAGTCCAAAGAAATGGGGGATCCAAAGAATTTTGGTAGGTGCTATTAGCAGCACTCTTTATTTTTTTTGCTAATTAGTCTTGTTAATTTTAATGATATGTCTTTATTAATTTTATTATAGGAACCAATTTTTAATTCTAAAACCAGTGTTTTAAAAGGCTTCAGGCGCACCGAGGCGTTAAGGGCTCCTACAGCCTAAGCGTGAGGCGCGAGGCAAACGTAATAGAAGAAAAGCAAAATTATAAAATAGGCAAGCTTTTTAACAAAATAAATATATGACGTATATTAAAAATATAATATCCAACAAAAGGTATAAAGAATCACATTCACATTCACCAAAAATCTTAAGTATTAAGATCATCCACATAAAGTTCAAAACAACTAAGCTTCTAGCTTGTGGTTCAAAAAAAGAAATTAAAAAATAAGTCCTATGGTTGTATTGTATGAACAAAAAAATAGAGAGCTAGAGAAGAAGACCAGAGAAGAGAAGAAGAGGAGAAGAGAAGAAGACTAGAAAAATAAAGCAAAAAAGAAACAGAGGCAAAGAAGAATAGGAGAAGAGAGAGAAAAGAAGAACAAGAGAAGAAGCTTAACAGTAACCTGTGGTGTGTGTCGCAAGCCAAAGAACTGTGGTCGTCTTCTTCCATCATGTCATCTTCTTTTCTCCACCAACTAGAGTTTTTTTTAAAATTCTTTTTGCTCTTTTGGACCACGTTTTCGTCATTTTATAATGTAAAAGAGACTTTATTCCATAGGGGTATCCACACAGAAAATTATATGAGCCGTTGGAGTGGAATAGAAGTGAAACGCACAAGGCACTCGCCTCTTGCCTCAGAATAAGGCGCTCGCCTTGGCGCCTCAATTGCGCCCTACCCATGTTGCCTCGCCTTGCTATGCATGAAGCGCAGATCTGCGCCTCACCTTGCCATGAGCTTAGGCACGCGCTTAGGCGTGCTTTTCAAAACACTGTCTGAAACAATGACTACTACAGGTGGTAGTTCTAATGACATACCTAATGATCATTTTGACGAGCACAAACCATTGTGGAGGTATATAACTAAATTAGCAAAACCTAAGGAAGGAGGAGGAAATTACTAATTACAATGTAATTTTTGTAATAATACTTTCAAAGGTTCATATACAAGAGTTAGGGCACACCTGTTAAAACTCTCAAGAAAGGGAATTGGTGCTTGTAAGAAAGTTACAAGTCAAAAACTTTCACAAATGCAAAATGAGAATGATGCTATTGAACTAAGAATTAAAAATGTTCATCCTAAAAATGTACCATTTCCTCCTAGTGTATCAGTGGGTAGTAGTTATGCTTATGAATCCAAGAAGAGAAGAACATGTGGGAGTGGGAGTGGGCCTCAAACTAGAAGTGGGATTGCTATTGAGAAAGCATTCCACATGAAGGATAGAGAGCAATTGTATTTTGAAATTGCTAGGATGTTCTACTCAGGAGGGGAGGGGGGAGGAGGGTACCATTTAATCTTGCAAGGAACCTTAACTATGTTAGCTCTTACTCATTTGCTGCAAATCACAATATTTCTGGATATTTGCCTCCCGGTTATAATTTGTTTAGAACCACATTACTTCAAAAGGAGAGGGAAAATATTGATAGATTGTTGCAACCAATTAGGGGCACATGGAAAGAAAAATGGGTGAGCATTGTTAGTGATGGTTGGAGTGATTCTCAAAGGAGGCCTTTGATTAATTTTATGGCAGCGAGTGAAAGTGGGCCTATGTTCATTAAGGTAGTTGATTGTTTTGGAGAAACTAAAGACAAATATTTCATTGCAAATTTGATGAAAGAAGTGATTAATTAGGTTAGGGCAAGTAATGTGGTTCAAGTCATCACGGATAATGCTCCTAATTGTAAGGCAGCCGAACAACTCGTTGAAGCTCAATTCTCTTATATTCTATGGACTCCTTGTGTGGTGCACACATTAAATCTAGCTTTGAAAAATATTTTTGCTGAAAAAAATACTGAGAGGAATGAAGTCACATATGAAGAGTGTAGTTGGATTTAGTGATAATGCCGAAGATGGTTTGATGATTAAGAATTTTATCTCTAATCAATCAATGCAATTGGTTATATACAATGAATTTGTGTTGTTGAAGTAGCTTTCGGTTGCCGAAACACGATTTGCCTCCACAATTGTTATGCTCAAGAGGTTGAAGCTTATAAAATGTGGTCTTCAAGCAATGGTGATTAGTGACAAGTGGAATTGTCACAGAGAGGATGATGTTGGGACGGCAAAATTTGTAAAAGAAAAGATTTTGGATGATGTGGCAGGACTACATTGATTATATTCTTTCCTTCACAGATCCTATATATGACATGCTTCCGGCTTGTGATACAGACAAGCCTTGTCTTCATTCAGTATATGATATGTGGGACACAATGATAGAAAAAGTGAAGATGACAATATATTGGCATGAAGGGAAAAGACTAGATGAGGAATCTACATTTTACAATGTGGTGCATCAAATTCTCATAGATCGTTGGAATAAGAACAGTATTCCTCTCCATTGTATGGCACATTCATTGAATCCAAAGTAAGTACCACATCTAAATTTGTTTTAGATATTTTATTTTAATAGACTTATCTAGTCTTTTTTGAAATAATTATTTTTCCTATTTTGTATTGTAGGTACTATAGTGATGAGTGGCTCCATGAGGGTCCAAAATAGAGTTCCTCCACATGGGGATGAAGAGGTGACACGTGACAGGAACAAGTGTTTTAAGAGGGTATTTTGAACATATAATGGAGCGAACCAAGGTGATAATAGAGTTTGGAAAATTTTCGGGGTTATGTTGAAGCATTCTTCGAATGTGATTCCATTCATAATAGGTGGCACATGGATCCTTATACTTGGTGGTGTGCATATGGTGCGTATGCACCAACTCTTCAAAAACCAGCTTTGAGACTACTTGTACAATCCGCCTCTTCATCTTGTTGTAAGAGAAATTGGAGTACTTACTCTTTTATTCACTCAGTGAGAAGGAACAAAACGGTCCCTCAACGAGCGGAGGACTTGGTGTTCATTCATAGCAATCTTCGTCTTTTATCAAGGAGGAGCTCCCAATACTTGCAAGGAAAGACAAAAATGAGGGACATTGCAGGAGATAACTTTAACTCACTTGATGATATTGGAATGCTTGGGATAGCTAACCTCTCACTTGATGATCCGGCTATGGAGTCAGTCCTATTTACAGATGAAGGAGAAGATGGAGGCGATGGTGAAGATGTTGTACTTGTTTCCTCTACTTAGGTTTATATTTTCTGATGTTTATGGATTTTGCAATGGGTGATAGTTGTTAGTATATTGGATAATTTTACATTTTGTGGTTTGTGGTTTGGTTTTCATGCATAGCTTGGAATGACATGTTATATATTGATGGAATGCAATTTTTATGTTATTTGTGAATGATATATATGATGTTAAATTAATGAAATGTTTTTTTAAAAAAACAATTTTAGTAGTGCTATTTTTTATTTTTTATTACCTTTCAATGATTTTTTTTATAATTTTATGACATATAATAAATAAATTTAATTAACGTGTTCCCAGCATGTCTTGTCCTACATTTTTTGAAAATTTGTGTGTCCGCGTGTCCATCTCGTATCATGTATCCGTGTTCGTGCTTCATAGCACTAGGGACATGCCAAGTTGTCTTTTTTCCCATTTTATTTAGTGATTTTAATGAATGTTGAATGTTTATTATTTTTTTCTTATATTTAAATACTTAATAGAACATCCATAAAAAATAAATAAATAAATAAAAAATATAAACTGTAAGTGTTAATTTAAAAGTACTTAAAAAAAAATAAAATTATAGTTAGTTTTTGTTAATATTGATTGTTTATGAATGTAATATTAATCTAGATAGCAAATAAAAATATATGAAAACATATTTTATTGCCGTGTCACCGCCGTGTCCGTGTCCTCATTTTTTTGAAATCGCCGTGTTCCGTGTCCGCATCTGTATTAGTGTACATGCTTCTTAGGCCTTAATGTTTATCTTGAAAGACCAAATCATTTGACAGTAAGAATAGGTATCGATGACCATGGCAATGGCGTTTAAGCTAAAATCCACAAGTGAACATATAACTTCATCTTTGGACTCATCTTGAGGAATGAGTTGTGACTCACGTGTGTGTGGGTGTGTCCGCATGTATTTCACTCTCGTTCCACACATTGACCCATCTAAATATATGAATAATACTATGAGGAACAAGCTTGTGACTCGCATATGTGTGCATGGGTGTGAGTCTCCATATGTATTTTACTTAAAAATGAATTTGTTTCACTCACTTTCAAAGTGTGTGAACAAAACCCAACATTTGATTGGTCCAAAACAGTGGCCCCTCTATCCAAAAAGTGTATTGACCCTACTCAAAGTTGTAGACTCCACTGTTCTAAACCAATCAGGAGGTGTGTTTTATTCACACTTTCAAAATCAGACTTATTTTACTCACTGTCCACACATTTATCCATCTAAATGTATGTATGATACTAATTAGAGAGTAAAAAACTTAGGTTAAATGGATCTTACTCCTGTTTTTCCTTTTTCTTAGAAAACATCCCTACTTTGTACTTGAAATTTGGTAATCTGGAGATGAGCTCTTTTGACAGTCCAGTACTCTCAGAACCCACAGATTCCTCCCAGGATCGCAATTGCTAAAACAATAAAACATTCAGAGAGTCATATTAATATAGATTAAAATGCATATGACCTAATTGTGTGAAAACAACATAATGAGCCACCTACAATAAACCGAGATAAATTTGAATTTAGTATGAAATTCACACAACAAAATGAAAAAGATTGTAGTGTATATCTATAAACTTGCCTCATAAGTCATATTATCTGGATCTATATCATCTTGCGTCACATTTCGATTCACAGGCTACATTTCAGCACATAAACCAAATATCATATGAGGACTATAACCTTGTGATGCAACAAAAGTCGATTGAAGTGTTGACAAATTGTAGAGATACCGTGACAGGAGTTTCTCTAGAACTAACTTCTCTGTTCCCTGCAAAATGTGCAAAAATGGGGTTATTTTTACAATTGATGCAGACAAATAGCTATATGGTCACATGTATAATTCAACTTATAAAATAAACAGCATTCGAGACTTCAAGAGTCCATTGGTGAGACAGGGCAGGAATTAAATTTGATCATATTCTTTGCCATATTTATATTTGTATATAATAAGTAAATTTAACACATCATCCCTAAACAATGCCATCTGCTGCTCTATTAGCTTGCAAAAGTACGAAACATATGCCTTGAATTAAATTGTTGTAGCCTAAAAAGCACAGATACTTCTATGGAGGCTGCATGTCATGTCGGACACAGTACTCTGCAAACACTCCTAAAAGCGTGTCCGACATCTTAAACGTGTCTTAATCAAAATTTTAAATTCATAATATCAGACACTTTACAAACGCATCTTCATGTCCTTTATTTTTTTTAAAATTGTCGTGTCAATGTGTTTGTGTCATGTACGTGTGTCTATGCTACTTAGATTTTAGCCAATACTTAGGGGTGGTTTGGGATGATCTAAATAAGTGCACTTTTTGACTTTTTATGAAATATGGGTTGGGTATGGGTTGGGTTTGAAGTGATGTGTTAGAGAGGTGATGTGACTTAAATAGGATGATGTGATTTAAATAGGATAATGACTTTTTGACTTTTTGAGATCATGCCAAACAAGCCCTTACTTTAATAGTAACCAATAACCATTACCTCCAAGGAAGATTTGTCCTTCATTGGATTGGATATTGCCCATAATTAACTTACATCCATCTCCCATGGCTCTTTTGATGCTATTGAATAAATCTAATGCAAGGCTATTACTTAATGCTATATAAGCTAAATAGGAAGCTCTGACTAGTTTAAAGTCATTCATATCATTACATATGTCCTTTGATGGAACCATCAAGATTAGCTTCCACACTTCTCATATAGAAGGGGTAATCACGTTACCAAAATCAAAATCTTCTATGGTTTTTAGTATTAGAGTGTCCTGAAATGGAATACAAACTTCAGTATGCTACTACATGAATGGTCATTATATAGAGCCTTTTTTATACAATTAGGCTCATCATGAGTTCATGGCATCACACCACTTATTTAGGATTGATCATAAACATAGTAAGAATTAATAATATCACAAAATAAAGTTAAATGCACATCACATAGATTTAAAGCCAGAAGGATATTTTGCAATATCATCCAGCAGTAAAAGGCCAGACTACATCGTTAGACAAAACAAATGTCATAGAATGAAAGGCACCAATACATCCAAAAAGCAAATATGTGTAAAAAGATAGGTTTTAGAGTCTATGGGCTCATGAGACACACTGATATATCCCCAACATTGCCCAAAAGATAACAAATTCAATTGCTTTATGTTGATTCTGATGATTCCCCACTATTTTCTTCCTAAAAATGATGTGCATTCATGAAGAACACCATTTGGTGTTAGGACAAGCACAGTGAACTCTGAAGTGTGATGTTTTAGTGAAAGTGTTATGAACAAATATGCTTCTTCCTTTCGCACCTTATTTCAAATTCTCTGTTTTTCCTATTCAAATTTTTTTTCCTCCTATTTGTACTTGGTACAAAATATCTTGTATTACGAGTTTATTAACTTCTACTACTCTCATTGGCTTAGAAATGTATAATTACTAACTGAGTTGTCACATTGGATAATCATTTTTTTTATTTTTTATAAATGTCACATTGGATAATCATGTCAGTGGCTAGGGGATCAGCAGATTCATTGCTTTTGGCCTCTTTTTTTTTTTTTTGATAGACCAGGTGTCTGGACTAGTTTTGCATGCACCTCAACTAATCCTAGGACCCACGCAAAGCACCCCTCCGTGTGGATCAGGCAGTGCCTACGAGCATGGCCCCAAAGAGTTGATAGCATCTAGTGAGAGTTGAACTTGAGACCTAGAGAGAGCACACCCCGAGCCCCAAGCTGCACACAATAGGCCAACCCCTTGGGGTTCCATTTCTTTTGGCTTTCAAAGGGTGTTGAATACAATGAAAATATATGCCCTATTGAGCCTAGGTTTCAGAAATTGCAAGTATTCCGAAAGTGGGAGCAAAAAAAAAATTTTGATTACATAAAGGGAAATAAAGTAATCTGTGATTCAACCAACTATTATAGAATATTGAAAAATGAAATTCAATCAGGAAAATAGTTTATATTCGTCAAGAAAAATAACTGCAGTTATGAACAATAAATAGTACTACTTGGAAAAAGAAGTAACCGCATAAAATTCATATGAAAGGAGGGATTCATTAATTTTACCTGTGGCAGTACTAGTGGATTGAGATATGTTAAAATCATCGAAATTGTCCTCCAATTGCAAAGATCTAGCCAAAGCTTCATCCAAAGCCAGTTGTAAATTCAAACTTCCATGGGTTGAAGATTGACCTTCTTGCCCTGAGAATTGACTCGAGTTACTGCTTTGGCCAGTATAAGGCCTCCTATCGTTGTTCCTACCATATCCTTGAAGTGATTGATAAACACATTCCTGCAACAAAATTATAAAATTGTTGAACAAAAAAATTAACACATTTATTCCTCTTTGCTGATTGAGGAAGGTACCAAATGAAAATCTTAATTTATGGGTACCTGGTAGTTAAGGAGCTCCTCATAATTAAGATCATCAAATTCAGGCAAAAACTCATTCAAATTCACTGCAATTTCAGCTGGGATTGCACCATCCGGAAAATGGTCGTCATTCCTCACCATGATTGGGAAAATAAATTCTCTTTCTCCAGATTAGGAAAATTTCTTCCTAGAATATCAGACCACTCAATCACAAGGTCATGCGTTAAAATAAAGCAAACAAAGATTTGAAGGAACTTAAAATTCATGAATCAAGTATTAGCCTAGAAAATGTCAATACCTAATGAATCTTCCAAGAATTAGCTTCCAAGCACTTATATATTGCCTTGCTAGCAAATAGAAACAGTTTTATGTCACCGTTATCTTTCTCAGTGACTGATTCAGACACTAACGCAAATAAGAATTCGATATACTCGTGAAAAGATCAAAATATCTGATCTATAAGGATATTGGAAAAGGCATTGTTCATCATTGTAAACATAATTAGTGTCTTAAATAGAGAACATTCTGAATTCACTAACAAATCTTCTTTCCTTTCAAAGGATTTATTCTTACAATTTATGAATGACAATTTTTTGTTTAAAAAAAAGGGATTAATTATGAAATGCAAGCACTAACCTTGAGCATTAAAAGTAATCGCTTCACTTATCCAGAAAGATCAATTGTTTTTCCCTTCTACACAAAAAAACAGGCACTTCCATGAATCTAGAGACAATAAAAACAAGGATATTAAGCATTATTGAAAGATATCACCGCCCGAGCAATAAAAAACACAATTTTCCTTGACAATTTGGGGTCTCTGTTTATTATTGCACAGAAGTAAACCAAAGAAATATCAGCACATTTTCCACCGATGTTGACACTAGTAAACTGAAATTTTTTTAAATGCCAAAAGGCCCCAAAAAAATTATGAAAATATCTCTACATATATTATGCAGTAGAGGTAACCCAAAAAAAAATTATAAAAATAGAAATAAAAAATATTTACTCATCACCAAGGTCTCGTTTGATTACCTGAAGCATAAGACTTACTATATTTTGAGAAAATAAATAAAACTTAAAAAGGTTTTTCAATTGGTTACAAGGACCTTAGTGTAAATTACTATGAAGTGGGATTATCATCACTAAATTCACAAATCAAGAAGCAACCCAGAATAACATACCACCAAATCACAATTTAACTTCACAAATATTTGAAAATTAAGGTCTTTTAATATTAAATTGACTAGTAATATGAACAGAAGACCTGGTATTGACCCGTTTCACAATCTGATGCAAACATTAAAGTAAAATCAAAAACTCAATCAAAGTGAAAGCATGAGAGAGATCTTCAGATATTTAGGCAGGAAAAATAAGAAATTGATAGAAAATATCACAATAATATCAACCTTTAAAACAATGAGTTGCCACAAAAAAAAAAAAAAAAGCAAAATGGTGTAAAATGTTTGAGATAGAGAGATAAAAGGGATGAGAAGTACCTTTTGGGTGAAGATAATGAGATGGGTTTCTTCACAAATGCACTCTCTGGTTCTCTATGGCTCTCTCACTTTAGTCTTCACTCTCAACTGAGAACCATATTATTGGAAGGTAGTGAAGAAAAAGTTGCAGAGAAAACCGGGTTTGTGTCATTTTCTTATTTTGGTATTTTATTATGTCTCATATTTTTTTAATTTCCTTTAAAAGCTATTTTGGGTATATTATATAAGTATATTTTTTTATCTTTTATTTTTTTGAATTATATTATTTCTTTACTTTCTAATTTTTTTTTAAAAAAAAGTCATAAAATATATTTATTTAGATCATTCTAAATAATCTTAAGTTAAAAATGACACATTAATAATCACGTGTTATAAAAGATTTTATTGTATATATCTTACAACTCTAACACAAATTGAAACTCTAATATAATAATATTTTTTTGTATGTGGCAGTTCGGTCAGTTATGATAGATTGATAAATTGCGATTTAAACGGTTTTGGACAGATTAGCAAATTAAAAAATATTTTTAACCAATTATCAAGTATTTACATAATATATAATACTAATTTACATAATATTTTTCATTTATATATAACATAAACTAATTTTATATAATATTTATATATATATATATAACTAGTAATTTGTAACAAATTTCACAACTTAAATAAATTTTAAAGTTTAATTTGCAGTTAACGGATATAACGGTGCAAATTGATACGAATCGGTGCGATTTTAGTGAATTGGGCAGTATTTTGTACAGTTCTAATGATAGTTAATGTGATATTTTTTGTTTCATTTTAAACACAAGCTTAAGAGTGAATTGGAAAAAAAATTAAATATAAAAGGCTAAAGCAAAAAAAAAAAAAAAAATCAAATGTCAAAGTGAGAAAATAATCAAATATAATAAGAATAAAGTATAATTTACCTATTATCTTTGAAGTTTGTCTAAATTACTTTTTTAACTCTGAAATTTTAAAAATTACATCATATTCCTTAAGTTTTATATTTCATAATTAGTCCATTGTTATCATGATATTAGCAATATAATTTTATAAAACATTCATTTTACCCTCATTTACTCAAATCCAGATAACTCTACTTATCTATTATTTTCTTTCTTTGATTTCTTCAATCCATCATTCATCAATACTTACTACTTTCTTCTTTCTTTTTCATTAACCATTATTCCGTCGCCGCCCACCCAACTCCTCTACACCTCTATTCCCTATCTTCCTAAAGAATCTTCAATTAGAAAGGCATTTAGAGAATTTTATTCTAAGTTTGGTTTAGTTTTTAAAATATGATTTGGATTAAAAAACTAATAATAATTGTTTGGTTAACAAATTTTTAAGTTGAGTGAGTATTGTCTATGTGTATTGATTTGTGTAGTAATATTTTGGAGGTTTATTGCAATGGTGGCTATGGGAAAAGGTTTGGCAGTCGCGACAATGAGGTGGTTGTGATGGTTATTGGTGTATAGTAGTGGTGGAGGGGCTAGAAGGTGGTTGTGGTGGTCATAGCAATAAAGAGGTAAGAGGGTTGAAAATGGTGGAGAAAGATTGCAGAGTGGTGCCTAGTAGGAGTGCTCGTGGATCGAGTAGCCTCTCATCCACCATTTGTCTAAACTTAAGAAAATTGAAAAAAATCAATTCGCAACTATCTGCGTAGTTAGCAGATGCGAATTGAGCGAATTGGTGGGTGGATGCGGATTGATTTAGCAATTTGAGCTATATTTTTTTATGCTTTTTTTGGAACTATTTTAGAGTAATTTTTCACTATTTTGAGCCTTATTTGGGTCCAAAATTTTTTATTCTTCAATTTTTATAATTAAAATAAAGGTAAAATTTTTTTATTTCATAATTAGCTAATATTATTATTGAATAAAATGTCTTTTTTTAACATACAAAGCATAAAAATTTGACATGTGACCTCTTATCCTCTATTCGTTTGAATATAGACAGATTTTAAAATTTTCGCTCTATATCCATCCATACATATTATTGAAATTGCTTAAAAATGAATGGATTAAATCAGGTTGGTCGGTTTTGACAAATTGATCGGTCCGTATCACCCCTAATGGCTAGGGTAATGGAGGTTTGAAGAGAAAGGAAAAAGATGAAGGTAATATTTAAAAAAAAAAAAAAAAGAGGAATAGGGTCTGGAAGGTGCTGGGAAAAAGATGAAGGTAATATTTTAGCGTTTGGACGGTGCTGGGAAACAGGAATAGGGTCCACATGACTTTTTGAATTGTTGAATGGCAACTGATTGGAGATATCCTGAAGAGCCACAAAGCTCAAGCATTCTAAGAGCATCTATGACTGGTTTGAAAATGTGAAAATGTTAAGTTAAATTGTGGCATGTAATTATTTTTAAAATATTACTATATAATTTGGTAATCCTACTTTAATTATTTAAATGTAAATTTTTGTTTTTCTTACAAAATTATAATTGAAAATGTTATTTGTACTTTTTTTTCTCATTTTTATATTCTCGAAATTTGAAATTAGTAAAAATGATTGAAAATCTCACATCTTTTTTTTCCCTATTTATTAGAGTTATGTATTAGTGTCTTTATTTGTTTTGGCTCAGTGTGTCTTATCTTTATCTGGTAAGCTAAAAAAATCTTGGAGTACTGCTTGTTTTTTAGCTCTCGTAGACTAGAGCCATGGCCCATCTATTGTTGTTGTTTGTTGAGAGAAATGTGATGTCATGTTACTACAGTAACATGATGTCTTGTTTGAAATTAACTCAAAAAACACAAGTCTTCTAAAAGGTTAAACAGCTTGCTATTAAACATTGCTCAATTTGATCCAATGCTTTTAATTTACTAATAGTTTCTCTCTATTGGTTAGTCCATACCTAACTCCCAAAATTAAATAATTTTGAGAAATGAAAATGACCCAAGTCAATGCAGAAGTCCATATAATCACTTTATTCAATGGATCCAGCTTTAATCAAAGAATTGGTTGCATAATCATTTAAGCCAATTAGTCAAACAAAAAGATTTCAGTCAGAGTCATGCTTTACTGCCCATTATAAAGCACCCAATCTAGCTTTCAAATTTAAATGCAAATTGAAGACTCTCCCACCTGTAAAGCCTCTCAGCTCTGCCATTATTAGATATGCTTTTTCTGCTCATCAAAACACCACCTAATGCAATTTTGGAGAGAGAGAGAGAGAGAGGAGAAACCAGTAACAGATTGTTCTTTGGAAATTGAAGTTCTGCTGCCCTGCTCTTCTGGTTTTTTCATCTATTTATCTTCAATGTTCTAAACAATTGAAAAATAAATAAACAAAATATAATGAAATAAAGTTTCCCATGGATTAAAGCACACCATTGGCTATTGCATATATTTCAACTTTGTCCAACATGTTAATTTGAATTGGTTCGATACACTATCCAAGCTTACTATGTCGCAACATTGCGCTCATTAAGCCATCACAAACCTTACCTTCAAGAACCTATCTCATCAAAGAAGATTATGCATATTAATCACCTCCGACTTGCCTCTTCCATGAGTCTTCCACGATCAATTCATCAACTCCCCAATCCTCATAACTGGAAAGGCAATATGTGATCAATATGATTCGTTATTTACAAAAGAGGTTATATTGTTGTTGTCAATTTAAAAAGGAGGCAAAAGTAAAAATATAGTCCGAGAGCTGTACCTTCCATCAGGCAAATAGCGGCGAATGGTGAAGGGTATCTTCCTCTGTCGAAGCTCCTTCATTGCAATCTAATTCAGAATAACAATTACACTTTTCAACATTGAAATTTTGTTTGAGAGACCTAGGATGTGCTGCTGAATAGTTTAGAGAAGGTTCAGTTAGGTAAAAGAGGGCTTTGAATAAATTTTGCCCCACAGTTGTTTAAATGGCTTGGACAGCAGTCTTCATTTTCTTTTTCTTTTTGTATTGTAAAACAATAACACTAAAATCATTTCTAATTGCAGGAAACATAAAGAAAATTGATGAACACAAATATAAATAAGTACCAAAATAAACCTTAACACGGTCAAAGACAAGATAAATTGAGAGAGAGAGAGAGAACGAAGAAAGAAACAACGCAATTACTTAAATAAAACATTGGGAGTTGCTGCTTCTGAACTGAATATTCACTAACTCCAAAATAGGTTATTATAATCCTATGATAGCCAGTAAACCCTAGTTTGATTGCTGCTTTGGAGGACTCCAATCCGGTTTGACCAATATTAAAATCCTGTGGGGGCTGCATGGGAGCCACGTTTTTGTATGTCCACTAAGCTTGTGTTTGATTCGGCCATGGATTGGGATTGGGATTGACAGATAGTCCAAAGGTACTGCTAATTCCCAAATGGGGGGTGGGTGGCAATACCTTTGGGGGAGGTGGCATTAGTAAAGTAATCCAATACTGTGGGATTAGACACATCCCCCTCTAGAAATCACCCCATCCAAAGGTCAAAAATAATCCTCCTCTCTTATCCATCTTATATTATATCCTAATCAAACATAGTACAAATACGCCTATGGTATTACTAATCTCATCTATTTTCCTACACATTATGAATCCTGTCCTTAAAACCATGGTATAACAAATCCAGTCAAACCCACAAAACCCCCAACCTGCAATCAAACGAGGCTTGATAGTAATGAATCCTAGTCCTTAAATCAAACTAAATTCAATTCAAGCAAAGTAAACCTAAAATGATAAGAGGAGAAAGAAGCTATTGGCTAAAACAGCATGAAAATATCAAGCTATACAGCATGAATATTATCATGCCACACTACTGGGACTAATGCCTGCTACAGTATGTAATATAATTCTATAGCTGATCATAATAACATGATAGGGTCTAGCCTTTTAGTCTAAAATTATATATCAATGAATTCCAATCAGAATATAACTATTTTAACTCAAAAATAAATGCTGACCAGAGAACTACCACAAACACTTCATCTTTGAACCAAAAAAGGCCCTTAAATTCTTAATTTTTATAAGGTCCACAGCCTTGGTTTTCAGCTTCCAATTAGGGTATGTCTTCACTAGCCAAGCCTTGGTCAAACATCAATACAAAAATAAAATCAACAAAAAGCAAATTAAAAAAGTTGAATTTCAGCCATCAAGGATAGCACCACCAATGCTAAGCGATGTAATTTAGGTTTGAGGGGGAAAAAAAACAAAACAAAACTGGCATAGTTGAATTAGTGAGAAGATATCTATGTTTTAGTAGAACATATTTGCCTAGCTGTACAAAACAAAATAACATAGGAAGATCATTGTAAACCCCAAATAGTCAAGACAAGAGTTGCTTAAATTGACCCAAGTTCCATAACATGGCTATTGGCATTAACACAAGGATGTTGTAAACTCAATGTAACCAATCCATCTAGCTTGTAGATGATTCCCATAGAGTTGTTTCTAGTTGCATTATAAAGGACAGATTAATATGAAGGACTTTAACTACCCTTTTTCTTTTTTGTATACTATTTGTTCTGTCATACAAGATACATGGACTCCTTTATGACACAAAACTAATGAAGAAGACCCACAACACTGTGAATTTTGATCTTAAAATCAAAGTTCAGAATTCACGTTCACATGAGTTCAACAAGGAAAGACAAACAAGAAAGCAAATCTACTCATCCACCAATACTCTTAAAGAAGCTCACCTCAAGCGGGTCTGTTTCACCTTCCAACTCAACCATCACAGGTGCATTCATGCTGCTCACCCAAAGTCAAAAGTTAAATATGTCATGACCTCAGTTATCTTAATTTAACAAGATTCTAAATTTATTAGCTTCTTAAATATAACCTGATTTGCAGGGCACGAGTACCCAAAATTCTTGCACGTTCATATTTTGTCATATATTTTGATGTCTTCCGAAGTCGTTCACCTGTTTCCTGCCCTTGCTTTTCTTCATTTTCAGCTAATAAAGGGTCAGGAACGTCATCAGTGCTATTGTTATCCAGTTCCTCTTCTACCCCTTCCTGTCAATTACCCCCAAATATTCAAAAACTAATTCAGTCATACATCAGAAGTAAGGTCCACCAAAACATTACAGGTATATCAAAGTAAAGACTTCTTACATCAGGTTCAGGCTCTAATGGCTCATCTTCATATCTGGACAAACGAAAATTTCATTAACATCAAATAATAACGCCGCCCAAAGATTAAGGGAAAAAAATCACTCATTGTCAATAAATTTTGTCCAAACTACAGATGAACATGCCAATGTGAACAAACAAAAATTTCATTGACATCAAATAATAATGACACCCAAAGATTAAGAAGAAAAAAAAACACTCATTATCAATAAAATTTGTCCAAACTACAGATAAACATGCCAACACACATATGCATAACATCAAAAAACCGGGTCACTTTAGGGACTGCTGTATATCACACAACATCAATAAACAAGGTAGCTTTATGGACTGTGATATGGCATCTATATGCCCGTCAGAATTCTGCTGTCTTAAATGGTACATGAAATAAGCTCACAACAGATTTATCATCATAAGAGAGAGCCATATTCCATAATATGTCATAACCTAATAAACAAAGTTCAACCTAAAGATTTATAAATATTATTTGAAGAACAATATAAGCACAGGCCACTTATTACCTTAGATTGTCATTATAAGATAAATGCAGCCGTTTCCATGATCATTGAAGAATAAAAGATATATTGATCCACTTCTGCAGAAGCAGTCCATTAGTTGGAGTTTCCTAGGTCAATATCTTTTCTAAGGTAATATCAAAAGTCCATAACCACTTGAACTAAAATAATAGCAAAAAGAATCCAACCTAGACTTTACAACTGAAAGTAGGAGCTATATAAGATTGGCTCTCACTAATTGACCACGTCACATATGGTGCGACTGATAACCTCTAAGCATTGAAAAGTTGTAGGATTCATCCAAAAGATTATTTGAGGAAAATTAACCTAAATATCCAAATATTTTACTTTCATCCGAATCCAAAGAATTTGATTGTCATTGCTCATGAACCATGAAAGACCTTTAGTACTGTTGTTCCACTCAATGGTAACCAGAATCCTAAAACTCATCAAGGGCTCAGTTAAACCATTGCAAAATTGCACCTAACCTACAATATATTCCACCGAGAATGCCACAAGTTCAAAAGAGTAACTAGGCCATGGTAACATTTTCTTTTTCTATTTATTGTTTACGTTTTCAATTTTTTATTTATTTATTTATTTATTTGAAAACTTGAAAGAAAAAAAAAAACTTGTTTAGTTTATTGTTTTTGTTTATAAAAAAAAAATATATATATATAATGAAATTGATTTCAAAATGTTAAGAAAGGGAAAAAATGTTCTCACATGCGTTCAAAATTTTTTTGTTCTCTCCTCCCTCAACCACCACAACCTCTGACCACCAGCTACACCATCGGCAACCACCTAAGAAACACGGATACTTTTAAAAAGATGGCGTGTCTATGTCGAACACCGACACTCATCAAACACTTTCTTGACACGTCTAACACTCATCCAAACGTGTCTTATTATTATTATTATTTTAAATTTAGACTTGAACACTCTTCGAACACAGGTTTCCATTGCTTAAACACACATATCCATTCATTAGACATACATGAAACTAATTATAAGTTTGTTTTTTAGAATAACTATGAAACTAATTATAAGTTAGAACAAAATAACTTAAAATATGATGATAAAAGAAAAATAATGTCAATTTATAAATATTAGTGTTATATTACTTTTATTTATTGTCTTGGAATTCTATATTCATATATATATATATGACATATAATCAATTTATGAAATTATGTATTTTGTGCATATCCACCACGTGTCCTACATCTTTTAAAAATTATCGTGTCAGCATATCTGTATTTTATGCTAGTCGTGTCACAAGTCCGTGACTGTTGGCCGCCAGCCAACCACATCATACATTCACCGCATGTGACCTCCGGCCACTTTCCGCCCCTCTGAACACCCCAGGACTCCAGTGACACTCCCCGGGGCTAGTGACTAACTCCATTAATTTTCGTTTTTGTTTTTGTTTTTCACTTGGGTGTTGTTTGATATCATTGTCAAACAAAAATTGTTTCTTTCCTACTGTTCAACCTTTCCTTAGTTTCTTTCCGTATTTTCCACAATCAACTTCATTCTTTCAGAGATACATACATAAATACACACAAATATACAAAATCAATCATAGCTAAATTATGATCAAATTGCAAAGGACGATAAAACTAAACCCTAAGCAACAACAATCGTCAACAATAACAAACTGCCACACACAAAAAAAAAAAAAAAAAAACTTTTCTTAACCATATTGGAAACCAGATCAATAAAATGAAGATATTAATAGATAGAAGAAGCTAGAGAGAGAGAGTGGAGATGAAAGTGAAGTGGAACGAACCCTCCGTCCAT
Source organism: Camellia lanceoleosa (assembly GCA_025200525.1). Taxonomy (NCBI): domain Eukaryota; kingdom Viridiplantae; phylum Streptophyta; class Magnoliopsida; order Ericales; family Theaceae; genus Camellia; species Camellia lanceoleosa. The sequence goes on along the minus strand of CM045764.1, from coordinate 19,568,732 downwards.
CTCGAAGTCCTCGTCGGCCATTTTTCCAAACCTGATTGTTCTTCTCTCTCTCTCTCTCTCTCTCTCTCTCTCGCTAGTCGAATTACGAAACCAAATTCCTATTTTTCCATAGGTCGCCTTTTATAGCTAGGGCTGGCTGGATATTTCTAGAGCGACCCGCAATTCTGCCCGAAATCACTAGGTTATTTGGAAAGTGTCAAATAAATATATTTTTTGATTGTTTTACAGAAAAAATAATAATAATAATCACTGTGTTTGATTATCAGTTTTTTAAAATACTTTTCAAAAAATTTTACTTTTTTATTTTTCGTATTTTTTTTGTTTTTACTGAATTTTTTTAATATTTTAAGCAAATTTTTTACTTTTTAAACACACCTAACATAAATACACTTAAAAAGTAAAAAAATTATAAAAAAAATCTTTTAAAAATTCTCTAAATACCAAAAATGCAAAAAAAAAATACAAGAATTCGGTATATTTTTTATATTTCTATGTATTTATTAATTTTTTAAAATATTTTTTCACAATTTTTTTACTTTTTAGATACCTTTAACTAAGGTGCATCTAAAAAAGTAAAAAAAAAAATGTTTAAAATTTAAAAAATATTCATTAAAAATAAAAGAATACAAAAATTAAAAAACTCAATTTTTAAAAAATTTAATCCAGAAAACTCAAACCAAATAATTCAAAAAAATAAAAATAAAAAGTATGTTATGGTAACACTTCTCAAACAAGCTCTTTTCATTTGCACAGTTGAGTTATTTTGTTAAGAAATTATTTTAATTAAAAAATCACTAAATAAATTATAAAGTTAAAAAAGTAATAATAATTTTAACTAATATAAAAAGTTAAAAAAATATTTTTATTCATTTCACTTCTTATACATTTTTTTCATAAAAATTAAAAAATTATTTCTAAACTAATTAATTTTTCTTATCTCATATTTCAATCAAATAGTCAAAATGTTAATCAAAAAATGTTTCCCCAAATGATACTTTAGTTAGAGGAAATTCTATTTCCACACAACTGATTACCTTAGGATACACGCTTAATGAAAAATTAATTTAATAACAATTATATCCTAAATAGAAATTATTTATAATAGACATCCATCAACACCCATAATACGATATAGAAAAATTCTTTGTGCACATCTTTTAGGAACAAAAATCTTAATATACACCTTTTGAATGAAAACAATTAAATCATAATTTTTCTATTATGGTCACTTTGCTTGTTACACACTCTACTCCTGTATTGCTTGCAAAGAGTAATACTCTGAAAACATCTTTCATATTGCTTTAATCTTTAGGTTTATACTCGATTGTTTACATCGTTTAATTATTAGTTCCATAATTTTTACTTGATTTTGATATGGAAGAGTTGCAAACCTATGGAAGTTCAAACTCAAGCAATGGTGACAACAAAATCAGTGATGAAAAGGTAAAATCGTGTGGTAATTTTTTATATTTTTGCGTTTTTTAGTTGGAGATTCAGTGCGAAAATCAACTTCCAAAATAACATTTATATTTTGATAAAAAAAGTTTCGAATTTTTTTTTTTATATATTTCAACACTTCAATTGTCAGTTTTTAATTTATTTCAGTACTCAAGTGCCGAATATTATTAATTTTTTCAGCTATATAGTGCCGAATTTGTTTATTATTTTCATTTTTTTAGTGCCGATCTTTTTTTATATTTTTGGCTTTATAGTGCCGAATTTTTTTTATTTTTTTCGGCTCTATAAAACTGAATGAAATTTTTTTCCCTCCCTTTTCAGATGGCATGCACTGAAGAAACTGAGGTTCGATATGATATTATGGTGGATTGTACTAGTCATTTTACACCTAAACAAGTAACTTTTAACATGAAATTCGTAAATTCATAATTTTTATTAGTTAATTTGTTTAGTTTGTTCTTATAAAATTTGTGTGACATCATATTTAGGTTTTCGACAACAAAGATGAATTACTCACTTGGGTACGTGACATTGGAAGGATAAATGGCTTTATTATTATTATAAGGACGTCGGACTATGGTGGGCGTCGTAAGAGATCAATAATTTATCTTGCTTGTGAGTGGAGTGGGAAGTATAGAGCACGTAAAAAGTTGAAAGATGGCTCAAAAGACTTATTGAGACAAACTGGTACGAAGAAGTGTGAATGTCCATTTGATTTGAGGGCATAGAAGTTGAAAACAAACGATGAATGGATATTGAATGTAGTTTGCGAGCTGCATAATCATCCAGCTGCAGAGCATCTCAAAGGACATTCATATACAGGGAGATTGTCAGCTAATGAAAAGTCGCTGTTAGTAGATATGTCAAAAAGTCTAGTAAGACTAAAAAAGATACTCATTACACTCAAACAGGCGGATGCCCTTAATATGAGTATAATGAAAACAGTTTACAATGTACGATATCGATGTAGGGTTTTACAAAAAGCTGATAGATCCCAGATGTAACAACTGTTGGGTGAATTAGCGAAATATAAGTACATTGTCATTAATGTGAGGAAGGCTCTATGACTGTCACGGACTTGTTTTGGGCACATCCAGTGAGTTTGGATTTGCTTCGTACATTCTTTCGTGTGTTGATTATGGATTGCACGTATAAGACGAATAGATATCGGCTTCCTCTTCTTGAAATTGTGGGAGTGACATCAACTCCTATGACATTCTCCGTGGCTATTGCATACTTGCAAATTGAGCGGGTTGATAATTATGTATGGGCGTTACAAACATTGCGTGATTTTATGGATGACAGTGTTTTACCTGAAGTCATTGTCACAGACAGAGAGTTTGCTTTGATGAATGCCATTGACAACACCTTTCCGAATGCTCGATATTTGTTATGTCGTTGGCATATTAATAAGAATGTATTGACGAAATGCAAGAAAATGTTTGTGGCAAAAGAAAAATGGGACAAGTTTAACACTACATGGAACTACTTGGTATTGTCATCGACTGAAGAGGAATACAATGATCACCTTGCAATATTGCATAAGGATTTTAGTAACTATTTGGAGGCAATCAAGTATGTTACTATGAGTTGGTTGAATCTGTATAAAGAAAAATTCATTGCGGTACATATAAACATGTGTATGCATTTTGGCAATGTTACAACCAACCGGTAAGATTTATTTATTTATTTTTTCTTAATTTATTATAAATCATATTATTATTTTTAATTATTATGCTTGACTATTTTTGTTTACATCTATATGAACAGGGTTGAGAGTGCTCATACTAGATTGAAAAGGCAATTAGGTTCAAGTCAAACGACATTTGAGATTTCATTTTAAAAAATGCATTGTCTACTTGAGTTACAGCACATTCAAGTTAAAGCATCATTCAAGAAGAGTTTAACAACTGTGCAACATCAATTCAAACCTTCTCAATTCAGAGAACTCTGAGGTAATGCGTCTATTTGTGCATTGGAGTACGTGTCGGCAGAGAGTAAGAGAGCAAATTCAGTTAGAATTGATGTTACAACATGTGGGTGTGTTCTTAGGCACACGCATTGTTTACCTTGTGCTTACGAGATTGCAAATTACATGAGACAAGGCCGTCATATTCCACTCAGTAGCATACTTGTACATTGACCGTGACTTACTACATGTATGCATAATTCGAAGGTTAAGAAATTGGAATTGATTTGTATCCAGAACTTGAGATAATTTTGAAACGGTTCAATGAGTCTGATATTGCCACGCAATTGGACATGCTAAAGAAGTTGAGGGAAATTGCAAATCCAGCGAGCACTTTTTTTATTGAGCCTGATGTGAAACCTAATCCACGTCGAGGACATAAGAAAATTGATATATCTTGTCGTCGTGACCCGTGTACATTTGAGTTGGTTGACGATGACTATGATAGCCAGAGCACATTAGCTTCTAGTCAGTCAAAGAAAAAGAGAGCTTCGAAAGTGCATGAGAAGAAGCAGAATGTAAAAACAAAGACATATCGTACAAGAACAAGTTTACCGAGTGCATATGCTGGTGACTTCCTGCCTATGTTAATACCACTCATAAAGTTAATGAAGGATGTAAATGGTGATGGGAATTGTGGTTTTAGAGTTATTGCGGGTTTACTTGGTCTTGGAGAGAATGACTGGGTGCAAGTGAGGCGTGATCTGCTACTTGAATTGAATAATCACAGAGATGAATACGTCGCACTATATGGGTCGCATGAGAGGGTTGGGGAGCTGACACACTCCCTTTCATATTTTGAAAATCGCGCAGGATTTGATCGTTGGATGACTATGCCTGACATGGGGCATCTTATTGCATCATTTTATAATGTAGTCTTGTATCACTTGTCATTGCAACAGTGTCTCACATTTTTACCTTTGAGATCACCGCCAGTAACCCTAGCTGATCGTCGCGAGATTGCCATTGGACTTGTCAATGGAAATCATTTTTCACAGGTATAAATTATGAAATAACCGAACATTGTTGTTTAATATTTGTGTAATTACAAATTTGATGGATTTGGTAAAGATATGCAATGTTTTGGATGTCCATGTAGGTATTTTTGGAGGTCGGTCATCCAGTTCCTCCCATTGCTGTGCTTTAGCGAGTTCACTATCACCCTTGTGCATCAGAATGGGAGAATGCATATGTTAGCCGCATTCAAAAATTAAAAAACAACATAGGACCTAATGTAGCTACTCAAGAGACCTTTGATGTAGTTGACATAGATTGATGTATTAGACAGCAGTCATGAGAGGTTTAAGACATTAGTTTTATGATTTAATAGCATGAGGTACCAAGATGGATTTCATTTTGCCATTGGATTTCGTAATGGTCATTTTTTTAAGGGAGCTATTAAGATGTGCACCTCAATAAGATGTGTACATCATATACACATTTATTTTAAGCCATTAGATTTTTACAAATTAATCTCAGCCACTGAATAATTTGATTAGGAATCTTGAGAACCTCTTTAACCAGTTACCTTTTTTTCAAATTTCTTCAGTTTTTTTCCCAAAGCCCCTCTGTTTTTGAGACAGCACGCAGACACTCTTCTTCGCCCTCAAAGACCATCCCTCGAAGACCATCCCTACGAACACGACCTACCCTCGACTTCGCCTGAAGATATGTCTCTCTCTCTCTCTCTCTCTTTCTCTCTCTCTCTCTCTGTGCAACTTTTTTCTCTCCCCCCTTTCTCCATATCCATTCTATAAAACCCTAGACCGCAATCCCTTTCTTTGAAACTGCCCCTTTCACGTTTGTGAACTCATCGGGTTGGTTTATAAAAATAGGAAAATATTAGGTTTAGGTTTTTTATGTTTGTTTGCTTTGGTAGTTATTTTGATTCCCTTATTCGAAATTTCCTTTTGTTAACCTCTATTTCCTGTATCGATTCTTGCTTTCCATTCTTCAAATTGCCCCTTTCACGTTTGTGAACTCACTTGGAGTGGTTGGATTCTAAATTTAGGAAAATAAGATATGAATTGCTTTTGGTTGTAATGTTTGTTTGATTTGGTAGTTGTTTTGACTCCATATATATAGATATATCTTGAAATTTTGGTTGAGTTTGTGAAATCTGATGTGTAATCAAACGGAATAAACTTCAATTTTATTCATTTCTGTCGAATATGTTCATGTGAAAAATGATGCTTTTTATGAAAATAGGATCATAATGTGCAGTGACAAATGAATTAGGTTAAGTTTATTATGTGCTTCTTTTGTTTTTTTATCAGAAAAGAATTGTCAAAACAAATTGTCATTGGAGTGCAAGCTAACAAATTGTCAAATCAAAGTTGGTCACAACCCATTGTGATATTTAGTTATAACCCAACGTGGTGTTCATCACGATTCATTATAGTGACTTTCTTTTTAATAAAAATGGTCTTTGGTCATATTTCAAAATCAATAATTTGAATTTACTTTTCTTAAAACTCAACGACTGCAAATTAAAATGTATGGTGACAACTATTTTTTACAATTATTTGAGTACTGACATAATGAACTCCCCCCCCTCCGGGCGCGGGCATTCTAGAGCCTACATAGATTCTAGGATTTCATATGTGTATCTATTAATGTAAGCCCAACAACACTTGTAACTAATGGTAAGAAAATCAAATGAACACTTAGTTTATATATATTGATTAATAGAACACTTAGTTTATATATATATATATATATATATATTGATGAATAGAACACTTGGTTTATATATATTTGAGTACTGACATAATGAACTCCCAGCCCCGCCGTTGCCCTCGCGGCCGTTCTAGAGCCTACATAGATTCTAGGATTTCGTATATGTATCTATTAATGTAAGCCCAACAACATTTGTAACTAATGGTAAGAAAATCAACTGAACACTTAGTTTATATATATTGATTAATTGAACACTTAGTTTATATATATATTGATTAATACAGCACTTAGTTTATATATATTGATTAATAGAAGAAAACTTAATTAACTCAACGCAAAAGTCAATAAAGATTAAGGAGAAAACTTCACAAAATAAAGATACATCCCAAATAAGTTGGCACAGACTGTAAATCAATCCTGAGTAAACACCTTAACCAAACAATCCACTTATATATATATATATATTTAACGTTAATCTTTGATCTAATCGATTCTTGATAATCTCACAAAGTATTTATGGAATCAATTAGGCTCAACTAACTTTGACCAATCTAATTGACTTGCTAGAAAAAGTGGAAAAAGGAGAGAAAGGAAAAGAAAAGGTTAGAATGAGGTACCAATTACTGGTAATCAATTCACAGATTTCTCCTTTGCCCTTCCATTCTATTTCTTCAGAGATAAGTCACAGCCACTAAACAATTCAACAAAATAAAAAATCATCAATATCAAATTAAACCAGGCTGAGATATTATAGATGCAATACATAATGATGATGAAAAAAAGTTCCATCCATTGCTTTGATCTGAACACCCCGGTGCCAATCCCCATCCCCCCCCCCCCAAAAAAAAGAAGACGTTGAATCCATCAGGTTATCATATCTAAGTTTTATAAGATATGACATCTGATACTAATTATCATGACCCGAACCCGCCCCTATGGGTTAAGAACATAACCGGCCATTAATCAAGGGATTATCTACGACCTCAAACCAAATCAGACATAACTCATTAGAGTAAAGGGGCCAAACGGAAGCAAACTTACAAATTGTCCATAGAGTTGTGCTTATATGGCAAATCACAACAAACCATGTACATACATGTTAATAACTCACATCAGAATATGTACTAACACAAAGTTCTGTACATACAGGATCATTCAAGTCTAGGTCAGCTAATCAAAACCATATACAATCGCAATCCAAAGTCCTCGCTAACATGACAAAATAAAACAAGATAGTAAAAGGGCGAAGACGAGTCTTGTGCGTGAGACGTATGGGCTGACTCTTCAAAACCTTGGTTGTTCCACACAAACTTCACTGAGGCTGGGTTTGGACCTCCCTTGGCTCACCTACAGACACATGAATGAACGTGAGCGAAAGCCCAGTGAATAATATCAAATAAAGAAGATACGCGAACAGTATTTAGAATGACATGCACCAAACGGCCTTGGGCCCAATTCATATTTCTACCTAGTATATATATATATCAAGTAGTTGCAGTTCCAAACACATCAGACGGCCTTGGGCCCAATCCATTCATGTCAAACGGCCTTTGGCCCATTCATTCTATCTTTCATATCAGACTGGCCTCTAGCCCATTCATTCTTTCATTCATGTCAGACTGGCCTTTGTCCCATTCATTCTTTCATTCATGTCGGACTGGCCTTTGGCCCATTCATTCTATCTTTCATGTCAGACTGGCCTTTGACCCATTCATTCTTTCATTCATGTCGGACTGGCCTTTGGCCTATTCATTCTATCTTTCATGTCAGACTGGCCTTTAGCTCATTCATTTAGCATAGCAAACATTTGTCCACCATTCAAATTAACGAACTTATAAGACTTACATAGAAGTAAGCAATTGGACAAATAACATACTTTAGATATCTTTATTAAGACATTACTCATAGTGATCGGCTAGATGATTTGCCGTGGAGCTCGACCCTACACATTCCATGAACACAGTGGGTCACAAACAATTCAATCTGTTCTTAATTCACATACTCCTCTTTAGGCTTCATTCTTATCATTTTAACTCATTTACAATATTTAATGCATGTCTAAGAGTACTTAGAAGTGAAAGAGAACGGAAAATTAAACACATAACACATTTACAAAATTTCAGAAACAGGGGTCCCCGCTCAAGCTTGGACTTGCCCACTCGAACAGACCCATTAGGTCTGCAAAAGTACTGGTTGCCTCGTTTCTACGCTCGAGTGTGAATTCAAACACTCGATCGTAAAGTCTCACTAATGGCTCCCCGCTCGAGCGTGAATATCCTCGCTCGAGCGAACATCCATGTCTGCAAAACTTCTTGGAGCCCGCATTCCACGCTCGAGCGGCAGTTCCCCCGCTCGAGCGAACATCATGAATTCTGGGTTTTCCAGAATTGTTCTTGAGCTTCAACCAAGCATTCAAGTTGGTATTTCTTGCATTTTACAGCCCTTATTTCTCATATACATACATTGACATGGTACAAACACCAAATTACAACATTATGAAGCTCAAATTCCATGAATCAAACACAAGAATGCTCCAAATTATATCAAATTTATTTCCAACACAACAAATTCATATATTCAACACCCATACTTTTATGAATTGCACTTGCATTTGGAACATGACTTCTATTCTCAACTCAGATGGTGAAGAGGTGATAAAAAATATGAACTTCAATTAACATCTAGCATGGATTATACATTTTATTCTCAAACATGAAAATTCATAGCAATTTTCCAACATGCATGTATCTATTGACCTTCAATTCACCAAAACCAACTCAATTTCATTATAACCAATCCAATTCATGTTCTTGATCATTATTCAACCTTGAATTCACAAAATTACAAGCTCAAACTCATGAATTTACTCACCTAGGAGCTTTAATCTTCACCAATGAAGTTAACTCTTGAGCCTAGCTTTCAAATCTCATAAACCTTGAGCCAAACTAAACAATTCCTCCTCTTTCCCTCTCTAGCCGACCCTCTCTCTCTTTCCTTAAGGTAATCTCAGCCAAATGAATACAAAAGGAGGTATTGAGTGGAAATGGCCCATTTAAATAAGCTCCTCTAATCATAATTCTTTAATATTAAATAATTGAGCACCATTTCATTAATTTAATCTATTTAATCTGATCCAAATCAATTTTTAGTTAAATTTCACCGTAGGCTCTAAAAATTACGCCCATCACAATGGCATAGTCAATTTCGGGTTTTGTGCCTTCAATTTAAATTTCAAAGCAGAAAGTCAAACAGATTTTCCTACGGTGAATAGATAGAAATTCAAAACCACATATATTCACATAAATGACACACAAAATCATATCAGACACATAATCACATTCATAATAAGGATCAATTAGCATAATATGGAACAGGGTTATCACACTAATTCTCACTTTTTTCGTTTATTTCATTGTTGATGATGTGATTAGTAACCCGACATCGGATAGCACCCAAGTATGGACACCCTAGCTAACATCACTCTAAACTAATATAGTATAAATGTTGTTATACAAGTAAATCACATATGAGAATGAGCTGTGATATAGAGCTCTAGGTGTAGAGTTCTAAATCGAGCTCTACATATCTGGTAGGGGTAAAGACCAAAAAAAATAAAAAATAAAAAGACAAATCATAATGGGAAAAAAGACAAATCGGAAAGAGCTCCTATTTTAGAGGTCCAAAACATTTTTGTATGAGAATTTTGGGGGTGTGTGTGTATGAGGGAGAGCGAGAGAGAACTTGAGTTTGCAGAAAGTAGGTAATCCGATTGTAAGGCCTTTCAAAACGAGAAGTCCATTTTCATCAAGATAGCCAATGATTTTTGCGTAGTTCAACACTTGGAACACCAGTAAAGAAACCCCAGTGTAAGTACCATCCATGAAAACCATTAAGAAGATTGGATTCTTAGGATTTGTGTCCTTGCAGCATAAAGTCATGGTCTTTACTTTCTTGGTTTCACCTGATTTGATTCTAATGATTTCTTGATACCACTCAGGTCAGGCCGGGGGAACAAAAACTCTGATTTCCATCTCCACTGTAGACCTATTCTCAAAAGTAGTTAGCCTAGCTCCCATTGTAGATTTTGGTGCACTGTGTGCTTGTGTGTGGAATCCTATGAAAGAACTAGTACTTGAACCTCATATTTATAATACGGTCTCATTTGGCAACTTGGTGTTTTTCTCTATTTTAAACTATACAGAAACAAAGAAGGGTAGAAGTTAAAAAACAAAAAAATACATGTACATATATATTGATGTGTCGTATATTTCTATGTCCTAAATTTATATTCATATACATAAATAATAAAAATATTTAAAAAATTTGCCCACCATGTAGGCATCCTAATTTTTTTCAAAATCATTATGTCCTATGTCCACTGTCGTCTCTACTTTGTTGTAGAAGATACTGATCCTATATCATCTCTTCACTCATAAAACTAGTTTATATTACCAAGAACAAGGCTGTCCATGAAAATGAGAGATTTAGAAGAGCTTTCATGGAACTTTCGGTGTGAACACTATGGAGCAAGCTCCCAAGTTAATGGAGACAACTTTATTTGTTTTTTTTTATTCATAGCAATAGTGGTAGTGACAACACATACTCATCACTTCTGCTACTATGTCTTATATACTAAAAATTTCGTCAAATGTCACTGTTTTCATGATATATTATAATACTAGTGAGAGCAACTATCTTTAAATGCTTTGGTAAAGATCCAATGAAGGTACCTGCATAGGATAGTGAGGGGTGGTGGGCTGGCTTCTTTGTCAATTGGCATGAGTGCATTCAATATAAGAATTGTATGTTGCAATCCGAAGCACTAAAATAGACATTAGGTTAACAAATGTGTTACATGAACTCTTTTACTTCTTTCCATTTATACTTGTGTTCACTAGATATGACAAGATTAAGGGTGCAAAAACTCAATTAAATTCTCTAATTTTATATAATATTTGAAGAAGAAGACAATTACATCAGCAAGTAAACATTTCTTCTCAAACGAATAGAGATATAAATTGAAGTATATTCCTAAATAATTGACAATATTTTATCAAAAAATATTATGCAATATGCAATATATATGGGTGTTTAAGAGGTGTCCCACACTCTTATTGAACTTTTGAATCTAAAATCTAGATTTAGGAATATGTGGTTACTGAGTTATCAAAAAAATAATCCAATAGTCCATCCAATCAAATAATCTTTTTTTTTTTTTTTGTTTCTTTCTAGATCTTTTATTTTTTATCTTTTAAGTGGTTAATCGGTTGGTGTTGGTACATTTGTTTAACTATTTATGTAATGGTTATTGATTCTTTAAACAAAGGTAGTACAGTTTCATCTCTATTATTGGTTATGCAGTTTGTTAATGTAAAAAGATGTGCAAAATAATATTTTTCATACATAGGTCCTTCCTTTTCGCCCCATAATCATAAATCTCCTTAAGTATTGTCTTCTTTACTAACTCCGTTTCGATGTTCTGTTGTTGTTTCACAAGTCCTCAATTTCTATATCTTAACGTAGAAATGAAGCTATACCTCCCCTCTCCCTCCCTCCCTAGCAGTTGCATTGGCAGGTGTGCTTTTTAATTTATTTACTTTTAATTAATAGCAAGGCACTGCCAGGTGTGCTTTTTATTTATTTGTTTATTTTAATTGATAATAGGATACTTGCAAGTGTGCTTTATTTATTTATTTTCTTTCAATAAATAGCAAGGCACTGGCGGGTGTGCTTATTCACTCATTTGATTTTGATAATTAATATTTGATAGCAGGGTACTGGCGAGTGTGCTTATTTATTTGTTTGATATTAATTTAAAGCAGGGCACTGGCAGGTGTGCTTTTTTGTTAATTTGTTTTATTTTAATTGATAGTAGAGTACTTGCAGGTGTTTTTTTATTATTTCCATTCAATTGATAGCAAAGCACTGGTGGATGTGCTTATTTGTTCATTTTCTTTTAAGAATTGATAATTTATAGCAGAGCACTGGCGGGTGTGCTTTTTCTGTTTTCTTTTAACAATTGATAATTGAAAGCAGAGCATTGGCGGGTGTGCTTTTTTCTATTTTCTTTTAACAATTGACAATTGAAAGCAGAGCACTGGCGGGTGTGCTTTTTCTATTTTCTTTTAACAATTAATAATTGAAAGCAGAGCACTGGCATGTGTGCTTATTTGTTCATTTTGTTTTAATAATTGATAATTGAAAGCAGAGCATTGGCGGGTGTGTTTTTTTCTATTTTCTTTTAACAATTGATAATTGAAAGCAGAGCACTGGCGGGTGTGCTTATTTGTTCATCATTTTGTTTTAATAATTGATAATTGAAAGCAAAGCACTGGCGGGTGTGTTTTTTAATTTATTTCCTTTGAATTGATAGCAAAACATTGGCGGGTGTGCTTATTTATTTGTTTGATTTTAATTTATAGCTGGGCACTGATGGATGTGCTTTTTTATTTGTTTGTTTCATTTTAATTGATAGTAGAGTACTTGAAGGTGTGTTTTCTTATTATTTGCGTTTAATTGATAGCAAAGCACTGGTGGATGTGCTTATTTGTTCGTTTTCTTTTAAGAATTGACAATTGAAAGCAGAGCACTGGCGGGTGTGTTTTTTTATATTTTAATTTATAGTAGGGTACTTGCTGGTGTATTTTTGAATTTATTTGCTTTGAATTGATAGCAGGGCACTGGCAGGTGTGCTTATTTATTTGTTTGATTTTAATTTATAGGAGGGCACTGATGGGTGTGTTTTTTTTGTTGATTTGTTTGATTTTAATTTATATAATGGCATTTACGAGTGTACTTTTTTATTATTTGCATTTAACTGATGCCAAATCTGCACATCTGTCGTCTATGTGCACATCTGTTGTCTATGCGATTTGTTATATAGATATGATGGATGAACCTGAAAGTAGTAGACAGAAAGAGGTCAACAGTAAAATTGACAATCAAGTTGCTCCGGATGGCAAGGATGATGTTGTCAATGGGAAAGAAGAAGGGTTAGCTTACCAAACCTATGATAGTTTACGAATGCTTACTAAGGTTGATGTTTTGCAAATGAAATTCAATTCAGAGGAGGATGCTTATTCTTTCTACAATGCATACGCTAAGGTCATCGGTTTTAGCGTATGAAGAAGTAGGAAACAAATTTGTGGAGACAACAAATTTGTAGAGAGTAGGAAATGGGTTTGTTCAAGGGAAGGTGTAAGAGAGAAGAAATACTTACAACGTGTGGAACGGGTGAGAACTCCCAAGGTAGAAACTAGACTTTTTTGTAGTGCTACATTTCGTGTGCGTTATGACAAGGCAATTAAAAAATATGTTGTGACCCACTTTGTAGGGGAACACAACCATCCCTTGGCAGCACCACACTGCGTCCCTTTTTTGTGGTCACATAGGTTTGTAACAAATGCAGACCAAGCTCAAGCAAAGGCCATGCGCAATGTGGGTATGAGAACGAGTCAAATCATGGATTTTATGGTCCATCAATCAGGGGGTTATGAGAAGGTGGGCTTCATTCACAGAGATTTGCACAACCAGTTCTAAGCTGAGCGCAAAGTACAACTCGCAGAAGGGGATGCAGAGGGTACCTTAGGATACTTATCAGCTAAACTAGATGCAAATCCATTATTTTTTTTCAAGTACAACGTCGATAAGGATAACCGGTTGGACAAGATTTTTTGGGCAGATGGTAGGTCTCGGATGGACTATGTTGCATTTGGTGATGTATTGGTATTTGATATAACTTATCGTACAAATCAGTATAAAAAGCCATTTGTGATTCTAGCTGGCGTGAGTAACCATTTTGTGACAATCATATTTGGATGTGCTTTGTTGCCTGATGAGACAATGGAGACATACACGTAGGTGTTGGAAACGTTAATAGAGGCTATGGATGGACAAAGACCCATCTCTGTTGTAACAAATGGTGATAGGGCAATGCGTCAAGCAATCGAAAGAGTTATTCAAAATTGTAGACATCGTTTATGTTCTTGGCATCTGGAGAAAAATGCCTCAACAAATGTCCACATACCAGAATTTACTAATGATTTCGCGTAGTTGATGTTAAAGAAATGTAAAATTGTTGAGTTTGAAAATACGTGGGCTCGTATGGTGAAACAATACAAGTTGGAGAACAATAACTGGGTGTTGGAGATTCACCGCAAGCGTGATAAGTGGGCTGAGGCGTATCTTCGTGGTCACATGTTTGCTAGGATGAGGAGCACTCAACGTGTCGAGGGTATGAATGCATATTTCAATATGTTCCCAGAACAAAAGGTAAGGTTGTACAAATTTGTAGCACAATATGATAGGGCTCTTGCTAGGATGCGTGTTAATGAGGCAGAAACAGAATCTAAAACAGAGAATAGTTTCCCGATTTTGACTATGCCATTGAGAAGTTTGGAAAAACATGCAGTTAAGCTCTTTACTCGGAAGATTTTTTCATTATTTCGACGTGAAATCAGCAAAGAGGGTAAATTGTTTGTGATGGAAAAAGTTGAGTTGGAGGATCGTCGCACCTATTATTTTGGTGAGTACAAGGCACCAACAAGCACATGGATGGTTGAGTATTTTCTAGCAGATATCACAATAAAATGTTGTTGCTTGAAGTTTGAATCGTTTGGCATCCCTTGTTGCCACATGGTTGCTGTCATGAAATCTAAACAATTAATGTGTATTTGACCGAGTTGTGTCTTGAAGAGATGGACAAGACATGGTAGGTCAGGATATCAACAACCAAGTCTTACCCAAATTTCTAGCACCCTAACACAGACAGCCCGGTTCGGTATACTAAGCTCATGTTTTAGTGAAATGTCATATTGTGCCTCACACGCAGACAACGATTTTGAAGAGGCAAGGAAAATGGCTTTCTAGATGACATTGAAGATGAAAAAGCACTGGGCAATGCGAACAGAATATAATACCGAGGTTGTGGACAAAAATATTGCACCCAAACTATGTGGCGTTGGTGATCCTAATGTAGTGAAGACCAAAAGGAACCCCAGAGGGACATCTTCTATGGGTAAACCTCCAAAACCAAGGCGCTGTGGGTATTGTAGGTATGGTACTTTAATTGCATGTCCTTTTTCCATTCTATTGCACGTACATGATTATTAAAATTGTTTATGCATTATTTGCTATTGTAGGAGCATTGGACACACGAAGCGACGGTGTAAAAAATTGGCTTCAACTTGCCGGAGAGAGGGTAGCAACTCAAACATTGAAACATTCATGAACACAGAGTTGGAGCCCCACATGAAAGATATTGATGAACCGACAAATTTTCAAGTGTAGTTTAGTTTTATGATGAGCCTTATAGTGATTGATACGTTGTTTTTGCAAGGAGACATTAGTGCATATTAGTTACGTTTTGTTGATGTCTTAGGTGTTTTTATCTTTCACAATATCTATAAATTTCTTAGTTTGGAGAATCATTTAAAAAATAAAGGTGAATAACTCCCAAATATGTTTGCTCGAATATTGTCCTTAAGTTGGATGAGCTATCCTTACATTGGACGAGTTTACAATCAATACTAATATTGCAACGTGTCCCTCTCTCTCTCTCTTTTTTAGCTCTATTATTTGTTTTTCTTTTTAATGAATAACAAAGAATGCTTAAATATGGCTATGCCATCCTAAACGTATGGAGCTCCCTTCATATTTCAGTTTTGATTTTTTGAAATTGCCTCGTTTTCTTATCAAAATTGACATTTGTCTACCTTGTTTTACATGTAAATTTCTTAGTTTGGGGAATCATTTAAAAAATAAAGGTGAATAAATCCCAAATCTGTTTGCTTAACTGTTGTCCTTAAGTTGGATGAGTTTACAATCACTACTAATATTGCAACGTGTCTCTCTCTTTTTCAGCCTTACTATTTATTTTTCTTTTTAATGAATAACAAAGAATGCATAAATATGGCTATGCCACCCCAAACGTGTGGGGTCCCCTTCATATTTCAGTTTTGATTTTTTGAATTGTCTCGTTTTCTTATCAAAATTTACATCTGTCCACCTTGTTTTAGATGTTAACATATGTTTCGAATGTTACGTAGGTAATTGAACTTGGCGCAGATAAAAAACAACAATATCGGGTAAAGGAAAAGTGGTAGCTCCTCCCAATGACCTTGGTATTTTTCCTAAACGGGCTGTTACTGTAAAGTGCAGTGAAGGAGTTAATTAATTCTGAAATTTCGACAATTGTGGGCCATCTACATATCCAAAACCTAATTGAACGGGTAGGGAAGGCTTATGTCAACTTCGTACGATAATTCTTTGGTAGCATACCAAATAATCCACATGCAACATAGTTCGTGGAACGTATGGCAAAACAGAAGAGCAAAGTCAAAAGCAGCATGAAAGACAAAATCCAACAATGCGGAAACTATTTTGTGTTGACGCTTCATAAAATTCGACTAGTGAAGAGGAATCTGATGGGTCCAACCATGATGAAAGCTAACAAATGGACATAACCATAGATGCATGACGAAACTTCTTGTTAACCCTATTCTTTTATGAACAGTGTCAAAAATTTTTTTTTCCTTCTTCACTTGTAAGACAAATTGTAAACAATCAAAGCCTTCCTATGAATTTTTTGAGTGATTGTAATTGTAACAACTAAGAATACTGCTTCACAATTACATGTCAAATGTAGTTTCATCACACCAATCTTTAGCACTAGTAGATATTCCATAAAAATTGGTAAAAAAAATCCAAAACAAATATACTTATTCAAGCATCCACAAAAAATTGCCAAACCAAGTTAGTTACATTCGTCCAAGCTTCTTTAACCATTAAATATGCTCATAATTGTAAAAAAAACTTAGTGGCAAAAACGATACTTGTTATCAATCTTTCTTTTTCCTTTTGGCCTTCCGGAGCCTAACGTACCTATTCAAAAGGAAATTACATAAGTAATGAGCTGAGCTTATGAAGGGCATAAGTTGTTCATGGTTTGGGGACGCACCTCTCTTTGTATGCGTCGAACCGATCCATAACATCAATATACTTACTGTTCGACAAATCTTTCACTAGGTCGACTAGCAGCCTAAACCTTTCTACCTTATCAAACTGAAGAAATAGAATAGACAATATACCATCAACAATACCATCATATGACAATATAATTGTAGTAGTGTAATTATGTGGTTAAACATGAAATAGTTACCTTGTGTACGCCGGTCAGCATGACAACACCTTGCATATACTTTATGATGAACATACCACAGTCATAACTTCATGAAAAGATGCATGTGAAGGTCAACCTTGTGTGTAATATTAATAGGAGAGCTAAAATTGGAGAGTGAAGGAATAATTTTTTTAGTATACCTATCAGTCTTATGTTGGAGACAAGGGTCTTTCAATCTCTCTAATTCAAATTCTTTGACATTTGCAACATACTGGTCTCCAAAATAGTGTTGCAATAACAAATGCATTGTTTGAACCTATGCATGAGTGTAGTAAGATAGATTATGATGTTTATTTTACCAAAGAAAAAAAAAAAAGAAATTTAAATGGCCTACCAGTTTCGTTGCCATTAATTCTTGACTTTCATCATTTGTGCGACTAGGACGCGAGTCAAATAGATAGGCCATGCGATGTGCCATATCTATCTTGACACAAAACCAATGTTCTCCATTGTCATTCACCGGAATATATATCTAAGCAACAATAATAACAAAACTTAGTGCAATGTTGCCCAACCAATTTAGAAAATAAAAATTTAATAAATAATAATAATACCATAAAACACATATTAAAAAATTAATAATAGCAGTACAATGGAGAGGATATTTAGAATAGTCGTGCAAAATGTAAGAGTGTTTGACCCATTACTTCTTCACAGGCATGAAGCTTCCTAGTGTATCGAGACTCCCCAAAATATTCATCGCATAGCTTTGCATGGTCTGTCCCATTCAAAATATGTTGCTACATTCAATAATGTACAAGTATGCTTTAGTAAGTGTACATCAACACCCAAACATAAACATGACACACTATACTACTCACCGATACATATGTGGCAAAGTACCATGTACTATGACACTTATCCAGAAAAAGCCTTCTTTGGGCATTTGTCAATTTTGCTACAACTAAATTGATAATCTACAATACATGCAACAAATAATAATTTCAGACCTATATCATTGAAAATGACATCACATAGCAATATTGACGTATGAAATGAACACTTACGGAACCACGAATCCAGGTTTTTGGTTGTAATGAGCACAAATCTAAGCGGGTGGCAAGTTCAATCGGCGTGTAAAACAGCTCCATCACCACAATATCCTCACTGAATCATGTGAAAATTGAAGGGTTAAACTTACTGTTAATTGATAGAGGAACATACAAACTCAATAAAATTACCTGTCATCCAAATCCTTATCGAAACAATATTCCTTCAGAATTTTTTCGTCAGCAGATAAAGGACATGGCCTTACGATTCGTGCAATGGATGACTTGTGAATATAACCCAATACATAAATAACAAATTGTCAAACTTTGTACAGTGTGTTATAGGGGATTGGAGATCAAGAACAATAATAGAATGAGTAATAACCTCAATAGCATCAAAATTGGCACCAAGTAGTTTTCCAAGTAAGTTCAAACTCTACCACAAATTGCAACCAACAATAAAAAACCAAAAATTGTGAAATAGAGTATCACAAACGAATAACATTGTATAATACATATATGATCTACATGACTTACTTGATCAAACTTATCCTCTTTTGTATCGAGAGACGAATCTGCTGCATTTAAGTCAAGCATTGTTTGGGTTGGTTTTTTTGGAATGGCTTTTCTCTTGTTACTAGCGATGGCTATATAAGGTGTAACAACCCTCGTACCGATTGCCGATAAATTACCGATTAATTACTAATTACTGTTAACTGAGGCTGATAATGACTGATAACTGGATTGAATGAAATACTGAACTGACTGACCGAAATTGAACCTGAATTGATTGAGTATATTTATTGTATTGCATATTCTATCTGTTTGACTGGTTATTTATCTGTTCGTGTTTTATGTTTGAACTGCTAATTGAAGGCCCTATTGGCGGCCGAACCGTAAATAGATTGATGTTTTAGGACCATCATAATTTATCTGATTTTATGGTATAATTATCCAAAATGTGATTAGGAATGATTAAATTAGATTAAATGTTGGTATGTTGCAAAGTTGGCCTTATTTACCAAAAAGCCATGTAGTGGCCCACTATCTTAAACCATTTTGAGCCTTATAACACCTCATGCCAAACATTTGATCAGCCTTTCTTGAGAGCTAGCCGACCTTAGAGTAAGAGAGGGAGAGAATTAAGAGGGAATTGGGTTCAACTTGTAGAATTGCTTGGAAATTGAAGATTGATTTCAAAATTGTGCTTCCATTTTTTAATACAAGACTTAGGTAAGAGAATTCATCCCTCTAATTGTGAGTTTAAGCTAAGTCTTGCATGTTTCATGCTCCATTGTAGAACTAAGTCATGTTGTAGCTCATACATGGCGAGTTATGCTAGAATTCATGCATGTATGTTTGAATGGATGAGTTTTGAGTGGAATTCATGGTAGAATTGTACATGCATGCTCATGTTTAAACTTAAGTCCATGTTTTCAACTTGTTTTGAAAAGAATGAGCTCCTTAGAGCATGTTTTGAAGCTTTAAATTGGTTTGAATGCATGCATGTCATGTTTGAATATTGTTCATGCATGTTCATGAAAAATGAGTTTGAAAATGAGTTTAATTGAAACACCCTTGGGCCTTGATTTCTTAAATTGATCTTTGCAACATGATGTTCTATGAGTTTACAAATGTTTTCCAGAAAATGGGCCCAAGAGGACTGAATTTGGAGCATCAAAACTTGATTTTGAGCTTGGGACTCAAATATGGAATTTTCAGATTTTGGTCGTCCGCTCGAGCGGGGGAAGTGCCGCTCGAGCGGGGAAATCAAGCTCCCAGCAATTTTGACTTGTTTTACAGTCTGCTCGAGCGGAGTGATGCGCGCTCGAGCGGAGAAATCGCACATCCAAGATTTTGTTCAGCCATCACCGCCGGCGAGGAAAATGTACGCCGGCGAGTGTTGGGTGACACGCCGGGGGATTTTGCCCCTCGGGCGGGGACCTTTATTGGCTTGTCACGGAAACCTCAAGGCCGAAGCAGACCCTCTTTTTTTTAAAAAAATTAAACTGCTTTTCAGACACATCTTTGCATCCTCATCCCATCCTAGGCATTCTTAGGCCTAGTTTAAGACATCTTAATGAGGATATAGATGTAGAACACACCGAGGCATAATAGGGAGTTAATTATTACACTTCCCAACTGTGAAACTTAAGGTGTGTTTAATCTGTTAACTGTTTAGGGTTGGCATTCCGAGGAGACGCTCTAGCTATTGATAGCCCAGAACTCTGTGAGTAACGATTGTGTAAAGATATGTTCAAAATGTTTATCTTTTGAATCTCGAATCGAATCATCTTGAATCGATATTGTTTACTGAATGAATGTATGTCCTATATTCTGAACTGTACTGTGGCATCCTTAGTACCCACTGTTACTGTTACAGAGATCTCTGTCGGTTCCCTCGTGGAACCACTCATCATCGATTGATGGCCATCATTACTTCGTCTTTTAAGACCCTTTATTCTTATTATCCGATGGATGTACCACATATGATCCCATCAGTCTTGAACAATTGATATATTGATTTAATTGAACTGCTTACCATCGTAAGGACATTCATTCTAAACCTCTTTACGCATTATGTTATTCACGGGCTTTAGCTCACCGCTTCATATATATATGTAGGTGTGCAGACCCACCAAAGCTAGACGTCGGTTATTCCAGTTTTGTCAAGCCAGCTTACGTGCCTCATTGCGAGGCTCCAAGCCTATCATGCTAAGGCTTAGGGGTGTGTTAGCATTCTTCATACATCTTTATCTCCTTTTGTATAGTCATTATCTCGCTTTATCGCATTATTATCAAGGGATTAGGTCCTCGACCGAAAGTATTTCAGATAAATGCATCGCTTGACTGCATAAATGTATGAAAATCTTTTTGGCATATAGACTGTCATAGCTCATTAGACATTATTTATTTACTGTATTGGCTTCCGCCAGGCCTCAGATTGCTTTTATCAGATATTGTTAAGCGGTGCCTTCTAATCTCGGATTCTTGGCCGATTCTGATGCTAAACCCATAGGGCCGGGTTTGGGTCGTGACATAAGGTGACCCACATATTGACTTTCCACCTCCTCACCTGAACGTCGAGTACACCGACCGCCATATGGATCAGCTGATGAGCTAGATTCATCAACAAGTTGGAGTTTTGGAATGTTTTTCCTTCGCTTATTCTTCAATCCCACTGTCATTTTGTTTTGCTTATTATTTCTCCCTTGTAGCTGATGTGTAATGGGAGCACCATTTGTACTAGAAAAACCATCAATGGAATCAAATAATGGTGAATTTGTTACTTGTTTTTGAACCTGGGTGGTTTGATCATGAAGATAGGAATCTAATTTGAAGATTGATGGTGTGAGCAGAATTCTATTTTCGTCCGTGTTTTTTGATGCTACCATAACATCAGGTTCTGGCAGTAGCACAGGGGTGACATGTTCCACTGTAGGTAGAACCGTAGATTCTACCACAACATCATGTTTTGGCGGGAGCACATTGGTCACATGTTCAACTATAGGTACAACCGTAGATTCTACAACTCCATGTGCAACTATGTCAGCTAATTTATTACATTGGTCGTGATCCATTTCTCGTTGCTTTGGCATTTGTGGTGTCTCCAATTTTTCCATGACCTTGGGAATGGAAGAATTAGCCATTCCACTTTTAACAATGACAACTAGTTCTTCCAAAATACTTTTAATGTCACAAACAGTCGTCTCAATTTTTGAAATTCGACTATCATCAATATTTTTCATTTCCCCGCTTTGTACTGATGGTGGCATTTGCTCTTCAACAACAAAATTAACAGCAACCTATTTAAAGACATGTTATAGAGAATTTAGTTTTCCATTTCAACATGAATAAGAACAAACAAAACCAAACCTAAAAGAATAGAAACAAATGATGTAGCACTTGAGCCCTTTAAAGCTTTTGGTAAATGTATTTGAACCCTTTTATTTTATTTTGGGAATCTTTGGTGTTGTTGTACCTCAGTTTTGGAGGTGTACAAATTGATTTAAACTTGTTGGGATTGCTCATTCACGCTTGTTCGCGTTGAAAAGTTGTTTGGAAACTTGAAAATCATGTTCTGGGGTCGACACCGGTCTTGGTGGTGTCGACACCTTCTCTTTTGTTTGCCATAAGGGTCGACACCAAAGCTGGGAAGGGTCGACCCTTGTTCTGAAATTGCCCACTGCATTATGGTGTTGACACCAGCCTAGGGAAGGGTCGACACCTGCAGTGCAGTCACACTTAGTGTTTCAGATTTCTTCTTAGGTGTCGACACCTGTGTTGTGAAGGGTCGACACTTGCAACTTTTTCCCAGATTTTTCTCACGGTTTGGACCTACTTTTTGGGGATATTTTGACTAAATATTTTGAGTTGACTTTGGGGCTTATATCTATTTTTGACCTAGTACTATATAAAGGCCATCACCTGACCTTTTCTCTTACTTTTTCTTCCCTTTCCTCTCTCCAAATCGTGAAACACCTTCTCTCTCTCTCAAAAGGCACTTTTTACTCAAAGATTCTTAGATCTACTTGTTTGAAGACCTCTATTCACCTTGCTCCTTTGTGATAAAGTGTAGAGCTTGTCGAGGGCTTCATTTTGATCGGAGCAAAGCTTGGTTTCTCTTCCGTCGACTTTTGGATTTTTCTTCCTTCTTCCCCTTCTAAATTTGAGGTAGGGATTCTCCTTGTTTCTTTTCAATACTTCATCTATAGATAGACATGTGGTAGTTTTTGTATTGCATAAAAACATTATATCATGTTGGATTTGTTAAAAATCATGAGGATGAACCTTGAGTTGGTT
Source organism: Camellia lanceoleosa (assembly GCA_025200525.1). Classification (NCBI taxonomy): domain Eukaryota; kingdom Viridiplantae; phylum Streptophyta; class Magnoliopsida; order Ericales; family Theaceae; genus Camellia; species Camellia lanceoleosa. The sequence goes on along the minus strand of CM045764.1, from coordinate 19,545,655 downwards.
GTCGGATTTGGGTTTATTATCATTAGTTATGGTTTAGGCTAATTGGGGTGTTAATTAGCATGTTGTTGTTGAAAGGAGAGGAAACCCTAATTTTTATTTGATTTAATAAATTAATAGAGGGGTCTTGATCATTGGTCAAATACTTATGTATTTTGGGTCTTAATTGTGATCATTGTTGTTTTGTTGTTGTTAATTGAACCTTTTAGGTCAATATTGAGAAAGAGGGAGGAAAACCCTAATTTAATGATTATGACTTAATTTGCATAATTAAATTGGAATGGCTTTGAAAAGAATGTAGTAGATTAAGATGAGTTATGGCCTTATTGTCCATGGAATTGAATTTGTGAAAACAAAAGGTATGAGAATCGGATTGTTGTAATTTGAGTGTTGAATACACACATGTAGGGGTTGTATCTTTAACTACCATGTCAATGTTGTTGTTGGGTTTGTGATCTCATGATAATCGAGTCTTTTAATAGATGTACTAAATACTTGCATCTAGAGGTTTTGTCGTTGGTCATGGGTGGAGGATGACCGGGTTGCGTTGAATTGTCATGTATAAATTACACCATTGTTGATTGAACATCGTATGTGATGAAATGCTGAGATACATTATATATGTATACTTGTTAGGGAGGAGAGAGGGGTTGTACTCCAGTGTGTGTGAGAAGATAGGGGATGGACTCCACACACCTATGTGTTCGTATATCTTAACACATTGTTTGTGTCCTGATGGTTTATGTGTTTGTTTTACACATGTTGGTTATGCCTTGTGGTATTGTGGTTGTTGGTGTGATATCCTGCGCTGATAATCAAAGGTACCGTTACCTTCCGCCTAGCGCTGAGAACTCAGATGTTGATAATCTAAGGTCCCACACCCTTCCAGCTAGCGCCTGGTAAAATGGTATGTTGTTGTGAGAAGTGTATTCTTTGGCTTACTACGCACCTAGCTAGTAGAACAAAATTTTGTTGTTATTGTTTCAGTGTATCTAGGAACATTGTGGATTGTGTTGGTTACAGTTTTGGAGGGCCGAGTTGCCTCATTGGTTTATCTTATGCATGTAGTTGAGTTGTTATCTCCCTTTATAAAGGTATGTATATATAGTTATGATAGATTTAGGATTGAACCGAAATGGCTTTTGTCTTTTGGAAGTGTAAAGAAAATCAAACATTTTAGAAATATGTTTTGAAAAGGCACATCTGTTGTATGTGTGGAAAATGGAAGATAGTAATGGGCTTAGTGAATCTATTTTCCTAAGTAATTGTTAATGTCATAAAAGATTGGAAACGGGAGTTAATGAAAGGAAAAAGGAAAGATGAATCGCTTATAACGTTAAATGAAATAGTTGTTTTCGAGAAAAGTTTATATATATATATATATTTTGTGTAAACTGTCACATTATTATTTTAGTACGAGAATGAGTGTTCATGATCATAGCTGTCTGTAATGTTGTTATTGTTGAGGATTATGTTGAGATCCCTACTGGACCATATGTTCATCCCACGTTGTTGAATCTTTTTCAGGTGTTTAGCAGGATGTGCTACAAGATTGGGATCTTCTTAATTGTTGGCCACGGGGCCTCTTTGTTGTTGGCAGAATGCCATATGTGAAAAAGGGTTACACCTTTCATTTGATTATTTAAATGTTGTAAGCCTGAGGGCAATTTATTTAAGGATGCTCATGTGGTATTTAATTTTCATTCGAATGAGAGAGTTATTGTTCATTACTTCTAATGGAACATTTGAGTTTATTTCCGCATGTTATCTCTGAAATTGAATTAAGTTAAGGAACTTGGTAATGACTTCGAGTAATAAAAAGTGGGGCGTGACAAAGGATGACCTTCTCATTCTGGTAACCTCTTGAATTTTCGAATAGTTTCAATGTCTCTTTTATTTCTGCATCGCCTCAATCAGCCAAGCAAGGGATCGAGCGAGCACGAGCAACATGACAACCACTCAGAGCAACACGATCAAAGTAAAACAACTGCATCACAAAAATGTATGAATTTAACACATACTATGTAATGAAATAGGCATTAAAATCAAGTATTTATAACAAAACAATTATTAATTGGTTGCAAGTATTCCATTATAAGAAATAAGCATCCATTTGGTTGTGATTCACTTTTTGAACTGTACTGCGTAAACCACGAACAAGGAATTGAAGAATGAACTTTGACCAATTATAATCCTTTATGCCATCCACATTCTGAACAAGGTGAATGAAAGATTGCTTAACAACATCCTTTGTGGTTGGGCATAAGAATGCACCTAATATATATAGGGCAAATATCCTTTTAAATTCCTCTCCAGCTCCATCGGTTTTGGTTAAATAATCTCTCAAAGCATTCAATTTGATAGCACCTTGGACAACTCCAAGTTTTTCAAATAGTTTGGGAAATTCTTTTGAAGATTTTTTCAATTTTGTGGTTTTTCCTTTGGCAGGAATGCCTAATAACTTGTGAATGTCTAGTTTTGTAATGAGGAGTTGTCGCCCATGAACATTCAAGGAACAAGTTTTGGGATCAAATTTCTAAATCAACCATTCGCAGAGGTCATGATCAAGCTTTGTACATCTAAGATTCAATAGGCCCCCTAAACCACTATTACTAATTGCATCATGTTGTTCCAAGCTCAATCTTTTTATTATTTTAACAATCAATCTCAAGGAAATTCGCGTTTGGAAATGCCACTGAAAAAGAATATAGTGGGTGTTAGAATAATTTAAGAGAGACAACTTCAATAAATTAACAATAGTGTGTGAATCAATTTATGTGAGTATATGCAAATGCAAACATGTTATTACAATGTGTGAAATAGTTCATATTAAAATAATAAATTTTTGCTCTCCCTATATTTCACCTTTCTTGGTTTTGTGGGAAGGGGACCTTTCAGCTTGGCTTGCTTATCAACAACACTACACCTTCCTATCTCTTTGTAATCATTCTTCTCCTCCTTCCATTGGGTTCTCCATTGATGTCCTATGTCCTTTGTCATTTACATTGCCTCAAAAGTGAACATAAGTGATGCTAGTAGAAAAAAAAACAAATACAGATAACATTAAATATAATAACAATATGTGGTAAGCAATGTGCAAACCATGTCGGTGACTTTTATTTGTGTTTCCTACTTGCTTTTGTTTTCATCTTCGCTACAGGTTCAACCAAATGAATAATAAGGATTAATATTTCAACCCAACATAACAAATGCAATTAAAATAAGAAATTGAATAATGTGAAGAAATAATACTTGTAGAAGAAGAATGCCGGTGTAAATCATTTGTGAATGCAAGGTTTGTTACTTCCTTCGCTCATTGTGTATTGTTATATATTATCTACACAAGCAAATCGTGAAATAATCGTATGAGAGAAAATTAAATCAAGTTAGTCAGTGCGAGAAAAGTACACAAACTAAAAGAAAAATAATAAAGACAAACTGTTCAATTACACATTGTTTATAAATATAAAAATAAAAAATAAAAAAAAATTAAATGAGTTAAACAAATAAACATACAAAATCCAAAGAATGCAACAAGAAAACCATAGATTTTGGGAGTCTTCATTTTTTGCAGGGATATGGAATTGGGGGGAATTTGGCAATCTATTAAAGTTTCAGGTGATTTTCTGGGCTAATTTGAAATTGGAAGTTAATATGCCATCAGTGTCTAAATTGTTATAATGTCAGGATCAACTCCATTGTGCCTTTGAAATCAGGATATCGTGGGGAACTCTTTGTTGGTCTGCTTGCTAAGTACAACTATACACAGCTAGCTTTGAATTCTGTCCACTATACAATCCTCATAGAGTCATCATCTGAAGTTTCACTTATAAATCACAAAATACATAACAATAACTATTTCTATTATGTGTTGCATGAAAAAACATTGCTAGTAATAAAGAAGTGAAGCATTTTTAATCATCTAGTCTGTATGTTATATGATTTGTTCTATGAGGAACAAGGAACAACTAGTTGTTGTGACTCATTCTAATCCAGACAGTTACTCAACAAGTAACGATTTTCCACACCTAATTAAAAGTTATATTTCTCCATCAATAATTAAGAATCACAAATTGCCACAACTAATTCACTCCATTCCAATCAACAAACAATGACTTGCCACGATTAAGAGCACGTCCAATCCTCAACCAATTCTTTCAACAGTCAATATTATTACTCGAACTTGATAATTTTTTTTAAAAAGAGTACGGATTGGAGTACGGATTGATTTAATCAAAGTTTTACTCAAATTTAAATGAAAAGAAGAAAAAAAAAATTAAAAAAGGATTGAAGATCGAGATTATATTTCTCATTCTCATATACAAACATATATATATATATATATGTATGTATGTATGAATCGAAAGATTGTCGCACCAGGATTGCTAGGTGATTTCACATAGGTGTTTTTTTTTTTCTCCTCTTGTTGCGGTTGGCCTCTTGGCAACCATTGTTTTGCTTTTAAAACTCATCAAATATATAACTCATATATATTAGGTTTCACATTAGGTACATCATATTAGGTTTTAAACACATGAACAACACATATATACACATTAGGATATACGTACAACCGAAAAATTGAATGAACACATAAAAATCCAAACAGACCAAAACAAGTTTAAAACAGGGCACTAAAATCAACTTACATGAGTTTACAATCAAAGAAAACATACCATACGTCTCTACAACATGAAGGTGTTGGCTAGTAATGGTGGTGGCAGCAGCAACTGTGTGGTTTCCAGCAAAAAGAGTGAACGGCTGTAAGATAATAGGAGGCTAAGAAAGAGAGAATGAGAGACAAGAAACGTGAGGGACAAGGGTTATAGCAATTGATCTCAAGGGTTCCGTTTGGGTGGGAGCTTTTGGGTTCCCAAATAGGCATTGGTTGAGTTTTTAGGAAGTTTTAAATTTTTTTTTTTTTGGAAACAAAATATATGATTATTGTAACGGAGGTGGATTGCCTTCAGCCCACAGTATGGACCAGACCGTGTTGTTTGGGCCTTCTTTCAATACAAAACCCTTTATTTTGTCATGCGCTTTGTGTATTTTATTCAGAAAAAAAATTAGATTGATCTGATAATGAATCCAAAATTAATCCAAAATCAAATAATTTATGTGTAAAAATTAATATTATTTAACCAAAAACTAGTTTTCAAATAGGAATCTTAACACCAATTTTCTTTAGCTTGTCAATTTCTTTTCAATTCAAATGCATGTACTGCTTCCTCTTTCTTTTTTTCTAACCGAGTAAATTACGTAACCGTGAACACATAATGCACATAGCTGGACTTGTGATCAATATCAGGATAAACGTACCTAATTGGGTATAACATGGTGAGTTTTAAATGGTCTTACAACTAGGTGGTTTCACACAGGTTCTTTTTTTTTTTTCTCCTCTTGTCGCAGTTGGCCTCTTGGCAACCATTGTTCTGGTTTTATTGCTCAACTTCCACAACCAATTAAGTAATAGTTTTCTATTAAAAACATTAACAGTGTTATCAATTGGACTAAACTGATACAAAATCTATAGTTAAGGGACAAAATATATGATTATTATAGTGGAGGTGGATTGTCTCCAGCCCACAATATGGACCGGACCGTGTTGTTTGGGCTTTTTGGGGGCCATCATGATCCAATTTCAATACAAAACCCTTTATTTTGTCATGCGCTTTGTGTATTTTATTCACACACACACAAAAAAAAAAGATCGATCCGATAATGAATCCATAATTAATCCAAAATCAAATAATTTATCTGTAAAAATTAATATTATTAAAATAACATAGGTTAAGTTAATTTTTGAGTGATACTTTGATGGGGAAACTGATATTCCTCTTTTACCTGTAATAAAATAATTAAATCTTCATATTAAATTATGTTAGCCTATTTTCAAATAATAATTATAATTTATTATGACATTACTTACATAAATAATTTCTTCACAGATTAGGGCATGATTTGTATTTTTTAAAATGCTTAATTACGCATTCACAGTTTCTCACTTTGTTCTCCATACTATTCAGCTTGTTTGGTTCTGGTTTTCGAAAAACATTTTTCATAAAATTCTACTCTTTAATTTTTCATATTTTAATGTTTTCAATGATATTTTTTAATATTTTAAGCATTTTTTAAAAAAAAAAATTTAGACACACCTAACATAAATACACTTAAAAAGTATAATATTTGTGAAAAAAAATGTTTACAAAATACACTAGATACCAACAAAAAAAAAAAAAAGAAAAGTCAGTACATTTCTCGTATTTTTGCATATTTATTAATTTTAAAAATATTTTTTCACAAATGTTTTACTATTTAGATACATCTAAGTAAGGTGCATCTAAAAAAGTAAAAAAATTACTTAAAATTTTAAAAATATTCACTAAAAACAAAAAAACACAAAAAGCAAATAACTCAATTTTCAAAAAGGTGAATTCAAAAAACCAAAACCGAAAACACTGATTAGATTCTTTTCACTTTGGTCTAAATTGTAACAAATGTTATACTTCTGTGATGGAAAATGCCCCATAGGTCAAGTTCACCTAAATTTGTGCCAAATCCTTTGTTGGAGACCACCTCAACATGCAACCCTCCATTATAGAACCCTTCCATTTATTGCCTACCATGAACCATCTGTTTTGAAGTGTGAAAACAAAGGTCTCCAAGTGATCAAGGTAGGAAAGTTAATTTTAAAAATTCCAAAGTTTCCCTCAGAAGTTAGCAGTTGGACCAAAGTAAGAAAAGACAAATAATGTAGTCATTAGGGTGGGTACAGTGAGAAATAATATATATCTACGAATGAAAATACAATTTATTATTTTTAAAATGGAGTAACGGTAAAAAGGTTGTGACTGTCTATGAGATAATAGGCAAGGGCTAATACTAGTACTTGCTAGAGTCATAAATGTGTCAAACTGATTCATAGGTGACGTCATCATTTCGACATGAAGATAACATGACACTAGTAGCGGTAACAATGCTATTATAGTGGTCTAAGTCGATGATGAAAGTTGTGTTTCAGTGGACCAAAGGACGTAATTAATCAAAGCTTTTATGATTTTTGGGTGGGAAGTCTAAATTCTCCATAATTTGGCTCGATGTTGTGCCAATTACTGAGATCAACCCAAATCTTCATAATTTTTTTTGTGACAAATACAGAAATAGTACCTGGAAATGACAGGAGATGCCTCTTTTGGTTGGATATTTGGATTGGAAATCAAAGGCTTACAGATGTGTTCCCTAGATTGTTCTTGGTGTCTTAAGATAAAATGGAGTCTCTTACAAGTTTACTAGCTTGAACCCAAAACAATAGGAATTAACAAGGCTTATTACTATTTTGAATGATGCAACACATCTTAGAGAAGGTGTTGAAGATAAATTAAGATGGAGAGCAGAACCCTCAGGGGAATTCAGTGTTGACTCAATTTGTAAATGGTGTGAATATTCTCAACGTCCAATCATGCTACCTTCTAAGCTGCTCTGGAACAACATTAGTCATCCAAAAGTTCAATTTCTAAGCTGGTTTGCTTGGAAATGGAGAGTAAAAACTAAGGTATTTCTTCAAAAAATTAGGGTTGTAAATATTAATGCTAATACTACTTGTGTCTTATGTAATGGTTAGGCTGATGATGTGAATCACTTATTCTTGAGTTGTAAACCTGTACAATGTTTATGGTCTGCAATGTTAAAGTGGTGGTGAGTTCAATGGGCAATGCCAAACTTAGTGGAGGGAGTTCTACAATGGCAGGCAGGGTATAGATGGAAGAAATTTGATAAGAAAATTTAGAGAGCTGTTCTACTCACAGTACTTTGGTCCATATGGAAGCAAAGGAATGACTATATGTGTAATACATCTCATTTTGATATGGAGGAGTTATGTCAACTTGTCAAAACAAGGATTGTTTTTCGGGGTAAAAAGCAACTCACAAGAGATGTACTGTTCCATAATCGACTTCATTTCAAATTTAAATCAGGTAAGATTGTGTTTAGGAGGAAGGGGTGCTGTCTGATTTTCTGCTTGATGCTACTGCTGTTCAAGCTTTTATATGGGGTCATTTTGGATACAATGATCTCATTTGCAAATGGCGTGTAGATTTAGTTGTTTGATGTCAGTCCATTGTGTTGAATGTTGTTTGATGTCAACCTAGACCACACCAATTGCGAATGGCCAACCAATTGAGAATGGAAAAAATTTAAAGCAGCCCCTGATCCACCATGTGACTCTCATGGATAGCTTCTCCATGACAAATAAGACTTGTCACAACTGACGGAACGTAATTCGGACCCATAGGTAGAGAGTTAAAGCCGAATACGCCTTAAACTTACTCAAAAAAGAACTTTTCGAGGAAGAAAATTCAAAACAGCCTCTGAACGACCATGTGACTCTCACGGATAGCTTTCCCATGATTTGTGACAACTGATGGAATGTAATTCGGACCCATAGGTTGGGTGTTAGAGCAGAATACGTCATAAACTTAGTCGAAAAATGGCGTTTCGAGGGCGAAAATTCAAAACAGCACCCTTACCATCATGTGGCTCACACAGATAGTTTCTTAATGACAAATAGGACTTGTGACAACTGATGGAATGTAATCCGGAGCCGTAGGTTGCGAGTTAGAGTGGAATACGAATTAAACTTACTCGAAAAAGGGCGTTTCGGGGGCAAAAATTCAAAACAGCCCCCGCATGACCGTGTGACTCTCATAGATAGCTTCCCATGACAAATAGGACTTGTGACAACTGACGAAATGTAATTCGGACCCGTAGGTTGGGTGTTAGAGCTGAATACGCCCTAAACTTAGTCGAAAAAGGGCGTTTCGAGGGTGAAAATTCAAAATAGCCCCCGAACCACATGTGGCTCACACGGATAGTTTTCCCATGACAAATAAGACTTGCAACAACAAACGGAATGTAATCCGGACCCGTAGGTTGGGAGTTAGAGTCAAATACACTCTAAACTTAGTCAACAAAGGGCGTTTCGGGGGCAAAAATTCAAAATAGCCCCCGAACCACCAGATAAATCTCACGAACAGCTTCCTTATGACAAATAAGACATGTGACAATTGACGGAATAATTTGGACCCATAGGTAGAGAGTTAGAGCCAAATACGCCTTAAACTTACTCGAAAAAAAGCTTTCCAAGGGCAAAAATTCATAACAGCCCCCGAACAACCATGTGACTCTCATGGATAGCTTCCCTATGAAAAAGAGGGCTTGTGACAACTGACGAAATGTAATCCCGACCCGTAAGTTGGGAGTTAGAGCCGAATACGCCCTAAACTTAGTCGAAAAGGGTGTTTCAGGGGCGAAAATTCAAAACAGCCCCCGAACCACCGTGTGACTCTCATGGGCAGCTTCCCCATGACAAATATGACTTGTGACAACTGACAGAATGTTATTCGGACCCGTAGGTTGGGAGTTAGAGCCGAATACGCCCAAAACTTAGTTGAAAAAGGGCGTTTTGGGGATGAAAATTCAAAACAGCCTCCCAACGACCATGTGACTCTCACGGATAGCTTCTCCATGAAAAATAGGACTTGTGAGAACTGACAGAATGTAATTCAGACCCATAGGTTGAGAGTTAGAGCCGAATACGCCCAAACTTAGTCGAAAAAGGGCGTTTCGAGGCAAAAATTCAAAACAACTCCCGAACCACCATGTGACTCTCATGGGTAGCTTCCCTATGACAAATAGGACTTGTGACACTTGACGGAATGCTATTCAGACTCGTAGGTTGGGAGTTAGAGCCGAATACGCCCAAAACTTACTCGGAAAAGGGCATTTCGGGGGCGAAAATTCAAAACAGCTCCCGAACCATTATGTGACTCTCACGGGCAGCTTCCCTATGACAAATAGGACTTGTGACAACTTATAGAATGTTATTCGGACTCGTAGGTTGGGAGTTAGAGCCGAATACGCCCAAAACTTACTTGGCAAAGGGCGTTTCGGGGCCAAAAATTTAAAACAGCCCCTGAACCACCGTGTGACTCTCACAGGCAGCTTTCCCATGACAAATATCACTTGTGACAACTGACGGAATGTTATTCGGACCCGTAGGTTGGGAGTTAGAGCCGAATATGCCCAAAACTTAGTCGAAAAAGGGCGTTTCAGGGGCGAAAATTCAAAACAACCCTTGAATGACTGTGTGGCTAACACAGAAAACTTCCCTATGTCAAATAGGACTTGTCACAACTAATGGAACATAATTCGGACCCGTAGGTAGAGAGTTAGAGCTGAATACGCCCAAAACTTAGTCAAAAAAGGCGTTTTGGAGGCGAAAATTCAAAACAACCCCCAAACCACTGTGTGACTCTCACGAGCAGCTTTCCCATGACAAATAGGACTTGTGACAACTGACGGAATGTTATTCGGACCCGTAGGTTTAGAGTTAGAGTCGAATACACCCAAAACTTACTCGGAAAAGGGTGTTTCGAGGGAAAAAATTCAAAACAGCCCCCGAACCACCGTGTGACTCTCACGGGCAGCTTCCCCATGACAAATAGGACTTGTGACAACTGACGGAATGTTATTCGGACCCGTAGGTTGGGAGTTAGAGCTGAATACGCCCAAAACTTACTCGGCAAATGGCGTTTCGGGGGCGAAAATTCAAAACAGTCCCCGAACCACTGTGTGACTCTCACAGGCAGCTTCTCCATGAAAAATATGACTTGTGACAACTAACAGAATGTTATTCGGACCTGTAGGTTGGGAGTTGGAGCTGAATACGCCCAAAACTTAGTCGAAAAAGGGCATTTCGAGGGCGAAAATTCAAAACAGCCCTTGAATGACCATGTGGCTGACACAGACAACTTCCCCATGTCAAATAGGACTTGTCACAACTGACAGAACGTAATTTGGACGCGTAGGTAGAGAGTTAGAGCCGAATACGCCCAAAACTTAGTCGAAAAAGGACGTTTCGGGGGTGAGAATTCAAAACAACCCCCGAACCACCATGTGACTCTCACGGGCAGCTTCCCCATGACAAATAGGACTTATGACAACTGGCGGAATGTTATTCGGACCCGTAGGTTTAGAGTTAGAGCCGAATACACCCAAAACTTACTCGAAAAAAGGGCATTTCGGGGGCGAAAATTCAAAATAGCTAAATACGCCTTGTTATATTATATTAATTTATTGAATGTACACAACTGTGTTATATTATATTTAAGCTTTCATACAAGTATCAAACTCTGAATGGTGTTTTTGAGGCCTTGTGCTTCATGAGATATCAGGTATTCTTTCTTTGATGAACCGTTTACAGGTGTCTCAACATACATTTGTATGTATTTCCTTTTGTGATTAAACTTTATTTTCGTTATTATTTTTCTCACATGTTCTAATATCCTGAATGAAATGGCACTGTCAGACATTAATAAGTAGGGATAGTTTTATATCCAATCGAATGATTCAAGTGCCTTTTGCAAACAATTAATGAGGAAGTTGGTAAAAAGAATACTTTCTGTTCACATTGAGCTTTGATATTGGTTTAGCCACAAAATTTGGATACATGTTGCATACAAATAGAAGATTGTTACATTAGCTTTATGTTAGTAATGACAGATTTAGTAATGATTGTTCTGTATTTAACAATGTTCCTTATAACAAAAGACTTTAGAAAGACGGATAATTGATTCATCATGGAAGGTTGCTTCTTTGATATGTTATTTGTCACTTGTTGCCAAATTCATTCATGAAGTTGGGCATTTATGGGTCCAATTCTAATTTTTTTATTTTTTTTGTTTTTTGTAGATGACTTTGTTACATAGACTTTCAAAGTAATATTTTGGTGTATGGAGAAGAAATTTTACTTTTGTATAAAACTAATATAATACTTTTGTTGTCCATGGCTTTTGTGCAATTCACTATTACTGATATAGAAAACTTTTGGCAGCCAACAGATAATTACTGACATGGTACATAGATCACCTTTTGTCACCGTACATATATATGATTTTTTGTCGTGGTACATAGATGTACTTTTGTTTTGTTACATACATCACCTTTTGTCGTGGTACAAATTACGATAGTAATTTGTACCATGCCAAATGGTCATTTCACATGGTAGTAAATGTAATTTTTGTATATGGAGGGCTTTGATTTTTTGTATAATTCTATATTTTGTATGGAATTATTATTTTAGTTTGGACAATAGTTGGTATGTAATTTGACAGTTAAAGTTTTTTTATTTTTTATATACGAATGCAGATTGTGGAATGATTGATAGTATATGTATCATTTTATTTATATACGTATTACAGGTTGCATGGAATACCGACAGGTTATGGAGAAATTATAATATTTGTAATTAAAACATAATATCATGTTTTTGGCAACTAATAGTTTTGTAGCAAAAAATAAAAATAAAAATAAAAATAAATAAAACATTTGGTGACTAAATGTTTAGTAACCAAAAGAAAATCAAACATTTGGCGACTAAAAGTTTTGTAGCCAAAACAAAATCAAACATTTGGCGACTAAGATATTTCATAAATAAAAACAAAAGCTGAAGAATTAAAACACTTTTGCCGACTAAAATTTTAGTAGCCAAAAATGTGTGAGTTTAGGCGACTAAATTTTTAGTCGCCAAAACAAAAACTATTTGCTGACTAAAATTTTAGTAGCCATAAATGTGGGAGTTTAGGTGACTAAATTTTTAGTAGCCAAAACAAAAACTATTTGCCGACTAAAATTTTAGTAGCCACAAAAATTTGACTTTAGGCGACTAAAATTTTAGTAGCCAAAACACTAGTATTTACTTTAGGCGACTAATATATTTAATAGCTAAAAACATTTTCCGCGACTAAATATTTGGTCATTAACAATAATTGAGGCTTTTGGTGACAAAAAAATTGGTCGCCGAAAATGTATTATTTAATTTTTTTTCCAACCTTTTGGCGACTAAATATTTAGTCGGCAAATGAATACATTTGGCGACTAACATAAGTTTAGTCGCCAATTAGCTTTCCCGACTACTCTTCGGCTATTAATTCTGTGACCAAAAAATTTAGTCGGTAAAAGCCTTCGGCAACTAAAAATTTAGTCGTCAAAAGTGAAAATTCTTGTAGTGGTATGATTCATTAGTAAAAGTTATGACATTTTGTTAATCTTATTATGATTGTGGAGAAAAAAGTTGGGGTTATGATTCATTAGTAAAAGTTATGATTTGTACTATCAAAAGTTATGATTTGTCGTGGTGAATCATAATAAAAAAATGTTACGATTCAAATGTTATGATAATTAATTACCAATAACTATATTTGTTATGAGTTGCCATTATATTGTTATAATTTATAGTGTCTTTGTTATGACACTTTGGTGAATATTATGACATTGTTATGATTCATTGTAGTATTGTTATGATATTTGAAAAAAAGTGATGATTCTTTCTGTAACCTGTTACATGACCGGCTTAGTAGGTCACTTTTTATGATGTGGCACGATATGGACCACACAATAAGTGCATATCATATGCCCTTTTATAAGGTGTACATTGTAGACTTTCCCTTTTTTTTAAATAGAATATCATATGATTTATAGTTCTCTTATTTATGGAATGGATGCAATTAGATATTTTTACATTGTCTGAACACAAAACGTAATGAAAATAATATTAACCAAGTGCAACTACGGTTAAAGAGTAATAATGTTAAACAAGTATCTAAAAAGAAATAATAATATTAACTAGTATTTCAATCCATCCACATAATCACAACATACCCGTCTCCTTGCACATAATCCAAAAAGTACATAATCTAAAAATAATAATAATATTTGTCTCCATATACATCCACCAATACCATCAACAACTACTTGTGCTAACATTATGAACTATTATCAACTATGTGACTGGCGAGTGTAATGTGCTCCAAAACGATGTGCAGTGGAAGAGCTGGGTGCAGACCAACTCTGAGTAGATGTGCTGGGCGTAGCTTCAGTAATGTGTTGATCTTGAGAAGCTGTAGCACCTGTATCTTTCAAAGCTTTTGGGGAAGTGTATTCGAATCCTTTATTTTTATTTTGAAAATTTTTGGTGTTGTTGTACGTTGGTTTTGGAGGAGTATAATTCGATTTAAACTTGTTGGATTTGGTTGTTCCCACTTATTCTTGTCAAAAGTTCCTTGGAGACTTAGAAATTCTATTCTAAGGTCGATACCAGCCTTCCTAAGGGTCGACCCTTACCTGTTGGTGAAGTTTCTGAGAGTGTTGCTGGAAAATAGGGTAGACACTAGATTGGAGAGGGTCGACTCTCTTATGTCTGTGTGTTAGTTGCTGGAAGATAGGATAGACACCAAACTGGGAGAAGGTTAACCCTCTTATGTCTATGTGTTAGTTGCTGGAAGATAGGGTAAACACTAGACTGGGAGAGGGTCGACCCTCTTATGTCTGTGTGTTGGTTGCTAGAAGATAGGGTCGACCCCGTCCTGTCTAAGGGTCGACCCCTGCGTGTTTTTTTCCAGATTTTTAAGGTCCAAATGGGCCCTATCTAAGGGGGTTTTTGAGCCCATTATTTTATTTGACCTTAGGGCTTTTCCTCACTACTATAAATAGGCCCAAACCATTTTTCTCCCATGATTTTCCTTGTTTTTTCCTCTTAAACCATGATTTCTCTTTTCTCTCTTTAAAACCCAAACTTTTTCACTTAAATCTCTAGATCTACTCACCTAGAGTGATCTTTTCACCTTGCTCTTTTGAGATAAAGTGTAGAGCTTGTCAAGGGCTTCGTTTTGATTGGGGCAAAACGTGGTTTCGTCGCCATCGACTTTTGAGCTTTTTCTTCTCTCTCTCATCTAAGCTTGAGGTAGGGATATTCTACTCTTTAATATGAGCTTTAACCTAGATATTTGTCATTTCGTATAAATGGTGGGGTTTGGGAAGATTTTGGTAAAAGTTAAGGTTTGGGTTCTAAACTAAAGGGGGTTTTTCATTTTGATTTACAAAGTAACCTTGGGGGTTTGTGTATGAGGTTCTTTATTGCTGAAGTAGTGAAATTGGGACTTATGGGTTAATATTTTGAAAAAAAGGGAAATTTTGCCCTAAGTTGAGTTGAAATAACTATTTATGTAAATAATGAAATTGGTTTGGGAATTATAAAATTGGGGGAAATGTGATTGAATGGTGTAGTTTGGTTTGATAAATCACACACTTATGGAATTTGATAAATTATCTGTTGATAAATTTATTTATCTGTTTAGATATATTTATTTTGGACTATCAGTAGAGGATAACTATGATTGTTGTAGAAACTGCATGAGAATTAGGATGATTGAAACTAATCAATTAAATTATGTCATTGAATATGATGGTTTGATTAAACCATTGAATATGTGTTTTGATTAGTCATTGTATATGACAAAGTGTTTGAATACATTGTATATGTATCTTTGTTTGGGAGGAGATAGGGGATGTACTCTATTGTTTGGAAGGAGATAGGGGATGGACTCCATTGATAATTAAGTTGGTTAGAGTGTCCAGGGTGAAAGTCCCGAAATCTTATATATTTATGGGTGCCGGTTCCTTCGGACGTGGTTCCATAAAATGGCAAGAAATAGAAGTGTTGGATTTGATGAATGTATTGAATTGTGAACCATTGAGTTGTAGTCTCATATTGGTTGCTTGATAATAATGAATTTGGCTAATTGATTTACCCGAAATGGTAGAATGGAAATGAATTGAGATATTGGTTATCTATATTGAATGACCTTGAAAAGAATATGTGTTGGTTAAGAATGTTGCACATTTATCTGATGCTCATATTTTAGTTAATTCTCATGTATGGTTTAGCATATCTTTACTGGGCTTTGGCTCACCCTACTTAGGAAACCATTTTCAAGTACATGTGACATGCCACCTCCAAGGACATAGCTTGGGAGGCTTAAAGGCTAAAGGCTCTACTTTTGTGATTTCTTTTTTGTGTTTATATGTCTTCTTTTAAGCCGAGGGCTTTAATTATAAAGAGTTTCCGACTCTCTCTTTTGTTGTAACCAAGTGATTACTTGGAAAGATGTAAGCCCATAGGGCATTTATTTTGTTGTTCTAAACTAAAGTTATATGCTATGGTTTCAAGATGGATATTTATGAAAGTGTAATGCATGTAATATCTTTTGTAATATTAACTCTGATGAATGAAAGTATAACATTTCTATTATGTCTCTAGAGCTTATGAATGGTTGATTTGTATAATATTTTGAGGGCGTTACAGAAGCTATTCAATTGCATCAATTGCGTAGTAAAGCCTATCAGGATGTTGAACACTATCCTCACAGCCAGCCTCAACGAGAGGATGAGTAATCTGATATATCTGTGACATATGCTGCATTACGAGAACAAATACAACATTATGTAAAAAAAAAGTACCTGTGCATCTGGGCTAGGATACTAATAATGATGAATATTTGGGTCCACTTGAGTACGACGAACTGGGTTTTGAACATACATATGGGTAATGGTTTGGTGCCAATCCATGTAACCAGGAACACAATCCCAAGGTTGCCATACCGGTGTACTCATCTTCCGATCAGATAATATATGGTTGTCCCATGCCTCCCAAATGATGTCCAAATATGCATGGAGTTGTGGCTCCTCGAGAGGCACGCATAGGGCTAAGTGGTGGATTAGGGATTGTCTGCACTCTACCAAACTGTCTCAAAACTCTATCAAGGTGATATAGTTCAACTACTTCCAAACAATAGGCAACTGTGGTAGAACGTAACTGGGTGACATGAATGGACATCTCTGCAACTCTCGTATGGGTCCTAAATAACCTACAAACAATAACAACTGTAAGAAATGGCAACAGTAATTTTTGTATGATAGAGTTTCAAATTTTGATGGACTTTCTAACTTACATCATGTACACCCAACCTATCAAGCTTCTCTCGAAAAGCCTACAGCTATATCTTTTCACCAGACTCTCTCCGAGAAGTTTAACTGTAAACATGTGGCATGTCTCGAGTGCAATTCTTATTCAAGTGTGGTCAGAATCCACGAAAGTGCTCATAAATCCATCTCTCAAGAAGTGTCATGTAACCGGCTATTTGTTTCACGCTAGACCTGCTAGCGTACCCCATTTGTCTATATAAGTATGCCAATGCAGCAGCACCCCAAGCATATGAAGATACAGTCGTCAAATCGGACAACAAACTCAAATAAACAACGGGGACCCTAGTACCAATCTTGTCACTGAAAAGTGTACAACCCAACAAAAATAACAAATATGCTCCACCTGCACATGCAATTCTTTCCATTGAATCATTGTATGTGACATTATGAAAGTGTGTCCTCAACCACTCAAGCCTCACTGAATTGCCTCTAGCACTGCACATCTCATGTCTGACCTCTTGCTCATCAATTTCCAAGGTATTAACTACTAATGCAATGGCCTGCCTTTCTGACAACTTATGCACACTAATAAATTTTCCTACAATGGGAAGCCCTAGGATAGTGGCGACATCGTCCAATGTGATAGTCATCTCTCCAATAGTCAAATGGAAGGTGTTTGTCTCCGGTTGCCATCTTTCAATAAAATTGGACACCACAATTTTGTTGACAAAGTGGTACATGCAACGAGCTAATTGTGCAAGTCTTGACATCTCCACAATGTTTACAAATGTAGCGTTGTTTCCTTGTTCCGACCACGGCCACGAACGAATCTTAGACGAGTGATTATGACACTCCAAGGGCCCCTTTTCATCAGCACCATTCCAAATAGCTGCGATAACATGACTTTTAAAACTTTTAAGGATTGATGGATCAGTTGGCCCTCCTAGAAATGGCTGAGTAAGGATATCTTCATCAACAATGTCAACATCATCACCGGTAGGGTCATCATCCATAGCAATATCATCCATAACTAGTGCATGATGTATAGGATTATCATCCATGGCAATGTGCGTGTCATCATCATGCACTCGAGCACATCCACGTCTAGTGACTAACTCCATTAATCTTCGTTTTTGTTTTTGTTTTTTACTTGGGTGTTGTTTGATAAGATTGTCAAACAAAAATTGTTTCTTTCCTACTGTCCAACCTTTCATTTAGTTTCTTTCCGTGTTTTCTACAATCAACTCCATTCTTTCAAAGATACTTACATAAATACACACAAATATACAAAATCAATCATAGCTAAATTATGATCAAATTGCAAAGGACGATAAAACTAAACCTTAAGCAACAACAATCGTTAACAATAACAAACTGCCACACACACAAAAAAAAACTTTTCTTAACCATATTGGAAACCAGATCAATAAAATGAAGATATTAATAGATAGAAGAAGCTAGAGAGAGAGAGAGAGAGTGGAGATGAAAGTGAAGTGGAACGAACCCTCCGTCCATCCTGAAGTCCTCGTCGGCCATTTTTCCAAACCTGATTGTTCTTCTCTCTCTCGCTCGCTCGCTAGTCGAATTACGAAACCAATTTCCTATTTTTCCATAAGTCGCTTTTTATAACTAGGACTGGCTGGATATTTCTAGAGCGACTCGCAATTCTGCCCAAATTTACTAGGTTATTTGGAAAATGCCAAATAAATATATTTTTTAATTTTTTATACAGAAAAAAAAAGAAAAATAAAAATAAAAAGTGAAAAAGTTATGGTAACACTTCTCACAATTGATTTTTTTGTAAAGAAATTATTTTAATTAAAAAATTAAAAAATCACTAATAAATTATAAAGTTAAAAATTAATAATAATTTTAACTAATATAAAAAGTTAAAAAAATAATTTTATTCATTTCACTTCTTATACATTTTTTCATAAAAATTAAAAAAATGTTTCTAAACTAATTAATTTTTCTTACCTCATATTTCAATCAAAGAGTCAAAATGTCAATCAAAAAATGTTTCCCAAATGATACTTTAGTTAAGAGAAATTTTATTTCCACACACTTGATTACCTCAGGGCACACACTTAATGAAAAATTAATTTAATGACAATTATATCCTAAATAGAAATTACTATAATAGACATCCATCAACACCCATAATATGATATAGAAAAATTCTTTGTGCACATCTTTTAGAAACAAAAATATCTCAATATACACATTTTGAATGAAAACAATTAAACCCTAATTTTTCTATTGTGGTCACTTTGCTTGTTATACACTCTACTCCTATATTGCTTGCAAAGAGCAATACTCTGAAAACATCTCTCATATTGCTTTAACCTTTAGGTTTGTACTTGATTGTTTACATCGTATAATTATTCGTATAGCGATTCAGGTTTTACCCCGACTTTTATTGTGTTCCGAACTCGGGTTCCGTGGTTGTATGTTGTTGTCTATGTCTTGTTTTCCTCCCTTTAATTCTTTGAATTTGAGTTTTGGGTCTTGTTGGGCGTGTTTGGAACAGGTTAGTTGTCTTTTGGTGCAAATGGTTGCTGCCCAGGTTTTGGCTTCCTCGCTCGAGCGAGGCTTTTTGCGCTCGAGCGAGCCTTAGGTATTTGCTTCTTCGCTCGAGCGAGGGTTCTTGCGCTTGAGCGAGGATTAAGAGTCCTCAGGTTTCTTTCTTAGACACAGCTTTTGCCTAAGCGAGAACTTTTGCGCTCGAACGAGACGTGTGTTCTTTGTTCCTTTGCTCGAGCGAGAACTCTTGCGCTCGAGCGTGCATCTACATTGGTGGCAGACCTGAAGCTTTGCATTGTGCACTTGAGCAACGCTTCTTGCGCTCGAGTGAAGCCACTTGTTATGTCTGGTCACTCGAGCGACAACTCCTTCGCTCGAGCGAGCCTCGCATATATTAGTTCGCAGCATTGTGATTTTATATCACTTTTTGACCTTTTCTTCACTCAAAACCCTAATCTGGCTGCCTTTCTCTCTCTAAAACACTCTTTCTCTCTTCAAATACTCCATGATTTAGGGTCTTTCTACCCTACTCCCTTTGTTAAAAAGGTAGAGTTTGGCGTGGGCTTCTTTTTGATCCAAAAAAGTTCAAGTTTGGGGCATCTTCAAGTTTCTCCTTCTTCCTCTTTGAGCTTCTCCATTTAAGGTAGGGATGTTCTACTCTTTATTATGAGTTTTAACCTAGATGTGTGTCATCTTTGCATAAATGGTGGAGTTGGGAAGTTTAGGTGAAGTTAGGGTTTGGGATTGAATTTGTAAAAAGGGGTTTTCTACTTTGGACTCCATATGTGTATGTGAGGTCTTGTAAATGGGGTTGTTTATGTATAATGGATGAAATTTAGCCTTGGGTGCAATATTTAGGAAAAGGGGAAAAATGCCCTAGTTTGAATTAAATAAACTATGTTGTATAAATAATGAAATCAATGTGGAAATATGAAATTGGTTTGAGAATTATGAAATTGGGAGAATATGTGATTAAATGGTGTAGTTGGGTTGATAAATCACTCACCTATGGAAAATTTGATAAATTATCTATTGATTGATTTATTTATCTGTTTAGAAATATCTATTTTGGGCTATCAGTGGAAGATATCTGTGATTGTTGTAGAAAATGAATAAGGATTAGGAAAAAATTGAAACTAATCAATTAAATTATGTCATTGAATATGAAGGTTTGAGTAAACCATTGAATATCTGAATTGATGAGTCATTGTATATGACAACGTGCTTAAATACATTGTATATGTATCATTGTTTGGGAGGAAATAGGGGATGGACTCCATTGAGAATTAAGTTGGCCGAAGTGTCCAGGGTAAAAGTCCCGAAATCTTATTTATTTATGGGTGTCGGTTCCCTCGGACGTAGTTTCGTAAAATGGCAAGAAATAGAAGTGTTGGATTGATGAATGCATTGAATTGTGAACTAGTGAGTTGAAATTTCATTTTGGTTGTTTTGATAATTATGAACTTGGTAAATGGATTTACCCAAAAAGGATGATTGGAAATGAATTGAGACATGGATATGTAAATTGAATGGTCATGGAAATAATATGTGTCGATTAACAAATATCCCACATTTATCTGATGCTTATGTCTTAGTTATTTCTCATATATTGTGTAGCATATCTCTACTGGGCTTTGGCTTACCCTACTTGGGACACCATTTTCAAGTATAGGTGACATGCCGCCTCCAAGGGCATAGTTTGAGAGGTTTAGTGGCTGAAGGCTCCATTTTTGCTATTTCTTTTTGTGTTTGATGTTTTCCTTTTAAGCCGAGGGCTTTACTTGTATAGAGACTAGACTCTTCTTTTGTTGTAACCAAGTGATAACTTGGAAAGATGTAAGCCCGTAGGATATTTATTTTGTTATTATCAATTAGAGTTACATGCTATAGTTTCAAGAAGAATATTTATGAAAGTGTAATGCATGTAATATCTTTTGTAATATAGACCTTGATGAATGAAAATGCAGCATTTCTATTATGCTTATGGATCTTATGAATGGTTGATTTGTATGATATTTTGAGGGCGTTACAATTAGTTCCACAATTTTTACTTGATTTTGATATGAAAGAGTTGCAAACTTATAGAAGTTCAAACTCAAGCAATGGTGACAGCAAAATCAGTGATAAAAAAGTAAAATCGTGTAGAAATTTTTTATTTTTTTGCGTTTTTTAGTCGGAGATTTAGTGTTGAATTTTATGAATATATTCGAAAATCAACTTCTGAAATAACATTTATATTTCGATACAAAAGTACCAAATTTTTTTATATTTTTTGACACTTCAATTGTCAGTTTTTAATTTATTTTGGTACTCAAGTGCCGAATATTATTAATTTTTCGGCTATATAGTGCCGAATTTGTTTATTATTTTTGTTTTTTCAGTGCCAATCTTTTTTTATATTTTCGGATTTATAGTGCCGAATTTTTTTTTTTTTTTTCAGCTTTGTAAAACCGAATGAAATTTTTTCCCTCCCTTTTTAGATGACTGCACTAAAGAAACTGAGGTTCGATCAGATATTATGGTGGATTGTACTAATCATTTTACAGCTAAACAGGTAACTTTTAACATGAAATTCGTAAGTTCATAATTTTTATTAGTTAGTTTGTTTAGTTTGTTCTTATGAAAGTTGTGTGACATTATATTTAGGTTTTCGACAACAAAGATGAATTGCTCACTTGGGTACATGACATTAGAAGGATAAATGGCTTTGTTATTATTATAAGGACGTCGGACTATGGTGGCGGTCGTAAGAGACCAAGAATTTATCTTGCTTGTGAGCGGAGTGGGAAGTATAAAGCGTGTAAAAAGTTGAAAAATGGCTCAAAAGACTTATTGAGACAAACTGGTACGAAGAAGTGCGAATGTCCATTTGATTTGAGGGCATACAAGTCGAAAACAAACAGTGAATGGACATTGAATGTTGTTTGCGGGTTGCATAATCATCCAGCTACGGAGCATCTCCAAGGACATTTATATGCAGGGAGATTATCAACTAATGAAAAGTCGCTGTTAATAGATATGTCAAAGAGCCTAGTAAGACCAAAAGAGATACTCAGTACACTCAAACAGAGAGATGCCCTTAATATGAGCACAATAAAGACAGTTTACAATGTATGACATCGATGTAGGGTTCTACAAAAAGTTGGTAGATCCCAAATGCAACAACTGCTAGGTGAATTAGCGAAACATAAGTACATTGAGCGTCATCAATGTGAGGAACGCTCTATGACTGTTACGGACTTGTTTTGGGCACATCCAATGAGTTTAGATTTGCTTCGTACATTTCCTCATGTGTTGATTATGGATTGCACATATAAGAAGAATAAATATCGACTTCTTCTTCTTGAAATTGTGGGAGTGATATCAACTTATATGACATTCTCCATGGCTATCGCATACTTGCAAACTGAGCAGATTGATAATTATGCATGGGCATTACAAACATTGCGTGATCTTATGGATGACAGTGTTTTACTTGAAGTCATTGTCACAGACAGAGAGCTTGCTTTGATGAATGCCATTAACAACACCTTTCTGAATGCTCAACATTTGTTATGTCATTGGCATATTAACAAGAATGTATTGATGAAATGCAAGAAAATGTTTGTGACAAAATAAAAATAGGACAAGTTTAACACTGTATGTAATTATTTGGTATTGTCATCGACTGAAGAGGAATACAATGATCACCTTGCAATACTGCATAAGGAATTCAGTAACTATTCGGAGGCAATCAAGTATGTTACTGTGAGTTGGTTGAATATGTATAAAGAAAAATTCGTTGCGGTACATACAGACATACGTATGCATTTTGGCAATGTTACAACCAATCGGTAAGATTTGTTTTTTTTCCTTAATTTATTATAAATCATATTGTTACTTTTAATTATTATGCTTGACTATTTTTGTTTACATCCATATGAACAGGGTTGAGAGTGCTCATGCTAGATTAAAGAAGCAATTAGGTTCAAGTCAAACGACATTTGAGATTTCATTTGAAAAAATACATTGTCTACTTGAGTTGCAGCACATTCAAGTTAAATCATCATTCGAGAAGAGTTTGACAACTGTGCAACATCAATTCAAATCTTCTCAATTCAGAGAGCTTTGAGGTAATGTGTCTATTTGTGCATTGGAGTACGTGTTGGTAGAGAGTAAGAGAGAAAATTCAGTTACAATTGATGTTGCAGCATGTGGGTGTGTTCTTAGGCGCACACATGGTTTACCTTGTGCTCACGAGATTGCAGATTACATGAGATAAGGTTGTTCTATTCCACTCAGTAACACACATGTACATTGGATGCGACTTACTATATGTGTGCATAATCCGAAGGTTGAGAAATTAAAATTGACTTGTATCCCAGAACTTGAGATGATTTTGAAGCGGTTCAATGAGTCTGATATTGCCACGCAATTGGATATGTTAAAGAAGTTGAGGGAAATTGCAAATCTAGCGAGCACTTTTCTTATTGAGCCTGGTGTGAAACCTAATCCACGTCGAAGACATAAGAAAATTAATACATCTTGTCGTCGTGACCCATGTGCATTTGAGTTGGTTGATGATGGCCATGATAGCCAGAGCACATTAGCTTCCTGTCAGTCAAAGAAAAAGAGGGCTTTGAAAGTGCTTGAGAAGAAGCGAAATGTGAAGACAAAGACATATCGTACAAGAACAAGTTTACCAAGTGCATATGTTGGTGACTTCCCGCCTATGTTAATACCAGTCATAAAGTTGATGAAGGATGTAGATGGTGATGTGAATTTTGGTTTTAGAGCTATTGTGGGTTTACTTGGTCTTGGAGAGAATAACTGGGTGCAAGTGAGGCGTGATCTGCTACTTGAATTGAATAATCACATAGATGAATACGTAGCACTATACCACTCCCTTTCATATTTTGAAGATAGCCCAGGCTTTAATCGTTGGATGACTATGCCTGACATGGGACATCTTATTGCATCATTTTGTAATGTAGTCTTGTACCACTTGTCGTTGCAATAGTGCCTCACATTCTTACCTTTGAGATCACCGCCAGTAACCCTAGCTGATCATCGCGAGATTACCATTAGATTTGTCAATGGAAATCATTTTGTGCAGGTATAAATTATGAAAACAACCGAACATTGTTGTTTAATATTTGTGTAATTGCAAATTTGATGGATTTGGTAAAGATATGTAATGTTTTGGATGTCTGTGCAGGTATGTTTCGAAGCCAGTCATCCAGTTCCTTTCATTGCTGTGCTTTGGCGAGTTCACCATCACCCTTGTGCATTAGAATGAAAGAATGCATATGTTAGCCGCATTAAAAAATTCAAAGACAACATAGGACCTAATGTAGCTACTCGAGAGACCTTTGATGTAGTTGACATAGATTAATGTATTAGACAATAGTCATGAGAGGTTTAAGACGTTAGTTTTATGATTTAATAGCATGAGGTAACGAGATGGATTTCATTTTGCCATTGGATTTTGTAATGGTCATTTTTTTAAATAGAATATCATATGATTTATAGTTCTCTTATTTATGGAATGGATGCAATTGGATATTTTTACATTGTCTGAACACAAAACGTAATGAAAATAATATTAACCAAGTGTAACTACTATTAAAGAGTAATAATATTAAACAAGTATCTAAAAAGAAATAATAATATTAACTAGTATTTCAATCCATCCACATAATCACAACATACCCGTCTCCTTGCACATAATCCAAAAAGTACATAATCTAAAAATAATAATAATATTTGTCTCCATATACATCCACCAACACCATCAACAACTACTTGTGCTAACATTATGAACTATTATCAACTATGTGATCGGCGAGTGTAATGTGCTCCAAAACAATGTGCAGTGGAAGAGTTGGGTGTAGACCGACCCAGAGTAGATGTGCTGGGTGCAGCTTCAGTAATGTGTTGATCTTGAAGAAGTTATTCAATTGCATCAATTACGTAGTAAAGCCTATCAGGATGTTAAACACTGTCCTCATAGCCAGCCTCAATGAAAGGATGAGCAATCTAATATATTTGTGACATACATTGCATTACGAGAACAAATACAACATTATGTACAAACCTATAATAGTTTACATAAATAATTTGTAATGTAAATGAAAAAAAAAAAAAGTACCTGCGCGTCTGGGCTAGGATACTGATAATGACAAATATTTGAGTCCACTTAAGAACGACGCACTGGGTTTTGAACATACATATGGGTAATGGTTTGGTACCAATCCATGTAACCAGGAACACGAGCCCAAGGTTGCCGTACTGGTGTACTCTTTCTCCGATCAGATAACACATGGCTGTCCCATGCCTCTCAAATGATGTCCAAGTATGCATACATAACATTGTAGCATGGAGTTGTGGCTCCTCGAGAGGCACACATAGGGCCAAGTGGTGGATTAGGGATTGTCTGCACTCTACCAAACTGTCTCAAAACTCTATCAGGGTGATATGGTTAAACTACTTTCAAACACTTTAGGCAACCGTGGTATAACGTAACTAGGTGACACAGATGGACATCTCTGCAACTTTCATATGGGTCCCAAATAACCTACAAACAATAACAACTGTAAGAAATGGCAACTGTAATTTTTGTATGATATAGAGTTTCAAATTTTGATGGACTTTCTAACTTACATCTTGTACACCCAACCTATCAAGCTCCTTTTGAAAAGCCTACAACTATGTCTTTTCACTAGACTCTCTCTGAGAAGTCCAACGGTAAACATGTGGCATGTCTCGAGTATAATTTATATTCAAGTGTGGTCGGAATCCACGAAAGTGCTCATAAATCCATCCCTCAAGAAGTGTCATGTAACCGGCTATTTGTTTCACGTCAGACCTACTAGCGTACCCCATCTATCTATATAAGTATGCCAATGCAGCAGCACCTAAAGCATATGAAGATACAGTCGTCAAATCGGACAACAAACTCAAATAAACAACGGGGACCCTAGTACTAGTCTTGTCACTGAAAAGTGTACAACCCAACAAAAATAGCAAGTATGCTCTACCTACACATGCAATTCTTTCCATTGAATCATTGTCTGTGACATTATGAAAATGTGCCCTCAACCACTCAAGCCTCACTGAATTGCCTCTAGCACTACACATCTCATGTCTGACCTCTTACGCATCAATTTCCAAGGTATTAACTACTAATGCAATGGGCCGCCTTCCTGACAACATACGCACACTAATAAATTTGCCTACAATGGGAAGCCCTAGGATAGTGGCAACATCGTCCAATGTGATAGTCATCTCTCCAACAGTCAAATGGAAGGTGTTTGTCTCTGGTTGCCATCTCTCAACAAAACTTGACACTACAATTTTGTTGACAAAGCGGTACGTGCAACAAGCTAATTGTGCAAGTCCTAACATCTCCACAATATTTACAAATGTAGCGTTGTTTCCTCGTTCCCACCATAGCTACGAACGAATCTTAGACGAGTGATTATGACACTTCAAGGGTCTCCTTTCATCAGCACCATTCCAAATAGCTGTGGCAACATGACTTTTAAAACTTTTAAGGATTGATGGATCTGTTGGCCCTCTCGGAAATGGCTGAGTAAGGATATCTTCATCAACAATGTCAACATCATCACCAGTAAGGTCATCATCCATAGTAATATCATCCATAACTGGTGCATCATGTATAGGATCATCATCTATGGCAATGTGCGTGTCATCATCATGCACTCGAGCATGTCCACGTCTCTCTAATTCATGGAGTCTTTTGTTCGAAGCTATTACTAACCGACGTTCATTGGGATCGGCATCCATCTGCATAAGGAAAGTTGTTCTCATCAATCCAATATAATGAAACAGAATAAGCACTCCCAGAAAAGGATCACATCAATGTGGGTAATAAGTAGCCTAACCATGCCACTTTAATGAAATCTAATATGCAGTTATAGACCATTAAATTGACAATTTGGATGATGTGAAATTAACAAAATAAGTTAAAGACATAACTCTACTACTGATGAAAGAATGAGACTAGGATTTGTTGAAAAATTACAATGTAAACATGGATATAGTAAAACTATTTGTATTCTATACAAACCATTCACCAATTAGTTTGGTTGATGTTCACAACATGTGAAAAACATATTAACTTCACTTCGATGTAGACACCATATTTTTGACCGCCCTTAAGACTTAGGCGCTTTATTCCAAATACCCGATGATGAAAGTTACGCTGTGCAATCTTTTGAATTCTTAACAAAGAAATTTGGATTCAAGCTTTAATCCCAACCTTACACCCCATTTTGGCCAAACTATTTTAGACCTCAAAATCCTCCTTTCAAAATATTTTTTCAAATGTTTCTACGATTTTTCGAGGCTCACATTTTGTTTAAAATATTGCACTTTTCGGTAAACCGAGTAAGGACAAAGTGGAGATACATGGAAGGGAGGTGAACTCTTTTTAAAATCTTTAAAAACATCTTATTTATAGGTTTGGAGTTGGAGAAAATAGGAGGGGAGGGAAGAAAACTAGTTTAGGAAAAGGTTGAGCATCAAACGATTGAGAAAGAATGAGTAGCTTTCACTAAATTAGATATATCTCTTTGAACACTTAGAATTTAGATGTGAGGCCACCTTTATTGGAAATTAGACTTCCAGGGCTTCAATTTAGACTCAAGAATCACCTAAAATCGAGTCCGGATGAGGGAGATATGCCCGTTTGAAGTCAGGCCTAGATGCAGATTTTTGGACTCAGCCAGGTCCATTTAGAACCAGCCGTGCCTCATTTAGACCCAACCGGGGTGTGATAACCCTGTCCCGAATTATGTTAATTGGCCCTTATTATGCATATGATTACGTGTTTGATACGATTTTGTGTACTATTATGTGAAAATATGTGGTTTTGAATTTCTATCTATTCACCGTAGGGATATCTATTTGATTATCTGCTTTGGAAATTAAATTGAAGGCCTTATCGGCCACGGAACCCAAAATTAATTGTGCCATTGTGATTAGCGTAATTTTTAGAGCCTACGGTGAAATTTAATTGGAAATTGATTCAGATCAAATTAGATTGATTAATATTGATGATTTAGTGCCCAACTATTTAATATTATTAAATAATAGTCAGTGGGTTATGTTGTAAAGACTCTACATCCTCAAATTTCTTCCCTTAGTGCATTTTGGTTGATTTTTGGACTCAAAGAAGGAGAGAGGGTCGGCTAAGAGGGAGAGGGTGAAAGAAATTGAGAGTTTGATTTTGAAGGCTTGGAATTTGAAGGCCAACTCTAAATTGGACCATAAATTGAGAGAATTGAGCCTCTAGGTAAGCATTGATTCTTGAATTCATGAGTTTAATGTGTAATCTTGTGTGTTCAAGGGTTGTTTGTGATCAAGAGCATGATTTGAGTTCATTTTGTTGAAATTGAGGCTTGATATGTGCATGTATGTAATGAACTCCCATGAAATCACAAATCTAGCATGTAATTTGTGAAATTGTGAAAGATTGGTAGTGTAATCCCACATGCAAGCATGTCTTTGTTAAATTTTATGGGAATGAGCACTAATTGCATTATTTGAAGTGAATATGAAGTCAAAAAGGGCATGCATGTACAAATCATGGGAGTATAAGTCTTGAATGTTTGAATTTGAGCATGTTGGCGATGAGGTTGTGATATTTTGGGACATGCATGCAAATAAATTATGAAATTGAGCTTCAATATGTTGTAAATTATGCTTATACCATGTTAGTACATGTCTATGAGTAATTTGATGCATAACATGTATAAATTGTTGGTTGAAAGTCGAAATGAAGCTCAAGAACACAATTCTGGGTTTTCTAGAATTTTGAGGTCCGCCGGCGGGAACCCGCCGCCGAAGGAAATGCGTGCTCAAAGATTTTTGCAGATTTGATGTCCGCTCGAGCGGGGTAATTCACGCTCGAGCGGGGGAGCTATTTTGACAGGCCTTCCGCTCGAGCGCCCTATTTAACGCTTGAGCGTATTTTTGATGCAACCAGCACTTTTGCAGGCCTATAGGGCCCGCTGAAGGAAAGTCCACGCCGGCGGGGACCTGCTCAAATTTTGTTTACGCGTTATGTATTTCGTTTTCCGTTCTCTTTCACTTGCAAGCACTCTTAGGCATATGTTAAGCATTGTAAATGAGTTAAAGAGATAAGAATGAAGCCTAAAGAGGAATATGTGAATTAAGGAACGGATTGAATTGTTAGTGACCCTTTTGTGTTCATGAAATGTGTAGGTTCGAGCTCTAGGGCATCCACAAGCCGATCACTGTGAGTAATATCTGAAATGTATTATTGTCTGATTGCTTACTTCTACGTAAGTTTTGTAAAGTTCATTAATCTAAATGAATGGACCAAAGGTTGTTTTGGAATAAATGAATAGACCAAAGGTCGTTTTGGCATAAATGAGTGGACCAAAGGTCGTTTTGGCATAAATGAATGGACCGGAGGTCGTTTTGGCATAAATGAATGGACCAAAGGTCGTTTTGGCATAAATGAATGGACCGGAGGTCGCTTTGGCATAAATGAATGGACCAAAGGTCGTTTTGGCATAAATGAATGAACCGGAGGTCGTTTTGACATAAATGAATGGACCAAAGGTTGTTTTGATATAAATGAATGGACCAAAGGTCGTTTTGGCATAAACGAATGGACCGAAGGTCATTTTGACATGAATAAATGGACCGAAGGTTGTTTTGACACACATGAATGGGTCAAAGGCAGTTTTGACATGAATGAATGGGCCAGAGGCCGTTCTGTCGTGAATGAAAGTCTGAATGGGCCAAAGGCCAGTTTGTCATTTAAATGGGCCAAAGGCCAATTTGACACGAATGATAGTTTGACATAAATAATAATTTGACACGAATGATAGTTTGATATAAGTAATAGTTTGACACGAATAACAGTTCGATCTGAATAATAGAATGAATGGGCCAGAGACCGTTTTGACCTGACATGAATGAATGGGCCAGAGGCCGTTTTGACATGAACGAAAGTCTGAATGGGCCAAGGGCCAGCTTGCTATGGAAAGATAAATGAGCCAAAGGCCAGTATGTTTGGAACCACAGTCACTTGACCTAAATTATGTATATATATGTTAAATAGAAATATGAATTGGGCCCAAGGCCGTTTGGAGCATGTTGTTCTATATATCGTTTGTATAACTTCTGTATTTGATATTATTCACTGGGCTATCGCTCACGCTCATTCATGTGTTTGTAGGTGAGCCAAGAGAAGTCCAAACCCAGCCCCAGTGAAGTCTGTCAGGAACAACAAAGGTTTTGGAGAGTCAGCTCTTGTGTCTCACGTACGAGACCCGTCCTTGCCATTTTGTTATGTATTATATTTTGTCATGTGGGCGAGGACTTTGTGTATATCTGTATATAGTTGAGATGGGTTGACTTAGACTCGAATGATCCTGTTGTGCAGAACTTTTTGGTACTATGTTTTTGTTGTGAGTTATTAACGTACATATGTATGGTTTGTTTTGATGTGTATATAAGCACGGCTCTATGGACAAAGTTTTAAATTTCTGCTTCCGTTTGGCCCCTTTACTTTGATGAGTTATGTCTGTTTTGGTTTGAGGCCGTAGGTAATCTCAAGATTACTGGCCGATTATGTCCTTAACCCATAGGGGCGGGTGATGGTCATGACACGGGGTCTCAATGAAAAATTTTCTAGAGTTGTTTTTTAGGCCCGACCGTATGTTTTTGGGCCTGGCCGAGTCTCAATGGCGCCAAACAAACAGCTAGCGGGAATTTGCTAGTTGGCCTTTTTGAAGGTATTTTTGACCAAATTGACTCAAATTCTATAAATAGAGCCCCTGCATTCAAAATTAAGGGTTAGCAAAATTTTCCAAAAGCATTGAAGAGCTAAAAAGACCTCCTTCCATCTTCCTTCCTCCTTTGACCTTCAAACCTTCTTTAACTATATATACATAATACATACACCATTAGAGCTTATTCTTGAAGCTTTTTGCTAGAGTTTCAAACCATATTTCATAAACTTGAGGGTGTTTGGAATCAAGATTGATCAACAACCAAAGCTTACTCTCTTTAAGAGGTATAAGCTTATCACCCTTTTCCTTGCTTTCATTTCAATCTTTTTCTATCTTTTTCGTGTGTTTTTCTACTGTTTTGGATCCATTCCAAGTGTTGGAACCTGGGGTTGAAGAGTTACCAAAGGTAGAGAGGTTTAACACCCTTTCTTACACCTTATCCCATAGCTCGTACCCTTTGTTTTTGCACTATTTTGTTTGGTTTTCACACTGATTTTCAGAGTTTAAAAAGGTTGAAAAACATGGTTTAAAAATCTCAAAAGTGGAGGGGTTAGCCACCTCTCCTTGATTTTGCTTACTAGCTTTATATCTCTTGCTTTTGTCTATCTTTTTGTGCTCTTTAAACACACTTTTAGCCACTGTTTTTGGGCTATTTTGGGACTGTTCTTAGATTATTTTGGGGCTGAAATATGTGATTTAAATTGCAAAAAGTGGAGGGGTTAGCCATCACTCCTTAGGCTTAAAATCAAAAAAGCTAAGTCAAAAAAGCTAAGTAATGGAAAGGTAAGTCAAAAAAGCTAAAATTGGCTTAAAATCAATAAAACCAACATAAAGAAGATGAATAAAATTGGTTGGATTCGGCCAAACATTATGTCGAGTCCATCGCTTTGAGAATTGTCACTTATCAATTCATGATATTTTGACGAAACTTGAAGCGCGTCTATCTCCCTCTTTGAGCCTCCATGATGAGAAAGAGAGGTGGTCGTCTTCATTGCATTTATTAATTGTTTTGTCCAAAATGTGTTTGAAATCATTAAGCCATCAACTTGTGCCTATTGACAGTTTTGGACTCAAATTCACTCTTCCCTTGAGTTTTATGATAGAGGGGAGCAGAAGGGACAAAAATGGTTCAAAGTTGCTTTGTCTGTACTATTTTCACCCCAGAGCACAAAAACAGAGTTTTGCATGAAATTAGGGCACGACCGGCCCTATTTGGGCTCGACCGGGCTTCATTGGAGGCCGTCCAGGCTCCAATGTTTGGTAAACAAAGTGTTTTGCAAAAACAGAGGGCAGTGACTGAAAGTGAAACCGGGCAAATTCCAAGAAAGGCAAATAGAGTTGTTTCTGAAAGTCGTCATGTGCATGTCATCCTTGTGCTTCTTGGTTTTATCAAATATTGTGAATTAATGCTCTTATTATTGTAAATATTACTATTATTGCAATTTCATGTGTTGTTATTATGCTTAGTATCATCATCATACCTTTGTTATACCTTGAGCTAGATAGATAGTTGATTAGGAATTCATTTGAATATGTAATAAGTAGTTAGTTTAGTTCAATTTGTTCGTTGGGTGTTGTAATAATTAGTTTATTTCGGACATTTGGACACTCATTCGAACCCTCATGCATGAGGGCAAATATGTAATAATGGTGTATGTCTTTCAACCCTCATTTCTTTCTCCCTTTTATTTACCCGCTTATGATGATAGCATAAAGCATCACATTTACTTAGCATTCCCATGTTTTCATACACTCGTCTCATGTACATTTAGGTTCGGCACTCATCATACTAACCAATGTCACATTCAACTTCCTTAAATGAATACGTGATTTAATGAAATCATGTACCATACTAGTAGCCGAGCCTATTTTCTTGCATGATTGCATGTGTCGCATTAGTCGTTATGCATAAGTTAGGAGCATGCATGTTTTCTTATGCTCGACTTGCCTTGGAGTACTAGGTGAGCGTTTATTGCTTTAGCATCTTGCATTGAATGTTTGTGTTGCCATATCAAACATATTTTCCATGAGGCTAATTGCTTAAATGATGTACTTGTTTAAATGCCAATGGATGAAGGCAAATTGCCAAAATTGGGGATAAATTGATTAAATGTACGAACTCACATTTTCAAGTGATGCGTATTCAAACCAATTTTCAAACAAACACAAAATCAAATGTTCCAATTTTTGCAAATTGGTCTATACTTGTGTGCATCACATAGTAAAATAGCCTAATAATAGAACAAAAGCATATAATGTAAATAAAAATCACATCATGATTAGTAGAGGTCAATCTTTGATAGGGCGAGTGGGGTGCTCAATTCATGACATTCCCCTCTCGTACCTAAGTTCCCGAACCGAGACACTTTGGTGATGACTGATAAGTGGCCTTTGGCACGAGTCTCGGGTTTTCTAAATTTTTCAAAAATATTTAGGTGGTGACTTTGAAATGTGGCAAAGCAGTCCATTTTTGGCATTTGATTCAAAATTAATTTTCCAAAAGAATTGCCAGACTTGGACTCTTTTTATGTTTTCACTGTTTCACATCGCACCTGTCAAATCAGATTCAAAACCACGAGAGTCCGAACTGTAGGGCGAGTCGTATCCGAAAGGAGCACGAAAAGCAAGCTACATTCGGCCAATTTACCAAGGCAACATGGTCATTAATCAATACCAACATCATTTTTCAAACAATCAAAGGACTGCCCATAACTTGTCTTTGTACATGCTATTAATTGTAAATTTGTTGTAACTGTAAGTGTAGCTCGACTTTTTGGCTCCCCCTTTTGGAAGTCGAGATAAGCCTTACAGTATCAGACTCCCGCGGTTTTCAATCTGATCTCACAAGTGCAATGTGAAATAGATAATCACCAAAG
Organism: Camellia lanceoleosa; assembly: GCA_025200525.1. NCBI lineage: Eukaryota > Viridiplantae > Streptophyta > Magnoliopsida > Ericales > Theaceae > Camellia > Camellia lanceoleosa. The sequence goes on along the minus strand of CM045764.1, from coordinate 19,511,670 downwards.
AGTCCCAATCCGGCAAATCTTTTGGAAAATCAATTTTGAATCAAATTGCCAAAAATGGGCTGCTTTGCCAGATACAGAGTCGCAACCTAAATATTTTATTTTTGAGAAATTTAAGAAACCCATGACTCGTGCCAAAGGCCACGTGTCCGTCATCACTAAGATTTTCTCGGCTTAGGAACTTGGGTATGAGATGGGAAGGTCATGAATTGAGCACCCCCGATCAAAGATCGATTTCTACTAATCATGATATGAATCTTATGTACATTATATACTCTTGTTCCGGTTTATTAGGCTAGCATTACTATGTGATGTGCCCACACACAAGTATAGACTAAATTGTAAGAATTAGAATATCTCGATTCATATTTGTTTTGAAAATTGTTTCGAAATATGTACCACTTGAAAAAGTGATTGCATATGAACATTACTCAAATTATTCCAATTCAAGCAATTTAGCCTTCATCCACAGGCATTCAAGCAATTTAGCACTTAAGCAATTAGCCTCATGGCAAGCATGTTAAACATGGCAACAATCACATTCATATGGTATGCTAAAGCGAGTAAAGGCTTGCCTAGTACTCCAAGCCAAAAGAGAAATGAGTTAGAAAAATACATGATTCCTAACTATGTAATATGTTTAATGCAACACATACAATATGCAACTAATAGGCTCGGCTACTAATAAGGCATATGAATCAATTAAATAGCATGCGGTTTAAGCACGTATTCAAAGAAGTATTTAAACTAACAATGCAAATTAAAATGATGAACCGAGCCTCGGTGCATGCAATATAAATGGATGCAAAAATGAAGTATGCTAAACAAAACATGATGTCCCTAAACTAACCATCACAAGCTAGTAAATAAAAGGGAGAAAGGCGTGGAGTTGGAAGACATACAAATTATTACAACATTTCGCTCTCACAAAGGAGAGTCCGAATGAATAAACTAGCTAACTAACTAAACTAAGCTAATTATTACAAAAACAAATTAAATTAGCCAAACTACTTAACTAATTTAAAGAAACAAATTAATCAACTATTCTAGCTAACTAATTATTACAACACAAAATTAAATAACTAGTTAAACTAGCTAATTAATTACAACACTTTACAAAATTAATTAGCTATAACTAATTAAGCACAACAAATAACTAAGCTAAGTATTTAAACTAAACAGGCTCGATACATAAGGAATGCTCATGCACATGCTCGGTTTCCACCTCAAAAGGCCACTGTTTTGCTTTCAAAAGGCCTTTGTTGCACAGTAGAACACTTACACCTTTGTCCACTTCTAGAATAGCTCTGCTCTGCTCAAAAAACACACTGCTGAACTTTGCATTAGTGGCCAGCCAGCCAGGAGTGAAGGCCTGCCGGCCACTGCTTCACAATTCATTTTGTTGCAACAGAGAACAGACAGAGCATGCACAGGTTATTCTCAAGGGTTTGTGTGCACAATTCACCCCTTCTTATCATGAACAAATCAAAGAAGTAGCAAACTTGGTCCACAAACCATCAACTCAAACAATTTCATTACATGATGGGTTATGAACCAAAGTGTGCAATTTCAATAAATGCAACAAAATAAGACTTTAAACCTCCTCCCTTTCATGAATTGATCAAGGGAAGTGGTGACCTTGGAACCTCGAATCATTTCATCACTAATGAGTATGAAATGCCTCAAGCTTCCATGTATTCAATTAACGTCCGATTGAACACAAAACCAAATTCTTATCTTGCACCATTTTAGTCCCATTAATTACTTCATTTTTGAATTGCCAACCATCATTTAATTCATTGAGTCCAAAGGTAAGTTTAAGGTCCTCTAATAGAAAGAGGGCTCAAACCAAGAGTTGTTTTAGGCATGAAAGAGATATCATACCATTGGTAATGAACCCTTTAAGGGATTAAACCATTAGGCATGACACCTCAATCTCATGCTTAAACAAATAAGTAGTTTGAAACCACTTTCAAAGAAAAACAAAAGCCAAGAAAAGAGGGAGGTTGCAGAGGTGATTAAGAGTGATCACAAGTATGGAAAGCCATAAATAAATGCAATCAACTCGAATAAGATGCTGTCTGAGGCTTAAAACACCAAACTCATGAGGACAGTTACACTACAAGCATACAAAACAAAGCTCAAATGCAACAAGCACTTAGAAACAGTCCTAAAATAGTACTAAATAAGTCCTAAAACATGCTGGAATTAAGACAAAAATAGCTAGAACAATAAGCTAAAACATAGAACTATGTAAGCTAGTGAACAAGACGCAAGGAGGGGAGGTTAAAACCTCTAATTTTGGACTTCAAAAAGTGTTTTTAACCACTAAAATAACTCTGAAATTCAGTATTTAAAAGCTCAAAAAAAGGTGACAACAAGTTGGAAAACACAAGGGTAAAGGCTTTGGAAGCTAGGTCGAAGGAATGGTGAGCCACCCCTCCACCCTTGTTGGCCTTAAATCACAAGTTTTAGCCCAAAATTTTAGAGTTTAGATAGTCCAAAAACAATACAAAAATGTGCTCGAATGAAGACAAAAGTAGCTAAAATAATAAGCTAAAACATGGAGTAATTTAAGCAAGTAAACAAGCCAAATGAGGGGTGGATAATCCCTTCATTTTCGGGACTTCAAAACCAATTTTTTAGCCTCTGAAAACCTCTAAAAATCGGTGGTAAAAATCTCAAAAAAAATTGATGAAGAGATGGGAAACGCAAGTGTAAAGGCTTAGAGAACAAGGTTCAAAGAATAGTGATTAACCCCTCTACCTTTAATAGCCTTAAATCACAAGTTTCAACCCATAAAAATAGTTAAAAACACTTCAAAATCAGCAAGAAAAGATAGAAAAGAAGTAGTGTAAAAAAGCTCAAAATTATACCTCTTAAAGAGAAATAACACTTTTGTTCACAAACCAACAAATTCTCACTCTCAAGGGCTGAAATTTGGACTCAATATTCTCAACAAGGAGAGCACCAATATTGGTTTAAGAAGTGTAGAGAGAGGGTGTATAGGTTGCAAGATAGAGATAGATAGAGAATTTCAAGTTTTGGCCCTTAAGGATTTTTTTGTAACCTTAAACCATTAAGGAAGGCCCCCTATATATAGAAAAACAACCCCTTAGGTCGAAAATATCAAGCCTGGAATAGCTGGAGCTTTTGGAGGACAGCTGGCCAAAAATATCTAGGTTTTTCACCAGTGGGCGGCAGGCCAGAAGTGTGAATTGCTGGCCGCAAAAATCTGCTTCCAGATCCGACTTTAAATGGGCATATCTCCTTCATTCGGACTCGATTTTAGGTCATTCTTGAGTCTAAATTCAAGCCCCGGAAGTATACTTTCAAATGGAGGAAACTTCACATCTAAATTCTAAGTGTACAAAGAGAAATACCTATTTTAGTGGAAGTTGCTCATTTCTATCTTAACCAAATTGATGCCTAACTTCAAATGACCATATCTCCCTCATCCGAACTCAGCTTTAGGAGATTATTGAGTCTAAAATGAAGCCGCGGAAGTCCAATTTCCAATGGTGGTGGCCTCATAACTAAAGTCAAAGTGTACGAAGAGATAGGCCTGATTTAGTGAAAACTGCTCAATTCTCTCTTAACAGTTTGATACCCAACTTCTCCCCCAACTAGTTTTCTTTCCTCCCCTCCAACTCCAAACCTATAAATAAGAGGTTTTAAAATTTTCAAAGATTTTACCTCTCTTCCATTTATTTCCACTTTGTCCTTGGTCGGTTTACCGAAAAGTGCAATATTTTAAATGAAATGTGAGCCTCGGAACATCGTAGAAACATTTTTAAAAATATTTTGAAAGAGATTATTGATGAATGAGAATCTAAACCAAGGCCGAACTTTGTGTTTGCAAATGATGTGTTAAAATTTCAAGGTAGATTATGTGTACCAAATGATCCTGAATTGAAAAAGAGAGTTTTGCAAGAAACCCACAGTTCAAAACTTTCTATCCCCCCGGGAAATACAAAAATGTACCAAGACTTAAAGCTTAATTTCTGGTGGCTGGGAATGAAGAAAGAAATTGCTGAGTTTGTGTCCAAATGCCTACATTGCCAACAAGTCAAAGCCAAACACCAACGACCCGCGGGATTGCTTCAACCACTGCCAATATCGGAGTGGAAATGGGAGTATATTACAATAGATTTTATTGTTGGACAACCTCGCTCTAATAGAGGTATAGATTCAATTTGGGTAATTGTTGATCATTTGACTAAGTCTTTTCATTTCTTACCTATCAAAACAATTTATAATCCGGATAAGTTAGCTACAATTTACATTAATGAGATTGTTAGATTACATGGAGTGCTTGTCTCCATTGTTTCTGATAGGGACTCGAAGTTCACATCAAGATTTTAGCAAAGTCTGCAAACGGCATTGGGTACCAAATTGAGATTGAGTAGTGCATACCATTCACAGATAGATGGCTAGTCAGAAAGAACGATCCAAACTCTGGAGGACATGTTGCGTATGTGTGTGTGTAGACACCCCATTTTTGACCGTCCTCAAGACTTGGCCGTCACCGTCAGAACACTCGGTGATTATCCATGTTTGTGTTCGTCTTGAGTTCCCGGAGGTCTCGCCTACACGCCTCGTCTCAGGGCCTCTCGACTCAACTGTTTTGTGTCTGGTTTTGCACCAAACACTTGTGTTTTGCCTTTGAGAGGCAGGGTAGGGCTTGTAGACCATCCCCACCCATCACCGGCCATGGCCTGAGGCCACCGGCTGTGTTTTGTGGCCACCGGCCAAATGTTTGGCCGGCCGGCACTATAGATGGCTGGCCAGCTATCTTTTTTTGGTCAATTGCATTTTTGGCCGGCCGACTACTATGCATCTGCTTTTGCAGATATTTTCTCACAGATGGCATGCATTTGACTCCCCTCCATACACGTGTATGGAGGGATCTCTCTTTAGAAGCTTGTCTTGTAAGCTTTACAAGACAAAAAACTCTATAAAGAGGAGGCTTCTTCTCTTGGTTAGGGGTTGGGAAAAAAGAGACATTTTAGACAGCCATTTTTAGGGTTTGAGTTCTAGGGTTAGGGTTTGGTTTATATCCTATCTCTATAGTGTGTGTTTTGTCTCATTTTTGCTCATAAACACACACCATCACACCATCTCTTGGAGCTGAGGCCCTTGAGGGTTGTTTTTAGTGTTTTGGAACTGGTTTCAACCTCAAGAAACTGCTGGAGCTTCATTTGTGAAGAAAGTCTTCAAGGGTAAGAAGTTTGACATTTTATTCCCCATTTTTGCATTCTACTTTTGCCTATCTTGTAACTGTTTTTTGGCTTTGTGTATAACACATAAAAGTTTTTTTTTAAGGCCTTTAAATAGTTTGTTAAGAGTGTTTTAAACTTTGGGGTTGTTTGACCCCTCTTAAGCCTTGTTTGGCCCTTGTTTTGTGCCATTTTGTGTGAGCTCCGGGACCATGGTGTTTGGGCCTCCTCACCACTAAAATCTTGAGGGATTTCAGAGGTGAGGATGGTGCCTTGAGGTCCTAAGAAGGGGAGGGCCACCCCCTCTCCTTGTTGTCCTTGAAAAGGGCTATTCTTGCCTCTTAAGGGAGCATCTAACCTAGGTTCATGTTGACCATGCCTTGGCTTTTTTTTTATGCTTATTATGCCATGAAATAGCATTGAGTTGAGTTGGTTTTGGTACACCATGCTTGCTTAGCATACATGCCTTGTAATGCCATGTTTAGGCTTTAACATGCCTTAGGTTGTAAGCCCTTGTTCTAGCATGTTTTAGGCCTAGCTTTGTGAAGCTTTAGTGCATGTTTTTGTATGCTTTAGCTCTGTTTTAAATTGCTTGAGTCATACTTAGCTTGCATTGCATGCCCCCTTTGCGTTTTGGCTTGTTGGCCTTAAGTGTGTAAGTGTGTAGCATGCCTTGCTTGTATCATTTCAGTGGTTCGGAACCACTTAACATGTTATTTCAGTCCTTATAACATGCTTATATGCTTGCATTTAATCCTCCTTCAATGTGTTTAAAGGTTGTTGCCTTATGCCCTTTGTTTAGGCCTTGGAGTATGCTTGCATTTTTAGACCACTTAGATGCCATCTAAGTACATTCTTGGCTTTGTCTAGATCTGCATTAGACCTATTTTAAGTCCCCCTGGCCTTGTGAGGCTTGGTTGACTTAGCCTTGGTTTAATCCCCTTTGGTTTGCCTCAAGTATTGGGACCTTAATCGCATGCCATGTTTATCTTGTTCATTTGGTTTGGCACCATTTTAGCATGATTTCAGAGCTTTCCATTGCATGCTAATTGTCCATGTTTGCATCTTCTTAAGTGTGCTTAGAAGTTGCTCTTTATGCTTGAATGTTGGTCTATGTTTGCATGCATGTTTGTGTGTCCATTACTCCTTCATTTTTGAGCACTTTGGCCACTATTTTAGGCCTAGTTAGGACTGCCTAAATCATGTTTAAGTCCATCTCTTTGTTTGTTGCATATGCTCCTTATACGTTGTAGCATATTGATGAGTGTGTTGCATGTTTGAACTTACATGATTGAATGAAGTCACATGTTTGCTCACATGCTTAAACACCCTCATTGTATCTTGCATGCTTATTGGTTGCATTGTCTCATGCCTTGTATGTTTTGTATGCCTCTCTGCATTGCCATGCTGCATACCTAGTTAACATGCTTAGGTTGCATTGCATTAGCATGCATACTTGGCCTCTTGAATTGCTTATGATAGAGGTTAAGTTCTCCTTGGTTCGACTATGTGCATTCCATTCCATACTAAATGTGCACGCTTGGCTTCTTGGGCTATCATGCATGGAAATGCGCGATTGGTGGTCCGAGAATCGAGGTTCACGTCCCTTTGAGTCATAAACATGATATGGGGTGTGATTGGTGCATACATTGCTTGAAATGCATTGCCATGCCAAGTATTGCCCTCTGCTGCTGTCAAACCAGGTTTTGTAGGAACTTTTGTCCGGCCGGCCACATTTAGTGCCGGCCGGCCATCACTTTTGGCCGGTGGATCAGATTTGTGGCCGGTGACCATTCTACATGGCCGGTGGTGTTCTCCTCCATCCGGTGGTGTTCCCTGGCATCCATAGAGCAAACCCTGAGACTTTGGAAGTCCTCAGAGAAGTAAAGCAGGGAAAACAGAGGCATCTTGGGTATGTCGGTGGATTTCTGGGCAAAACCGAGCACGCACTGCATTGGGCCTTCATCCCGGGACTGTTTATTGCTTAAATTAGATTAATTAATTTGCTTAATTAATTTAGTTGGTCTGTGATAATTAATTAGCTAGGATAGTTAATTATTTATTCAGTCTGTATTATTCTTTCGGTCCCTCCGAGCGAGGGCAAATTTGTAATAAGTGTGAGTGCGTGTGTGAATGTCTTCCAACCCCCATTTCTTTCTCCCTTTTTACTTACCTGCTTTGATGGTTAGTATTAGGACACGTTTACTTTAGCATACCTCATGTTATGCATGCATGCATCATTCATCAGTTTTGCATGCATCGGGCTCGGCGCATCATGCTAACTGCATAAGTATTTCAAATCCAACTTGAATACATGATGTTTGTGCATTTCACATGCCATTCCTAGATTAGCCGAGCCTGTGACATTTTGTATGCTATACATTAGCCACTGAACATGGACTAGGGTCATGCATTGTTCGCTAACTAGTTTATTGTTTTGGCATGGAGTACGATGTAAGTATTTTACGCTTTAGCATCCCCGCATGCGTGTGGATGTTGACATGACAGCATGCTTACCATGTGGCTAGATGCTTATATGTTAAACTGTCTGAATGCCTGTGGGTGAAGGTTGGATTGTTTGAGTTGGAACAACTCATTGAAATCCGTATTTTAGCCTACTTGCGAGTAGCAAAACCCAAAGCGTTTTCCAAAACAAACGGATATGCAATGTTTGTTTCCAAATTAGGCGATCTAGTCTATACTTGTTTGCTGTGCGCATAACATAGTAACTCTAGGCTAATAACCGGAATAAGAACACATAAACATTTTCAAAATTGGATATCATGGTTAGTAGAGGCCGATCTTCGGATCGGGCGAGAGGGGGTGCTCATAGCTGACCTTCCCCAATCGTACCCAAGTTCCCGAGCCGAGGCAACTTTGGTGATGACGGACACGTGGCCTTTGGCACCGAGTCAGGGTTTTCTAAATTTCCCAAAATAAAATATTTAGGTGGCGACTCTGTATCTGGCAAAGCAGTCCATGTTTGGCACTTCTTTCAAAATTTGTTTTTCTCAAAACGATTTGCCGAATTTGGACTCTTTGGTTCAGATTTAGAACCGTGACAACAAATCGAGTCCGAACTGTAGTAGACCTGCAAAGCGAACGGAACGGGGGTTCACCCTCCCGGGGCGTTCGGGGGACGTCTACAGTGTGCTTGATTTCCAAGGGAATTGGGAAACTCACTTGCCTTTAGCCGAATTTGCTTACAATAATAGTTTCCATTCAAGCATTGGTATGGCGCCTTTTGAGGCATTATATGGCAGAAAATGCCGATTGCTTATTTGTTGGGCTGAAGTTAGAGATGGGCCTTTACTTGGGCCTAAGATTGTACATGAAACAACAGAAAAGGTGAAGTTAATTCAACAAAAATTGAAAACAGCGCAAAGTTGACAGAAAAGTTATGCGGATGTCCGAAGACGAGACAGGGGATATGAAGTGGGTGATCATGTTTTCATTAAAGTGACACCGATGAAATGATAGACTCGTTTTGGAACCAAGGGCAAGTTAGCACCGAGGTATGTTGGACCATATGAAATCATTGAAAAGATTAATCCAATGTGTAGACCGCCCGAACATCGCTCCGCGCACGAGGGCGCGAATTGTAGTTCTAGCTACTACAGTTCAGACTCCAGTCACGGTTCTGAATCTAATCTCACAAAGTGCAATGTGAGACTGATAAATCACCAAAGAGTCCAAATCCGGCAAATTGTTTTGGAAAATCGATTTTAATCAAAAAGCGCCAAACATAGACTGTTTTGTCGGATTTCAGAGTCGCCACCTAAATATTTTGTTTTGGGAAATTTAGGAAACCCTGACTCGTGCCTAAGGCCACGTGTCCGTCATCACCAAAGTTGCCTCAGCTCGAGAACTTGGGTACGAGAGGGGAAGGTCATGAAATGAGCACCCCCGCTCGCCCGATCAAAGATCAGCCTCTACTAAACATGATATGTTGTTTTTGAAAACACATGTGTTCTTATTCCAATTATTAGCTAGCTTACTATGTGATGCGCACAACATACAAGTATAGACTCGATCATGCGGATTGGAACAAAACAACTCATGTTTGTTTTTGAAAGTGGTTTGAAAGTGCTACTCGCAAGTAGGCTAAGACGCGGATTTGCCACCCTCAAGTGGGCTTCAAATGGGCTTAAAACTTACATTTTGATGAATTGTTCCAATTCAGGCAATCAAGCCTTCATCCACAGGCATTCATACAGTTAAACACTTAAGCAAATAGCCTCATTGCAAGCATGCTATCATGGCAGTCACTTACACTCATGCAAGATGCTAAAGCATAAAGACTCACCGAGTACTCCAAGCCAAAATAGAAGTTAGTTAGTAATCAATGCATGATCCTAGCTATGTTAACAATGCCTAATGCAACACATGCAAAAATTCAACTAAGATAGGCTCGGCTATTCTAAAGATGGCATATGAATGCAACAATTGATACATGTATTCAAATTGGTATTAAAATACGATGCAATTTGAATGATGCGCCGAGCTCGGTGCATGCAAGACAAATGAATGATGCAAACATGCAAAGCATAAGTATGCTAATTGAAACATGCCGTAAAAATAACCATCAAAAGTTGGTAAATAAAGGGAAAAAGACGTGGGGTTGGAAGACATTCACACACACACGCACACTTATTACAACATTGCCCTCTCAGCGGAGGGTCCGAATAATTAGCTAACTAGGTACGCTAATTAAACTAATTATTACAAACCAAACTAACTAACTAACTTAGCTAATTAATTATTACACAATCGAATTGAAATAAATAGCTATACTAACCTAGTTGAGATATTACACAACAAATTGAATTACTAATCACGCAAATTAATCATAAGCAGTGAATGGCCTCGCGGGCAAGGAAGAGATGCATACTCGGTTGGCTTGGCTCAGAAATCCACTACCGTGCCTCATGATGCCTTTGTTTGCACTATTTTGGACTTCTGAAAATTATGCCAACTTCCGAGATGCTTCTGATCCACCTTATGGACATGCTGAGGGGTGGTCGGCCAAGAGGAATGGCCATCGGTCAAAGTTAATGGCTATCGGCCAATTGTGATAGCCGATCGACAGATTAGATGGCCGGTCGGCAGCTCTGATGGTTGGTCGGCCACTGCTTCCTGCAATTTCCCTTTTTGCTGCAACAGAGCACTAACAGAGGCATGGCAATGTATTTGCAAGAAAATATGTGTGCAACTACACTCCTTATCATGTCTTAAGCTCAAAGGAATGTAGTGCTCGGCTCTCGAGCCACCAATCACGCATCTCAGTGCATAATGGCCAAAGAGGTCGAGTTGTACAAATCAATGTCAATGAATGCACACAAATAACACATAAAACTCGATGAACCTCTACCTTATCATACATGATCAAAAGTGTCGGTGACCTAAGAAACAAGGCACGTTTCATCACTTTGAGTATGAAACATGCGACATTCCTCGTGTTTGGATCAACGTCCAACCCAAACACAATGCAACACACACAACATGCTAACACAATGCAATGCAACAACATACAAACACAATGCAATGCAACAACATACAAACACAATGCAATGCAACAACATACAAACAACATGAGCATGGTAAGGGCTATTTAATGCAAAACTCAATGGACCAAACCAACCTCAAACAAGCCTTATGCATACCAAGACAATGGCAAAAACATGTTGAAAATGAAGTCCAAAAGCAAATACAAGCATGCATACACATTGGTTCACAAACAAGGCATGAAGACACAACTCTCAAACACATTGAAGGAGTGGAAAATGTAAGAGTGTGGCAATGAAATATGCTCTGAAATCATGTAAGGAATGATGCCAAATCATGCACATAACACAAGCATAGCATGCTAAGAGGTTCAAAGCTTAAGGCTAGCAAAGGGACTTGCACCATGGCCATATCAATCAAGCCCCAAAGAGCTAAGATGACTCAAAACAGTCTCAAGGCAGGTCAAAACAATGCTAGAAACATGCTTAAACATAACCAACATATACTAGAATTAGAGGCATGAAGCATGGAGCATACTAGGCCAATGAGGAGGATTATACTACACCTACCACAACCAAGCATGAGATGACTTCACCGACTAAAATTAGAGTTGAGGCATGTTAAATAATGACCAAAAACAAGCTGGAATGGAACCAACACATGCTAGAAAGATGAGCCAAAACCTTAAGCTTACAAGGCTAGTTTGCAAGGATTACACTACAAGTGTAAAAAGCATGCATGAGGTAACCAAACCAAGCCAAAATAGAGCTATATCATGATAAAACAAGGCCTAAGACATGCTGAAATGGAGCCTCAAGGAGGTAGAAAAACATGCTAACTTGGTAAGCCACCAACATAAGCACATAAGATACAAAAGGGGGGGACCACCCCCACCTATGTTGGGTCCCAAAACACACTTTTTACTACTGAAAATCCATTGGATTTTAGTGGTTAAAAGGCCAAGAGAAGATGATCTCAAAGGCCTACAAGGATAGCACAAAACAAAGCCAACCAAGGCACAAAAGGGGGTAAACCACCCCCAACACCAAAGAGGCCTTAAACAAACACCTTTAATAATAAAAAATGAAGCTTTTTACAATTGAAAGCTAAGCCAAAAGAAGCATGCAAATATGGCTAAGTAAGCAACTACAACAAAACTTTAAAGAGGCTAAAGACTAACCCTTGAAGAACAACTTTAGAACAACAACTCCAGAGGCCAAAACCAAGCTTAAACCATTCAAATGCAACCTCCAAGAACCTCAGCTTAGTAGTGAAGGCGTTTCACTAGGTGTTTGTGTGCAAAAGTGTGAAGAAATGACACTTTTAAGCACAAACAAGCACAAATATATATATATATATATATAGAGAGAGAGAGAAAGATATATATATGTTTTGTATCTCAAATTTTTAGAACCCCTGGAAAAGGAGAGGGACCTCCTTTCTTATAGAAATCCAAGTCTCAAGCTTGTTGAGCAAGCTAGAGGCTTGGTTCAAGCCATACACGTGTATGGAGGATGAATTTTATGCTCACCAGCTGGCACAACTGGCAAAGAAATATCTGCAAAAGCAAATAAAAAGACCTCGACCAACAAACATGGCCGACCAACCACCACTGATGGCCAATGGAAAGAAGGAAAGGCCGATAGGCATGAGGCCTGGCCAATGGGTTGTGGGGCTGACCAACAAGCCACCCCTTCCCTCAGAAACAAAGCCACAAGCTCTTGGTCCATAACCAAGCACAAAACAGACAAGTTGAGAGGCTCCAAAGCAAGGTGCGCAGCCGAGACCTTCAGAAACTCAAAACGAACACAAGCATGGATAATCGTCGAGTGTTCGAACGATGACGTCCAAGTCTTAAGGACGGTCAAAAATGGGATGTCTACACAATGACATATTAGGTGACAATTCCTCCTGAAATGGAACATATGTATAATGTCTTTCATGTTTCGATGTTGTGGGATTATCTTCGGGATCCTTTTCATGTAATTGAGCCTACTCATGTGGTGTTGAGTGATGATTATACGTATGAAGAAAGGCCCATTCAGATTGTAAACATACGGATCAAGAAGTTGAGAAATAAGGAAATTCCGTTAGTAAAAGTAGATTGGCAAAATCATGGGGGTACTTATGCAACATGGGAAAGAGAAGATGATATGAAGCGAAGATATTCAGACCTATTTCCACTCAATCCTATATTCTTTCCGGAAGAAGGTAATTGAGTTTGGAGGACCAAACGTCCTAAGGGGGAGAGGATGTGACAACCACCTCCTTAATTAAGTAAATTGATTATATGCTTATGGCTAATTATGTGGCTAATTATGTGATTATGTATTATGTGAATTATTGCAATATGGTATATACTTGCATTGATTGGTATTGTAGTGTTATTGTGAACATAAATCTAAAGGAATGAATTAAACATGTCTGATTCGCTAATTTTAACAAATTAGAATTAAGAAAATAGAATATGAAATTAGAGCCTGATTCATATTAGGAAGATTAAAACTAGTTTGATTTAAGTCATAAATTTTAGAGATTAGTTTAATTAAATGAGTTTGATTTTAATTAATTTATTAGTCAAATTTATTCAAGCTTAAGTGGTATAAACTAGCTCAATGTTGTGCTGGCTAAGTTGAATTAAAACATATTATATACAAGAGACTAAAGTCAAAAAAAAAAAAAAAAGGAGAAAGAAAGTGCTCAATCTAAATGAGAGGTGGTAGGCTTTGGTTGAGTCTCATGCTTGTTACACGTAGAAAGAGAAAAGGAGAGAATTTTGAGACTTCAACAAAGACTAGGAAAAAAATGAGAGAAGAAAAGAATAGGAAGAGGAAGAATACTTAGCTCTTCACAATTCACCAAGTTAAGGTAAGATTTTCATTCAATCTTCTTGAAATTAACTTCCCATACTCATTATCTTCTAAGACAAAGGGTCAATTAGGGTGAATTCATGGCTAAATTGGGAGTTTTATTGTAGAAATGGGCAAACTAGAACATGCAAGTTAAGTTAGGAAAGAATTGAAGGGAATTGGGCTTAACTATAACATGCATGGCATAAATTCATGGTATTTTATGTATATATATATTTTCTTGCATGAACTTCATGAACTTCCTAAATTTTAAAGAACTTTCATTATGAAGTTTGGACTTAGAAGTTTGGAACACATAGTCCATAGTTTCTCCTAGTTTTGGAGTTTTGATCAACCAATTGGAAGAATTAATTCTAGTTTTGGGCATGCATGATTTCATTGTGTTCACACACATTTCTTTTGCATGGGTTTTGCAGTTTGCAAGGAAATTCCATGGGATATAAAGTCTAAAGGCTTAAACATATGTATCTATGTCTATATATTTCAATTCAAAATTTTACTTGGTTTTCATGGGAAAACTTGAGTTGAATTAAAGTCATAAATTGTGTTTGATATTAGACTTTATAAGTCCAAGTTATTCTCATGGGTTTTGGGTTGAATTGTATGAAAATGAGCTTAATTTTTACAAAGAATCACACTGCTCAAATAGAGCAATTTCGGACTGGTTGTGTGGCACTGCCGCACGTGCGGCCGGGAGCCCCGCACGTGCGGAAAATAGGGCAATTTTGCTATGCATTCTGGAATAAAAGCACCTGCGGAGGCAGGTGCGGTGAAGGTCCCGCACATGCGGCTGGGACCCTCGCATGTGCAGCCCTGTTTGGTAAGACCCGGCCTATTTTTCGCTCTACTTTTTTAGTTTCCGGGCCTCCAAATGCATGGTTTTAAAATGTTTTCATGACCATTGGCATCTCACAAGTGCATTAGAGTGCATAAATAAAAATTAGAACCGAATTAGTAAAGATGAATAGTTATTGATGTAGTAATAACCGAATTGAATAGAATTGACTAGCGACATGAAAGTTATTGAGTTGTTATGCTTAACTTTATTTGTTTAGGTCAAACGCCGAATCAATAGCACGTGTGTTTTCAGGAGCCCACTGTGAGTAACGATATTGTAAAGATATGTTCAAATTGTATTTATTTTCTGAATGATAAATTATATCATTTCTAAATGGTTACTTTTTATCGATTGAATGATGATCCTCTTTTGAATTGTATTCGTGGCATCCATAGCGCATTGTTATTGTTATTGTTATTGTTATTGTTATTGATATCGCTATTGTTACAGAGATCTCTATCAGTTCCAAATCTTGGAACTATTGTTATTGTATGATGGCCATCAATTGATTGTTCGGTCTTTTAGACCTAGTGTATTGTTGCTATCGGATGTACCACGTATGACTTATTTAATTATTGATTGATTGAATTCATTGAATCGAACAATCGAACGATTGATCGATAAATGATATTGATTGAAAAGTCTACTGAAATCGATTGTTTCAAAGACGGAAGGACATCATTCTTAACCTCTTTACACATTTGTTATTCACTGGGCTTTAGCTCACAGTTTATTATATATATGTAGGTGGCCAGGCACCAGATCAAGGCTAGAGGTATCGACCTGAACTCATGTTTTGCCAAGCCATCCATTGTGCCTCATAATGAGGCTCTGAACCTTCATGAGTCGAGGTTTTTTTTTTTCCTTTTTTTTGGGTGTTTCCAATCCACCCTTTTGTTTTTGCTAAGTGTAAAGAATGTTTAAGACTTTTGTTTACACAGTTTTTGATGACGGGATTAATTCCCTAACTTGCATGTTGTCTTATATGTGTATTTTTGGCTTAAGTGGTTATGAAAATGGCCATGTATATGAAATTTATTTCCATTAAGGTCCTCACAACTCATTGGACATTATCTTCTTATTATTTGGCCTCTGCCAGCCCTGTATCTCGTATTATTGTCATTATTGTTAATCAGGCCTTCGGTAATCATGGATTACTAGCTGGTTACGATGTCCAAACCCATAGGGGCGGGTTTGGGTCGTAACAAGTTCTGAGAGATCCACAGCATGCCCAGTAAGGGAAAAATCGATGCTTTTATATCAATGGAGTGAAGAGATATCCGAAAATGGTAAATGTAATAACAAAATGATAAATGTAATAATAAAATGGAAAGATTTCTTACCTTAAACAAGGGTTTTCAATAGTTTTTAGTAAAGATTCAGGTTTTGTTTGGAAAGATGGTTTAGGTGGGTTTGGGGCTAAAATAGCCACACACAAAAAAATAAACTTTTTAGTCCAATAAGACAAAATATCACATCTAACCCATAACCATTACATTATTTCTCTCACAAAAAAGCCAACTCATTTCCCAAACCAAACTTTTTAGCCCCAGGCTAAAATAGCTAAAAAAGTCAAAAAACCAAAAAGCCAACCTATTTCCCAAACCAAGCCGTAATGGAGCTCTTCAAAGTCTTCAATGGAGGTGAGGAAAGTTCAAAGATTTTTTTTTTTTTTTTTTTTCCTTCTCTGTTTGAACGAAGTGAGTTTGGTCTTCATCAAAGTGGGTGGAACTAGAAATGTGAATTAGGATCAATTGAAGTGTGTGTATTTGAGTATAAAGTGTGTGTACTATGGTTATGAGTGGAGGATGTAATTGTAATTTTAAAAATGTGGATTGAGAAAATTAGTTAATAATCAAATTAATAGGGGTATGTATTGAGAAAAGATTTACCTTGAGTTAATTAGGTGTGTGGAAATAAAATTTCCCTTTAGTTAAGGCTTAAGTCGGGTGGTGAACAAGTCAACTATTATATTGTTTAAATTTGTCTTCAAAATTTAAGAAGTTTAAAAATGTGGTTAAATTTGTCGTACAAAACGAGTCAATTTCAAACAATTTTTTTTTATACATTTAGCTTAAATAATTTGATTTTTTATAATATATATAAACTTACTTGGCCCAATAATAAGTTTTCAAGTTTAGTTTGAAAGCTTAATCATATTTAAAATGTGTTCAAATTTAGTTTATTTATCTAATGAACATATCTCAAACAATTTTTTAACAAGTCGAACACAAATCAAGTTCAAGTAATTTGGCTCATTTAATAGCCCTAAGATTAAAAGATGTCAATCTAAAAATAACAAATAATTTTTTTTTTAGAGTTTGACTTTTGTAATAAAATAAATTCTGAATTTTTAATTTTATAAATTTAAGTTCTAATCTTTTGATTTGCTTTCAATTTAAACTATTTGTCTATTTTCAACAAAATAAGGATATTTTAGTCATTGAATTCAATATAAATGTATGTCTAAAATATTTTTTTCGTTAAGTTTAATAACTAAAATATTATTTTTCATCAAAAATAAGTAAATAATTTAGATTAAAAACAAATAAAAATAAGTAAATAATTTAGATTAAAAACAAATAAAAAATTAAGATTTAAATTGATAAAATTAAAATTTTATTTTATTATAAGAGTCAAACTTAAGATTTTTTTTTATAATAATTTTCTTAAATAACAATTTTTCATAGGACTTGTTTGGCAGTATTTTTTTTCATAAATTAAAAATAAAAAATTTCGATAAAACATTCTCCAACACATTTCCACCTTACAAAAAGGTCAAAAACTTACCCAAAAAAATCACCAAACGAGACCTTAGTTTGAATAACATTGACCCCAAAGTTTTGTTGAGTACAAATTGCTACTAATCTTGACCAAATTACACTCACCTCCCCATAATCTTTATAGAATTGCACAATCCGCTCCCTTTCCACATTTGGAGTGAAATTCACAACTTAACCAGAATTTAAACTATTTTTGGCCAAACAGAACCCCTGGAATTGGAACCCCAGCCTCGGAGTGCCGTGACGAACCGAAACGTACATCTCTCTCTCTCTCTCTCTCTCTCTCTCTCTCTCTCGCTCGAAGAACCAGAAGAAGAAGAAGAAGAAGAATCAATTGGTATCGAAGCTCTATTTCTGAGCTGAAACCCTAATTCTCTGTCGCTTGCTGTTACGCAGTTCGTATCAGGTTCCCTCACTCTCTCGGCTTCTCTGTTTGGCTTTTTGCTTGAATTAAGGGTTATTTTTTATGTTTAGGTTTGAAAATTTAAGTGAAATGTTTGCGTTTGAACACGAACATGAATGCATTTCTGTAATTCAACAATCACTTGTTTGTGTAAATGTACTTTCTTTTATGATTTAATGCTGTAATTTGAAATAGTTCTTTGATTTTTTTTATTTATTTTTTAGAATTTGGATGATTCACAGATTTGTATACTGAATTAAACTGCTTATAGCAACAACTGTTTCGATTTATGGAAGGTCTTTCTATCTTTCTTTACTGTTGTGTTTGAGTAAGAAAACTTGGTGTACACATTGAGCATACATATTGAAAGTCTAGAAACTGAGGCTCCATTTATTTCAATGTTTAAGAAAATCTGAATTTACAGAAAAAAGGAGGATATAACTTTTTCGTGGTGTTGTGAAATTTAAAGATGTTGCCAAGGGTATACCTTAAGACAGGGCCTAAAACGAAATCTCAATTAGAGGTGTTTTTTTCTTCTTCTTGTTCTTTTTTTTTTTTTTTTAACATTTAAATGTTTTACAATACAAATTTTGGGAGTTATTTAAAGCCTCTATGAGGATTATGAAATGAAAAGAATTGAAAAGTGCAAACTATCAAGTAAATATAGTTTACAAATTCAAAGTGAAGATCATGTCAAGAAAAAAAATATGAAAATTGAAAATAAACTTGTATAACATATTCTAAATTGATGGAGGCCTTTTCAAAATAACTCTTTTTAAATTAACAGATTGTATAATTTTTAAAATTTGTGTAACTTCTTTTCAATGTGAACCTTTAAAAAAAATAGAGTGGGTACTTTATACAAACATATAACAAACAGGTAGAGGCCTTTTTTTCCGCAATATGTGTAACATGTATTATATTCATGGGTTGAGGTTTTTTTATTATAATGTTTCAAAACAAACCTTTTAAAACTATACATATATAATTGTAATTTCTTTAAATTTAGGGGCCTTCTTCACAAATTGGGCCTAAAGCCCTTGCTTTAGTGGCTTAGCTATTAAGTCGGGCCTGCCTTAAGAAGCACAGATAGTTCTAAGAAGGTAATGTGTATGTCGGACACCAACATGACACTTGCAGAACACTTCCCAACACTTAGAATCCAATGATAAAACAACAATAATATAAATTTATACACATTCCCCTTCTTTTGACTTTAGAAATTATTATATTTGACTTAAATATTCATGTATATAACATATAATGAATATATAAAATCATGTCGGTTTCGTGTCATGTGTGCGCGTCTGTCCTTCTTAGGTATTTATGTATTACAGTACAAGTAATAAAGAAGAAAACAAGAAACTTTAATAAAGAGTGAGAGTTAACATTGTTTGTGGAAATATATATGATGTAGCAAATATGAAAGGGTTACAGGAAGATATCATGCAAAATCCATATGAGTAGTGAGTGCTATTCTGCTTAGAAATTTTTATAATGTTTTTGAAAGTTACAAAGTGAAAAAAAAGGAATGATCTGAGGGATTGCTATTCTGGTTTCTTTATTATTTTGTGTTTGTTATGAGACTTGCATAAACACACTAGAAACAAATAAAGTCCTTTTGGAAGTAGCATTGGTAGGTTAATTATCCCAAGTAAATAACCCGACAGACAGCTAATTGAAAAGCTCAATTTACACTTCTTCTTAAAATTCAGATATTAAGGAGAGGGAAACTGGAGAACTCTAGGCGATGTGGAACACATTCCGACACATCCTCTTGGACCACAACATACAATAGCCAGACAAACGGCACACCAGTCACAGGTCTAACCAAACTCTGATACCAAATTAAAAAACTCAGGCCACAACTTCTCTTTAAAACCCAGCTAGGGGTGTTCGCGGTTTGGTTGCGGCCAGAGAACCTCTAATTCGCCATCCGTCCATCAGATTGATGGATTGAAAAATCAATCTGCATTCGTCCTCCGAATTGACGGATGTGGTTTGAGCTGATTGGCAGATGGATGCGAATCGATTTGACAGTTTAAACTTTTACAAATTTTAAACATAATACAACAATTTGTCAATATTTTTTTTTTTTTGATAATAATTCAACTCAACATAACCAAAAGATTGTCAAGTAAATTATCAAATACCAATAATAAATACATATAAGAAAATCATGCATTATCAAAACTATTTCATTATTTTTTTTTATTCAAAAACTATTTAATTTGATTTTTTTTTAAATGACAAAATTAAATTTTATATTTTCCACACAAAAATACCAAATATCATTTGATAAAAAGATTTCCAAATTGAAAACACAACAGAATATCTAAATTCATTTTTAATTGAAAACATAAACAGAATATCTAAATAAATTGAAAATACAAAATCTTACAAATTATTAGGGGTGTTCGCGGTTTGGCGGTTCAGTTGTGGTCAAAGGAATTTCAAATCCGCCATCCGTCCAAAATTAGGCGGATTTGAAAGAATCAATCCGCAACCATCAGCTCGGCATCACGCATCCGTCCAAAATGTAGCGTATTAGTTCCGTTCGGTTCGGTTCTGTCGGTTTGGGCGAATCGAAATATCCGTTGCTCACCCCTAAACCCAGCTGTTAAGGAGAAGGAAATTGGAGCTTTATAACTAGCACCAATGAGGCAACTCTAGGCGATGTGGGACACATTCCAACACACCCTTCTGGACCACAACATACAGTAGCCGGACAAACGGCACACAAGTCACAGACCCAACCAAGCTCTGATACCAAATTGAAAAGGCCAGGCCACATTTCTCCTTAAAACCCAGCTATTAAGGAGAGAAACCAGAGCCTTATGACCAGCATGTGTGGTGCAACTTCAAGCAATGTGGAACACATTCCAACAGCCTGTGTACTTATTTGCATCAAATAATCGTGCTTTGTATTTCATTTCCTGACTGACATGTTCAAATATTTAAGTTTATGGGTTTATAAAAATTGCGGAAACATAATCCATTTTGGGATAGTAGTTCAGAATAATTTTCTTTCAGTTTTATGCCTTTTTGGTTATGTGAAGTTAAGTGTCTAGTAAATCAACAATGAATAGTTAATTAGGAACCTAGGAAGAGGAGAGAATATAAATATTATTTCTGAAAGAGAGCTTTTTTCACAATCGTTTTAAATAAGTTGGTGTTTTACAATTTTGGAAATAAATTGGTAAAAGGTTGTGGAAATTACATAGTTAAACAGGTGCAAATTTTTTTGAAGCCAAGTTATCTGATTGATAGTTCACCGTGACTTTTATTAAATTATTTTGGTAAATTCTACAAAATAGAACAATCCAAGGCATGGATTCAAGTTTCATTGAGTAGGGAAATCAAAATAGAACAAGAAACACACTGAAATTTCAGTAAAAGATCTTTATAATGAACTCTAGTTTTAAGCATTCCAATCCATGTAAAAATAAATTATATGTATACATGTAAATATGGAAAAACAATGTGTGCATGCATTGAGTCTAGTAGCTCACTGTATTTGGACATATTTGGATGTTGGAGCAAGGGCTCTGATCAGGGATTCTATCTTGCTCTTTTCTTTTCTTTTTTCGCCTGTGTTTTGTGACTTTTCTATTATCATCATCCTTATTCTTGTTCAGCCGAGTGTCTGGTGCAGGACTGTGATCAATAGACTGTGTTCAAATTCCCATTTGGCTGGGATGTGAGAATATATTCTTTCATTCTATTCTTAATAGATGATGTTTCACTGATTTCTTCCTCTTCTATTCAAGGACAATGGATAGGAATGATGATGACCTGGTTAGTTCTCATGAGGATGATATGGATATCAGATGCCAAACATCCAATAACTTGGACTTGAATATTGAGCACGACTGTTGCAGCCCAAAAGTTGCCCATGTTGGCTCAGTGCAGTCCACTCTTTCTTCAAAAGATGATTCTAATTCAGATGGGGTACTTAAAATTGGTATGGAGTTTGAATCAGATGAGTATGCATACAAGTTTTACTGCAAATATGCTGGATTGGTAGGTTTCAGTGTTCGAAAGGACTGGGTCAATAGGAGTAAGGTACATGGTAGGGTGGTATCTAGAAAGTTTACCTGTTCCAAAGAAGGTTATCGGCGGAAAGACAAACGAGATGTTAATGTGAAGAAACACCGGAAAGAAACAAGAACTGGTTGCTTGGCACATATGATAATAACTCGTCAGCCTGACGGAATATATCGAATTACACATTTTGAAGCAAACCATAATCATGAGAATGTAAACCCAAGTAATGCTCAGAACTTACAAGAATTACCATCACAGGGGACAATAGATGGTGCTGGAGTAACTGAAGCTGACTCCACAATTAATCTTGAAAGGCAATCACAATTAGCATTTCAATTGTTGGGTAGACAATTTGGTGCTCGAGAAAACCTTGATTATCCAGCAATAGATTTTGAGAATTATTTAAAATCTGGACGAATAAGAGATTTGAAGGAGGGAGAGGCAGGGCGTTTGTTGTATTATTTTCAAAGGCAACACTTTGAAAATCCTTCATTCTTTTATGCCATACAGCTTGATGTAGATGATAAGATAAGCAATATTTTTTGGGCTGATGATAATATGGTTGTGGACTATGATCATTTTGGCAATGTGGTTTGTTTGGACACAACATACAGAACACAGAAAGATTTTCGGCCACTTGTGCAGTTCTTAGGACTGAATCATCATAGACAAGTGGTGATA
The DNA here is from genome assembly GCA_025200525.1 of Camellia lanceoleosa. NCBI lineage: Eukaryota > Viridiplantae > Streptophyta > Magnoliopsida > Ericales > Theaceae > Camellia > Camellia lanceoleosa. Next base: position 19,489,327 of record CM045764.1, on the reverse strand, counting down.
TTTGGTGCTGCACTTATGTATGATGAAACTATTGATTCTCTTAAGTGGCTTTTCCGAACTTTCATCGAGGCAATGTCCAGGAAGAAGCCAGAAGCCATCCTCACAGATCAAGATGCAACAATAATCCAAGCAATTGATTCAGAAATACCAGAAACAAACCACCGTGTTTGCATATGGCAGATGTACCAAAATGCTCTTAAACACTTGAGCCATGTGACAAAGGATGCAGATTCCTTTGCCAAAGTTTTGAGGAGTTGCATTTTTGATCATGAGGATGAGGAGGATTTCATCCATGCCTGGGATGATATGGTAGACAAATTTACTCTTCGGCAAAATGAGTGGTTGCGATGGATGTTTAGAGAAAAAGAGAATTGGGCTGTGGTATATGGCAAAAATAGCTTTTTTATTGATGTGAAAAGCACACATCTAGTGGAGAATTTTTCAAATAACTTGAAAAATTACCTAAACTCTGACCTAGATGTGCTTCAGTTCTTCAGACATTTTGAAAGTATGGTAAACAAGCAACGCTACAATGAACTCGAAGCTAATTATGACATGGGCAGATGTACTCCAAGATTGATGGCTAATGTAGTTTTGTTAAAGCATGCCAGTGATCTTTATACACCAAAGGCATTTGAAGTATTCCAGCGAGAATACGAGAAGTGTTTAAATATCGTTGTCAACCTGTTCAGTGAGAATGGGTCATTGTTTGAGTACAAAGCTAACACGTACGGGCAACCTAGAGAGTATACGGTTACATTTAACTCTTCGGATGATACGGTCACTTGCGGTTGTATGAAGTTTGAGTATGTTGGGATTCTATGTTGTCATGCCCTAAAAGTGCTTGATCATCGGAATATAAAGGTGGTCCCTACCTGTTATATTTTGAAGAGATGGACAAGAGATGCAAGGGTTGAAAGTTTCAGAGAGAGTTGTGCGATCTCCGTAGAAGAAGAAAGCCCCAAGTCAATTACAGCTAGCCGTTACAGAAAATTGTGCCAAAGCATGCTTAAAATATCTGCCAGGGCTGCTGAATCTAACCAAGCATTTGAATTTGCTGCAAGACAACTTGAGGGAGTGATGCAAGGGGTAGAAAAGATCTTGACACTTAAACCTTCCGAGGAAACTCAAGCTATCACCTCAAGTAGCACTGGGGCATACGCATCTGAAAGTGAACAAGCAGAGATTTTTCTGGATAGAAATGCAATTGAGGGTCAGGATGACAGCAACACATTCAGGGGAACGAATGAAAGGGAGACTACTGCCCCTGATGAAGACCCACTAAATAATCTTGTTGAAAAGATCTCCAAAACTAAAACATCACAGAATGTACATCCACTTCCACCGGATACTGTTGCTTCAATTTCATGTCCTCAACCGGCATATGTTTCTTCTGCATCCTCATCTTTAAATCCTGTTACACAGGTATTGCTTTGGTTGCCTGAGTTGTCAACTTGTCACATATAACATATATGTTTTCTGTGATTAGAATTTGTCATATAACAAAGCATATATATATTTAAATATTCTCCTGTTAAAACACAGGGTTTCTACAATTTTGAAGCAAATCAGGTGGTTCAATGCCTATACCAACCGCCTAATCTATCCATGGCCCAGCAACCCAACCCTGACATTTATCAACCGCCAAACCTCTTTTCTAACCAACATGATTCTCCTAGCCAAGCTCAGTTGCTTCAGGTAAATAAATACAAATTTATATTTTGAAATTTATTATGCATCATGATTTCAATGTTCAATAGTTCCAACTTTATAGTACGACGAGGTTTGAAGTTTGTTATGCATCATGATTTTAAGTGTTCACTATTGTACAGGAATCCTTAATTCGTAGTCCATTCCAGGAGCCCATGTCACACAGAAATCAATTGAGGCAGGTAAGATATTGATTACCTCTAATAATGGCAATAAATCTGCCAATAAAATTGTTTTACAATGCAAACCACTCCTTGCATAATGATAAAATTGCTTTCTGATTTTGGACTTGTAGGCAATGGATCTCGATGTCCAACATCCACATTCGACTTCATTCGTTCATTATGATCACAGATACAGAGCATCAAATGGCCAATATTTTGGGTCCAAATAATGATGTGAAAAAAATTGTCCATCATTCTTCACATCTTGTCAATGTAATTTTGGTACTGTACATATCTTCAAATGCATGTTTATTTTGATCATAGCGGGGAAAAGGCAGTGAATTTAATTTCCCCTCATGCGGGTGTATCACATACAATAGTCAACTACAAATGATAAAAGGTAATCAATACCCTTTGAATTTTTGCTCATCATCTCTGCGTAGAAGTTATGTTTGGTATTATGGGAAATGTAACGAAAATGTTCTGAAGGAAAATCTCTTATCAGCCACAGTTGGAGCACATAAAAGTATTATCTTATAGAGAACAAAATTTATGTTGGTAATCAAAATGTCTTCTAAGTCTTTGTTGATATTTTATTTGGAGAAGCCACAAAATGTGTAGGGTTTGGTACAAACCAATCGAGTTAAGTTCTCATGCTTATGTTATGAATAATTCACTGAGGCGTGTCTTTCAAAGGTAAGCTATATTGGGGAAAATAAATTCCTTTCCTTAGAAATTGTTGTCTGAAGTGTCCAGCCTGGATATAGTGGGCTCATTCACTTGCTATACAGTGCTATCGACTTCAATATCAGGATCATCAAATTAAAATGAGTGCTGGATTCCATGAAATGACTCTTGAAATTTCTTGACAGTGAAACAAGCATACCATTACTTTTCTCCATTCTGAAACTACATATCATGCTCTAACCAATTTTCAGGTATGGGTCAGTGTACCAAACTAGTCTGGTTGGTACAACAATTATTATTTCAACTGATTATGAATTCAGCCATTTTATTTTCCGCCAAGAAGCGGAGTTATTTCAGAGCTGGTGCACAGAAGTTTACATGCTATCATCAGCAGACAACTATCAACCAAAACGCAACCATTTTCTTTTGCAACTTGTGCAGGAAATTCAATTCCTCTGTGCTAGATTTTAAAGGTGTGTACCCCAGCTGCTCATTCGGAACCCACATAGTATGGTGATCTACTCTCCTCCAATTCATGGCTTTGGGAGGTACATGTTCTAACATTTTCAAAGAACGTAGATAACAGATTTTAATACTAACAGCATTTCGTTTGGAATCAACTCAGATAATGATTACCCTGGGCATGTAACTTTAATCATGGATGTGTCATTTGCAGCCACCAAATTTCTCAACGAACTTTATCCAAACCATAGGCAGATTTTACCTGAAAGTAAAATTAGTTTAGGGTATTGAACTCATGTCCCTCCTCTTTGTAAGGTATAGTTCCTACCTACTGTTCCATTCCATCCCTTGGAGTTAAATTAAAGGTTATGTTATGGCAAGAATGGATAGAAAAAATGGGAATCTCATTTTATTTCAGGTCTCCTGATTCTTTTGTTTGGGCCCATCCAAGAAGTGAATGTTGTTAGGTTATGCAGCCAAGAAATACACCTAGTAAGCTCTATGAAGTAACCGTTGATAGTGGACTGACTATCATAACACAAACCGTCACGAACACAAGTTTTAAATAGGAAAACTAAAGTTCTCCCTAACAACAATTGGTTTTAGGTGAACTAGTGAAAGTTGGGACCACAAGTGGTATAAGAGTCTAGATCAAGGGTGGTTCCTTTTGGTTATGGGACTAAATAATCTACCATACTAAGCCTTGCAGACTAATACAGTGGACTAATTGCTACAAACACAAGTTTAAGAACAAAAGCTAAAAGCCTTCTCTAACACCAATTGAGTTTAGGTGAATAGCTGAAAGATGGGACACAAATGTGATTCCTATTTAGCCTCCCAAGGTGGAATGCCATTACCAGAGTGGGAATCTCATTCATGAGAATTTCACATCTCTGGAAATGTGAACTATTTAAGAGTAAAATAAGTAGATAGGTTCGTAATATTTCTATTTTTATTAAACACTTGAATTGCATTGACACATGAATCTTATTATTAGTTCTAAAATTTGTGGTAATGAGATTATTGTTCTTTTCTTTCTTTCATTCATATCATCCAAACATAACCTAACTTCCAATGAATTGGTAACCACACTAAAATGTAATTCTAGGATATGAATACTGTGTTGATAATGGGCTTTGGACCATAAATCATCTGTAAGTGGGACTCCTACAATCTGGATCTAGTTGTATATGACCAGCTTTATCTCAGGTTTGTGCAAATAATTTTGTTCCGTAATGAATTTGGGAAAAGCAGACTGTTTAGCTGGCATGAAATCATGGATTTTTTTTTTTTTTTTTTTTTATTTTTTTTTTTTTTCAGGTACTAATGACAGCATGCTTAGACATCATTTGTTAATTTTAACTTTTCCTTTCTTTGCTAATAGCATAATGTGATTATAATTGCTCCAAAAAGCAGGCTGAATTATAAACAACGTTCTTTTTTCTCTGTTGGGATGATTGAAGGATGAGAAAAATGGTTATTGTATTGCCCAAAATGTGGTGGTATAATTACACACATAAAATATGGGACCAAATGTGGCTCTTTTCCTGTGCAATTTTGATTGGAAATTGAAAAAAGGCCACTTCAAGAAATCCAAGACTCTGTTAGGAAATTATGGTTTGTTTAGATCTTGAATTGAAAAAGAGGGAAACAAAAAGTGACCCCCCCAAAAAAAAAAAAAATTCACTTTTTTTTGGGTTCTCTGTAACTTCCTCCTTAAAGCAAAAATGATAAAATTTTAATTTATATTGTATTTGCTTTTTCGTTAGGGTAAATTACACTAATGTTCTTCAAGATTTAGAGAAAACATATTAAGCTCCACAAATTTAGTATAATTACATGAAGCTCCCATAAAGTTTTAATTCACATTATATTTAGTTTATTTTTCATTAGTAATTTGTTAGTTGTAGGGGTAGAAAAATAATATTGTCAATTCTTTTGTATTGAAACCTGTATTTTATCTTATTTATCCATGTATCGATACACTATTTGCATTAAATCCAATCATTAGTTTTCTACCAAAAATAAGGGATTGGCTTTCCTACAATCCGTGATCGGACTGGAGGGTGCTGTTGGGTCCATGGGAGCCAATCATGTGTCTCGTTTTGATAATTCAAACCGTTCAATGTGTAAAACTCGTTGAATACTATATGCTTATAAAAAATCACGCTGATCGGATATCGACAGCTATTTCATCATATCAGATTTCTCTTAACTGTTTATTTTTTTATCGTCCATTTTTTTTTATACAAAACTGATTTGATCACGTAACTATCGATATTTGATCAACGTAATTTTTTACAGGCATATAATACTCGACGAGTTCTACATATAGAATGATTCAAATTATCAAAATGAGATCTATGGTTGTTATGAAATTAGATACCTTGAAGGACATAATTTAATTTCTAAAACTATAAAAAATAATTTATATTTTAAATAAATCTCAAAAAAATGTATTTATAATTTATTCAAAAATTAAAATACAAGAACCCACATTCGTAATCTTGTCAAATGACTATTGGGCTTTACAACAGGTTGCGTCCTTTTGGCTGACAGTAGCTTCCAAAAAGTCCAAAGGTTAATACAAAAAGTTAATTTTCTTCATATATTTTTGTAAAAAATTAAAAATTACTAAAAAGAGTCAATTTCAAAAAAAAAAAAATATATGTAACTGACCTTTCACTTTAAAATAAAATGTTATTAAAAATTAATTTATTTATAATAATAGCAATGTTACATTATTCTTGTTACGTTTTTTTTGTATGAATTTATGTATGAATAGAATTTATTTTTTTAAAAGGATGGAAGAAGTGGATAGAAAGTACATTGTAGTTATATGCTTGATTAGGGTTGCAAATGAGTCGAACTATTCATAAACAACTTGAATTTGGCTCCTTTAAAATTCATTTAAGTTCGATTTGTCTACTAAATGAACGACCTCAAGTTTGACTTTAAATTCTTTTATTAATTGAGCCAAGCTCGAGTAGTCACAAACTCGGCTCGATAAGACTTGTGAACATGAAGAAAGTAAATAAATATTTACTTCTAATAATATATCAAATAAATTTTTAATAATTTATTTTATTTTTTTATTTGTGTTTGACGTTTGTGTTAATTCACATATGTTGATTGATGAAATTTATTATTAATATAAGTATTTTTGTATATTTTATTCATAATTTTTTTTTTATTTTATCTTAATAGGTAAATTAATTTAAGTTTAACTGTTTTTTTAAGCTCGAGTTTGAGCTCAGCTCAGATACATAACTAAGCATGCTTAAATTTATCAAATATTTGATGAGTCAAACTCAAGCTCAATTATTTGAACTCGATTAATTCTAAATAAATAAATTTGAACATAAAAGCGGTTCGACTCCTTTTCAACCTATGTTGATTACGTAAAGATCATTAAAGTGTTTCAAGGTGTGTTTAGTTGCATCTTCAAAGTACTTTTTAAAATGTTTGTTGCTAAAAGGCAATTTTCAATAAAACACTAATTAAAGTGTTCGCTAAAAAAAAAAAGGGCAGAGGTGTGAAATCCTCTTGACAAGTATGTTAGGGGTGTAATGATTAGTTTTTTGCATTATTTTTTGGTGTGTGGCTTTTTATTTTATTTTATTTTATTTTTTGTGACAAATTATTAGATTACTTTTAGGATTGAGCATGAAATCTGTAAAATTCGTAATTCGATTCAGTCTAATTCAATTCGATAGGTTTGGATTAATTTTTTGAATCTGTGGTTCGGTTCCGGATTAAAAAATTAAAAATCTGTAGTCCACAGATTGGTTCAAGATTGAACTCTACGGCTCCGAATTGGAACTGATTCAGACCAAGCTTATATTTATATCAATCGCGATTGGTGACTCGAAAATGGCCAGCCGAAAAATGAAACAGCGTCGTTTTTTTTTTTTTTTATGTGCAGACGAAGGAAGAAAGACGGAGGGGCCTAATGGAGGAGGAGGCGGAGGCGTCGGAGAAGACGAGCGAAAGGGCGAGGCCGACGAGGGCAGCGATGCGACAGCCGAGAAGCGATGGCGACAATCAGACGGCGGCGACGCATGACGGCGACGACCTCTCCTCTCCTCTCCCTCCTCTCCTCTCCTCTCCTCTTCCTCTGCGAAAATGGCGTCGAAAATGGCAGAAAAATGGGAGAAAAAAAAAGGAAAAAAAAAAAAAAAAACTAAAGCCCAAAACGACGTCGTTTTGGGCTTTAGGGGCTTTCGAGCTGACTATTATCGAGCTAAAAAACATTTCCGTATTTATATTATACGCCCTCTCATATAGTATCTTTTCTTATTTCATGTAAAACCTAAACTTGCATAGTATTTTCTTCTATTGTTTTTATTCGTTAGTTTTTAATTTTAATTTGTAATGGTCTAAATACTTATGTAGAACTAGTTTTCTTATGATTATTTAAATTCTAGAACAGTATATTGCTATTATGGAAATACATATTATTTTGGAACTTTTTTGGGTAAATACATATTACTATTTTGGAACTAATATGATGTTATATTTATGTTTTTATGAAATTAAAATATTTTATATATATATTTTTTGTTATTTAATTATATGAATCTGTGGTCCTAAACCGATCAAATTTGTGTTTAAATAGATAGGTTTCATGATTTAAATAGATTTGATTGATTTTAATTTTTTAAGAACTATAGATAACGAATTAGTCCTATTTTTATTTAAATCTGGATCAATTTAAACCATGCTCACCCCTAATTACTTTTATAATATTGTGGAGGTCTTGAAATTTTGAAAGTATCAAAGGTGAAATCATATAATTTGCTGAAATATTATTTTCATATGTAAAAGTTATCTTTTAAAAAAAAATAATAATAATTTAGTTCTTTCAAATCATGGTCTAAAATTTCTAAGGGTTGGTTTAGAATGTGAGTGGATTTTTTCGTTTTTTGATTTTTAAATTATTTTAGTTTAGGGTTAAAAGTTTTATTTAGAATAAATTTTTTGATTTTTTTTAAAATAAAATAATTATAAATTAAATAGAATATTTTATTATTTTTAATTAAAATAATTTATTTTATCTTATATAGAAGTGTTTTGAAAAGTTAGTAAAAAGTTAATTTTTTAATTTTTTTTAATCTATTTTACTCTTTTATAAGTAAAAAATATAAAAAATAATATGACTCAAAATAAATAAAAAATAAAAAGCTGAAATTTTTAACTTATTTCAAAAGAGCCCATAATAATTTTAGTCCCAATCTTCGTTTCAAACGGGGCGTAAAAGACGAGGGAAGGAAGGTAGGTAGCAAACCGAGGTGGCCCAAGTCAACATTGTTTGACTAACTCGTCAACACATGCACACCCTTATTTCAAAGTCATGACTCAGGTAATGTTGTAAATTAAAAATTATTGGTTCAAAATACGAAATTTATTATTTTTACGGGTAATGATACATCTCACTAAAAGTGGTGCTCTAAAGTACCATTAATGAGTTGGCAAGTACTTTAAAAAAAAAAAAAAAACAAAAACAAGACACAAGCAGTGGGCCTTGTCTACTGCCACATCACTAGTGGTGCTTTTAGAACACCACTTTTAGTGGTCTCAAACATTATTGTATTTTTATATCACAATTTTAGAAGACAATCTCAATTAATAAGTTAAATAGAGTATTAGATAATTTATCATTACATCTTCATTAAACCAATTCTTGGTGTTATTTGGGATGTTCTAAATAAGTATATATTTTAATTTTTTATGAAATATAGATTGGGTTTGAAGTGATGTGATAGAGAGGTAATGTGACTTAAATAAGATGATGTAACTTAAATAGGATAGTAACTTTTTGATTTTTTTTTAAGATGTCAAACTTAGTCTTAGTCTTATTGTGCATTTTTATTCCTAATAATTTTTTTTCACATTTTTTTGAATTTTTAAGTGCTCAATTTTTTTATCACATAATCAAACTCAAGTGTGCCATAAGAGATAAGTCTTCTTAAAATGTATGGGTTATACCTGGTACGAGAGAGTTGTGTTCAATTTGATAATTAAATTTTATGTACATGTAATAATTGCATTTTTAAAAAAACTTATGCAATCTGTATTAAATAAGGTCTAAACTAGTTTAATCTCTTCAATATTAAGAAGGTTAGATTAATTTATATATATGGATTTCAAAAATGAATTGACTATTTAGTGGATCTACGTAGATCGAACTGAATTGGTCGAGTTATCTTTGAAATCGAAAAGACTCCACTTCAATTTCACTTAAGGACTGGCTTCGCTCCAGTCTTATCTGCCCCATTGGACTCATTTTTAAGCTTTGTTTTGATAATGTATACCATTCATATTTTAAGATTCATCAAGCACATTATCTCTGTAAAAAATTAAGTCGATCAGATAACAACAAGCACGTGTTCAGATCAGTTGCTAATGTGGCATCCAAACTTTATTGGAAAATTTATTTTATCCCAAAGTATCTCCAAAATATCAATTAGACCCATGATTAAAAGTTTGAAAGTCTAATTGATATTTTAGAGATAGTTTGAGGAGTAAAATAAAATTCCAATGTCATGTCAGTAACTTTTGTTTGTTTATAAACACAGCTAATAATATAGGTAAAATTGATCTAAAATCAAATAATTTATATACATAAAATTGATATTATTAAAAGAATATGGGTTGAATTGATTTTTAAATGATAATTTAGGGCTCTTTTGAGAATCGGAGAAAAATGCCACGTTTTGTGATTGAGCAAAACGCCAAGTTGCATTTTTGCTCATTTGAGAAGTGCCAAAAAGTAGGTTGGAAAATTATGTAAGTACCCTTAATGTTTACATCTTGTGAGTTTGGGTAAAATATAATTTTTTTAAGTTAGGTGAGGGTATTTTAGTCATTTTAATGTGATGTGACATCATAAATAAATATTAATTCAAAAAAAAAATTAATTTTTTATCAACTTTTCAAATCACTCCCAAAAAACTTGGTTAAAAGTAAAAAAAAGTTACTTTTTAACATCTTTCCAAAATACCACTTAAGAGGCAAAAATACTCTCCACTATTTTTTTTTTCATATTTTCTGACGGGCTCTCAGATTGTCATGATTGACCACCTTTCACTGTACAATGAACTAGAGATGGCAATGGGGACCCGGCCCGACGGGAACCCGACCCCCCGACCCCGAATTGAGTGGTGATTCCCCGAAAAATATCCCCGTGACGGATCAGATTCAAAATTCCATCCCCGATGATATCTGGTAGGGACGGATCTGATTTCGGCCCGCCTCCTCGGCCTCGATCCCGCCCCGATCCCGCCTGCCCCGACATGAAATTACTAATATACCCCGTTTATATATATAATGTGTATTGTTGTGACAAACTCCTCACCTCACTTCACCCGCCTCTCATCTCCTCTCAACTCCCTCTCTCCCTCACGACCGTCTGCATCATCTCTCCTTCACGACTCATCTCTCTCTCTCTCTCTCACGGACTCATCTCTCATTTCTTATCAGCATCATCATCCAGATCCACCGATCTGAACAGATCGATGATGATGAAGCCTGACCACCACCACCACCGACCACCGCCTCAATCGAGTTCTCTCTTTCTCTCGATCCACCACTACCGCCGAGCCTGACCACCACGCCGAGCCTCGCACCACCACATCGCAACCCTCATCCACTCCCTCTCTCTCGACGAGCCTCGACACCACAGATGAGATTTTTTTTTTTTTCAGATCTGTTTCAGATCAGATCTGAGATCTGATTCACAATTTTTATTTATTTTTTAAGATCCGTTTCAGATGTTTCAAATCTGATTTGTATTTTCTGATTGTTGGTGTTGTATTTTCGGATGATGTTTATGTTGTATTTTTAGATCTGTTTCAGATGTTGTTTCAGATTTGATTTGTATTTTTTTTGTATTTAGATGATGTTGTTGTTGGTGAGGAGTTGGATTTTCTGAATTTTTATTTTTTTTTTAAAGCCGGGGAATGCTCGGGGTCGGGGAAACCCGATCCCCGTTGGGGGCAAGTAAGGTTAGAGTCGGGGATCGGCGGGAAATTCTACCATCGGGATCGGGGCGAGGCGATCCTGACCACTCCGTTGCCATTCCTACAATGAACTAATCCCATGGGCAAAATGATGGGGCCAAGGTAGAGCATCAAACCCTAAGTCCAAGCTGAGCCCAACCCAAATCTCATTCAGGCTGATCTAACGCGCTTGAGATATAAACTTGAACATAATAAAAGACCATCAGACCGTAAACATTCAGATCAAATGATGGTGGTGTTTGGGAAGTAAGTTTTCAAATTTTTTTTTTATTTTTTTCATTAAAAGACAAAAGTTTTGCAAAACTAAAAAAAACACATTCAAATAAAATATCACATCTGACAGGGATAGGCCCACAAGGACCACGGCCCACCATGAGTAAACCCAAGCCCACCATTTAGATCCCATTACACAACCCGGTTAGTAAGACCCGGCACAGCTGGAAGCCAACTGAGCTGGGAAGGCCAATGATGCTCGGACACGTGGTGGGCGCAGAGCAGGCCATGTCAGCAGACAAAGATCTGCAAAGTTATTGCCACAGCACATCACCATTAATGCAACCCATCACCGCATTTATTGCGACAACACCTCTCACCGAATCACACCCTCGCCTCGAACAAGGCGAACCACGCCAAGCTTTCGGGGGACAATCGAACGACGAGACAAATAAATGATTACAGTTGGATATAAGCAAAGCTCAAGACAAGAAGAAGGTTAAGTTTTCTCTCTCTCTCTCTCTCCCCATTTTTCTATCACCTTCTAATTCATACGCGGAGGGTTCACGGGACTACCCTGCTCCCGATTGGACTTGCTTGCGAGGTTATCCAGTGGGCATTGAGGAGCTTGGATCGGTCCAACCCATTCACCGTAACTCATCAGATATCATTGGCGCCGTCTGGAAATCGGTTTGTCCGCGGCGCCAGCTTGTGTTCATTGCCGCCGGAGACCCTTTCCCAGCAACCTATTCCATCTCACCCGTTACGTGCATGGTAACGACCAGATCCATGGCTTCCCACCACAACGCTGCAGACCACCAGACCGACCCCCCCAACCCGAACGACCCACCACAGTACTTCATTGAACTCACCAATAGCATCAACCGTATGGCCGAGCAAAACCAGGCCTTAATCAACGCTCTGCTCCAACGGAACCTCCCCATTCCTCCACCACCTCCAGACATCCCATCCCATCCGGAACAAATCGAGCCATCTCGCCACAACCCAATCCTCCCAACTCGGGAGGTTTGCAGCCCCCACACCCACATATGCATCCTCCTCCTCCACCCCCACGTCCTTCAGTCATAGCCCCAGCTCCCGAGGGAGAAGCCAGCAGCGTCCAACATCTATCTCCCTCTGGAGGTGACAACATTCCCCTTTGGGATGCCGAACTCCGAGCCATGAAACTCCAACTCCAAGGGGTCATGCAAAACATCCAACACAAGCCCTCCACTACAGCAAACTCCCCTTTCGTTGCCTCCATCCGAGACAAACCCCTACCCCCCAAGTTCAAAATGCCTACCATCGACCCCTTTGACGGAACAACAATTCCGCCGACCACAGAAACCTACCGTACACTCATGATCCTCCATGCTTTCCCCGACGAAATCATGTGCCGAGCCTTCCCCGTGACCCTAAAGGGATCGGCTCGGCTATGGTTCAGCCAGTTGCCACCAGATTCAGTCTCTACATTTCAACACCTTAGTGACTCTTTCCTGAGCCACTTCATTGGAATAACGCCACGACCCAGCTCCTCAACATCCGCCGATCGAGGGGGAGTCATTACGCACTTTGTCACTCGCTTCAACACCGAGGCCTTACAAGTTCTTTGAAAATGATGATAAAGTCATCCTCACCGCCTTCATGGCCGGGTTGCTTGGTCATCCGATTTCCTTTTCTCCTCTCCAAGAACCCCCAACATCCATGGCCTTTGCTTCCAAAGCCCAAAAGTACATGAACGCCGAGGACTCTAGCCGCTTCGGCGAGACCCCACAACTAAATACCGACCCCGAGACAAAAGAAAGACCAAGAGCCCAAAGAACACCCTACCATAACCAAACATCCCGCTTATGACCGACCGACCTCGCGGCCGACGGCACCAACCAGACTTCCGGTTCGAGCAATATACACCGCTCAACACACCCATGGAACAAGTCCTTAACGATCCAACGGACTACCTCAAGTGGCCTCTTCCTCCACGGAACCCCTCCAACCGCAAAGACTACACCAAGTATTGCCGCTTCCACCAAGATCATGGCTATAACACCGACGATCGTGATCACCTCAAAGACCAAGTAGAGACCTCATTCGCCAGGTCGCTCGAGCCGATTCACGTAAACCCGCCCTCAAGAGACAAAGGACCGAGCCCCACAGAGACAATCGCAGGCATACCCCCAGCGGCAAATTTCAACTAGACCAGGCATGACCGACCTCACCAACAAATTTCTACCTAAGGGAATCCGCCTCCACCCGATTGGTGAAATCGAGTCATCTCAGTGGTCTCGCTTAGGGGACCATCACGTTCAGAGGGCGAGAACTTAGAAAGATCTGACAGGTTTTGACAAAGGGCCAGTTACGACCGACCCCCAAGCAACCCAAGCTGGGATGAGCCCATTACCTTCACGGACGCCGACAGGCGGCATCCGTTATCCTCACGATGATCCCTTGTCATCTCCACTGCCCTTCCAATTATAAGGTCGACGAGTCCTCATTGACAATGGCAGCTCGTCCGACATCATTTTTCTCAACTGCTTCCGCCAACTGAAGATCGGGGAAGAAAGCCTAGCCCCACTCCAAACTCCTCTGGTTGGATTCACCGGTGACCGGGTGACCTCTATTGGCTCCATTGATCTTCCCATCACCATTGGAGAGTACCCACGGCAGACCACGAAGTTGCTTACTTTTCTTGTTGTCGACTGCCCCTCAGCTTACAACATCATCCTCGGTCGCACCGCCCTCAATGCCTTCCAAGCCATCACATCCACCTACCACCTTGCCCTCAAGTTCCCTACTGATTTTGGGGTCGGAACAGTGAGAGGAGAACAGACCGTCGCCAGAGAATGTTCTGTGGCCTCACTTAAAGAGGTCAAACTGAAGGAGGCAATGATCATTGAAGGACTCGACGTCCGAAATGAGGACGAACTGATCAGAGGCGAACCTGTGGAGGAACTCGTCGAAGTTAACATTGATCCCACCAACCCACTCAAATCGCTAAAATCGGCAATCAATCGCTTCTAAGCCAAGGTCGACTCACCGCTCTCCCGACCGAACACGAGACGTCTTCGCTGGACTCATGCACATGCTGCATCGACCCATCTTTCATAACCCACCGCCAATGTCGAGCCTCACTTCCGACCTTACCACAAAGCAGCGCATTTTCCATCCGGAACGCAACAATCTCATAGCTGCAGAGGTTGATAAACTTCTCGAGGCCCAGTTTATCCGGAATGTGGATTACCCCAAGTGGCTGTCCAACGTGGTCCTAGTCCGCAAAAGCAATGGCAAATGGCGCCTTTGCGTCGACTACTCCGATTTGAACCGAGCATGTCCCAAAGATAGCTACCCTCTTCCCCGCATTGATCTCCTGGTCGACGCCACGGCCGGTCATCAAATGCTCAGCTTCATGGATGCTTTTTCAGGGTACAACCAGATCGTGATGCACTCGTCCGACCAGAACACACATCTTTATCACCGACGGCACCTACCATTACCGTGTCATGCCGTCGGACTAAAGAACGCAGGGCCACCTACCAACGTTTGGTCAATACGCCTTCCACCATCGATCGGTGAACATGGAAGTATATGTGGATGATATGCTCGTTAAGAGCAAGCTCTCCGACCACCTCACCGACCGCGAGACTTTTGCCACGCCCGCAAATATCAGATGAAGCTCAACCCAGAAAAGTGCGCCTTTGGCGTGGGATCTGGCAAGTTCCTAGGCTTCATGGTCAGTCAGCGCGGCATCGAGGCCAACCCTGAGAAGATCAAGGCCTTGATGGAGATGCAGTCACCCAAAACCGTTAAAGAGGTCCAAAGGCTCACCTACAGAGTGGCGACCTTAACTGCTTTCATCTCCGTACACGGATAAATGCTTACCATTCTTCAAAGTCCTCGGCAGACTTTTGAATGGACAAGCGAATCGAAGAAGCCTTTTCAACAGTTGAAAGCGGTATGGCCAACCCTCCCTTCTCTCACAGTAATCACCCATGAGCCCTCTTCCTTTACCTAGTAAAGATCAAGCACCGCAATCGGTGCACTCATCGAGAGGGCGGTTCCGTCCAACGGCCTCTATTACATCACCGGCTCGAGGGAGCGGAGCGAACTACCTCTATTAGAAAAGCGCCCCGGCTTTAGTCATCGCCTCGAGACGACTCGCCCCTACTTCCAAGCTCATTCAATAGTGGTTCTCAAGAAGGTCATGCAAAGAAATTCTCGAGCTCTCAGAAGACTAATGCAAAGGGTCGAGAACTAAGCCGCCGACATCTCTTATCGCCCGACAAAGAATCAAGGGCAAAGCCATGGCCGATTTCATCTTGAATTTACCAATCCAAATTTCAACCACTAACCCTCCGCCCGCACCAACTCCACCAGAGCCCGAAGATCCTCATTGTTGGACACTCAACGTTGATGGCTCGTCCCGCAGGGAAGGAAGCGGGGCTGGCCTCATCCTCACGCCCCGGCGTTATTTCAATGCCCTCCGCCTCTTGTTTGCCAAAGAACAATGAGGCCGAGTACGGCATTGATAGCCGGACTTCGTCTAGCCAAAGACATTGGTGTTAGCCACATCAGAGTGTTCAGTGACTCCCAGCTTATCGTCGGCCAGATCACGGGTGAATTCGAGGCCAAGGATACCACAATGCGGACTTACAGGGACATGGCACTCACCCTTGTTCGTCTATTCAACACCTTCCAGATCAAACACATACCTAGGGCGGAAAACTCCAAAGCAGATGAGATGGCCCAGCTGGCTTCCGCCGACCAATCTGACCTCAGCCATGGAGTTCGACTTGAATACCTGACTCACCCCGCCATCTCACCTGTCCTGCAAGAAGTAATTCCTTCGCAGAACCCATCCTTGGGCATCCGACATCCTCCTCTTCTTGACCCTTGGCGAACTCCCAATCGACCAACAAGGTCGCCAAGGTCGAGCTCGGTCGACCAACTACACTGTCGACGGCATTCTTTACAAGCGGTTTCACGACCATACCGCGATGCCTCGGCCCTCCCAAGCAACCTATGTAATGCAGAGATCCATGAAGGAATCTGTGGCAATCATTCGTGGCAGTCTCTCGCACAAAAGTGCTCCGTGACAGTTACTTCGCCGACCACCGACAAAGATGCCTCGATTTCGTGTTAAAATGTGACAAGTGCGTAACCGCCAACATCCCCATGCTCCTCCCGCCGAAATGATCACCGCTCTCTTACCCGCTCGCCAAATGGGGTATCGACCGTTGGTCCACTCCCATGGTCGAGGCGGACCAAGTTTGCAATTGTTGCCATTGATTACTTCACCAAGTGGGTCGAGAACCCCTTGCCACAATCACCGGCGGAACACCACCAAGTTTATTTGGCAATCGATTGTCCGCAGATTTGGCATCCTCGGGCCATCGTCTCGATAACCAAGCGGTCGACAACGCTTCATCAGAAATTTTGTGCAGACCTCCAAATCCAACCGCTTCTTCCTGGTCATCCCCAAGCAAATGGCCAAGTTGAGGTCACCAACCGCTCTCTCCTGAAGATCATCAAAACTAAGCTCGAAGCTGCTAAAGGCCTCTGGGCTGAGGAACTACCACATGTACTCTGGGCTTACCGAACCATTGCCCGGACTCCTACTGGGGAAACCCCTTTTCGCTTAACATATGGCGCTGAGGCTGTCATTCCTGTAGAAGTCGGTCTGCCCACCCCCAGGGTCTTACATCCAGATCTTTCTCACCAAGAACCAGAGAGCGGACACGATCTCATTGAGGAGCTCGAGAGGCTGCCATGATTGGCCGCCTACCAGAAAATGAGGACACACTACAACCGCAGAGTCCGAGCGGAGTTCTCTATTGGTGACCTTGTCTTGAGAGAAGCAACTCTTGCCACAAAGAATCCACCGAGGGCAAATTGGCCCAAATGGGAGGGGCCCCTCGTTGTCAAGGCCACCACGCCGAGCACTTATCGACTTCAGGACATGGATGGCCGAGACCTTCCCATCCTTGGAATCTTGAACATCTGCTGTTATTATCAATGAATCCTTACTTTTACATTGTCAAAATTGTTGTATTCCCCTTTTTAATACATAAATCCGATGAAGTTCCAATTTCTATACTTATTTATGCAATGTAGCTTCCATGAAACTTTTATTTGCGCCACTCACAAAAGCCTCACCGACACGAGCACTCTCAAAGCCTCGGTCCGACTGAGCACCTTCAAAACTCGCCGCATCGAAAGCCCAGGCACTCAAAAGCCTCGATCCGACTGAAAGCACCTTCAAAAGCCTCGGCAGACCGAAGACTCAAAGCCTCGGCCGACTGAAAGCACCTTCAAAAGCCTCGGCCAGACCGAGCACTCAAAGCCTCAGTCCGACCTGAGCACCTTCAAAAGCCTCGGCCAGACCGAGCACTCAAAGCCTCAGTCCGACCTGAGCACCTTCAAAAGCCTCGGCCAGACCGAGCACTCAAAGCCTCAGCCCGACCTGAGCACCTTCAAAAGCCTCGGCCAGACCGAGCACTCAAAGCCTCAGTCCGCCTGAGCACCTTCAAAAGCCTCGGCCAGACCGAGCACTCAAAGCCTCAGTCCGACCTGAGCACCTTCAAAAGCCTCAGCCAGACTTGAGCACCCTCAACAGCCTCGGCCAGACCAAGCGCTCAAAGACTCTGCCAAACCTGAGCATTTTCACAAGCCCCAGTAAGACCTATGAATGAAGGCTCATCAAACAAAACACTCCGCCATGGCCTGACACTTAATCACAGTTTCAACATACTTTGACACTTAGTCATATTTTAAAAATGTTCGCCCATATTTCACTTGCAAATCGCGTGTTCAACATTGCATTTCAACCTACTTTTTCAAGGCAATTTGACACTTAGTCATATTTTAAAGAAGGTTGCCCATATTTCATTTGCAAATCACATCTTCAACATCACATTTCAACCTACTCTTTCAAGGTTAATTTGACACTTAATCAATATTTTCAAGAGGATTGCCCATATTTCATTGGCATCTTACATCTTCCATCTACCCCTTTTTACAGCAATTTAACCCTAAGTCATGAACACATCAGTGCACAAGATAATTACAAGTAAGATATACTGACATCATCAATTAGAACCATAAGTGTCGTTTTATTTATTCAAAAAATGTGTGTACAAGCTACATACATCCCTTGCAAAAAAAAAAAAAAAACAACAACAAACCCAAAACTCCTAAGTCTACTCCTCATACGGATCACCCTCCTCACTTGAAATGAGGTCACTTCTTCAATCCCTCGTCCAAAGGGGGTCAGGCTACGTCATCTTCTCCAACCACCACACTACTCAGTCTCCGAAATGCAAGGCTTTGAACATCTTCCACCATCCCCAAGATTTCACCATTTCGTGCTTGTAGTAGTCGATTCTTGAAGCGCTAATGATTTCAGACTGTCTCACCCCAAAGACTGTCCTCGATGACCCAAAGACCCCCAGACCCCACTCGCCAAGCTTGCAAAGAATCGGCATCAATCGCCATCTGAAACTCAGAGACCCTTGAATTGAGTAATACCGCAACACAAAGGTCGATAGGTCGCCTTTTCCGAGGTCGCTGCTTTCTCCTCGTTCAGCTCCTTTTGCAGGGCCTCCTTGTCAGCTGCAGCTTTGGCTCTCTCAACCTCCAGCTCCTTTCTCCAAACCTCCCCCTCTGCAGTCAACTTCCCTCTCTCTACTTCAAATTGTTTAAGGAGCTCCTCTCCGCTTCCCGAGGCTTCACCTCCACCTCCTTCTGCAGAGCCTCCACGTTCGCATCTGCATCATCCTTCTGCCTGACGAGCTTTTCGTTGTCGCTCATGGCCTCCTCATACCGCTCGACGGCAATGGCGCATGCTCTGCGGGCCTCCTCCACTTTCCTTTGCTCTCCAGACAGCTGGAATTCCAGCGACACAACCCTGCGGCGGGTGTCCTCCAACTCAGACTTGACCAATGGCAACTCGGATGGGCAACCTTCCAGCAAAGACTCTCCTTCTTGGCAACAGTCTGCGCCTTTGGCCTCATCACTTTTATCTTGGCCGCCCTTCCTCAGCAAGGCCCCTGCCAGGGTAGTTACCTCCATCTGGGCAGAGCATAACCCCCTGAACAGGTCGGCCTCCCCAAATCCAGAGGCCGAACGCAGAGCTGGTTCCTCCACCATCTTCACCAGACGGTCTGCCACCGCCTTTGCTGATCCCCCATCTCCCTCCAACCTTCCAAACACACAGGTATGGTAAATGGTGGCCCCCCCACCAACCCCCCTTTCCTGAGGCGCAGGCCCCCTTGGCGTCTGCTACCTCCTGCTCGGCTCTGCCACGACCAACTCCACTTCCGCTGACACCACGGGGGTCTGCTCCCCCCCACTCGGCTCGCCCCCAGCCGGACCAACCCTCGCTTGCTCTGATGGAGTCTTCTCCACCACGTCCCCCGTTGGGGTGGCTATCCACACTTTGGGGGTCTCCTGGGTCACAAAGGCCTCTGCCCCAGCTGAGACGACTGCCCCTGCTGGGGTCTGCTCCACCTCCCCACCTTCCACTCGCTTGGCCAGGCTGGCCTCTTCCTCCCTTATCTCCTTCCTTCTTTTCTGGGATGGCTCCTCTTCACCTCGCCTCAACCTCTTTTTCTTCTTCCCCACCTCCAGTGCCCCCATCTCCTTCAACGACCTCTCCTTCAGAGGGTCTTTTGGAAGCGATCGTGAGCAGACCCTCCAACCCCTTCTCTCCTAACGCTTTTGGCCGAGGCGAATCTTCTCCTCACCATCGGCCGAGGAGGTCGGTCGACTTGGGCCTCTGTGAACTTCGAGCCCTCGAGCATGGCTGGCACGATCCTCCGCCTCCTGGCTTCGCCTCTTAGCCTCCAACTCCGCTCGACGAGGTTCCGCCTGACCGGCCAGGGGCCCAACCCCGCTTCAAGCAGAAAGGATGGCGAGCAGGCTCGTCCACCTAACTTTTTCCCTCTCCTCCACTCCTTCACCTTCTTTACTCTCTCTCCATCGCCGCACCCCTTTGACTCCACAAACTTGGTCGGCACCTTCCACGTCTTCGTGCTGCCCTCGAGAGTTGGACACATAGAACCACCTATGCCTCCAACCTTGATCGAGGTTGGCAACCCCGCCAAGCCCTTCCTCGCCACTTTGTAGGGTTACCCAAGTCTCCTGCCGCTCGACGCTTTGTAGCAAAGAAAAGAATTCATCCATTGTCATGGCCTCCTCCATCACCTTGACGGCGCTTGCACACGATAGCAAAATCTTCCACGAATTGGGCATCACCGTCCCGGCGCCATGTCCAAACGATTACACATCCACCACAATCTGCGTAACGGCAACGCAAGAACCCACCCTTCAGCGCCTCGTAGAGGAGAACTCCCGGCCTCACGTCCATGGCGGCGGTCTGTCGACTTTGGCACCACTCACCCCACTTCGCGGAATTTGGTACCTTCGCGGATAGCCTCCAACTCCGCCGGCCATAATGGACCTATCACCCTCGAGTGCCGTGATCCGTTCCACTGGCCGATCGCTCCGACCGATGGCACCTCCACCTCGCGATCTATCTTCTTCTGCGCCACTTCCACGTCGTCCTCTCCTAGCGGATCCATCCTCACATTCCCGCCTTCCTCGCGCATTGCTAAAGCGTATTTGCGAATAGCCGGATGCGAGTTCGAAAAATCGCAGAAGTGTTTTAATGGGGTATCGTGAGCAACGAAGGAATCGATACTTTGGATATTTTGAGTTTTTGTAAACAAGTAGGTGAATCGTATAATACCAAAAGCCCACGGTTTGCCCGTATTCCAAGGATCCAAATTAATTTTCGCCAGTTTGAAAACTTTTCAAATCATCCGCCAAAACTGTCTCATCAATGCCCATAATAATACCCCTGACGTTTCACTCCTGATCCAACGCTTGACGTTCCACATACCCCCACGTGTACGGTCCAGATGCACTGAATTCGCCTCACCTGTCTTTTCCACTTCAAGTCATCACGTGACACCTTATCGCGCCCCTCGCGGTCGGCCTCTTTCACGCTCGGACACCTCACGATCGGCCTCACTCGGCCACCCCCCCACGATCGGCCTCGCAGACTCGGCCCTCCGCGTCGGACACCTCATGGTCCGGCCCCCCACCTCGCTCGGCCCCCTCGCTTCGCCTCCCACTCTTTCACTCGGCCTCCCACTCCCTCCCACCTTCCCGCAGGTCGGACTCATCTCCACTATTATTATTCCTTCATTGGACTAAAGTCGACTCGGAATGAGGGACTCTTGACGAGGATAGGCCCACAAGGACCACGGCCCACCATGAGTAAACCCAAGCCCACCATTTAGATCCCATTACACAACGGTTAGTAAGACCGTGACAGTGAAGCCAACCGAAATGGAAGGCCAATGATGCTTTCGACACGTGGTGGCGCATGAGCGAGCTATGTCACAGACAAAGATCTGCAAAGTTATTGCACAAAGACATCACCATTAATGCAACCCATCACGCATTTATTGCGACAACACCTCTCAGGAATCACACCCGCCTGCTGAACAGGCGAACCACGCCAAGCTTTGGCGGACAATCGAACGACGAGACAAATAAATGATTACAGTTGGATATAAGCAAAGCTCGAAGACAAGAAGAAGGTTAAGTTTTCTTCTCTCTCTCTCTCTCTCCCTCTCTCCCCATTTTTCTATCACCTTCTCTAATTCATCTGTGGGAGGGTTCAGGGGACTACCCGTTCTCGATTGGACTTGCTTGCAGGTTATCCAGTGGGCATTGAGGAGCTTGGATCGGTCCAACCCATTCACCAGAACTCACTGTATTATCAACATCCAACCCCATAATTATTTCGCTTTTTCTCTCACAAACATCACATCCAACCACATAAAAACCCAATTATCTTCTCAAATACCAAAATTTTTTTATCTCATAAAAACCTACATCTAATAAAATTTACATAAAAACTCACTTCCCAAACACTATCGATGATTCTTACCTAAACTTAGTTACAAGCATCTACACCTATTGATAGTATAAATTTTAAATATAATGATAATATCAATATAAGGATCTAAGTAATTTTAATTTATGATAGGAATTCTAATAACGAGTTTAACAAATTGGTAGTGCTACATATACAAATTATTATACTAATTAATAAATTAATATTTTAATATTCTAATTTTAAAATTATACTCTACTCAGGTTAGAGATTTTAAATAATCTATTAAATTTTTTATCAAATCTTTCACATACCAAATATGAGTTTGTATGAGTCCCATAACATTTTGATAAAAAATTTATTAAATTATTTAAAATTTATAATATTTTTCTTATATAAATTATAAAAATTTAAAACTAATAAAATTATATCACAATCCTCTATTAATACCTTAATAACGATTGATATGCCAATTTATGGGCATTACTTTATTGTTGACCCATTTGTTGTTTTCACATTTAACTGACACATCATGTCCTTGCTTTTAATACGACTATTGTAAGATTAGTGACTTCCTCCACCGTCACCACCGCAACTGCCCCAGTCGACCGGCGTCTCTGAAAACGACCGCGCGTGTTTTATCATCACCACAATCGCGTCTATATACACTCTCCTCCTCATGCACATTACATATACATACACCTCTCACTCTTTCTTCACTCTCTCTCTCTCTCTCTCTATTTCTCTTGTAAATATGCTGGTGGTGCTGGCACAAATCCAACCCTGCAAACCTCCGGCGATTCACCGGCGGTGAGAGATGGGCAAGACATCGAGATGGCTCCGGGCGCTTTTAGGCGCCAAAAAGTCCTCCTCCGATGATTCTGCCCCATCCTCGGAATTTTCTCAGACGAAAAAGGAAAAGAAAAAGTGGGGTTTTATCAGATCTTTCAACGCCAACAATGATCGCAACAACAACAACAACAACAGTGGTAGTAGGGCCAGAGGATCATCGTCCTATCCCGAGGCCGCCTCTAATAATTACGCCGAAGCAGTAGACGCCAACAAGCACGCGATTGCGGTGGCGGCGGCGACAGCGGCGGTGGCTGAGGCTGCTCTCGCGGCGGCGCATGCGGCGGCGGAGGTTGTGAGGCTAACTAGTGGTGGTTGTCGGAGTAGAGCGGCAGCGTACGGTGGAGGGAGTGATCGGTGGAGGGAAGGGGAGGCGGCGGTGAAGATTCAGTCGGCGTTCAGAGCTTATCTGGTTAGTGATTCTGGCCACACTTTTCGTTCCCTAAATTGACCCTTCTGCTTCCTCGGAATTACAGGGGTCTGTTTGGCTGACCTGGCAAGTCTGGTGGTCGGGGTCTTTGGTTTTAAAAATAAAATAAAATATATTGTGTTTATAATGTAAGCCATGAAACATTAATCTTAGTTGCAGCTCTTATGATTTGAAAAAAAAATAAATAAAAAAAATCATATCTTTAAAAAATAAATTACTGTAACTATACTAAAATTATGAAGTTAATTGTGATATTATTATTATTATTATTAAATCTTACTAACGTTTTTATTGAACTCTTGTTAAGGTCAAATAATAATAAAATTTTTCAAATTTTAATGTATATTTCACTTAACCCTTGGAGCATCTTTACCCAAACTTTTAATGAAAATTTAGTGTGACAAATTATCAAATTTATTATTATATTATTTTTAAAATTTGAACTCAAAAGATCATTCCACCTTGATGCTTTAATTGAAAAAAAATAAAAAATAAAAAATCAGGGGTTTTCATGTTAAAATTGGGATGAAGGGGTGATGCCACACATTAGCTTTTGGCACAACCGAATAGAGTTGATATTGATGCCAAAATATGTTTTAGTGGGGTTGTTTGGGAAAAGATTTTTTTTTTTCTTTTTGGACTAAAATTCAGGAAAAATAGTCAATACGACAAAAATGTCATGTATTTTACTTTTTCTTTCGTAAACATCACATCCAATTACAAAAAATTCAACTCTCTTCTCAAATATAAATATTTTAATTTATTAAAATAGTCAAAAACTAAAATAACTTAATAAAATAACCAACTTTCCAAACGAGGCCACTGTGTTAATTTTACTTTTTATCTCTTACTAGCACTATTTTTCTTATTTTATTTTTGGATTGTTAATTCCATTTATTTAGTCTTTAAAATTTATGTTTTTTTTTTTTGATAAATGAAAATATATAATTTTTTATCATATGATTTAATTGGAGACCATTATACAAATCACTTATGGTTAAAATTTAATTTCATAGAAAAAAATGTTAACAACTTAGGTAGTATTTAGTTGACTGGGATGAAATGATCATTCCATGGAAGTATTATTTGGATAGATTAAAAAAATAATGACAAATACATTACGAATTGAATCATCTTTCATCATTTTAGGGGAATAGTCCTAAGAAAAATTAAAAAATCACCATTGCATTCTATCTCATTTTGATGAACCAAATAGAGTATAAAAAGTGACGACAAAACACTCATTTTTGTTATTATTTGGAACAAACTAAGCCCCACAAGCAAATTATAAGTTGTTCAAATTATAAAATTATATTTTTGCCCATTAAATTATATAATTGTCGTCAATTAGACCATATAAACAAAAATTACAAACATTAAGGATTAAATAGATGAAATTGATAGTTTGAAAATGAAATAGAAAAAATATAATAATAGTTTGCAAGTTAAAAGTAAAATTAACACTTCACATATTCTTTTACCTTTTTTTATTATTATTATTTTAAAATTTTTTATACTCTTTTTATATATTTAAATAATTATTTTGCACATTTACTAATATTAATCACTGATTATTAGCATTTTTCTTTCTTCATTATTTGGGGAAGTAATTGAACTTCTTGGATAAATTACACTTTTCGTTCGTATATTTTGACTCAAATTTCACTTTAGTCCATATTATTTGATCATTACATTATAAGTTCAATTCTCCTTTTGTCTAAATTTTCATTAATTTTTTTTACATGTATACCTCAAGACATTGGCAAGTGTTCCAAATTAATTTTATCCTCCAATTTGAATGGAAGGACCAAATTAAACTTAAAGTGAGGAATCAAATTATTTAATTTAAAATAATAAAGATCAAATAAAATTTAAGTCAAATTACATGAATTAAACTGTAATTTACCCGAACTTGTTTTTTTGGAGGGGTCATGATTTAGGTTAAAAGTAAGTTGAAAGGGGTGCACAAAAACTAGTGGGGTTGTGTGTTTTGTCAATGAGAGGGAAATGATTCCATTGTTATCCTTTATAGCATGTGATTGCTGTATATGTACTTGGTTATAATTGGCTTTCATATACTCTCTCTGATTGTGTACTTGTGTTGTTGAAGGGCTGGATAAGAGCATCCCATTAGTGTAATTAAATTTGTGTTAAAAGTGTTTGAATTAATTGACAAATATATATATATATATATATATAAGTAATATTTAATTGTATTTTAATAATTTATTAATTTAATGAGTACTCAGATAGTGTAGTTAAAATATATATTTAAAAAAAAGTAGTATGTTTGGGATGATTTTTTTAGTTTTTTATGAAAAGAAGTGCAAAAAGTAGAGAAAAGAGGGAATCTTTGACTTTTTGGTATAGGTTGTTGACTTTTTAGTAATTTTTTGACTTTTTGACTAAAAAGTAATGTTGCCAAACGAGGCCTAAGTGAGTATGAAATGTTATAAAATACATGTGAGACCCCAATTCAATCCCTCTATTGGTTAACCGTCTTGCCACATTTAACAAAAAGTTACATCTAACCAACTTAACAAAAAGTTTAACACAAAATTTTCTAGTTTCATTGGAACACATACAACCCCGCTCATCATCAACAAGAACAGTTAGGCCTCATTTGGGTTTCACTTTTTTATGAGACAAAAAAAAAAAAGTTAATGCATTTAGGAATTATTATTTTTAATTATATGAAAGTACATGAATAACTGGTGTGTTTAACTTGCTTGTTTTGGTGGGTTATTTATTTTATTTAACTTTTGGCTTTTTTAGCCAAAAAGTCAAGTTCCCAAATGAAGTTGACGCCCAAACTCTGCAAGTATTATGGCATGGATAGTTTTGGAATAAAGGATTTTTAAAATGGGATGATCATAAACATTGGGCTGCTTGGTACAATTTATGGAGCTACTTATATATATATATATATTATTTTAGAAATTTGTGCTACAGTGTTTGGTTCAGTTTTTTTGCTTGTAGTTTATAAAAAAAAAAAAACTTAAATAAGTTGAAAAAAAGTTAATTATTAGGAACCAATGGGAGAAATTCTTTTAATTTATACTTTTTGGTTATCAGCTTACAATTTGCTAAAATTCACTCCAAACGGGCTCATTAAGGGATTGTTTGGTTGTTTTTTATTTTTTATATTTCATTTTTAAAAAAAAAAAGTTTAAAGCATATAATTTTTGTTTTTGCGCAAAAAATATTTTTGAAAATTTAAAAATCTTTTGGCTGTTTCTTGAGGTTAGATTGTTTTTAGAAAAAAATTTTGAAAATTGTTTTCAAAAATAATTTGCCAAACAAATTTTTTATATTTTTCAAAAAAAAAAAAGGTGACCGTAGGCAGGGGGAGAGATGCAAAGACTCTGGTGGATGTGTCACATGTGAGGTGAAAGCTTGTATTGACCAAATTCAACCTACACTACACAATGTCTGTGCAAGCCTAGACACATAGTCCAACATACACACGACCCTGTCTTTCTTATCCTACCAACATTTTGACCTGTGTTTATGGAAGGGCAAATTCGTCACTTCACAAACTTGACCCTGTTCTGGTTTTAAGCTTATCTATCCCAAGGACCCCATCTACTCTCTCAAAGGAGGACTTCCTCACCTACTCCCAATCAGCCTCATGAACCTAATCACCCATTCACTTTCTGCCAGGTGTTTGGGTAAGCTGGTTAGGCTACTGCTACTGGCACTGCAATCACTACTTTTTAAACTACCACTTGGTCTACCCATGTTTGGCAACCATGATAAGTACAAACTCTAATTTTGTTTTTCAAAATTTTGATTTGAGATTGTATGGAAGAAGATAAGAGGAAGAAGTCTAGGTTCATAGATGAAATTCACAGAAGTGAGTCCTTTGTTCTTGTTGAGATAAAAATAGCATGTAGTTAGATCTAAATCATGATTGCATGTTGTTAGGACAGACTATGTTACCTGGAGTCGGATAAGAGTATTGAGATCGATGCGGGTGTGTGTTCAAAATCTTTCTAAGCCTAAATGAGTAGTGATATATGAGCATGAAATACTAATATAAAAAGTTAATACAAAATGATGTGTCAAGTGTTTATTTTGTCAGTTTAAGGCAAATGATCCATTAAGATGACTTATTTTTTTTAAAATGTCACTATCACATTATTGATGTTGAAAATGCTATACATATATCATTTCCAAACCTAAATATTTGGATACTAAAACCATGGTTATTAGAATCCCAATTTGAATTGTAGGATCTTACGATTTTACGACTTGAGTTGGCAAAACGATCCAGATCACACTAGGATCTTAAATTTAGTAGGATCTTAAAGTAATTACAATCTAAGCCATAAAATAATGTAGAATCGCATACGATCCTGATTTTACTATGATTCCCGATTCTACCAAATTTTTTTGTAATTATTTATTTCTTATATATATGTATATCTATATAAAAAAAAAAAAATTGACTATAAACTCATTTTTCAAACGTCTCCTCTAATTTATTTTTACATAAAATATACATTATATCAAATTTATCAAATTTCTTTAATCTTTTTAAAATTATGTAGCAAAGATTATCATTATCGATAATTTTTTTAATTTTATTTGCATTAAAAGTAGGATCTTATGATCCTTGATCTGATTCTACGATCCGATCTACAAGTCCCTCCTAATGATCCTCCCCGGGATCCCGATTTTAACAATCTTGATTGAAACATGTATTTAAAAGTTGGGTATGGAGTATGTAGACATGTTCGGAAATTTAAAATATATTGTGTATTGTATGATATATATTGCATATTGAAATTATATGACACTTGAGACAAAAAGAGAATTTCTCTATCAGATATGAGCTTTTTCTTCTTCGAACATTGTAAAATTTAAATGATGTTAGTGTCTAATTTGGGCACAAGTGTCATATACATATCGCATACTTTTACTCTTGTCATATGCAGTAGACACAAGTCTATTGAATGGAATAGAATAATTCACACTACACTGACCTTGAGACTTGTTATAATTGTTTTTTTATGCAAAGTTTTTAGTTAACATTTGAATTGTGTTGATCTTGTGCAAAGTGATAAATAAATAAAAAGTAAGGATAGGGCTACCATTATTATACTCAGTTGGAGGCCCATGCTTTGAAATTTTTTTAAAGTTGAAGTAATGATTTTGTCCACCTACACTTGCCTTTCCAAAATTCCATGCTAGTCTGATTTTAAAATGAGTGAATCAAAGTGCCAATGGGTCCCTAGTTTCCATCACAATGCATCACTAATTTAAATATGATGTTACTGGATTTCATTTATGTAATGACTATGGTTTTCTGGTTGTTTAATCCTTTTGGGGGACATTTTTGAAGGCTAGGAGGGCACTGAGGGCACTTAAGGGATTGGTAAGACTTCAGGCATTGGTGAGAGGCCACATTGTGAGAAAGCAAAGTGCAGACATGCTCCGGCGAATGCAGGCAATGGTTCGAATCCAGGCCCGAGCCTGTGCGAACCGTGCTCACCCGTCTGAGCCCTCGCATTCTTGCAGCAAGTCCTCCAAATTCCACCACCTTGTAAGTATTTCTCATTTAAAATTAGCCAAGGATGATGAAATAATTTTTATCTGATGTCATGTAGAATCACTTTTGAACTAAGAGCGTAACTAGTGTTTTAAATACGTATTGACTGATAAGAAACGGGATTTTAGACTTCTGGTATCAGTCGATATATGACTGTATCGCCGATACTAATATTTAGCCCGATATTGTTGTTTAAAACCATGAGTGCAGCGATGTTACGCCTTTTCCCTACCATAAATTTGATCAATCTGTGATCAATCTGTGCTATTTTTTGCACCTGCAGGGCCTTGCAACTCCCAAAAAATACGACAAGCCATTTCGTGCGTTTAGTACAAAATCTGATCGGTCCTTAGGTCTAAAGGTACTCTCTTAATTGATTTCCATGTTCATTTTTAAATAAATAAGATTATTAACTTTGAATTTATCTAATTTCAAAAGTTAATAAATAAAAAAAAAAAAAAATGGAAATGACGGAGATGAATTCTAGTGGAAAACCCCTTGAATCCTTTTATTCCCATGAATGCAGAGATCAGAATCAAAATCAAAGATCAAGAACACTGTTGACCCAGAAAGGAATCCTTTAGGTTGAATTGGTTAGACCAGTGGATGGAAGGATGTTCATGGAACAACCAACCAAAGGGACACCTCACTAAAAACTGGGCATGCTGACGATGAGAGGAGCGACAAGATCCTCGAAGTGGATACTTGGAAGCCTCACTTGAACCCCAAACAACATGACCAAATCTTTAGCACACCACAGCATGTCACAGCATGGAATTCCAATGATCCGTGCGTTACAACATCCAACTCTCTATCAAGAAAATCTCAGAAGCGAAATCCACGCGTCTCATCTTTAACATCCTTAAAGTTTGCAACAGAAGAAGATCGAGTGGCCATGTGGACTAGTGAGAACAGCCCACAAGTGTGTTCTGCATCGTCTAGACCTGGAAGTAGTGGTAGAAGAGGCCCTTTCACACCCGCTAGGAGCGAGTGTTCTAGAAGCTTCCTTAGCGATTACTTGGGACACCCGAACTACATGGCCAACACAGAATCATCTCTGTCAAGGGTCAGGTCCCAGAGCGCGCCCAAACAAAGAACGCATGTTGAAAATTTTGGTTCTACAAAGAGCTTTGTTCGCGGGTTTTGGGATGGAGACACTATTTCTGAAAGGGGTGAATTCAGGACCAAAGCAGGGAATTCCGGTCCTGGTGGCAGACGCTAGAGGTGTGCTCATCCATTGTTCAAACTTTTCGAGGGGGAAAAAAAAAATAAAAATAAAAAATCCTAACTTGACATCGTCAATGTCGCTTGATGGACCTTCTTGTATTGTTTCCATGGATTGTGAAACAAAAGTTACAGCTGTGCTCATCTTCTTTTGTGGATTGGCTTGGAATTGGTCTTTGTTTTTGATCTTCTTTGTGTTGGTTGTAGAAATGTTGAATAAGTGTGTTCAGATCATAGGAAAGACTATGATGCTGTGTTTGAAGCTCTATTGGTAGTATTGACTTTTTTTTGTTTTTGTACATTCTTAAAGAGAGAGCCTCTAATTTTCCATGTATTTTCTTCTCCATTGCATTTCAGTCTTGATTTATACAATTCATTTTGTTTCGTTTTTATTCTGTCTTAGGCAAATGTCAGTATGCTTGGTTTCAGTTTTCCGAAAACTGAGTTTTTTTGTTTTTCGTGTTTTTTTATTTTTAGTGAATAGTTTTAAAATTTTAAGTATTTTTTTTTTATTTTTTTAGATGCACTTTACTTAGATGTATTTGAAAAATAAAATATTTGTGAAAAAATATTTTTAAAAATTAATAAATACATAAAAATACGAAAAATATTGAATTTTTGTATTTTTTTTTTTTTTATATTTTTGGTATTTAGTTAATTTTCTAAAGTTTTTTTCATCAAAATTATATTTTTTAAGTGTATTTATGTTAAGTGTGTTTAAAAATAAAAAATAAAAGTTGCTTAAAATATTAAAAAAAAATCAATAAAAACAAAAAAAAATACGAAAAATAATAAAATAGAATTTTCTGATAAGTGTTTTCAAAAAACTGGAAACAAACATGGTTCAATTTTTTTTACTTTTTAAAAAAAAAAAAAAAAAATCAACTTATAGTTCAAATTCATTCTTGATAAATCTTATCATATATCTATTAAAATCTAAATCACACAATATTTTTCTAGTTTTCAATTTTGAGTACTTAGAATTACTGTAAAAAAGTTTTAGCGCAAAATGAAACAGAAGAGAACAATCGACTTGAAACCAACTGAAATGTCCAGGTTAGTGCTAAGTGGGCCATTGCATAGATCAATATTAATTTAGAACAAATCAAGTCTTATATCTCAATCAAGTGTAGTAAGTTATTTCATTATTTTGTTTTGTTAAAGGTTATATGCATAGTTAAATTAATGATTTTTTACTATTAAATTCCATGTTGATTTAGATCTTTCGATCCTAACATTTTCATTTATGATGGTTATATCACATTTTCTTTATCGTTGCATTATAGATTTCCTTGTGAATAACCAAACCATCTTAAGAGGTGTTTGAGATGTA
Organism: Camellia lanceoleosa; assembly: GCA_025200525.1. Taxonomy (NCBI): domain Eukaryota; kingdom Viridiplantae; phylum Streptophyta; class Magnoliopsida; order Ericales; family Theaceae; genus Camellia; species Camellia lanceoleosa. Next base: position 19,457,780 of record CM045764.1, on the reverse strand, counting down.
CCTAAAAAAGTAACTTTTTAGTTAAATAAACCAAAAAATCTATTTGTCATTAGCGAAAAAAAAGTAACTTAACTTTTCTACTCACTTTTTAACAACTTTTCAAATTCTAAAAAAATTAAAAAAATTGCTAAGAAACCCAATTCTAAATTTTTCCTTAATTTTCTCTCAATTTTTCTTTGATAAAAACTACTCTTATCATTTCATGAATTGTTCTAATCACATTAGTGTCAACTGGACATAAAATTCCAATGTTGTGTTCAAATTCAACTGTGCATTCACAGAGTCACACTTTTTCAATTGCTTGCACTTTTGGTGGGCTTTATGTCCTCTCAAGGGTTTGTCTGTAGTTGTAAATGGGAATTAAGCTAAATGCAATTAGTCAAAAAGAACAGATTGAAGAATTTTGTAGTACCCAAATCAAACAAATGCAAAACCTTGGATACCCGCATCATCAAACAACAATAACAACAAACCTTTGAATTGTGTGTAGTGGTGGTAGAATATTGAGTCCACTTAACCATGATCTTCTCTTTCTGTCACTTCTTGGCTTACTAATGTCAAACTGTTCTTGTACATTTGATTAAAACCTAAAAGTTGTTGGGGAATTTTTACATATTTTTTGAAAAATATAAAAAATTTTGAATTTTTTTTCTCCATAAAATGCTTTCATATGTTTGGTTATAACCTTGAAAATTACACACCAGTAGTCAGTGGTAATGGTGGTGTTGGTGTGATTGTGGTGTTGGTGGTTGTAGAGTAGCGAGTGACAGTAGAGGTGCAGCTCAAGATTTTTGAGACTCTTAAATATCAAAATGAAACCTTATATAACTAAATCTTTGAAAAGTTGAGACCTCCGACTATAACTTTTTAAAAAATTTCTTGGGATCTTTGGCAATAGCCTAAATAGCTTAATGGTTGAGCCACCTCTAGTGTAGCGGTATTGGTAGGGTAAGAGAGTGGTAGTGGTGGCTGTAAGCAATGATAGGGTCAAAATTCTAACTTAGGGACGGAATATTGATTGAAGCCTTATCATGGTCTAGGAGTGTTAGTGATGTGGTTCAGTGTGGTTTGAGGATATAAATAAAACCAAATTGTGGATGGCAAATTGACAAATTTGTTGTCTGTAACCAAATTGTGGTTTGGGTAGTTTCAACCTATTAGTTGATTGAAGAATAATTTTAAACAATTATCAAGTTTTTGCATAATTTATAACACTAATTTCTATAATATATATAACACTAATTTGCACCAAATTTCATATCTCAGGTCTCTCTCACATTGATTTTTTACTTTGATATTTCATTAAAAGTAATATATATATATATATATATTAATTATGGTGGGGAGGAGTGATTTTAAAGGTAGATTATAAATTTGAAATTGTGGTTCAAATGGAAAAATCAGTACAAATTTTACAATTTTAATAAATTGAGTGATATTTTACACCGCTCTAGTGATCTATCATAACCTAATCATGCTTGATTTTCATTTCATTGAGACAACTAAATTGGTTATGCTCAAATTAATGGATAACTTTTTCTTTTTCTTTTTCTTTTTTATTGATTCTCTATTATTTTATCATTATTAATTTAATTATTTTTATTTTAACTTCTAAACATGGTAATTAATCATCATAATGTAAAATGTAATATGTAATCACATTTTGTCTCCATGAAAAATGAGAGCAAAACTATAGCAAGACACACCTAAAAAACAGAGATATAAAGAAGGTAGAGAAAAGAAAAAAAAAAATGAGAGAGACGGGAGAGAAATAAAATTTATATAAGAAGATTTTAACAAAATTAAACATTTAAAGTGACAACATGAATTTTGTTACAAAGAAAAAAAAAACGATGCATAAAATATAAGTGGAAACGTGCAACTAGGGTCATCAATGGGGTAGGCCGGGCTTATCCCGCTTGCAACTATTGTGTTCACGTTCCATATATTAATAAATTTTTTAAATTTTGACTAGTCAACAGGCTAGTATGAGGCCGGTCTTATTTAAAAAAATTAAAACCATGTCCTGTCCATAAATCCAAATCTTATAGGTCAAAATCAAACTAAACAAAAGTTACACATTTTTTATTAGACTTATGTCATTAAGTAATTCATATGATCAAATTAATTAATACTATTAAAACAATCAAATTATAGTATAAATTCACTAAATTAATAAATAATGGCAATGTTATATGTAAAAAATTGAGAGTTAAGAAGACATCAGGGTCAATGTCAAATTCGATTTTAATAAATTGTGTTTTGTGTATTTTTTTAAGTACAATTTACAACGATAATATAGACTGTTAAATTTTATTTTTATTTTTATTTTTTGTAAAATTGATCAATATTGATTTTAATAGATTAAAATTGAATTTAACAGTGTTATTTTTTTAGATAATATATTTTTTTTGGAGGGGGGACCAAGATAGTTTGAGTTGGGTTAATGGAATGATTCGGCTAGATTTACACATGTGGGCTTGTACGGGGTCGGGTTCATGGGTGGACTTGTGTTTCAAACCTTTATTCAAAGCCTTAAATGATCTTCTATGGACTGGGTAGTCAAGCGGGCTAATACAGACTATGAGATGAATTGGATGGGTTGGATAATACCGAATTTTTTTGCCCGTAGATCATTTGATGACCCCTACTTGCAACTTTAAAGGAACCAATTAGAAAATATTTGTTATTTAGAAATAAAACTACAATTACAAAAAAAATTGAGGCTCACGTACCCCTCTTGATCATCATGTGGCACCACCACTAGCCATAAGATACTAATTCAAAAAATGTTTTCACTTTTTATAAAGCGAAAAAAGAAATTCAAGCCAAATCAATTTATTATTCGTTAACTTTCGTTTTTTATCATGCTAAACGCTAAAAAATAGAGATATAAAAGAAAAAAGTTTTCTATGATAATGATGGAAATCAAGAAAAAGAAGCAAAAGGCTTTGACATGATCAGCTGTAGAGTTATACATAGAAAGCCTAGAATATAATATTACAACTTTTATTAATCTTTCCAGTTTGGATTTTACTTGAAAAGCTAAACTAGTTCCTCCCTTTCCTCTACAAACTGAGAGGACAATCATCTACTTATTCATGATTCATGCTTTCACAGAGTAGTCTTTTGTCTCAAAGTGCCTCTTAAAATTCCAACTCTACATGATGCTGCACCATAAAATGTAAAACCATGTGAGAAAACCTGCAATATAAAAGCAAGATTTTGTAGGGGTGTTTAAGAAAGTCTATGAAGTCAGTAAATCGATTTGGTCTAAAATGTCAGTTTGGATTACATTTTATTAGTTTCGATTCTTATTCTAATTTAAAAAAAAGAATAAAGGTTGAGACCCCCTTCACCTCTTTAGTTTTGATTGGTTAATTTTTCTTTTTTTTTTTCTTTTTTTTTCTTCTCATCCAATCCCCAACTTCCATGTGTGTGAGGGGGTTGTGGGGGTGAGTATTTTAAGGAGGTCTAAATCAATGCCCTTAAAAAAATGCTAGAACTGTTAATATCGATCCGGTTTGTAGTTTTAAGGCTTTGGTTCTGACTTCTATATTTGTTTATTGTTTTTTTCAAATATTTTTGCATTTAAAAATAAGAGGGTATAAGTAAGTAACAACAGAATTGTACCTAGAAAAATATTAAGAATTTCAAAGATAAATTACTAATAGAGCTTAATAGGTGGACTTAATTCTCATTAATATTGAAAGTTTTTTTGTTTTATTTAGATAGTGTCTTATTGAAAGTTAGTGCTAATAAAATAGCTAAAAATAATTTTTTATGACGATTTTTATACGGTCGCTAAAATTGATAATTAGCGTATTGTTTTGTCGTGGTTTTTATCAATTGTTGCTAAAATTTATAATTAATGATATTTTTTTATGAAAATTTTCAAATTGTCACTGAAAGTTGAAAATTATGACTTTTTTTGTCACGATTTTTTTAAACTATCGTTAAAAATTAAAATTAGCAACGTTTTTATTACAAAATTTTTAAACTATTACTGAAAATTAACAACTAGTGACTTTTTTAATAGTGTTTGATAAGTCGTTAATTATCACATGACCTATTAGATAATAAATCTATCTAATAAGACCTATGGATAAATCTCCGAATTTCAATTCTATAGAGCATATTTAAAGTTATCCATGGCCTTGTGCCATAGTGGTTTGTTCTCCAACCCTCATAGTGGAGGTTGAGTTCGAGCCCATGTGGAGCGTTGGGATGATCCCGTTTCCCTTTCCCTATAAATTAGGCTAGTGTAAATTCTAACGAATGATAGTACATAATTGAAGTTGATGTTGTAAAATCACACTTGAAGTGAATCTTAATCATTGATGATAAATTTGAATACTTTTATTTATTTATTTTTTTGGATTGGAGGTATTAATGAAATAACAATATCAAACACTAGTTTTGATCGTGAAATTAACAAATTTCAACCAATTCAATTATGTTAATTGTTGTTAGTTTGTTTACTTTTATAAAACATACTAAATCGATTTTTATGATTCAATTACATAGGCTTAGCAATTTAGTTATAGTTTCCATTTTTCTAAAATTGTAACTGTTCGATTCCTAACGTACTGTAAAATCGAACCAATCCGGCCAAGAACACTCCTCAGCTTTTGTGGCACACTCAGTTTAGGAAACAATTGGGCTAAGGTCCTCCTTCAAACCAAATAAAATAAAGTATAATATTAATAAAATTATATCCACTTTTTATTTTTTTTTATTTTATTTATTTATTTATTTTTTACTCTTTTCTCTTCTGACATTAAATTGGCAAATACTCATTACCCGTATTTAAGCCTCCCAACTTCCCCTAACTTGGACAAAGTGAAATTTCTCCAAAATAAATTTAGGTTTATACTAATGTAAATTACCAAAAGAAATCAAGAAACAATGGTGATATATATTATATCAAAATTTTATGTCATGAATTTTTTTTCTTTTTTCAAATCCAATTTATAATTTTTTTGATCAACAAATATGAGGCCTAGGCCATAAGATTAGATACATCTATATCTAATTAATTCTAAACTACAATGACAAGAGTTTCGTACACTTAGCAGAGAGAAAGCTTATCAGTTGTAATATATCTAACTAATTTTAAATCTTATAGTAATAAGAGTTTCGTGAGAGAGAGAGAGAGAGAGCTTACAAGTTGCAATCAGTGTTGGGATCAATGGTGAATCCAAGAAACACACCACAGAAACCAGGCAAAGTAGCTATGGCAGTAGCATTAGCACTGTTAGTAATGAGTCCCATAAAGCACCTACACACTGACTGCCTGTCATCACTGGAATCAGCCAGGCCATTCAGTCTCCCCACCGCCTCGCAGCATGGCGATCCGGGAAATGGGTCCGGTGAACCGTACCTGACAAACATTGAGCATGCCGAAACCAGCAATGTCACGGTGGCACAATCTATCTCCGCCTTCACCGATACCAACATAAACACTACTGCTATCATCGCCACCACTTTTCGCCTCCCCATTGCCTCACAAATCCCTCAAATTAGAAATAATAATAACCTTTACTTCACTAGTATCTGTTATAGTGTTGAATGTTGATGAAAGTTTGGTTGGTGTGGAATGAGAAATGTGTGCGCCCTCTATTCATGAAGCTTGAATGATCAGCTTCTACTCATGCAGGTGATTCTGGGCATGTCACATTTAAATTCTGTTTGGGTGTACAGAATAACTTACACTTCATTCATTTTTCTTCTTCTGTTTCTTTTTTCTCTGCCAATTCTTCATTAAATTCTTAAACCAAACACAGCCTAAATGGATTAGGCAAAGGACTCCCATCACTACACACAATTTCACTGAGAACCATTTTTGTTAGGGATTATATAAAACTAAATTTGTCAGAATTTGATTTATGAAACAATTGAGATCATGTCAGTCAAATTTCAACAAATGGGTAGTCGCCACTATTCTGAGTATCTTTCTCACAGCTAAGAGTACGGCAGCCACCCCGAAGCTTGACCGGCTAATTCTAAACCCTCATGGTGCATAAATGCATTTAACGAGTTTTACCATTAAAACAAAAAATTGGTTCGACTCATCAAACCAAGCTGATCCATGCAACGCATAAATCATAAGATGACCTAATTCCTCCATATGTAAAAGTCTTCAAGAGACCTGGAGAATTGGGGAAGTAAACAAGGCTAGCAAGAACGGAAAATAAGTAATAAACCGAGTACTAAATTTCTATTTGATATACAAGAATATCCCAGTGCCGTGTGCGAGCAAATACCATACTTTAAAAAAAAAAAACAAAACCGAACCAAAAAAAAAAAACAAGTATTGAAAGCAATCCAGACTATAAACTAAAACTAATGATTTACAGATGAGGAGCAAATTATGAAATCAGATGACATCGTGAATCCGAATGAGAGAGAAGAGAGAAGATCATCCTAAGATCCATCACACTTCCATTTACTTGTGGGTACACAGCTCAGGTAGTGACACCAGTGGCAATGATCATTCGCATTAACTCCTCGGAATAGCATCACCAATCCTACAGCAAATCTGTATAAAACAATGTAAAGTCGGTGTTTGTTTAACACATTAGCTATAAATAACACACATTCATCACCAGAATGCGGAGATAAATGTTTTCTTCTACTTCTAGCAATTCAAACAGCACAAAATAATCTATGCCCTAAACATCGTGTTAGCTTGAAGGCTGCAGATTAATCAATGCATAGGGTGATTTTTCCTCCTCTTATTACAAAATTCAAACCCACAACAGGAACAAAAAAGCTTACAACATAATAACATATGCAATTGGTCACAATGCCAATAATATATATATATATATATATAGGCAAATGCTAACAACTGAACACTTGTTCATATTGCAAATGTGATTAAAAAGTGTCTTGAGAAAGTGTAAAAAAAAGAAAATTTTTTGTGAATTGTAATCAGTGTCTCAAAATCTAATTTTTGGTCCTTTACTAATGCTCAAGGAGTACTTGTTAGCAAGACCCGTATACATATATATAGCCATTTAGTTTCGTAATGCAACCAAAATGAATGAATCGGCGTGACAACACCACAAAACACCTTGAATGTATAACATGAACAATACATGCAGGCTTTTTCAAACTTACCCAGCAACAAGCAGAATCAGAGAAACCGACCATAACACGTACTGGTAGGGCTTGTATTTGGATTTGACACGGACCTCAACCGGAAGATTTCGACGCGTTATCCATCCATACTGAGGACGAAGCAACAAAATAAAGCCTAGGAAAAAACCCGAGACGAATCCACCAATATGGGCAAAATTATCAACATGCGGCAGAATTCCAATACCTAAGTTGATAACTACAATGACAATTAATGTTAAGAGCGCCGCAACCTGAAAAGGGAAGAGAGAAGTTCAAATATATTGTGAGCCTGCCACTGCCATTTAAATGCAACAACAAAGCCAAATATTATCTTATGATATCAATGACAAATGTAAGGTCATCAACAGTACAAAAAATACTTGAAATCGGCGACATGGCTTAGCGATTGCTCACCTTGTTGGTATAAATAGTCCAGTTGGTAATAAGCTCTGAAAGCATTGCTCCAAGAAGACCAAAAAGAGCACCAGAAGCACCAACGGAAATGCTCTTTTGAAGGAACAAAGCGGAAAGTATGCTCCCACCAAATCCTGATAACAGGTAGATGATTCCAATACGAACTGCAAATTTTAATCCCCAGGGCCAAAGGTCAGAGGACAAGATGACTATTGTTTTTTTTAAAACATTAATTAAACAAAAAAAAATAAAAATAAATACACAAAACATGGTATAAACCAAGTGACTAAGTGATAACATACACAAACTGAAACAGAAGTTCCAGAAATCCAACGAGAGAACAGAAGATGAAAACAGAAGTATTCTTCTTGAATAAAATGATATAGAAATGAGATTTATAGCTTATACAAAATTTATTCTTCATGAAAATTTTCTTACTAAATGAAAATTCCATAAATCTTACAATACTGACGACACTCAACTTTTTCAAGCCAAAAGGTTCGACAATAATTTCAAAAACAAGGAAGAACGCAACATACCAAAGCCAAACTGTTGTTCAAGGCGAATTCCAATAAAGACCAGGCACAACATGTTCACAAGCAGATGAATAATACCAGCATGTAGCCAGATACAAGTGATAAGCCTCCATGCTTGGTGTTTGTGCACCAATTTCGTCCACTCAAGAGCTCCCAACTTCTCCAACCTACATAAAATAAGAAGAAAAAAATTGATTATTATTATTAGAAAATTTTGATTATAATTGTTATATCTATTTTCCCTTTTGTCCATGTAAAAAGGAAGCACATATAACAAGCAAAAATACCCAAGTTATATTAAGTTTATGTTTTAAGTCATTAGATAGAGTCATTCTCCAATAGCACAACCTAAAAAAACACTACACTACATACAGTAAACCAAAAACGGAAAAGGAAGGCAAAGACCTAAGTCCAGCAAGAAAAATAAAAACAATGGCAGAAGCATACGCAACACCATAATCAAGGAAAGACACGTATATTTCTGATATAAAGATAAAGATGGCTCGAATTAAGCATAAAGAGTGGATACATATTTTGACTCCAACACTGCACATCCAAGTTGACGTTACATTCTTTTTTGCAGCAATAATGAATACCATGCAGCACTAAAAATGTACAAAGATTCATCACAAGTCAAGTCGCCATTTATTTTTCCCTTCAAAATGCATTGGAATATAAATCTTTGGAATTTGTATAGAAAAATCAAGGATAAATGGAGCAATTCACAAACTGTCTGCTCAAACCCAAGTGAGAAAAGGCATTAAAATGCTGAGAACAACTTGGATTGCAATCACAATCAATTTAATCACAATACTTTCAATTTAAACACAGGCAATTACCCAAAAAACCAAGATGAAAGCAGAGCAACAGTAATCAATAGTTCTCTCCCAGAAAGCAAAAACAAACTTTTTTTTCTTCTGAAAGATTGGAAAGTGAAGAAAAGGGACTTCACTAGTACAAACTATCATACTGTACATCTGTAATATAAAACCCTAGAAATCACTCAGACGCGAAGAAGACTCGCACGATCATGTCAAATAACCACACAAAAGATTGCAATTCACAAATTTTCAGCGCAAAAATAAAGCAAAAATTCAGTGTCAGTGTCACAGAATCATTGAATTGTCTATAAAATTTTGACCCAAACAACACCCAATGAAAATAAAGGAAAAAAAACTAAAAAACCACTCATCCCACACTCAAAAAACCTAAATTTCAACCCAGACCAATCACAGTTGACAAAATTTCAAAAGAACATAAACAAAAATAAATAAATAAATAAAAATCAGATACTGAACAATCAAATTTCTAATTTCAAAACATATAATTAACCAATACACACACCAAAACCCCAAAATTTCAAAAATTCTGACAACAAAAACACAAAAAAGCAAAAAATTGAGACATGGATATGAAAGAAGAGATCAGTACGTTGAAGAAGAAGGACCAAAGAGAGGATTTTCATTCAAGGGTTGAAAAGAAAACCGGCCGAGAAACCTCGCGACGCACTTGCCATCAGTTCCCAATTTGTGTTTAGGACAATCGTTGATGTACATAGCAACAACGAACAAAGCAACGTTGGCAACAACAAACATTGGGATCAACCATGATGTCCACTGTGCATCTCTCTCTTCAATCACATACGAAGAAACAGAACTGGCGTTGTTGTTCCCACCACTGATTTTCGCTCCCCTGCTCTCCAAATCTTCCCTCGACATGGCTTTTTCTCGAGAAACAAACAAATCAAAGAAAAGGGCTTTCTTTTAAGTGGGTGGCGGAGGAGAGAGAAAGTGAGGCGTTTTAGAGAGAGAGAGAGAGAGAGAGAGAGACAGAAACAGAGCAGGAGTTGTTGTTGTTGTTGTTGTGACTCAGCGTGAAGATGACGAAGAGGTGCGAAATTCATGTGGAAGTTACGCACGACTTTTAAACGGTTAACTGACCAATGTTTGATTGCCACGTCATTTAAATTGGTTTTTGATTGGTTAGTTTGGTGTAATTGTTGTGGGGGTTACAGCACTGGATTGAAGTTTAAACCGTGTTTTCTCGTACGGGAAGTTTCCATTTCGCGGTAATTGTGAATGTTGACGTGTCAGTTACCAAAAGTCGGTTTAAAATTGAAAACCGACATTAACCTAATTTTTTTGAGTTATTTATACGAAGGCCTCTACATTATTAAAAGGTATAGTATTGATTTCTTAAATTATAAAAATATATAAATAAGGGGTTGTTTGGGATAACTTAAATAAGTGTATTTTTTATTTTTTTACGAAAAGATATGTAAAAAAATAGAGAGGTGATATGATAAAAAAAAGATAAAAAGATGAATTATTTTTGAGTTGCCAAACTTGATCTAAATCTCTAAACTATTAAAAAAAAATAGGGTAAACTACCAATATGTCATACTTTTGAGACTTATTACCCATTAAGTCCTATTGATAAATTTATTAAGTGATAAAGATAAATTTATCAGTCTTTTATTTTTATGAATAAATTTATAGTGATAAATTTATCAATCTCTTATTTTTATAATGTTAAATTTATTAGTTAGGACCTGTAGGTAAATAAGTCTAGTTAATAGGACTGATTGGTAAGTACCCCTTAAAAATAATCATTTTACCTTTTAAATTATAAAAACATATAAATGGATTAGAGGTGCAACTCAAATAGTCTCAGAAAGATTGAAAGGGTTTGGTTTGCATTTGGGAGATGAGTTTTAGAAAAAAATTTCTAAAAAATTATTTGGTTTGAGTTTTTTTCAAAAAAATTTCAAAATCACTTTCTCTCTCTTACACATCAATCAATCACTTTTTCTCTCTCCTCTCTCCTTCTCAATAACTTTTTCTCTCATACACATCTACTCAAATTCTCCCAAAATATCAAATCATCCCAAACTCTCAAAAAAATAACTTTTCCAAAATATACAACCAAACAAACCAAAAAAATTTCTAAACTCTCTCTTCAAAAATTTTTTCAAAAATAACTCTCCCAAAAACAAACCAAACTTTTTGAACAAGTTGAAAATTTGTTCAAGTTCAGTTCAAGTTATGTTAAGAGTTGTTTAAGTTCGTCCAAGCTCGAATTATAACCTGAAATTATCTGTTCAAATTCGATCCAAATTAAACCCACGTTGCCTAATTGCACATAAATTTTAATTGTTTTTTTAAAAATTGTAATTAAGTTAATTAATTTGTTAAAATGATACTCTATTTATATTTTTACGTCAAAAAATAAAAATTTATAAAATGTGAGAGATATTGCGACAATGGTCTTTACAATTTATAAGTAAAAAAATATATATATAATTTTATATTACTGTTATTTATGTGTGTAATACATATTTAATATGATCTAACAACCTAAATTATTTTAATACCATCTAATAATTAATAATTTATATATATAATCAAATAAGGTGATTGATACTTGAACGCTTTAGTAATCTTTCACCTTCAGTCAAACTAACATCCTATAAATTAAGTTTGGTGTACGAAATTTGTTAAATGCTCTCCGACATATAAATTACACATAACCATAACCAAGTAAAATATTGTGGTGTTTTAAGAAGTTAGTAAAAAGTTAATTTTTTAATTTTTTTGACATTTTTAGTGACTTTTTTGACAAAAAAAACTGACTTCTTTATCTAAAAAAGTTAGAAAATCAAAAAACTGACTTTTTTAACTTCTTCCCAAAATGCCCCATTATATATCATGCCATTTCTTACTCATTTTTTTTTTTTTACATATTTTTAAACACAAATGGATGAGTTTTGTATAAAGATGGCAACGGAAGAGTTTGGAACGAGTTTAACTAGTATTTTCCAAATATTGTGTGATTGTGTATTTAGCCAATGATATTTTGTGATTTTTCTATTTTAATTTTAGTATTAGTATAGGGTTCTTTACTCTTGGACAAGCATACCACTAATAATTATTTGTAGGGTATGCCAATTTGAAAATGAAAAGCAAAAAGATAACAACAACATAAAAAATATAAGTTTATTTTTTAAACTATTTCTTATTTCTTTTTTAAATTCATACTCAAATTTATAATCTAAACATAATATTGGGCTCAGCTCTGGCTTAAACCAGCGTTAGGCCCAGATCTCCTTTAGATGGGCCCTGAGCTCGCTGCTTAAACCCTAATCCAGCTTGATTCTTGAAAAACTTAAAAAAACTGATAAATTTAAGTACCCAACAAAAGGTAAAGCCCACATGTTGGCCCAACAATTCGAGTTAGACCTTGTTAACCTTTTTTCCAAGTGAAATCATTAATACAATTTATAGGATGAGAAAGAGAGAGCAGAAAGACGAGAATTGAAGAGGGACAGACTACTACACTTTGTAGATTGAACAATATCATTCACATCATGAGATTTATTATAAGTCTTATTTTTCGATAATGCTACGTAGTTTAAATTTTAAATTTTGTGGCTCAAATGGCCAAAACGACGTCGTTTTGAGTACAGAACAACATAAAAATGGCCAAAACGACGTTGTTTTGGCCATTTGAGCCACTTTTAAACTACAAAATTTGAGTTACGAGACATTTTCCTTTTTATGATTCTAATCATTCATTTTTTAAATCACAAAGTCTTACTTTTATAATCCGAACAATTTATTTTTTAAATTATAATATTATCAATCCAATAACTGTAACTATATTAGTTTATCACATTTATTTACATAAAAATAAACGATAAATATTATTTGAGAAGAAACAGATGTGACAAATGATTATCTCATCGACCTAATTTCTTACATAAATAATTTACACATTGTAATCTGAAAAAACAAACGGTTCAAATCAAAACCCCTACAAAAGTACTTGCACATAGATAACATCAAGCAATTCAAATAAATATTTATAAATAAAAATGAACGGCTTTGATTTTAGATCATTTCAACCATTCCTTCAAAATAAACCATAACTAAAAACAAATGTATATTAAAAAAACTTTTGTGCAAGTAAAATAGTTCCAAATATAAGCATGCCCATAAATTCCAACTAAACAAGAAACTAAGGCTAAGTTTGGGATGACCAAAATAATTTAAAAAGCCAAAAAGTTACTCAAAAAGTTAAAAAGTTAACACTATTCACCAAAGTCAACAATTACGGCTGCACAACTCCCAATTCAAATTTTCCTCTAAAAATCAATTTTTACAATTTTTTATTACACATTTTTCCATAAAAAGTCAAAAAGTTAACCCAAACATCAATATTTTCAACCTCAATTTTTTAGTCCAAAAAGACAAAAAGTGCACTTATTTAGTTTTCCCAAACTTGGCCTAAATCATTAGCCCATACAAAATCATCAAGAAACTTTCTAGCTTATTAGAAAGCGGGAAACAATGAGAAAAGATAGGGGTCATGAAAAATTTGTCATGAAAATGGTCATGAAAGAGTTATGACCCTTGGATTACCTTGATTAGTGTGTGGCACTTTATTCTAAGTGTAATCCAAAGGTCACAAAACTTTCATGACCATTTTCATGACAAATTTTTCATGACACCTAGCATTGCCGGGAAACAATGGCTGTTTATCGCTTTCCACCACCACCTCGAAGCTTGGGGCCCTTTGGTGCAGCACCCTTGGCAATACCTTTGCCTTGTGACTTCTGTGTCTTGGTGATCACCTCAGCTTTCTTGGCCTTCTTTTCATCCTTTGTTTTCTTAATCCTCTCCTTAATTTCACTAAAGTTTACAGGATAAATAAAATTCAGTTAACACCCTAATAACAGTTGCATATACAAAACTGCAATTTCTAAGATGGAAAGACTTTATCTGGGAGGTCGCCTCCTGGCAAAGATCACGAACTTCGTGTTTCTCGGTTCTTCTCTTTTGGATAACCTCCAAGGTAGCACCAACAATAGACCTTGAGTAAGGTTTCTTAGTAGCACGACGCCTCTTCTTAACAGCCTCTTGAGCGGCGTCCTGTGAGTGATTGAGGGGAAACAAAATTGCAAAGATCAAATAAGTCGATTCACAGTAAATAAAAGAGTGGTGACATTCAAACATAAAATTCATAGAGATAACTTATACATGATGACTGGGAGTTTTAATTACACCCCATTATTATCTCATTACATCTGTATGTACATCGCTCTCTTCATAAACCAAGTGTTATAATGCAAAAAAGTGAGTTGTGAGAAAATGAGTAGCAAAGCAAGCCTTGGAAGGACTGGCTTCTCAGCAATTCTAAAAATAAAAATCATTTTAATGCTAATCTTACTGTCTATACTGTGTTTATTGTTACTATGGGCTATTTGGAAGGATAGGAAAGGAACAACAAAGTCTTTAATAATATTGTAACTAATATTCTTGATAATGGCAGGTTTATCATGGATTACTCCAATGATATTCACCAAGCCTTTGTTATGTCTATTGTTAATCCCAAACCTGCTTTTAGACTCATATCATGGTCTTTCCCACTTGCAGGTAGGCTGAAGTTAAACACAGATGGTTTTAGAAGACTGGGAGGTGAAGGTGGATTTGGAGGTCTAATTTGCGATGAAAGAGGAACACGGGTGTGTGGCTACTATGGGAGGCTTCACAGTGGCACCAGCTTGGTGGCTGAACTATGGGTGATATACAAAGGGCTAACAGTGATTTTTCAAAAGGGGATGAACAATGTGACCATCGAGACAGACTGTGAGCAAGCAATGAAGCTGCTGGAAGAGGAACCGGATGCTAAATGCCCATTCAAAGGGCTGGTGGAGGATGCTCGTATCGTCATGAGGTTGTGAATGTACTGTGCAATATGTGTATAAAGAAGGAAACCTTTGTGCTGATGCTCTGGCCAAATTTGGTATTGATCAACCTTAGGAGATTTTAGTGGTTACTGAACCACCTGCTGTTATTAGGGAGTTTCTAGTGGCAGACAAGATTGGCATGTCTTGTGAAAGGGCCTAGGCCTATGTTTCTTTTTTATTTCCGTTGTACCTATAAAAAAAAAAAAGAGAAATTTGAGTGTAAATAGAAGCTGCCATAATGACTTGGCTGGTTTTGAAGAGCCCATTGAGATGCTTTTAATTACACAAATGCCATTACCACATCATTCTAGTGCAATAACATTTCCTAAATAAAACGATCTGAAGTAGAATGAAAGGAACTAACTCTCAATATAAAGATTGAAAGCAGGAATGGTTTGTTTACAAATTTCAATTACCTTCTTATGCTGCTTCCTGTACATGGCTGTCCAGGTGAGCTTCGAGGGCTTCAGTCCGTTGTGGAAGTAACTCTTGCATTTTGAATTGGAAAAGAGGAAGACCTTCATTGAACCAGAAGTTAATCATTTTCAATATAGAGGATAAATAAAATAACCCTAAAAGGGATAGGTAAGAACACAGGACTGCATCATATGCTCCCCAATGACATATTCTTCAAATAGAATCAGCCTAACATATTACCATTGATCTTACCTGAGAGTCTGAACGAATAAATCTGATACCCTTGCCAGGGTATATCTTGGCACCACTGAAGCGGCAGAGTTCAGTCCTGAAATCACCAAATATATAGAATACACAATATTCTGGTAACCAAAATCAAGCATATTTGGAACCTAACACATTTCATAATCTATTGGAGGAAACATGCATCCGCCAACTAAGTAGAGACGAAAACAAGAAAATATTACAATCACTGTTAATCAGCTTTCAAGACCAACCCATATTTCTCATTCAGCAAACCAACAAAATATTTAGATATAAAAGTGCACATGTGCACCTCATGCTATATATACAGAAGAAACATGTGAGCATCATAGCGAGCCAAGAACGGATGAAAAGGCTGAAGCAATTGGCTTTCTGAGATGCCTGTAGTCTGCTGTAAGATCCACAAGACAGCACCTCTAGGGTTAACGCAAATAGAGGTCACAGGGGCAGAAGCTATCTCTGTCCCCTTGAGGATCTGTTTTAGGGTTTTCTTTTCTTTACCCTTGCCCTTTATATACTGCCCACTTTAGCAGTTTTGATTACATTGTTTTTTCTTTTCTTTTTTATTCTTTTGGCAGTTGGTCTGTATACCATTCCAAAGCCTTCTTTAGGTAGTTGGTCTGTATATCGTTTTGAAAGCCAAGGTGCTCCACGCTCCACACCTTGTATTGTCAGATGCCTCTCTAATATATTATATGCAAACCATGAAACATGTTATTGTGGCCTGCTTTCCTTAGTGAATTGATTGACAAAAGTCCATATATACAAGCTCAAACAAATGTCACTCACAAGTTCAAATAACATTGACAATAAAATTAACCTCATATTCCAGATCACAAATCAATAGAACATTGGGCGAAGTCAAGGATCAGAACATCTGAGTTAGTAGAAAGCCTTTGCACCAGCTTCTAATAGCATAAAGTACAAGTATTTATATTTACGAGTCTCCAAACTAATCTCATACCTGTAGTCTATGCATTGTTGGTAAATGATCAGCGTGCATATAAAAGACCCACGGAAATCAAATGTGTCCACTGGTAATTATGAAATCCAACATAAAAAAAAAAAAAGTGTTCATTACAAATATAGGGACAGTGAATACAGCCAATCCATTGGTAATCATATAATTGTTCAAATCAGCACAGTTTTGTGAATTCTTCACAATGATTATCAATAATTCTTCAAATAATGTTCAGATTCTTATTTTTCCAAGAACAAGAAAACTTGAATATATTAAATCTGCATATATGTATCATTTTCAAACAAAAAGAAGATATACATTTTTTCTCCTAGCCAAGGAAAAAGAAGATATACATATGTATTAGGAACATTTAATTTTGCCGGTTATAAACCCTATAGCCTCAGTGTTCTAATAGACACAGGAGCTACAGTCAGCTCATATAAATGGAATGCCATACTAAAAGAAAAATGGACACTAATGAAGCATCCAATTTTAGTCACTGGAATAGATGGCAACCATACTTCTATACAATTCAAGGCTAAAAATATAGCTATTTGGTTAAATGACAGCAAATTCATTATACTAAAAATTTTATGTTTTCCGTATATGCATGGAGATTTTCTTCTTGGAAATAATTTTATATATAAATACTTTCCAATGCAAATACAGGAAAATGCTATTTCTATCTCAAGAAGAATTGCAGGCAATTTGACTTGGAGATGTAATCGGGGAAGAAGAAACTTTTACCGACGAAGAATTAGCAAAATTCGAAAAAATGCAAGAAGTTGCTGTTCCAGAAATTTATAAACTTTCAAAATTCAACTTTTTTTCAGCAAGAGTGTTTGAACAATACAATGGTAACACTCAAGTAAAATGGTCAGAAGAAGGAAATATTGATATTCCTTTTTTTGATAAGAAAAAGGTTGCAAGATGGAAAAAGAAATATCCTAAAATTCAATATATTCATATTGGATTAATTCAAGTAACCATAACAGCTTTATTTCGCCAAGGGATAGATACTCCTATTTTGGCAGTAATTTTTGACAAAAGATTTTTCGACCCAATGAAAGCAATCATTGGAGGAATTCAGTCTAATTTGGCTAATGGAGTAGTTTGGTTTAATGTTAGACCAAATTTCTTTATTTCCATAAATAATCCTAATCTTGAAGATACAGTCAGAATAAGAATTAAAACACAAGGATTAGGAATGAAATCAAATTCTCATGATTTGGCTATTCGTTGGAAAACAATTCACGAATTAACCAAATTTCTTGAAACAAAAACAAGAGCAAACGATAATAAAATCGTTGAAATCTTTGAACCAAGACCATTTGACGCGGTAATACAACCTCGTCTAATGAATTGGAGTGATTTAGAAGTTCCTCGACAATGGTTAATTCAAGACCTAGTGGGATAAGGAGAATCTTCTAAAACAAAAAAACCTGCACAATTACAAATGCAGGCATCAGGAAAAAATTTATATATTGAAAATACAATTCCAAAAATTAAAAGATCAACTTCTGTATTGAATGAAGATTTTAATTTTGAAAAAATAAACAATTTTCTTCAACTATCAGACCTCATATCAGATGAGTTTTCTAATCCAGTTTTTGAACAAATAAAAAGAATTTGTCTTTTTGAAAAAGCAAGAACTTTGCTTCCAAAAGAAATTTTTATGTTAATCAAAAATCGAGTTGAAGATCATCATGATAAGATTAGACAAATCTTAGAACGATCTTATGATAAATTAAATTTGAAAGATGGAATTTCCAAAATAACCATCATGGCAAACCATGACATGTGGTTTTTTGAGGATATAGATTGGGGAATAACTAATCAAGTTATTTTTCAAATTCTAGATCCAATCCAATGGATAGATTTTCCAATGATCATCAAAGCAATGCTCTCATGGATAGTAAAAGGCTTTCGATGGAGCAAATATTTTACTTTATGAATTTCCAGCACTATTGGTTGGCGAGAACGAGAACATTTTTTCTAACCATACCAGATTTGGTATCTTAAAGAAACTGAAGATTTTGAATTTGAAGATGATTATTTAGATGAAGATCACCGGAGAGAGCGATTGGAAAATATCCAAAAACTTTCTTTAATGTAATATTGATAGATGCCTAATATCTGTTTCACAATTAGCATCCAACATCCACGACTCAGCAAAATTGCTATTCATGGTTATAGATGGAAGAATATTATTTATAACCCATTTTCCCATAACATATCAAAGGTCTCCAACACAAATTAATAAGGCTCTTGACAGGTTAATAAATCTCAAAAAGAGAAATAATTTGAATCTTCCGTTGGAACTAGCCATGACCGCGGATGATGTAGAACATTTTCGGAATGAGCAATATAGCCAGGATCTGGATTCCCCTCCATCAGAGACTAATGAAGAATATCACAATCTCATCAACAGGATGGAAGCATAGTGGACCCCACTATCACATGCAATCGCTCTCGATCGACTCAACCATATCCAGGACACGTGAGCAACTCAGATATCATTTGGCGAAAAGTGATTAGCCAAATCTTTTCACCGATCAGTAACACGTCACGGGGACCTCGCCACGATTCGGACTCCTCTTTTGTTTGTTGCGGTTCTAAATCTGAACCAAAGAGTCCAACTCGCAAATCGCTTTGAGAAAAAGATTTTGAAAAGAAGTGCCAAACATGGATCGCTTTGCGGACACTGAGTCGCCATTCCTAAATATTTTTAAAACGGGAAATTTAGGAAACCCCGACTTTGCGTCAAGGCCACGGTCCGCTATCACCAAAGTTGTCTTGGCTCGAGCTTGGGTACGATCGGGAAGGTCACTATGAGCACTTTCGCCTTCATTCAAGACCGGCCTCTACTAACCGTGATATCCGATTTTGAAAACGTTATGTGCTCTTATTCCGGTTATTAGCCTTGAATTACTATGTTATGCGCACAGCAAACAAGTATAGACTAGATTGCCTAATTTGGAAACAAGCATTGCATATCCGTTTGTTTTGAAAATGCTTTGGAGTTTGCTACTCGCAAGTAGGCTAAAACACGGATTTCAATGAGTTTTTCCAACTCAAGCAATCCAACCTCCACTCACAGGCATTCAAGCAGTTTATCTCATGTAAACACTTAGCCTCATGGTAAGCATACTGTCATGTTAGCATTCACACGCATACGAGATGCTAAAGCATAAATACTCACATTGTACTCCGTGCCAAAACAATAAACTAGTTAGCAAATATGCATGCCTTAGTTCATGTTAGAGTGACTAATGTATCGCATATAGAATGTAATTAGGATAGGCTCGGCTAACCCTAAAATGGCATGTGAAATGCAATCATTCGGTGCACGTATTCAAGTTAGATTTGAAGATACGATGCGATTTGTATGATGTACCGAGCTCGGTGCATGTCAACAAATGCATGGATGCACGCATGCATAGCATAAGGTATGCTAAAATAAACGTGCCCTAATCTACCATCGTAAGCGGGTAAATAAAAGGGAAGAAAGAAATGGGGGTTGGAAGACATACACACGCTCACGCACACTTATTACAAATTCACCCTCGCTCGGAGGGACTAAAAGAATATACAAATTAATTAACTACGCAAGCTAATTAAATATTACAGATCAATCAAATTAATTAATCTAATTAAAACAGTAAAGCCCTCGGGAAGCGGGTCGGATACACCGCATGCTCGGGACTTGTTTGGAATCGCACTGCCATGCATAGTCTGCCTCTGTTTTCCCTGCTTTGCTCCTCTGAAAACTGCCAAAGTCTCAGGAATGCCTCTCAGGATATTGGGGGATCCCACCGGCTAAGTAGAATGGCCACCGGCACTAGGATGTAGCCATCGACACAAAATGAACCCATCGACTGATAATTTACTGCCGGCCGGCACAAAATGTTGCCGGTCGTCAAACAATGCCTGTAGAACCTGCAACTCACAGCAGCAGAGGGAAAAACTTGCATGGCAATACAAATTCAAACAATGTATGCACCAATCATGCCCCCCTATCATGTTTGCGACTCAAAGGGGTATGTGTCTCGATTCTCGGGCCACCAATCACGCATTTCTATGCATGATGGCCTAAAGAACCGATGTATGCACTTTCATGTCAAATGAAATGCAAGTCAAATAATCAAAGAGCCCAATCCCCATCACCAAATCAAGGGACAAGGCATGCATGCAAGATGCATTGCAACCTAATCATGTTAGCTAGGGATGCAACATGAGCATGTGAACAAACAATGCACACCAGGCATGCAACCTATGCAAGCAAACTTGCGAGTCATGAGGCAAGGCAAACCAATGAAAAGATGGACTTAAACATGATCTAGGCAACTCTGATTAGGCCTAAAATCAGTGGCCAAAATGTCCAAAAAAGGGGGCTAAACACACATACACATGTGCACATATGATGGTCCAAACCTTAAGCATAAACAAGGCGACTTTCAAGCACACTCGAAAAGGGATATCATGGACAATTAGCATGCAATATAAGCTCTAAAAATCATGCTAGAATGTGGTGCCAAACCAACTCAAATGAAGCTAACATTAGCATACCAACATGGTCCAAGTACTTAAAGCAAGGTAATGAGACTTTGAAGCACACTTAGCATAACAAACATGGCATGCATTAAACAACTAAAAAAAAGATTTTTAGCATGTTAAAACAAGGCCAAGGGACCACTTAGATGGCATCTAAGTGGCTCAAATATGAAGGCATGCATAATGACTAAAGCATGGAGCATTCTACACAAGCTTTAGAGGCAACAAAGAGACAACCAAGGCAAACATACAAGTATGTCTTAGGGACTAAAATAACATGTAGGATGGTTCCAAACCATCAAAATGATGCAAGCAACACATGCTACACATTCACACACTTGAAGCATACAAGCCACAATACAAAAGAGCTATACTAAGCATGCCAAGATCGACCTAAGCAACTATGGACAGACCTAAAACATGGCAAAATAAGCACAAAAGCTTCACAAATCTAAGCCTAAAACATGCTCAAACAAAGGCACACAACCTAAGGCATGTTAAGGGATCAAGAAGGCATTACATGGTAGGTATGCTAAACATGCATGGTACACCAAAACCAACTTAAAGCCATGTTATATTATGGCAATATAAGCATGAAAAACAGTCATGGTATACTCAACACATACTCAAACATAAGCTCCCTTAAGAGACCAAAAATGGTCCCTTTTAAGGACAACAAGGAGAGGGGTGGCCCTCCCATTTTGGAGACTTCAAGGCACCATCCCCACCACTGAAATCCCTCAAGATTTCAGTGGTGAAGAGGCCCAATCACCAAAGTCTCGAAACTTGCACAAAATGGCACAAAACAAGGGCCTTGCAAGGCCTAAGAGGGGTCAAACTTCCCCAAAGCATAAAACACTCTTAATAAACTATCAAGAGGGCCTAAAAAAAGAACTTTTTTTTGTTATACACTAAACACAAAAACAGCTCTAAGATAGGTAGAAATAAGATGCAAAAATGGGGAATAAAAGGGAAGTTTCTTACCCTTGAAGACCACCTTCACAAATAATGCTCCAACAACCCTTCTTGGCTTGAATCCACCTCCAAAACACTCAAACAAGCCTCCAAGGGTCTCAAGTCCAAGAGATGGTGTGTTAGTGTGTGTGTGTGAGCAAAAATGGCACAAAACACACACTTATAACGATAGAAAATATATCTAACCCTAACCCTAGAACTCAAGCTTTTCCAAAGCTATCTAAAATTTCTAACAAGTGTCTAACCTCATGCCAAGAGAAGAATCTCTCCTATATAGGCAATTCCCTCTTGTAAGGCTTACAAAACAAGCCATCCAAGAGGGAAATCCCTCCATACACGTGTATGGAGGGGAATGGGGTGGGTGCCAGCTATCACAGTTGGCAAGAAATATCTACAAAAAGTAGATGAACAGTAGTCGGCCGCTCAAAATTGTCATTTTGACAAAATTGAGTGCCGACCAGCAACAAAGAGTGCCGACCGGCAACATACATTGCCGGTGGCAACAAAAACTAGCCGGTGGCCTCTAGCCACTGCCGGTAGTGTGGGGGGATGCCTCACAAGGCATTCCCTGCCCCTCCAAGGCAGAGCACAAGTGTTTGGTGCAAAACCAGACACAAAACAGTCTAGTTCGGAGATCCCGAGGTAGCCAGAGTCGAGAACCGAACTCCAAACGAACACAAACATGGATAATCACCGAGTGTTCAAGCGGTGACGTCCAAGTCTTGAGGACGGTCAAAAATGGGGTGTCTACAGTTGCCCCACTTTGACAGAACTCGGAAGTCATAACAATGACGGGAGTGAATGTCAAAGCCCAGAGACGACCCATTTTTAACAAGGCCGAAGACTTAAACAAACATGTAAGAAGATATGCGCCCGAAAGCAGGGGAAAAATGCAAGACAATGCATGAAGCCGAGCATTACTCATGATCATGCAAAAAAAAGTTGTAACGAAGCACTCATGCGACAGTTTTAAGCTGGCATACACCAAACTACACTACAATGCAGAAAGGATGTAAGAGAATTATGCAATTCTCAAAACGTCTCACTCGAAGGATACAATACCTGTACGGCTCGTCCGGTTGCACCGGCCTCAAATGAACCATACATACAATATCGTGCCTGTAAAGAAAACAAACTTAACAGGTACAATGTCGTTAGCAACATGCATGACAATGCAAATGAGGCACGCATGCTAATGCAAATGAGGCACGCATGCTAATGCAAATGACGACACGCATGCCAACGAAAATGTGACACGCATGCCAATGGAACTGAGGCACACATGCCAATGCAAATGAGGCACACGTGCCAATGAAAATGGGGCACACGTGCCGATGGAAATGAGGAGGCACACGTGCCGATGCAAATGAGGAGGCACACGTGCCAATGTGAATGAGGCACACGTGCTTATGGAAATGAGGAGGCACACGTGCCGACGCAAATGAGGAGGCACACGTGCCGATGTGAATGAAGAGGCACACGTGCCGATGCAAATGAGGAGGCACACGTGCCAATGTGAATGAGAAGGCACGCGTGCCGATGCAAATGAGGAGGCACACGTGTCAATGTGAATGAGGCACACGTGCCGATGGGAATGATAAACGATGCAAGTGTGACACGCGTGCCACACGGAATGGAAAATGATGCAAATGATGAAAATGAAACAAATGAAACAAATGAGACACGCATGCCTCATAAGAATGCAAAATGATGTAAGTGTGACACACATGCCACACGGAGTGTAAAATGATGCCAATGAGGTACGCGTGCCTCAAAGGATGCAAAATGCTGCGAATGAGGTACGCGTGCCTCAAAGGAATGCAAGATGTTGCCAATGAGGTATGCGTGCCTCAAAGGAATGCAAGATGCTGCCATTGAGGTACGCGTGCCTCAAAGGATGCAAAATGCTGCCAATGAGGTATGCGTGCCTCAAAGGAATGCAAAATGCTGCCAATGAGGTACACGTGCCTCAAATGAATGCAAAATGCTGCTAATGAGGTATGTGTACGCGTGCCTCAAAGGATGCAAAATGCTGCCAATGAGGTACGCGTGCCTCAAAGGAAAGCAAAATGCTGCCAATGAGGTACGCGTGTCTGAAAGGATGCAAAATGCTGCCAATGAGGTACGCGTGCCTCAAAGGATGCAAAATGCTGTCGATGAGGTACGCGTGCCTCAAAGGAATGCAAGATGCTGCCAATGAGGTACGGGTGCCTCAAAGGAATGCAAGATGCTGCCAATGAGGTACGCGTGCCTCAAAGGATGCAAAATGCTGCCAATGAGGTACGCGTGCCTCAAAGGAATGCAAGATGCTGCCAATGAGGTACGCGTACCTCAAAGGATGCAAAATGCTGCCAATGAGGTACGCGTGCCTCAAAGGATGCAAAATGCTGCCAATGAGGTACGCGTGCCTCAAAGGATGCAAAATGATGCAAGTGAGGTACGCATGCCTCACGGAGATGTAAAATGATGCAAGTGTGACACGCATGCCACACGGAGATGTAAAATGATGCAAGTGTGACACGCATGCCTGACGGAGATGTAAAAATGAGGCCAATGAGGTACGCGTGCCTCAAAGGATGCAAAATGATGCAAGTGAGGTACGCATGCCTCACGGAGATGTAAAAATGATGCAAGTGTGACACGCATGCCACACGAAATGTAAAACAATGCAAATGAACTCGAGTGTGCGACAACGCATGTTTTTTTTTTCTTTTTGAAATACATGATAATGCAAAATAAGGAGATGCACGACAACACAAATGATGTGCGAGGCAATGACAACACGAATGATGTGTGAGGCGATGTATGTATTTGAAACGCATGACAATGCTTATAATAAAAATGCAATGACAATGCATAAGGGATGTGCATGATGGCGCGAGGCAACGCACCAGACAACATGATGAATGCATGCAACGCACGCGAGGCAACTTTTGAATTTTGTAAAAGGCAAAAGGATACAAAAGGATACAACATTGCATGAATTTGAGTGCCACGCCCAGAAGACGCGGTCCGAGGTCAACACGGAAGCCGGTTGAGCGTCGGAGATGCACTTTTTTGCACTTTCTCGAGCTATGATGACCAAAAACCACTCATATTGCCTAAACAAGGCTGTGGGAACACCACCGACCGGGCTAGGAGGCCACCAGCTATCCACCGGCTACAAAAGAATTCCATCGGCACAATATTCAGCCGGCCGGCACAAAATGTTGCCGACCAGCAAAAAGTTCCTGAGTGGGGGCAGATTCGACTTTTCACCTCGGGTCTTTTAAAATAGGGTTTCTAAACCCTATTTTCTCACTTCTCCTCCGCCGAAAAACACTTCCCTCTCTCTCTAGAGTCTTTTTCTCTCCTCTTTTCTCCGTTTCTTTGCGTTCTCGCGCCCTTTTCGTCGTCGAATTATGACCTTCGCTGGACATTTTGACCGATTGAAACCTCGTTTCGACGCTCCTTTTGCTATTTCCACCTTTTGGGACTTGTTCCTCGATTCTCTCTTCATTTCCGTACATTTCACATCCCGACCTTTCGGTCATTTTCCACCCTTCCCGGAGTTGACTTTTCGGTTGACTCTTCAGATTCGACCCGATTTTCATTCCTTGACCATTTTCTCATCATTCCGACATGGCGACGACATTCCACGCGGTGGGACTCCCTCGAGATCACGAGATGGATCCCGGTCGCTCCTCCCGCCGAAGCGAAGCGCCTGCTTGACCCGGCGACCTACCGGCCGGCGATTCATGTTCTACCACCCGACGGACTGCGCCAGTTCCGCAGTTTCGACATGGCGTTGGATCCTGAGCTTCTGTTGCGCGAGCCTGCTTCCCACCTATCCTCCGGCGCTTCCGAGGTAACTTTCTTTCTCTACTTTACTTTCTGCAATGTAGGATGCTTTAAACTATCAATTGCCATAATCGACAGAGTCTTTAATCGCTTAGTGCCGATACATCGATACATCAGATATTATAATCGATCACAAACGCGTTTAAATCGATTATCTGCTTAAGACTCACACGCCGCACACCGTGACTAGCCTTGAACCACTCAAACCACTAAGACACACCGTATTTCATCGCAAACACCGACACCCATAATTGCTTGAATCAAAATATGCACGCATGCCACATTTGCATTGAACCACTCAAACACGCCGACGATCATACGTTGTAGTTCACTATAAGCACACCAAAGACCAGATTCATCTATCTGAATTTGAAAATATGCACGCATGCTACATTTACACTGAACCACTCAAACATGCTGACGCATCACACCTTGTAGTTCACTGTAAGCACACCGGCACCCGATATCTGTTTGAATCTGAAAATATGCACGCATGCCACATTTGCACTGAACCATTCAAACACGCTGACGCATCACACGTTGTAGTTCACTGTATACATACCGGCACCCGGTATCTGTTTGGATCTAAAATGCACACATGCAATATTTGCACTGAACCGCTCAAACATGCTGACGCATCACACGTTGTAGTTCACTGTAAGCACACCGGCACCCGGTATCTGTTTGAATCTGAAAATATACACGCATGCCACATTTGCATCGATTCACTATTTCTTCAAGACTGTACATTTTATATTGCTTCGCAACTATTTGTTTGACAACAGGGAGATTCCCATACCATCCGCGGGTATGGGAATACCGTCGCTCGTGAGTGGTACGCCGAGCTTCCCGACGCAGTTTGCCATATTGTGGACTGGCTTTGGCATGATTCTGCAGAGGACTCTCCAGCTCACTACGCGCAGACCTCTCTCGCCATGGTGGAGAGAGGTGGGACACCACCGATTCATTTCACTTGTCCGCGACTGGGGACATGACGATGACCCCTTATGATTTCTCGATACTCACAGGCATCGGGGTAGGGGGGGATTCGATCCCTTTTGACATTGATATGGACGAGTGGACCGTGGCTCAGGTCTACTTGCTCGGCGCGGCACCGTCTCTTGCGCGTCCTGGCTTTGTCAGATACTCCTGGTTTGAGGTGCAGTTCAGGGTCCAGCCCCTCCTCGTCGATGCATTTCGATGACCCTGTGGTGGAGAGATACACACGCCGCTTCCTTATGTTCTTTGGGACGACCATCTTCGCCGACTGCGAACACAAGGTTTCTTCGCTTTCTCAACAAGACCGGTGGATGTGAGACATATTACATTATGATCGGGTGGCGCGCTCTAGCCACTTTTATGGGTATATAAGCTCGCCTCAGCGTGACAGCTGTTTCGGAGGTTACCAAGTAGTTTGGGAGGTACATTTTTTCTCGCTTTCATTTGAGTTCTATTTTTTCAGACGCACAATCGCACACACCGTAGTCTGCTTTTACACTTGTTGTATCGTATAATACGGCACACACATACTCGCTTCATTAATCGACCAGACATCGCCACACCTGCACTCGCACAATACACGGCTCTGTTATTTCTGCCTTTATTCTATATTCTGCTTTATCTGATAAATGCACTGGTATTTATCTTGCAGTTGTGGGTTTATGCCTGCTTTCCTAGGCTCACTCCTGCATTCGATGCGAGACCTCCGTCGCCCATTTTCGCGCCGCTTGACGGAGATGCACCCGGAGGCCACGAGAGACATTCAGCTTCTTCCGTAGTTACTTCGACACTATCACCCCCGCCGAGGTATGTTTTACTTGCAGTTCATTTAGGTTAAGCCTTTCCACTACATATTTCAATAACAGTAGGTAACAAACTGTATTTCATTTTTAGATCACCTGGCGGCCGTGGGCTCCACTGCTAGCGATGATGCAGGATCGGTTTGCCAGTGCCGATGAGACCTCACGTTACCGGATTTTGCTCGAGGGCCCGGTCTGTCGGTCTTGGTACCTAGGTGAGCATTTCTTGCGCCAAACCCTAGGCATACCGGAGCAGATAGTCTCGGTGCACCCTCCTGAGCACATGCGGGATACTAAGAGGTTCACTGCCGAGCTGATGGCGGACTACACCATTGCCTGGGAGGCAGACGATTTCAGAGGCGAGGGCGATTACTCGGAGTACGTCCGGACCTTTATCATGCGACCTCTGAGCGGCGGCCGCCGAGTGGAGAGAGAGGGACCAGCGGCTAGAGTGGGAGCGGGGGCTGGAGGGGGAGCGCCGAGGAGGGCTCGAATCCGCGGCAGGAATGGAGTTCAGCGGGGGCGAGGGACCGGTTGGCCTGCTCTGCCCGCTTCATTGACTTTCCGAGGGTAGGGTAGGGCGACCTATCAGATCCCCTTCGCCGTTCCGCCGGCTGATCACGAGTTTGTCGGTATCCCCGACTTGTCTCCGGTATGTATTACTGCATTTCTGTACAGTCATTTCATTTCAGTTTATTTGATATTCCACAGAATTCTGATGCATCTGATACTTTTGTAGGCGTTTTCTGAGTATACCTGGCAGTCATTGGAGATGAATGCCTCCATGATGAAGATGCTACAGCGGACATTCGATCTCTTAGCCCTTTATAGCATTCCGGTATGTTCTTTCTGACCACAGCCTCAAACCATACACAAACTACTTTACATAATCTGATGCATAACACAACATCTGATAGATCGCCACGCAGATTCGATACATCAGACTCACACATTGCATTCATCTTGATTCATCCACCACGATTCACATACACCGACTCATACAATCGCATTCAGATCGATAAACTGCTCCATATATACTAATGCATTTGCCTTTTATGCTTTTCAGCCTCGCTTCCAGATTCCTCCAGTGGGTGGCGCTCCGGCTGGACCTCCCATTTCTACCAGGGATGGCAGAGTATATCCCCGCACCAGAGGAGGGTGCACTCATGTCGGGAGCAGCTCGCGGGCTCCAGTTCCGGATGACGAGTCCGAGGCAGAGACAGAGGCGGAGAAGACCGGTGATGGCTCGGTCTCAAGCTCAGACGGCGATGCCCCTGGTGGTGCCCCTGTTGATGACGCTCCTGGACCTTCATCCAGGAAGAGGACCAGGACAGATTGACGGCCCCGGAGCCATTTTTTGACATTTGATATAGATTTTTACTGTTTTTCTTCCTTTTTACATTTTCCCCTTTTGGTTAGTAGTTAGGGTACTTTGTACTGCCGCAGGCAGATTTTGTTTCTTTCGAAACTATGTACTTGAAAAGATGATATGAAATGAAACAAACTTTTTGTCTGAAAGAGTGTTATATCTGCACATTTCGTACCCTGCACTGTATTGCATCATATTACACCTCAAATGTAAATGATATTGATCTGTTGTCTGAAAAATGAACACTTGTAAATTGAGCACTTACACTATGATAATCGGATAACCAACCAACTAACAGCAAACAACTCATACAAACCACTACTCAAATTGCATAATACAACCCATACTTCATCGATTGATCTCAAGATAAATTTATAACACAAAGACACCTATTCTCATTACGACACAAGAAGCCACAACAAACAGCCTCAATCTGTCAAGACGAATCACAAAAGCTGACACGGTTGCAGTTGAAACACCCTCGGATGTCCCAAATTTCCCTTTCTTTTCTCCTGTCTCGCCTAAATGTAGAGAATGGCACAGCATTCTGAGCACGAACGATTTTCTCCTTGAAATGAAGAAAGGTTTTCAACCGGGGTGTCGAGCCTACCACAGAACACAGCGAGACAGACTCAAACAAAGAAACAAAAGGCACACGACATAATCATAACGAGACATGCTCGAAAAAAAGACTCAAAGCTAAAATCGAGACCGACAAATCAAAAGACACGACACACGGACATGTTTACAAAAAGACCTCAAATCTCGAGGAGCTAATTCCTCCGGGTATTATTCCCACCCTTTCTGATTTGTGATACTCACATCGCTCGGCCCTCAGGCTCGGTTTTTCTCTCAAAACCCTTTTCTCACTTCTCTCTCTGCTTACACCTCTCTATTCTTCATTCTCTCATTTTTCATCCTTCCCCAGGGTGATTAATGGATGAATAGGAAGTCGCAGGTTCAGTCCAAAGATTGTTAGCTCACGGTATTTCTCCAAAGGATAGAGTGCCTTCGTGAAAGTATGTTGACTGTAGGGAGGGGACAGAAGGCCTGACTCAATTGTGCCCCTAGTTCGTCACTTTGACCATTTTTTTTGTTTTCTTCCTAAAACAAGTTTTGACCAAAATGAGAGTTGGATTAACATGCTTGTTCAATTTTTGATTTGAAAATCATGCGAATCAGGCTGTGAGCACTGAAAATTCTCCTTTTCGGGTCCAAACATGGTCCAATTTTGAAAAATGAAATAGTTTTCGAGAAAATAGTCAACTTCAGTAAAAATTTTCAAAAACTATTTTTGCAAACAATCAACGCTCAACGAGCGCGGAACTTACCCTCGAGATATGCAACCTCGGATCGGTGACGATGGAAAATTGCCCCTGGCTTAAATGGAGGATAAGGCAACGGAAAGTTGCCCCTGGTTTGGATGGCAACTCAGGGCAACTTATGGCACTGTACGGCAACGGAAAGTTGCCCCTTGTTTAGATGATACTGCGGCATTTTTGTGAGCCAGTCCTCATTGATGACGATCAGACCCTTGGACGCGGAGGAGGCGAAGACGGTTTGAATCAATATATGGACACAGTCACCTGGAAGGTGTTGGTGGTTGGACTTCAAGAGGAAGTTGATCGCGTAGCCCTAGGTTGCTGCAATCGAGACATCGGATTCGGAGGAGGCACAAGTGATCAAAACCATGACATGGACTGAGACGCTATAGAAGCGTTAGGGGCTGGACTTCAGGATGAAGTTGCCTACGTATCCCAAACATGGGAATCAAGCCTTACGTAGTTCCGGTTAAGGTACACTCGGGTATTTTAACCTTCACTGTTTAGGCTCTAACTTTTGCCAAGGTGCCCAATGCGGGTTTTCGACCTTGCAAGCTATGTTTTTCTTTTTCTTTTCTTTTTTTTCTTTTCATTGTCCTCTTCTTTTCTTTTGCTATTCTTTGTTTTTTTTTTCTTTTTTCTTTTCTTTTGCATTTTCATTGTTCTCTTCTTTTCTTTTGCTATTCTTTGTTCTTTTCTTTTTCTTTGCTCTAACTTTTGCCTGGGTCGCCCTTTCGGGTTTTCAGCCCAGCGAGCCTCTCAAAGGGTAAAAAGTGTAGCAAGCCCATGCCAAATGGTTTTGAGATTGAAGCCTCTCTGTATCCAGGAGAATGACCGTTGTGTTGATTTGCAGAAAAGTTCATCACGGCTGCTTCATGAGCTTTGCCTGGTGGGCTCTGATCTTCTTAATCTGGCTTTGGTGCCTCTTGCTCGAGGGCTGCCTCAAAATAGGTCACACAGGCGTTTCATGGCACTAAATGTTTTTAACGGACTCCAAGTTTGAATAGATAAGTTGAATCTTGAGGCTGAGAGCGATCCTAGGCTGCACAATCTTAAGAGCGATTCCACACAGGTCTTCGCAAGACTGCGCGAAACATTTTGTTTTTGAAAGTTTTTAAGAAAGCGACAAACCACTCGCACAGAAGATAGTGTGGAACCAGTCTGGATCGGACCAGGATCCTTCTCAGTACTCACGCCGACAAGCATGATTTCATTCATTAAAAGCTTAACATGCCTCTCTTTCTCTCAAAATGATCAAAATTTTACAAAACCCGAGGAATTACTTCCTCTTCGTTTTCATTACCGCAGTGTTCGAAAAGGGGTTTTATGAAAAGCTTAGGTCATTATGACGATGTTTAAGGCACAAGAGAGTAGGCGAAATGTACTGTCGTTCCATTCACATCTTCTGGCACAACTAGCTCAAATAGCAACAAGTACGGAACGTGATAGCCACAACTGTTTCATTCAGATTTGTTGATTGCGACTGGCTCCTCGATCGAGACAGATTCAAAAGGAAAAACAAAAGGATAATTACAAAACGGTGTTCGAGGCAACAACCTTGGAGTCACCTGACATTCTATACAATAGGGACTGACTCATTACAACAAGACAGACCCTCTAAGCAAAAAGACTGACTCAATACAGAGAGACAGACTCAAGACAAAACAAAAGACTGACTCGACACCCAAGTCAGAATATTAACAGATGCCTAAGAATGCGTGCCAAATGCCACATCCAAAAATGCGCCAGGCACTGCCCGCAGGCAGTTCACCTTCTGATTACATACTCGCAGTGTCTGTGTCCTCAAAATCCAACAACTGGGTGGTAACGGACTTTGCTGAGGTAGGTGGGAGGATAACCTCATTGTCGATCAAATCCTATACCTCATGGCGGAGGCAGAAGCAATTATCGGTAGCATGACCAGTTTGCTGGTGGTACGCACAGTACGCAGTGGTGTCATGCGTGACAGGGAGATTCTTCGGTAGGGTTCGGGGCTCCAAGGGTTTGAGATGTCCCCTCTCGGCAAGGATCTGAAGTGCTTTGGACAACGGCATGTAGAGAGCATGGAAGACCTTGCACCCTCGAGGCAGGTACTTTGGAGCCGGAGCACTCTTACTAGATGCACTAGCAAACGGATCGGCGGGTGTGGCCTTGGACTTCTAATCCCTTCCGGATGCAAGGTTGGCAGCGAGAAGAACTGTTTTGGCATGACGGGGCCTATCCCGATTCTCTGATTGACTGGAACTGCCCTCAGGCGGGGTGGGGAAAGCATCCTCTATAGCTTTTGACACAACTGCAGATATCTGCTGCTTATTCATCTCCCCGGCTTTCAAAGCCTCTACTGCCCACAGCAGTTGTTCGATAGGGTCGGCATCTGCCTTTATCTTACCTTTGTCTCTGGCCTCAGCCTGATCTAGAATTTGGTTTGATGTGTTGTTGCCATAGCTGGAGGCCATCTCCGATTGGCTAAGTTCAATTACTATCCGTCCCAATAGCGGGGGCTCCTGGGGTATAAAGCCTCCGACATATGGTGTAGCTGGTGGCGAAGCAGACATCCCATAGGCAAGATCCGCCACGGATCTCTGAAGATCACCTATCATTCCCATTAGTTCAAATGTAGTAGGCTCGCGAGCCTGATATAGTTGAGGAGTCCAAACTGGGTGTGCAGCAGGCGACCTAGGTGGATGCGGCAGATCAATATTAGCCTCACCTTGCAGGGTGATTCCTTGACTCAACGCGGCTGTCATGACCACGGTCTCTTCTGAATTCTGCGTCATGCTAAGTCCTGCCTCAGCAAGGAGAAGACACTAGCTGTTCTGGATCGACTCTCTAAATCTTTGAACTGAAACGGAAAACAAGCAGTATTTTAGCCCCAAACAGATCAAACACGGGTGTAGTCGAACAACTGCACTCTACTATTGATCACTGTTCCCCAGAATCACTGTTCAAAACTGAATTGATGCCCGCAGACATAACTGATTCTCAACAACACTGATACTAGTGCCCTCGGGCCTGATGCTCAATCTTGCAAGTTGGTATATGCATTTCCCTGCAGAGATACATTTTAAAAGCACATAGCAGGTAAAAGAGAGCCAATACACCCCTATGTTGGGGTAGGGTTTCCCTGTCCTATTTTGTCAGGAGCTAGGGTTTCACTACGCACGCAGCGGCTTCAAACAACCTATATCGGGTAAGCAACCTGTCCTAGTTTGGAATGGTCACTATAGATCCGAATATGTACTAGGTCGAATGGTCAAAAAGGGTGCCTCGGTAAAACCGGGGTTTGTGTTCCCATACTGGCAAGCCCGCAACCGGTCAGCCTTATGGTCATGTCTTGACAAGACAAGCCTCCAAAGAAACCGCCAGAATAGCAGATGGCCAACACGGTGTCCTAGGCGCCAATGCATATGCAATGCAAAGAAACACATGAGTGTAGTCAAACAGGGATATCACGAGTTCGAGTCAAGCTCTCTAAACTCCCACATGAGTCGCCAGAATCAGAACACGGCATGGGGACCTCGGCTCTGCTTTGGACTCCCCTTTTTTGTTTGTTGCGGTTCTTAATCTGAACCAAAGAGTCCAACTCTGACAAATCGTTTTTGAGAAAAACAGATTTTGAAAAGAAGTGCCAAACATGGACTGCTTTGCCAGATATAGAGTCGCCACCTAAATATTTTTTAAAATGGGAAATTTAGGAAACCCTGACTCGGTGCTGAAGACCACGTGTCCGTCATTACCAAAGTCGTCTTGGCTCGGGAGCTTGGGTACGATCGGGGAAGGTCAGCTATGAGCACCCCGTTTCGCCCAGTCCGAAGACCGGCCTCTACTAACCGTGATATCCGATTTTGAAAACGTTATGTGCTCTTCTTCCGGTTATTAGCCTAGAATTACTATGTTATGCGCACAGCAAACAAGTATAGACTAGATTGCCTAATTTGGAAACAAGCATTGCATATCCGTTTGTTTTGAAAATGCTTTGGAGTTTGCTACTCGCAAGTAGGCTAAAACACGGATTTCGATGAGTTTTTCCAACTCAAGCAATTCAACCTCCACCCACAAGCATTCAAGCAGTTTATCTCATGTAAGCATTTAGCCTCATGGTAAGCATACTATCATGTTAGCATTCACACGCATGCGAGATGCTAAAGCATAAATACTCACATTGTACTCCGTGCCAAAACAATAAACTAGTTAGCAAATATGCATGCCCTAGTTCATGTTAGAGTGACTAATGTATCGCATACAGAATGTAATTAGGATAGGCTCGGCTAACCCTAAAATGGCATGTGAAATGCAATCATTCGGTGCACGTATTCAAGTTAGATTTGAAGATACGATGCGATTTGTATGATGTACTGAGCCCGGTCCATGTCAACAAATGCATGGGCGCACGCATGCATAGCATAAGGTATGCTAAAATAAACGTGCCCTAATCTACCATCATAAGCGGGTAAATAAAAAGGAAGAAAGAAATGGGGGTTGGAAGACATACACACTCACGCACACTTATTACAAATTCACCCTCGCTCGGAGGGACTAAAAGAATATACAAATTAATTAACTACGCAAGCTAATTAAATATTACAGATCAATCAAATTAATTAATCTAATTAAAACAGTAAAGCCCTCGGGAAGCGGGTCGGATACAGCGTATGCTCGGAACTTGCTCGGAATCGCACTGCCATGCATAGTCTGCCTCTGTTTTCCCTGCTTTACTCCTCTGAAAACTGCCAAAGTCTCAGGAATGCCTCTCAGGATACTGGGGGATCCCACCGGCTAAGTAGAATGGCCACCGGCACTAGGATGTAGCCATCGGCTGATAATTTACTGCCGGCCGGCACAAAATGTTGCCGGTCGGCAAACAATGCCTACAGAACCTGCAACTCACAGCAGCAGAGGGCAAAACTTGCATGGCAATACAAATTCAAACAATGTATGCACCAATCATGCCCCCTATCATGTTTGCGACTCAAAGGGGTATGTGCCTCGATTCTCGAGCCACCAATCACGCATTTCCATGCATGATGGCCTAAAGAACCGATGTATGCACTTTCATGTCAAATGAAATGCAAGTCAAATAATCAAAGAGCCCAATCCCCATCACCAAATCAAGAGACAAGGCATGCATGCAAGATGCATTGCAACCTAATCATGTTAGCTAGGGATGCAACATGAGCATGTGAACAAACAATGCACACTAGGCATGCAACCTATGCAAGCAAACTTGCGAGTCATGAGGCAAGGCAAACCAATGAAAAGATGGACTTAAACATAATCTAGGCAACTCTGATTAGGCCTAAAATCAGTGGCCAAAATGCTCAAAAAAGGGGTCTAAACACACATACACATGTGCACATATGATGGTCCAAACCTTAAGCATAAACAAGGCGACTTTCAAGCACACTCGAAAAGGGATATCATGGACAATTAGCATGCAATATAAGCTCTAAAAATCATGCTAGAATGTGGTGCCAAACCAACTCAAATGAAGCTAACATTAGCATACCAACATGGTCCAAGTACTTAAAGCAAGGTAATGAGACTTTGAAGCACACTTAGCATAACAAACATGGCATGCATTAAACAACTAAAAAAAAGATTTTTAGCATGTTAAAACAAGGCCAAGGGACCACTTAGATGGCATCTAAGTGGCTCAAATATGAAGGCATGCATAATGACCAAAGCATGGAGCATTCCACACAAGCTTTAGAGGCAACAAAGAGACAACCAAGGCGAACATACAAGTATGTCTTAGGGACTGAAATAACATGTAGGATGGTTCCAAACCATCAAAATGATGCAAGCAACACATGCTACACATTCACACACTTGAAGCATACAAGCCACAATACAAAAGAGCTATACTAAGCATGCCAAGATCGACCTAAGCAACTATGGACAGACCTAAAACATGGCAAAATAAGCACAAAAGCTTCACAAATCTAAGCCTAAAACATGCTCAAACAAAGGCACACAACCTAAGGCATGTTAAGGGATCAAGAAGGCATTACATGGTAGGTATGCTAAACATGCATGGTACACCAAAACCAACTTAAAACCATGTTATATTATGGCAATATAAGCATGAAAAACAGTCATGGTATGCTCAACACACACTCAAACATAAGCTCCCTTAAGAGACCAAAAATGGTCCCTTTCAAGGACAACAAGGAGAGGGGGTGGCCCTCCCATTTTGGAGACTTCAAGGCACCATCCCCACCACTGAAATCCCTCAAGATTTCAGTGGTGAAGAGGCCCAAACACCAAAGTCTCGAAACTTGCACAAAATGGCACAAAACAAGGGCCTTGCAAGGCCTAAGAGGGGTCAAACTTCCCCAAAGCACAAAACACTCTTAATAAACTATCAAGAGGGCCTAAAAAAAGAACTTTTTTTTGTTATACACTAAACACAAAAACAGCTCTAAGATAGGTAGAAATAAGATGCAAAAATGGGGAATAAAAGGGAAGTTTCCTACCCTTGAAGACCACCTTCACAAATGATGCTCCAACAGCCCTTCTTGGCTTGAATCCACCTCCAAAACACTCAAACAAGCCTCCAAGGGTCTCAAGTCCAAGAGATGGTGTGTTAGTGTGTGTGTGTGAGCAAAAATGGCACAAAACACACACTTATAGAGATAGAAAATATATCTAACCCTAACCCTAGAACTCAAGCTTTTCCAAAGCTGTCTAAAATGTCTAACAAGTGTCTAACCTCATGCCAAGAGAAGAATCTCTCCTATATAGGCAATTCCCTCTTGTAAGGCTTACAAAACAAGCCATCCAAGAGGGAAATCCCTCCATACACGTGTATGGAGGGGAATGGGGTGGGTGCCAGCTATCACAGTTGGCAAGAAATATCTACAAAAAGTAGATGAACAGTAGTCGGCCGCTCAAAATTGTCATTTTGACAAAATTGAGTGCCGACCGGCAACATACATTGCCGGTGGCAACAAAAACCAGCTGGTGGCCTCTAGCCACTGCCGGTGGTGTGGGGGGATGCCTCACAAGACATTCCCTGCCCCTCCAAGGCAGAGCACAAGTGTTTGGTGCAAAACCAGACACAAAATGAAAGTTCGAGATCCCGAGGCAGGCGTGGCGAGAACTCGAGAACTCCGGGAACTCCAAACGAACACAAACATGAATAATCACCGAGTGTTCAAGCGGTGACGTCCAAGTCTTGAGGACGGTCAAAAATGGAGTGTCTACACCGACGCTACACGCCAAAACCAATCAGCCCAAGCTTATCTATAACAGTCTATCTCTTTGAAAATTGGGGAGGATAGACAGTGTATGTATATAATTGTATAATTGTAGTTAAAAGATGACAAATAGCTACAGTATATGTATTGGAGTTGAATATCAAATTCATCTATATCTTGTCTAGTATAGATCATTGGTGTTACTCTAATGATAACATTAGGGTCTTTTAATTTTAAACTATAATGACGTGGACTACGTTGCCATAGTTTTAATGGATGTTCACTAAAATTTTCTTCTACAATTTTATAAGTCACCGTGCCGCGTGGTGACTTAACTCCCATCATCAAAACCATTGATGAATCCAATGATAATCTTGGTTTTTGCATTAATTATATTCTAAGAGAGATAGCAGATCGATGTCTAGAAGTAAAGGCGAAAAAACAAATAAAAAATCAAATTTCCAACTCACAATACGGTCAAAAATGTTGTGATAAAATTTTAAAAGAAAATTGGAAAATTGGTTGTAATACATTTCTTAAAAGAAAAGGATTTTCCAAAAAATGCAGAAAATATAAATGGAAACCTTGGAAAAAGAACAAAACTTTTTCAAAAAAGAAAAAATATATTCGAAAAAAGAAACCAACAAGTGTTTCAAAAAAGAAAACTTGTAAATGTTACATTTGTAACGAAGAAGGTCACTATGCACCTGAATGCCCAAAAAGAGGAAAAAGTGCAAAGAAAAGGATCAAAGTCCTTGAAGAACAAGATTTTGAAATAATATATAGAGAAGAAATTTCTGATGAAGAAGAAATCTTATATGAAATTTCTAGTGATGAAGAAAGTTCAGACGAAGAACTAATCTTCATGATGACTAATAATAGTCAAGAAGTAGATAATATATCTCAAGAAGAATTGCAAGCAATTCGACTTGGAGATGTAATTGGAGAAGAAAAAATTTTTACCGACGAAGAATTAGCAAAATTCGAAAAAATGCAAGAAGTTGTTGTTCCAGAAATTTATAAACTTTCAAAATTCAACTTCTTTTCAGCAAGAGTGTTTGAACAATACAGTGGTAACACTCAAGCAAAATGGTCAGAAGAAGGAAATATTGATATTCCTTTTTTTGATAAGAAAAAGATTGCAAGATGGAAAAAGAAATATCCTGAAATTCAATATATTCATATTGGATTAATTCAAGTAACCATAACAGCTTTATTTCGCCAAATGATAGATACTCCTATTTTGGCAGTAATTTTTGATAAAAGATTTTTCGACCCAATGAAAGCAATCATTGGAGGAATTCAGTCTAATTTGGCTAATGGAGTAGTTTGGTTTAATGTTAGACCAAATTTCTTTATTTCCATAAATGATCCTAATCTTGAAGATACAGTCAAAATAAGAATTAAAATACAAGGATTAGGAATGAAATCAAATTCTCATGATTTGGCTATTCGTTGGAAAACAATTCACGAATTAACCAAATTTCCTGAAACAAAAACAAGAGCAAACGATAATAAAATCTTTGAAATCTTTGAACCAAGACCATTTGACACGGTAATACAACCTCATTTAATGAATTGGAGTGATTTAGAAGTCCCTCGACAATGGTTAATTCAAGACCTAGTGGGACAAGGAGAATCTTCTAAAACAAAAAAACCTGCACAATTACACATGCAGGCATCAGGAAAAAATTTATATATTGAAAATACAATTCCAAAAATTAAAAGATCAACTTCTGTATTTGAAAAAGATTTTACTAACAAATCATTTTCAAAGTTAAGTATTGGAGAATCAAGTAATAATTCTAATCAAGAATCTATTACTTCAAATAATGTTCAGATTCCTATTTTTCCAGGAACAAGAAAACTTGAACATATTAAATCTGCATATATGTATTATTTTCAAACAAAAAATGATGATATTATTTTTTCTCCTAGCCAAGGAAAAAAAAGATATACATATGTATTGGGAACATTTAATTTTGCCGGTTATAAACCCTATAGCCTCGGTGTTCTCATAGACACAGGAGTTACAGTTAGCTCATGTAAATAGAATGCCATACCAAAAGAAAAATGGACACTAATGAAGCATCCAATTTTAGTCACTGGAATAGATGGCAACCATATTTCTATACAATTCAAGGCTAAAAATATAGCTATTTGGTTAAATGACAGCAAATTCATTATACCAAAAATTTTATGTTTTCTGTATATGCATGGAGATTTTCTTCTTGGAAATAATTTTATATATAAATACCTTCCAATGCAAATACAGGAAAAGGCTATTTCATTAAACATAAACAATGTCTTAATTCATATTCTCTTATTAGAACAACATAAATACATTTGTGATATAAAGTTTGCGCCCGTGCCGCGTAGTGACTTAACTCTCATCATCAAAACCATTGATGAATCACACTGGATTTATAAAATTTTAGAAGAAAATTTTAGTGAACATCCATTAAAACTATGGCAACGTAGTCCACGTTATTGTAGTTTAAAATTAAAAGACCCTAATGTTATCATTAGAGTAAGACCAATGATCTATATTAGACAAGATATAGATGAATTTGATATTCAACTCCAGGAACTTTTAGACAAAAAGTTAATTGAAGAAACTAGAAGCCCTCACTCTAGTCCAGCTTTTATAGTAAGAAACCATGCTGAAATTAAAAGAGGAAAAGCTCGAATGGTAGTTAACTATAAACGGCTAAATGAAAATTTAGAATTTGATGGATATTTTATTCCAAGAAAAGATGTTTTGATTAACTTAACTAAAGGATAAAAAATCTTTAGCAAATTTGATTGTAAAAGTGGATTTTGGCAAATTCAATTGACTGAAGAGTCAAAAAAATTGACAGCCTTCAGTACACCTAGAGGACATTACCACTGGAATGTTATGCTTTTTGGGTTAAATATTGCACCACAGGTATTTCAACGGTGGATGGATATAATTTTTAAAGACCTTAAAGATTGTTGTGTAGTTTATATTGATGATATACTTATTTTCTCTAAAACCAAGGAGGAACATAAAAAACATTTAAAATCAATTTGTGAAAAATTTCAAAAACATGGAATTATTTTGTCTCCAAAAAAGATTGAACTAGAAAAAGAATCAATTGAATTTTTGGGAATAATTTTAGACCAGAAAGGTTTAAAATTACAAGAACATATTTTGTCCAAAGTACGAGATTTTCCTGATACTCTTGAAAATATAACACAATTACAGAGTTTATTAGGCATTTTAAATTATGGACGAAATTTTATAAAAAATCTTTCAAAAATAGAAATTCCTTGGTTAACCAAATTAAGGAAAAATGTTATTTTTGAATGGACAACAGAAGATGTTGCTTTAATTAAACAAATTAAAGAACATGTTAAAACTTTACCAGATGTTTATCTTCCTAAAACAGGTGATAAATTAATTTTAGAAACAGATGCCTCAGAAGCATGTTGGGGATGTGTTCTTAAAGCTATACCCTGTAATTTATGGCATGATAAAGAGATACCTTTATTAGAAAATGGGATTAGACTAAGAAAAAATTCCATACCCATAAAATTACAAAAAGAAGAATTAATTTGCGGATATAATTCTGAAACATTTAAACCAAATGAACAGAAATATATTATTTTCGAAAAAGAATTACTTGCAATAAAATTAGCAATAAAAAGTTTTCATATTTATTTAGCCCCAGAAAATTTTATTGTACGCACTGATAATAAGGCAGTAAGAGATTTCTTGATCAATAAAAAACCTATTGAGCAAGGAAGACGACTAGCCTGGTATAATAAAATATCTGAATATACCTTTGAAGTAGAACATCTTAAAGGTACTAACAATTTTCTTGCAGATTTTCTTAGCAGAAATTGTTTCAGAAAATTAAATTGCTAAACAAGTAAATTTAATTTTTGCAGAAGACCTCTAGACCAAGAGGAAAACAATGGATAAGGGTAAACAACCCGCTCAAGGAAATTGGGTGACAATTGCTAAAAAAGTAATACCCCGAGAAGAAAAAGTTTATGTTGTGTTTTCAGGAAGACAACCTGGAATTTACACAGACTGGAACGAAGCCAATCTTCAAGTTTGTGGATACTCAGGAGCAAGCTTTAAAGCATATGATAGCATGACCAAAGCTAAAAAAGCTTTTTACAGTGCACCAGCCATGCCTATTTTTCAAAGGAATCAAATGAGAACTAACCAAATTCCAACTAATATTCAGATATCTAGACCAGATGAATCTGAAATAAAACATTTTTTCAACCCTGGTATATCCAGAGAAATTTATACAGAACTCAATAGAGTTTGGAAAACTCACATTGTAGACAACAAAGTGAAATTTCAAAAACACATGGGAGTTTTGGCCAACAAATTAGCTGAGCAAACAGCTAAACTAAAAGATTTGCAAAATCTTTGTTTCAATATTCTTAAACAAATGAATTGGAATGAAGATTTTAATTTTGAAAAAATAAACAATTTTTTTCAACTATCAGACCTCATATTAGATGAGTTTTCTAATCCAGTTTTTGAACAAATAAAAAGAATTTATCTTTTTGAAAAAGCAAGAACTTTGCTTCCAAAAATTTTTTTTATGTTAATCAAAAATCGAGTTGAAGATCATCATGATAAGATTAGACAAATCTTAGAACGATCTTATGATAAATTAAATTTGAAAGATGGAATTCCCAAAATAACCATCATGGCAAACCATGACATGTGGTTTTTTGAGGATATAGATTGGGGAATAACTAATCAAGTTATTTTTCAAATTCTAGATCCAATCCAATGGATAGATTTTCCAATGATCATCAAAGCAATGCTCTCATGGATAGTAAAAGACTTTCGATGGAGCAAATATTTTACTTTCTGGATTTCCAACACTATTGGTTGGCGAGAACGATAATATTTTTTCCAACCATACCAGATTTGGTATCTTAAAGAAACTGAAGATTTTGAATTTGAAGATGATTATTTAGATGAAGATCACCGGAGAGAGCGATTGGAAAATATCCAAAAACTTTCTTTGACAGAATATTGGATAGACAGTCTAATATCTGTTTCACAATCAGCGTCCAACATCCATGGCTCAGCAAAATTGCCATTCATGGTTACAGATGGAAGAATATTATTTGTAACCCATTTTCCCATAACATATCAAAGGTCTCCAACGCAAATTAATGAGGCTCTTGACATGTTAATAAATCTCAAAAAGAGAAATAATTTGGATCTTCCGTTGGAACTAGCCATGACTGCGGATGATGTAGAACATTTCCGGAACGAGCAATACAGCCAAGATCCGGATTCCCCTCCATCAGAGACTGATGAAGAATATCACAATCTCATCAACAGGATGGAAGCATAGTGGACCCCACTATCAAATGCAGCTGTCTCCTGATTGACTCCAACCATATCCAGGACACGTGGAGCAACCTGCATCATTTGGCGGAAAGTGATTAGCCAAATCTTTTCAGCCGACGCTATACGCCAAAACTGATCAGCCCAAGCTTATTTATAACAGTCTATCTTTTTGAAAACCGGGGAGGATAGACAGTGTATGTATATAATTGTATAATTGTAGTAAAAAGATAACAAATAGCTACAGTATATGTATATAATTGTAGACTCTCCTTTATGACTTTTTTCCTTGTATTTAATACCTAGGCTTGTACGTTTTGACAAACGTGGTAGAAATTAGATATGCCATAACTTTTGGCTTTTGTTTGTATATACTTTATGTATTCTATAAATTGGCATTCACGCCAATGAAGAAATGTATGTAAATTCCCTCCATGTTTTCTCCATCGTTGTGCTTTCTCCTTTGCCTCTAAATTCTCTAGCATATTTTCTTATTCCATAACTCCACCATAATTTCATAATAAAATTAGAAAAAAGCTCCTTTCCTTTTTAGTTTTGTAATTGGTATCAGAGCAACTTATAAAAAGCCCTAATCAATTTATGAAAGAGATATGGAGTATCAAATGCTTTATCTGTTTGTTTGCTAAGTAAACAAAGGAAAAATTAATTCATTAGATTTAGATCCATTATAGAGAAAAAAATCATAGCAGCCATGTGACGGAAATTTTCATGTCCATTCCTCCATTTTCTAAACAACCAAACAGAAAAGATTCAAAATCACGAGCCATAAAACCCACACTACAAAATTAACAGGACAAACAATTGATCAGTCCCAAAAACAAAAACAAAAATTACTTGAGAACCATGGCGGGGGCGGCGGCAGCAGCAGCAGTAGCTACTCTCCTTGCAGAACAAACCCTATAATCGGAAATTTCTCGATCTATATATATATATGGGAGAGGCTCCTCTACAGTTGTTGTTGGGCCTCCGTGGACCCACCACGGAGTCCTTATCGATGATCCGAACCATGTAATGTGTAGAAATCGTCAAGTATTTCATCTTAACAAAAAATTATGTTGATCGAATATCGATAACAATTTGATCAAGTCATATTTGTATAAATAATTTATTTTAAAAATTATACTTACAGTTAACACAAACTAGATCTAATCGAGTGACTATCGATATCTAATCAATATGATTTTTTATAATGATGAATACTCAACAAACTCTACATATTTTTTGATTCGAATTATCGATGCACGCGCCCACGGAGGCTAAACAACACTTTTCAATTTGATTTAAACTAGAGAGAAATTGTGGCCTATATATAGTATTTGGATCATCCCAAACCTTTCCTGCACTCTGCAT
Organism: Camellia lanceoleosa; assembly: GCA_025200525.1. Taxonomy (NCBI): domain Eukaryota; kingdom Viridiplantae; phylum Streptophyta; class Magnoliopsida; order Ericales; family Theaceae; genus Camellia; species Camellia lanceoleosa. The sequence continues at coordinate 19,413,533 of CM045764.1, read as the reverse complement.
AAGATTGAGACACGTGGTATCTAACAGATCCAACCATTCCAGAAGAAAACACGTCGTGCAGACCTCCTCAATAGAAAAAACGGTGTCGTTTCTCACTCTGTCTCTATAGACCCATCATACTTTGATTTCAACAATCATACTTTTGTTTTGATTAAGGTTCTGTGTTAGTTTGATTAAGGTTTTGGGGAAAACATATTTCTTCTTTGTTTACCCAACACGTTAGTAGTGAATGGATCTTTTGCATTGCAAGTGTTTGATAAAATGCTTCAATCAAACCAACATATTCACACACACGAACCTGCATTTATAGAATTGTGTTTCTATGCTATATACATACACACACAAACACACAACACACGGGCCTATCTTTATTATCTTCTCATTTTTTCACTTTCCAGCCTCTCAATCAGTTTCAGGTGCCTCTCTCTTCATTGTCATCTACTTCACATTTTCTAGGTTTTGGATTTTGGGTCCCTTATTTTGGGATGGTGCTCAGTCTACTCACCTCAATTTTTGGACTCTTGTGGTGAGAAAACAACACACCCTTTCTAAAAGAGTAACGATACATACTTTTAATGTAAAAGTTTTAAATAAAGCTCTTATGAGGTAGAAGAGAGAGAATAGAGAGAGATAAAGGGAGGAGTATAGGCTCCACCTTTACCTAAGTACTCTCCATATCATTAGAGTTATATTAGAGCTCTCAAATTAAAACTTTCAAATATTATTGTTTCTGAAATATGTTTTTTAATATGCATAACTCGGGTTTACAATTTTAAAAAGTATTTTAATTTGATATGTTAATTTTTTTTATTTTTTTTTGTACTTTTTTACATTGTAGGTGTTTAACTCGTTATTATGTGTTTTTTCAAAGGTTGCCAATCTTCCCATACTACACCTTTAAATCCAGAACAACTTGGAGGTCAATGAAGATTGTTAGAAGTGAAAGATTGTAGATGAGGGGCTCCTGATGAATTAAATTATACTGTAACTATCAAATGTGTATGTTTTTTTTTTTTCATTTTTTTTTTTTTTTTTTTGTGGAGATTACAATTTGGAAATTTTTATTGCCAATTTGGGTTGGGAGAATTTTTTTTTATCAATTTGGATTGTGAACATTTTCATTGTTATATGATGGATTGAATCCTAAAAAATTGATTTTGGGATAGAGCCTAAACCCAACATTTGGTATACCTGAATCAAAATAGCCATTGTAAAGAAGATTAATTTCCATCCTAATCTGTTATTTATCAACAAAATTGATCCAATTCTTTGTTATATTAACAAACTTGGGTTTTACAATTCAAAAACATTAGAAACTTTTGTTTTTTTTTTATTGATCAAGTAGATCGGTGTGCTTCCAGCCATTAGCAGCCATTGTTGATGAGAATTGAATTTTTAATTGAGTTTTCATAACTTATTTTTATTTTATTTTGAAAAAATAAATTTTAATTTAACAAAAATAAACAACAATTTTTTTTAAAAAAAATTCAATATTTATTTCCTTCTCCAAAAAAGTGACAAACAAATAAAAATACTGAGAATTATTTTTTTTTTCCCACCAAACTAGTTTTTGATAATTTAAAAAAACAGATTTCTATTTAAGTTGGTCTTTTTTGAAAAATATCTTGAAAAAACAGCTGAAAAACAAAGAATTAAAAATGTTCATAAAGCACTTTTAAAATATGCATTGTCAAACACAACTTTGGTTAAAGTGTATTGTTAGGAAATCTTTTGTTTTGTGGAGAATTTGCACCAAACAAGTTTTAAAAGTTGGGAGAATAATATTTTTTAATTTTTATTTTTTTATTGTTAACTTTCATTTTGTAATAAATTGTACCAAACAGATCCAACACGTTATTCAATTTTTAGTTACTTTGAGGTTTGAGCATTTGGCAATAGGCCAAAAAAAGTCAATTTTGCTATAAAAAAAAATTCACTAAATTATTTGTTATTAGTTAAAAAAATCAAATCTTTTTCTCTCACCCCAAAAAAAAAAAAACCCTTTCTAAACGTGTTGTCAAAAAAAGTCAAAAATACAAGTTACTAAAAAAAATTTTAAATCCAAACACCAATATCCTTTGGTGAATAAAAATTTGATGCATTTGTTAAATACTAAAAAATATTTTTTGTTATTAGAAAATAAACTTTTTGATTCTTTTTATAAAAAAAGAAAAGAAAAGAAAAGATTGGACTAGAAAGAATTGAAAAACAAAACAATTTAATATAACTTTTAAAAAAATCACTTTAGATACAAAAAAAAAAAAAAAAAAAAAAAATTTATGACTTCTGTAACACTTTCCAAACATAATGGATCCTACTAATTACTTTTTACATAACCATCAAGTTTGGCTACAGTGAAAGTTATTAAGTGATTTTAAATTAAGCATATAATGTTCTAATTTAATAGTTATTAGTTCATGTAGTAAACCTCATAAATTTTTGTAGCATGAGACAAACTATTTTATGCTATATATACAATTCGAGATCCAAGTTAACTCTTTGGCCTGTAAACCATTGCCCATTCATATATGAAATAAAACTACATATATTAATCCAATCTCAACATGACTGGGAAACACTACAGCCTCAATCAAGATCAAAGTTAAAGCCTACAAAAAGTACTTATAACATCAAGCAACTCAAATATATATATATATATATATATATAATAAACAGCTTTGTTTTAGAACAATTCAACCATTCCTTCAAAATAAACCAAAAATTAAAATCCACTGCATATAAAATAGCGGGAAAATAAGCATGCCCATAAACTCTGACTAAACGAGAAACTAAATCATCCCACCGTACAAAATCATTGATAAAATTTCTAGCTCATGACATATACCCCAATAAGAACACAGCAGAAAATGGCCTTTCAACGCTTTCCACCACCACCTCCAAGCTTGGGGCCCTTTGGTACAGCACCCTTTGAAATACCTTTGCCTTGTGACTTCTGTGTTTTCGCAGTCACCTCAGCTTTCTTAGCCTTCTTTTCATCCTTGGTTTTCTTAATCCTCTCCTTGATTTCACTGAAATTCACAGAAGGAAAATGTTATTCATACATAACTTACATACAAAATTTAATACAAATCATGTGACAGTGACACTTTTGCAATTATGAAACCATAGTGATGGACATTTTTACTTCCAATGAATGGATATAAATGAGACGCACTGTACATGAATTCTGTTCATGTATCATTACCCTTCATAGAATAAATAATTGACCACCCCAACAGGAGTAGCATAAACAAAACCACTATTTCTAAGATGGAAAGACAATATACCGCAGGGCTGCCTCCCTGGCAGCATCACGAACTTCAGGTTTCTCGGTTCTTCTCTTCTGTATGACCTCCAAAGTAGCACCAACAATGGACCTCGAGTAAGGTTTCTTGGTAGTGCGACGCCTCTTCTTAACAGCTTCTTGAGCGGCATCCTGTGAGTGGTTGGAGGGGAAACAAAATTGTAAACATAAAAATAGTCGGTTCAAGGTAAATAAAAAGGTCTGGAAGTAGAATGAAAGGAACTAATTCCCAATACAAAGATTCAAGGAAAAAAAGCACTTTACAAATTTCAATTACCTTCTTATGCTGCTTCCTGTACATGGCTGTCCAGGTGAGCTTTGAGGGCTTCAGCCGGTTGTGGAAGTACCTCTTGCATTTTGAATTGGAAAAGAGGAAGACCTTCATTGAACCAGATGTTAATCATTTTCAATATATAGAATAAAAAAAATAACCCAAAAAGGGATTAGGTAAGAACACAGGATTGCATCATATGGTTCACATCACAACCAAGATGGCATAGTCTTCAAATTACCTGAGAGTCTGAACGAATAAATCTGATACCCTTGCCAGGGTATATCTTGGCCCCACTGAATCGGCAGAGTTCAGTCCTGAAATTACCAATTTTTTTAAATAGCAAATACAAGATAGTATGGCAACAAAACTCAAGGAACCTAACATGTGTTCATAAACTATTAGTGGAAACATGACATTATTTGTCATGTTGTCAAGTTTCCGCCAATTAAGTAGATGAAGTACAAGATATCAAAAAAGTATAACAAAATATGACCATAACTGCTAACCAATTTTCAAAACCAACCTATATTTCTCATTCAGCAAACCACCCAAAAATTTTGATATAAAATTGCACCCGCATAGCGTGTGCAAACACCGCCATATATACATGTGGGCATCATAGCGAGCCAAGAGCCGAAGCAATTGGCTTTCTGAGATGCCTCCAGTTTGTTGTAAGATCCTCAATACAGCACCTCTAGGATTAATGCAAATAGAGGTCACAGGGGCAGAACCCATCTCCGTCCCCTTGAAGATCTGTTTCAGGGTTTTCTTTTCTTTGCCCTTGTCGTTTTTATACTGCCCACTTTAGTTAGCAGTTTTCATTGCATTGGCTTTTCTTTTCTTTTTTATTCTTTTGGCAGTTGGGCCAAATATTGTTTCAAAGCTTAAGCCCTCCACCCCTTGTATTGTCAGATGCCTCTCTAGTATATTATATGCAGAACATGAAAACTTGTTATTGTGGCGAGTTTGCCTTAGTGAATTGACTGACAAAAGACCACATATACCAAGCTCAAACAAATCTCACTCATAAGTCTAAATAAGATCGATGATAAAACTACCCTCACATTCCAGGTCACAAAACAAAAAGAAACAGAGAGTGCTAAGTTAAGGATGAAAACAGTAATGACTTAGAAGAAAGAATTTTACACCTTACAAGTTTATGAACTAATTTCAAATTGAACCAATATTTGTGCGTCACTGTGTACCACACAATTTTATGAAGAGCAGTGCTACTCTAGACCAAAAGTTAGAACCACCTTTCAAAGCCAACGATGTGGCAGTCTATTAGAAAATCTATGACAACTCGTCTCTCTCATGTCTTCTCTAATCATTGGCCAATCACTCTGGATCATTCAAATGGGTCTACAAAGTGGGTTTCTATATAATTTTCCTTTCTTGAAATCTAACAAACAAATGTGTTCATTACAAATATAGAGACAATGAATACAACATATCCAATGGTAATTATATAATTGTTCAGATCAACAACAACAGTCTTGTCAATTCTTCACTACTGTTAGGAATATTGGTCCGAATTTCAATATTTGTCTACTGTCTATAATAAAATTACACCCAAAAATATGCTAATTAGATCCTTATGTGGGGGGGGGGGGGGGGGGGGGGGCGGGTTTTTCTTTTAGATTGTGGATTTTTTCTGATATTTTGGCATCAAATCAAAGGCTGAAAAAACAATCAATTTATGAAAGAGAGATGAAGTATCAAATGCTTTATCTTAGGTTTAGATCCCTTATAGAGAAAAAAAGAACAACAGCGTGAAAATTTCATGCTCATTCCTCCATTTTCTAGACAACCAAACAGAGGGATTCAAGATCATGATTCATAAAACCCACAAAACACATAGGACAGAGAATTGATTTTGAAGATAGAAACGAAAATTGAAGGAAAGAAAAGGCGAAAATAAAATTTACTTGAGAACCATGGCTAGCGAGCGGCAGCAGCTACAATCTCCTTGCAAAAGAAACCCTAGAATCGGATATTTCTTGATGTATATATATATAGTCGTGTGATTTGTTTGTAAATTATAAATGTAGGTTTAGGTTTATAAATTATTACACAATCACCCCTTCAAATTTTTAAAATGTCAATTACTCCCCTCTCACATTTCTAGAATGACAACACCGTCCTCCAACTTTCGGCTTCGTTTGGTAAATGGGTGTTTGGGCTTCTTTTTTTTTTAAATTTTATTTATGGATCATTGATGGGGATGTAAAATTGGCCCATCATTCTGTAAGCCACCGAAGCCTGTTCATGGCCTGAGCTCGGGTCTAGTCAGGGACTTTGGATTTGGGCCTTATGTTTTACTGCCCGATTCATCAACCCGATTTGCTTCCAATGACTCCCTGTTAATGCGTAGTATCTAATGGTAAAAAAAAATTGAAAAATAAAATAAAAATTCTTCAAATTGGCGAATGATCGTTTCCACCAAATGCTACCAATTTTCAATTTTTTATTTTTTATTTTTAAATATAAATCAACCCTTCATTTCTTTCAACTCTTATAAATATCATATCTCTCCCATTTTATTTCTCACAAACAAATTTCTATCTCAAACTCTCATTCTCTCTCAACTTGTTCAATTAATTTTGAAGTCTCATTCCTAAGTGACAATTGCAATTATGTAAGAATAAACTTTTATTAAAAGAAACTAATTTTTTTATCGCATTCGTCAATCAATAATATTAATTATTTGAATTAATATTTATTAGTTAGTCATTTTTTTACGTTAATTATTTCGTAACATATATTAATTATTATTCTGAAATTCATTATTGTTTACTGAATATTTTAATTAATTGTTAATTCATATATATTATTTTACTTACATTACTATATGTTGGTGATAATTACAAATAAAACACCAAAAAATACTAATAATAAAAATTACAATAACTATTGTAAAACTGAGACACGAAAAATTCGCTCTCTTTAAGAAAATTCAAACCCTCTGAGGTTAGACAAAACTTCACACCGGTGCAGCAGAAAAAAAACCTTGACTTGCCCTCCCCAAGATACAACAGCCCGACTAAGTCGTATGGTTAACCAGTACTGCACAATTTGTTGAACCCAAAGTTTTACACATACACCCTTTTTTACTTGCTTGATAATCTCACAAATAAGAAACTTGAGCTACAATAAGAGATGTGAAAAGCTCAATTTATAGGAGAGGAAACTTGGTGGACAAGTGTCTTGGAGAAGAGGAAACTTAGTAGACAATATTCTTGGAGGAGAAAAAGACTTGACTTAGTGGGCAAGACTTGGAAGACTTTGAGAAGAAGACTTGACTTAGAGGATTCTTAAAGGAAAAGCATAGGAACTTGCTTGGAGGATTCTTGGTCACCAAGAAAAGGATTAACTTAGAGAAAAAGAAAACAAATCAAACCAATAACACATTATAATATTAAAATATCTGCTAACATTCCCCCATCTACTTTAATATTATAGGTAACAAAAAAGCTGAGATTATTAGGCAAATAAGGATATTATGCATCATGGTAGGTGTGCTTTGTATTGAACCTCCATTAGTGAAACAATAATATCTACTCTAGAGCCAATAGTATGCTCAGCATTGAACTATGACTACTTAAGGGAAATAAATAATTATTGCACACACATAATATTCCAGATGTTCACGTAAGCTTTAAGAGCCAGCACATTACGGCCTTGTACGATCCTAAGATTTATGAGTGTGTTTGAGAATTAGCCCAAATCTCATAAGTAGTGGCCCCACTACCACACTCACATAAGTAAATTCTGTCAAGGGTGCTCTTATAACTATGACACCCCACTTAATAAGAGCTATAGAAATTCATTAAGAGTTTTTTAATAACTCAAACTCTACAACGTTATAGAATGAATGTACTTACATCATGGGGATGGGTAAAAAGTAATTTAGTGCATTTCTCACGGCCATCATATGATCATTTTTCTCATTGAACCCAGTTACAGGATCTCTGGTCTTTAGGTTAAGTATCCTCATACATGGCTCTTGTTATATTCAATGGGTTTAAACCCCATCCCCCTCGATGTATTTCAGACTCTATTTCTTGCTAAGTCCTTAGTTAATGGATCTATAAGATTATCACCAGATTTAATATAATCTACATTTATGATGACATTATTCATATAAGATCTCACAGTATTGTGTTTTCTTCTGATAGGTCTAAATTTACCATTATAATAACGGTTATTAACTCGACCAATTGCTGCGATGCTATTACAATGAATCAATATAGGTGGAATCGGTTTTTCCCAACAAGAGATTTCATTTAACAAATCCCTCAACCAATTTGCTTCTTCACTAGCTGTAGCTAAAGCAATAATCTCAGCTTCCATTGTTGAATTAGCAATAATGGTTTGTTTTTTCAATTTCCAACTTATAGCATCACCTCCCAATGTAAATAAGTAACCAGTGGTTGATAATGAATCACCTGACAAGGGTATTCCAATCAACATCACTGTAATCTTCAAGTATTGCAGGATACTTATTATAAAACAAGCCGTATTTTATGGTATCAGATAAATATTTTATAATTTGCTCAATGGCTAGCCAGTGATCACTACCAGGCTTGTTAATAAACCTGCTAAGTACTCTAACTGCATAGGCAATATCAGGTCTAGTACAGTCAGTCACATAACTCAAACTACCAATCATACTAGCATATTCCTTTTGATTAATTACATCCTCATCCTTTTCAATAGGAAATAAACGCACATGAAGATCGAAAGGAGTAAGAACATGCTTGCACTTATAAAAATTATATTTTCTCAAAATTTTCTCAACATAATGCGACTGATCAAGAAATATACCATCACAAGTTTTGGTAATTTTCATTCACAAAATATAATTAGCCTCACCAAGATCTTTCATATCAAAATGGCTACTAAGCATATTTTTAGTTTCCATGATGATATGCAAATTAGAGCCAAATATAAGTAAATCATCCACATAGAGGCTAATAATAACATGTGAATTTTCTTGATTTATAGTAGATGCATTTATCACATTCATTCGTTTTATAGCCATTCTCAATCATGCGTAAATCAAATTTCTCATATCTTGCTTAGAGCCTGTTTTAAGCCATATATGGATTTAACTAGCTTGCATATTTTGCTTTCTTGACCGAGTTCCACAAAACCCTCAGGTTGATCCATATAGATTTCTTCACCCAGGTCTCTATTTAAAAAGATTGTTTTAACATCCATTTGTCAATTTTTATATTATGAATTGCAGCCACTGCAATTAATAATCTAATGGATGTAACTCTAGTAATCGGAGAAAATGTATCAAAAAAGTTAAGATCTGCTTGTTATTTAAAACCTTTTGCAACAAGCCTTGCTTTATATTTATCAATAGTTCCATCCGGTTTAAGTTTTTTTTTCTCAAAACCCATTTAAAGCCAATAGTTTTTTACAACCTGGTGGTAAATCTACTAATACCCAAGTTTTATTAGATAATAATGATTCTATCTCATCATTTACAGCATCGTTCCAAAAAACAGAGTCAGGAGATGCCAAAGCTTCTTGTAAAGTTAATGGAGTTTCCTCCACATTAAAAACATGATAATCAGGACCAAAATCTTTTTCTAATTTGGCTCTTTTACTCCTTCTAGGTTCAAAAACTATAGTATCTTGGTTTTGTAAAAGAGGAGTAAAGGGACCAATTTCAGATAAAATATTTTCTTAATAATTTTGACCTCCACCATTTTTAGATTTAAAAGAAAATTTTTCTTTTAAATGATTCCATCATTTAAATTTTTTTTTCTCAAAACCCATTTACAGCCAATAGTTTTACAACCTGGTGGTAAATTTACTAATACCCAAGTTTTATTGGATAATAATGATTTCATCTCATCATTTACAGCATCGTTCCAAAAAACAGAGTCAGGAGATGCCAAAGCTTCTTATAAAGTTAATGGAGTTTCCTCCACATTAAAAACATGATAATCAGGGCCAAAATCTTTTTCTAATTTGACTCTTTCACTCCTTCTAGGTTCAAAAACTACAGTATCTTGGTTTTGTAAAAGAGGAGTAAAGGGACCGATTTCAGATAAAATATTTTCTTGATAATTTTGACCCCCACAATTTTTAGATGTAAAAGGAAATTTTTCTTCATGAAAAATTGCATCACCTGATTTAAAAATTATTTTCTTTTCAATACCAAAAAATCTATAGGTTGTATTATTTGTTGCATATCCAAGAAAAACACAAGTGGCAACTTCCACATCTAATTTAGGTCTTTTAGGGTCCACAAGTCTAACAAATGCTAGACAACCCCAAACCCTCAAATATCTCAAATTTGGCTTATGCTCTTTCCACAACTCAAAAAGTGTAACTTTTGTTTTTTTATGTGGTACTCTATTCATAACATAACATGCAATTAAAATTGCTTCTCCCCACAAATTTGAAGGAGCACCTGCTTCAATTAGCATAGCATTTGTTAAATCATTTGAGAGGGAGATTTATAACCTGGCTTTGGGCCGTGGTAGAGGCTGGGCAGAAAGAGGTCCGAGCGTGTTTGGGCCGAGCTAACTTGGGCTTGTCCAGAGTTGGTTTGCTCGGTTGAGGTCCAGGGCCCATTCAGCCGAGATGATCATCTGTCAACCTGGGTTTTATTGTTCACAGATTTAGATCGACCAGCCTAACCAGTCTGGAGCTTAGTCGTACCAAAATGCTACTGAACTCGGTTGTGATGGAGCTCGACGAATGGCACTGTTGGACTCGTTAAGTAACACGGTCGTAGAAGGCCGGGGTGATGTTGCCGGGTTGCTCGTTCCCGCCAATGCCGTGTGACGGTTTAATTAGGTGGTGTTTAGCTAAATTTGCGCTGACAGGTGGGAGAGCATGATAGGAGAGCAGCTCCACGTGTCAATAGGCGAATGGATGCAGAGGAGAGTGCAGGAAGTATATAAACATGACTGCGCCCCCCATGTTGAAGATGGAACATCGATTGGTGAGAGAAACTTTAACATTGATTCAGCTTTTCTTTCTCCCTCTTTCTCTAAGTGTGTGCTAACTTGACCATTGGAGTTTTCCCAAGGTTTCCGGCAACACACCACGGTAACTCACCGCCGTTGTGTTCGCAAGTTGATTGGATAAGCGGAGCTTGACGCAAGGAGTATGGGCTTTATCGAATATTTATCCCGCACAATTGGCGCCTGCCTCAGGAATTTTGCGAACACAACCTTGTCCTCTAAGCTCATCGGATTGCCTTCCATGGCAAACAACGATGAAATACCGTTGTTCCGCCATTGACGGTTACCTTTGAGTCACCAAACAGAGAGATGGACTCCCCGCCGTTCGAACATGGCGAACACGAGACTTCCCAGGAGGACTTCAAGAGATGCACGAGATAAACGCGCTGAAGCTTTGGTCACCACAGAGCCCAGACGACACCGACAATGAAGAGAGTCGCACACTCGACGCCTGGAGCACAAGTTAAGGGACCAAGACGCCATCTAGAGAATGGTGGCGAGATGGAAGCTCTTAACAAGAAGTCAAAGGAAGGAGTCGCTAGAGTGAGAGACCACGATGGCGACCCAATCCCGCCGCTCAAGTAGCCAGAGCCAGCGGCACACCCTCTCCCTTTCTATTACCAGAAGCTATGGGGTTGGAGACTTAGACACGCCTACAGAGAAGTCTAGCGCGCAAGATAGTACCTACCATCCCTCATATCTATCGATGACGTCGGGATATTCCTACTCCGTCCGTTCAGAGGACTTGAGGGACGTCTTGAAGGAGCGAGCTCGCTGACGGGAGGCTCAAAGGGTGCCGACGCTCCAGCAGTTATCCTACGGAGGTCACCATAGTGAGGAGGTTATGATGCCGCCGCCCCGTTCGGCCGCGCCAGTCCCTTTGGACACAGATTTGGCGAGGCTGAACGCCTCCCCCTTCTCCTTTGAGATAGAGACCATACCGCTCCCAGCAGGTTTTTACTTGCCCAAGTTTATGCTTTATGACGGGAAAAGCGATCCATACATGCATATGAGCCACTTTCGACAGGTCATGCCAGGATACAGGCGTAACGATGCTCTCATGTGGCCAATTTTCCCATCGAGTTTGGGCGAGTTAGGCTTGGAATGGTTTGAGAGGCTCCCGGAAGAAAGCATCGAAAGGTGGCAACAGTTGGCAGAAGCATTCGTGACTCGATTCAAAACCAACACCAAAACGCTAAAAGAAGTGGACCACCTCCTGAGCGTCAAGATGGAGTTAAGCGACACCCTCAAAACATATAATGCCAGGTATTGGGAAATCTTCAACGAGATCCTGGATTACCCGACCAACTTGGCAATCACCGAATATAAGCGCGGTCTCCCGGTCGGATATAGATTGAGGAACTCACTTACGATGAACCAGTCGACTTCCATGGAGCAGTTGATGCAACACATCAATGAGTACATTCGAGTAGAGGATAATGCGGCGGTGTCCACCGTGAAGGCAAATCCGGTGGCAGCGGACAAAAGGGCAGCTGGGAAAGTGCATGCGGTCGGACAGGAGACAAACCGTCTAAATGACCGCGCAAGAGAGTCAGACCGTGGCCCTGACTGTAGAAATCGGGGTCAAAGTCGCCGCAGTGACTGAATAGAATACCTCCGCAATGACGCAGCAAATGCGAACAGAAAGTTGAACGCTTGAACGGGCATCACCACGGTATTTAAGATTCCGATTTATTGCATACTTAGTGAAATCCGCAACAAGAATTACGTTCGGTTTCTCGCTAAGTTAGGCAATGCGCAAAAGGGTTTCAATCATGATCAGCTGCACATTCCATAGAGAGCGAGGGCACTGGATGGAGGACTGTTTGCCCTTAAAGTAACACTTGGAGGAGTTGGTCACAGCCGGTCACTTAGACCTTTACATCGAGGGCGTAGAGCCAAGACCACACCCCTACCGATCCGAGTGGTTTAGATAACCTAGAGGCGCCCCCTCAAGGAGTGGTCAATGTGATCCACGGCATTGTGGAGCCGGCGCGGGTATGAGAGCTCCGAGGGATGATAAAAAAGGTGGAACATATGAGGAAAATTTTGTCAGTCCAGCCCACGATCAAAAGGGGTAAGACCGAAGAGGAAGATGTGATTAGTTTCTCAAGCAGGGACCTCGAGCGCATCCAAATGCCGCACAACGATGCCCTAGTTGTCACCCTTCACGTCAGGGACTTCAATGTCAAGCGATCTTGATCAACCAAGGTAGCTTGGTCGTGATCATGTACTACGACGTCTTTAAGCAGCTCAAACTCCGGGATACAGACTTGGCTCCGGCAACTTCGCTACTCGTTGGTTTCAATTGGCAACCGGAATGGCCGATGGAAAAGATAATCTTACCGGTCAAAGCCGAATCCGTGGTCAAGCAGGTGGAATTCTAGGTATTAAAAGTGTCGTCCACATACAATCTGATCCTAGGTAGGGGATAGCTTCACGCCATGCAGGCGGTCGCGTCGACCTACCATCAGGTCATGAGGTTCTCTTCAGCTACGGGGGAAGTTAAGGAGATTTGGGGCGATCAAGTGATGTCGAAACAGTGTTTCATGGTGGTGAATAGGAGCCGAGCTACCAAAGGCTTCGTGCAAATGGTCAAAGGTCCGGAAGACCGAAGGGTCCTAGATGACATGGGCACCAGGGCTGAGGAAAAGGCAGTTGAAGAATTGGTGGAGGTGCGGATCGACACAGACAATCCTGACAAGTTCTTTTTGCTGGGATCTAGCCTGACTGCTCAAGAAAGGACTAAAATGGTGGAGTTTTTGGTGGCGAATATCGAAGTCTTTACATGGACGCCGTACGACATGCCCGGCATTGATCCAAGCTTTATTTGCCACCAACTCAATGTCTTCCTAGATGCATGTCCTATCATTCAATGAACTAGGCGATCCGTCCTTCACCGCGCTGAGGTAGTCGCCGAAGAAGTCAAGAACCTACTGGAAGCCAGGGCAATCCAGAAAGTGCATTACCCTCGTTGGGTTTCGAACACGGTAGTAGTACCCAAGAAGAATAGGAAGTGGTGAGTTTGTGTTGATTACAAGACAGCTTTCCTCTGCCCAGAATAGACCAGCTAGTGGATCTTACAGTCGGACATAACCGGCTCAGTTTCTTAGATGCTTATTGCGGCTATCACCAGATCGCCATACATGCACCCAACTGCGAGATAACCTCTTTCACAACTCCGAGGGGATTATTCTGCTATAGAGTAATGCCTTTCGGTTTGAAGAACGCCGGGGCAACTTTCCAGAAGATGGTGACCAAGATGTTCGCCTCCCTACTAGGCCACATGATGGAGGCTTACATCGATGACATGGTGGTCAAGAGCAGGCAGCAGGCCGATCACTTGTCTGACCTAGCTGAGATGTCCGCCATTCTTAAAAAACACAAGCTTCGCCTGAACGTGTCGAAGTGTGCTTTCGGTGTGGGGTCAGGGAAATTCCTTTGCTTCCTAGTCACCAACCGAGGCATTGAAGCAGACCCCTTACAAATCAAAGCCATACAAGAATTAAAGCAGCCCAACTCGGTAAAGGACGTGCAACATCTTGCTGGTATGGTAGTCGCGCTTAACCGATTCATAAGCTGGTTATCAGATTGTTGCTGCCCTTTCTTTCGTGCATTAAAATCCAAGTTTTCATGGGACGAGGAATGTGACAGGGCTTTGGCCAAGCTCAAAACGTATTTGTCTTCCGCTCCACTCTTGGTGACACCCAAGCTCGAAGAAGAACTCTACTTTTATCTGGCAGTTTCTCAACATGCAGTTAGTGCAGTGCTTGTCCGGTCAGAAGGCATCCAACATCTCCCTATCTTTTACGTGAGCAAAACTCTACTACCGGCAGAATCCAGGTACTTGCCACTGGAGAAACTTGCTTTGGCGCTAATGATGACCTCCAGGAAATTGGCGCAATAATTTCATGCTCACACGATCGTGGTGTTGACCGAATTCCCTCTGAAAGCCTTATTTGAGCGGGCAGATTTCTCCGGTTGGATCCTAAAATGGGCATTCGAACTGGGGCAATTCGACGTCAAGTTTCAGCCTCGAACCGCCATCAAAGTCCAAGCATTGGCCGACTTTTTCGCCAAATTCTCGCTTGAAATTCACCCGGTGTGCCCGATAGATCTTGCCGAGGTACCCCGAAAGGCGAATGGAAGCCTAACGCAAATTTCACAGCAGATCGACGATGCGACGATGGACTTGGAAATGACAGGTCAACCTGTTGGGTCCGGCACAACATCGCGAGGGGAGACGAAGACGTGTCTGTTGGGATAATCAGCACCGAGCTTGTAACAGACATAGCCGGGCAGCCGAGCGACCTTGATCTCATCAACCTTTAAGCCTCCCAAGATCCCTAAGAATGTTGGAAACTTTTCATTGGTGAAATGTGGAAACTTTTCGTAGATGACACCTCAAATCGGCATGGCGCCAGCCTGGGCATATTTTTGATCTCGCTAAACGGTCTAACCATCGAACATTTTATCGCGCTCGGATTCCCAGCGTCAAACAACGAGGCTGAGTACGAAGCGCTGCTGGCCAGACTTAAAAGCGTGCTCGAGTTGCGCGCATTCGAGCTAATGATCTACAGCGACTCCCAACTCGTTGTCAACCAAGTGTCTGGAGTGTACAACGCTAAAGATGACAGAATGGCCAAGTACCAAGCTCTAGTGAGAAAACACATCAAGGCATTCCGAGCGATAAGGGTCGAACAAATTGGCCGTGAAGAGAACAGCCGAGCAGACGAGTTGGTCGGTCTAGCTTTCATGTTCGACAATTCAACTCCCAATCCTCTCATGATTGAGTTTCTTCCGAGACCTAGTATTGATGACTCAGAACAGACGGAAGTATTCTGCACCGAGCTTGGTCCCTCTTGGATAGACCCCATCATCATTTTCCTGAAAGAACGGATTCTCCTGGCCAACAAGAAGGAAGCACATAAAGTCCAAGTGAAGTTAGAGCGATTTTGGCTCTCTCCATCTGGTGCTTTATATAAGAAATCATTCACCGGTTCGTACTTCAAATGTGTTCATTCGAACAGCGTGGAAGCTTTCCTGTACGAGATCCATGAAGGCATGTGCAGAAGCCACATCGGGAGGAGATCTTTGGCCTACTGCGCTATCTCGCAAGTGTACTGGTGGCCGTGCATGCAAGCTAACGCTTAGAAATATGTGAGAAAATGTGAGAAGTGCCAAAAGTTCGCCCACCAAATTCACTAGCCGTCCAGAGAACTTTTTCCCCTCACAAGCCCTTGGTCTTTTGCGATGTGGAAATTTGGACATAGGGGACCACTCCCAGCAGTGCATAACCGGACAAGCTGGAAGTTCTTCATTGCGGCTACGGATTACTTCACCAAATGAGTTGAAGTTGAGCCCTTAGCGACTATCAAAGAGAAAGATGTCAAACGGTTTGTTTGGCGAATGTAAAACGGTTTGGTGTCCCCAAGGTCTGATTCGATAATGGCACCCAATTTGTGGGCGCTGTTAGGAGGATTTTGTGAGGAATTAAAGATAGAATTCTATAACTCCACTGGCCTATCCATAGTCCAACAAATGTCAAGCATTAAACAAGACCATTCTCGATGGGCTGAAGAAAAGACTGGAGAAAGCCAAAGGTAAATGGGCCGAGTAACTCCCTAGTGTCCTCTGGGCACATCGGACGACCCCGAGACGCTCAACCAAGAAGACCCCTTTTGCCCTGGCATATGGCATGGAGGCGGTCATTCCATTGGAGATCGGCATGCCCACCATCCGTAGCGAAAATTTTGAGCCCGAGTTAAAGTCTGAAGCCATCGCCCTAGAATTGGACCTAGCTGATGAACGTCGAGAAAATGCGTTAATCCACGTGGCTGCATATTAACAAGAATTGTCTAGGAAGTACAACAAAACAGTACATCCCAGACCGTTTAAAGTCGGGGACTGGGTTTTAAGGAAGGTGATGGGCAACACACTAGTGACGGGTGAAGGCAAGCTAGGGCAACCGAAGGGCCTTATAGGATAATCGGTCTCAGCGAGCAAAGGGGCATACCATCTAGAGGACTTGGATGGCAAAAGCATACCTCGGCCATGGAATGCAGCCAATCTCAAACTGTAGTATTTCTAGCATTTGTCTTTTATATGCAATTTTTTGTAAAAGGACTTGTTTTCCTTTATTTTTGAATGTAATACTCCATTTGCTAATGTAATAGAAATGAATTATTTCTGCTTAAGAAGTTTGTCGTGTTCAAAGTAATGTAGTGAATGAGGGGGCATACTCTCAAGTTTTAGCCGAGACGATTTTCCTCAGCTAAAAGAGTTGGTGGTTTGTCTAACTCAAAGGCCCTAGCCGAGACGCTCTACCCCAGCTGGAAGAGTTGATGATGTGCTCAACTCTTGTGTTTTAGCTGAGATGATTTACCCCGGCTAGAAAGTTGGTGGTTTGTCCAACTCAAAGGCCCTTAGGCAGCTCTACCTCGGCTAGAAGAGTTGATGATATGCTCAACTCTTGTGTTTTAGCTGAGATGATTTACTCCGGCTAGGAATTTAATGGTTTTTCCAACTCAAAGGCCCTAGCCAAAATGCTCTTCGCCAGCGAAAATAATTGATGATGTGCTCAACTCTTGTGTTTTAGCCGAGATAATTTATTCCGGCTAAAAGAGTTGATGATTTGATCAACTCTGAGTTTTCAGCCGAGATGAGTTATTCCGGCTAAAAGAGTTGATGATGTATTCAACTATGAATTTTCAACCGAGATGAGTTATTCCAACTAAAAAAGTTGATGATGTATTCAACTCTGGATTCTCAGCCGAGATGATTTATTCCGCTAAAGAGTTGATGATTTGCTTGATTTCGGTAGAGATGATTTACCCCAGCTAAAAGGAGTTGATGATTTACTGAACTCTTAGTTTTTGTCAAGATGTTTATCTCGGCTTTAGGATTTTGACCGAGATACTTTTCTCACTGGGCAGAAGTAGTACGGTTTTGAGAATTAACAATAACACATTGCAAGAGTACAAGCAAAACGAGAACTATTCATTAATAGGAAAAACTTGGTACATGTGGTGGGGCTTGTAGCCCGGTTACAAAAACCCAAACAGAAACCAAAAATCAAGAAGTCTAAACTATGCTAACGGAGAGAGATCGGTAAACTCATCCCCGGCTCCTTCCATCATAGCCTCTACGTCAATGCCAGCAGCCTTCTCTTTTTCGCCGAGTTCCTGCTGGCTATCGTCGTCCTCAACTCCCATCTCTGCCGCCTCTTGCAAAGCGTTGAAGACTTCGTTGGCGTAGGGAATCAGGTAGGCAGGCAGGCAGGAAGGCTGGAGGAGGAGAATCAAACACCTCGGTCTCTGCTCCTTGGCCAAGCTTTTCACAAGCGGCCTTCCAACCGGACTTGAAATAAATGTCCTTGGTGGCTTTGACTTGCTTGCTGTAGTTGTCCTCGGCCTCCTGGAAATTGAGATTGTTGGCCTCGTCCACAGCAGCCTTCATCGCTTCTTTCTCAGGTACAAATTGGGCTTTCAGCTCGTCTCTCTCCTGCTCGGCCCTACCGAGTTGGCCAAGTAGCCTTGCGTTGTTAGCATTGGCCATTTCGAGCGAAGCTTTAGACCTCCCCAGTTCGGTTTCCAAATGCTTGACCTGATTGGCCCCATCGGTCACATTTTGCTGGAGCTTGTGAATTTGGTCCATCACAGGATGTTGCTTTTAGATGGCCTACAAGAGGACGCATTAGAGTTCGAATAAAGAAAATCAACCGTTATGCACTTGAACAAATTTGAGTAAAACATGCAGAATTCTTACCCGGGTCATAGACTTGACCGAGGACTTCACGAGCCGGGTGTCGAGCACGTGGTCGCTGCCGGTCACGTCGCTCGGCAAGAGTAGGGCTTTTGTCAGGTTGAAAGCCAGGAGATGTTCTTTGTCGCCTTTGACTGAGGCGTTCATCGGGATCTCCTTACCCCGGTGCTTCAACTGCGGCTGCCAGGGTGGCATTGGCTCAGATGTATCCGCGGGTTGCTTGGTGCTCAGCTCTACAACGAGCTCGGCTGTTGGATCGGCGGACCAAGGCCTTTTCCTGGCTCTACGGCTTTCTTTGCTAGTCTGCGCCGCAGCAGTCGACACCAAAGCAATCACCATCGGATGTTCAACCCGTGATGGCAGCGGTGAGGAATGCTTGGCACCTCGGTGGACGTGGCGATGATCAAATTTTTGCTACGGCTTCGTTTGGCCATTTCCTCTTCCTTGGTCAGACGAATTAAGGGCGCGTTCGGTAGTGTTAGATCGGGTGGTGGAGACGATGCTCGGAGAAAGTTTGTAACTCTACTCCGGCGGGGAGTTGTGTATCTATAGCTCGGTACGTAGCCGAGAAGGTCGTGGCAATCTCGGTTGCAATACTACAGCGCGGTTCTAATGGCAGCCTCGTTTGGGTTGAAGTAGTTCGCTTGCAAGGCTTCGATAGCTACAAAGAAAAAAGGCATTAGTACAGAATAATTAAGGAAAGTGGTTTGACCGAGCAGTGAGCACGGCTTACATGTCGAACTGAAGTTCTTGCTAATGTACCAGCTGGGCACATCAACTGTTTCATAATTTCCAGACACCCAGAAAAAGTCATCATCGTGCATATCCTTGTCTGGGGTGCCAGTTACAAGCTTTTCCTTGCCCGACCTAATCTTCAAGTAGTAGTTACGTACATCGCTTGTATGCCCGAGGGTGTACTGGCGTAGAATCTCGGCTAATCCTAGGTTCAGGCCGAGCCAGTTTGTAGACATCCCCGAACGTCCCGGGAGGGATGATGTCCCCCCGTTCTGTTCATTTCGGGCTCACTACAGTTCAGGACTCCAATTGTCACGGTTCTTAATCTGAATCAAAGAGTCCAAATCCGGCAAATCATTTTGAGGAAACAGATTTTTGAAAGAAATGCCAAACATGGACTGTTTTGCCAGATACAAAGTCGCCACCTAAATATTTTATTTTTGAGAAATTTAGGAAACCTTGACTCGTGCCTAAGGCCACGTGTCTGTCATCATCACCAAAGTTGCCTCGGCCAGAACTTGGGTACGATTGGGAAGGTCACCGTGAGCACCTGTTCGCCGATCAAAGATCGAGCCCTACTAACCATGATATCTAATTTTGAGAACACTATGCGATCTTATTAGGTTATTAGCCTAGATTTATTATGTGATGCGCACAGCATACAAGTATAGACCGGGTCGCCTGAATTAGACCAAAACATTTCATGTTTGTTTTTGAAAGATGGTTTGTTACTCGCAAGTAGGCTTAAAATGCAAATTTTTCGACCCTCAGGTGGGCTTAGAAAAGATGGTTTTGCCACTATCTAGTGGACTTAAAACTCACAGTCAATGCATTGTTCCAATCCAAATAACCTAACCTTCACCCACAGGCATTCAGGCAGTTATATCACATAAGCAAATAGCCTCATGGTAAGCATGCTATCATGGCAGTCACTCACACACATGCAAGGATGCTAAAGCATAAAAACTTACCGAGTACCTCAAGCCAAAACAGAAGCTAATTAGAAATCATGCGTGATCTTAACTATACAGAAATGCCTAATGCAACACATGCAAAAATGCAACTAAGATAGGCTCGGCTATTCTAAACATGGCATATGGAATGCTACAGCTAACATGTATTCAACTCGAAATTGAAATACAATGCAGTGAGGTATGATGCGCCGAGCCCGGTGCATGCAAAACAGATGAATGAATGTAAACATGCTATCATACTGTATGCTAATTGAAACATGCCCTAATCTAACCATCATAAGCGGGTAAATAAAAGGGAGAAAGACGTGGGGTTGGAAGACATACATCACACGCACACACACTTATTACAATTTTGCCCTCACTCGGAGGGTTCGAATAAATAATATACAGTCCCAAATGAATAATTTACAGTCCGAATAAATACAAAATCTTAATTAATTAACAAATTAATCTAGGAAAGCAGTAAATTAGTATGCAGGCTAGGGACTGCCTCAACTCTGCTCCGGATGATGAATGATGCATGTTCGGGTTGCTTGGTGCGGAAATCCATTGTGACGCCTGAATTAGCCTCTATTTACAATTGAGCCCGGAATGTTGCGCGAAGTTTCAAGAGATTGTCGGTTTTTGATCTGCTGCAACAGAGAGCAGGAAAGGGGCATGGCAATGTATCTTCACATATGTATGCTTGACTACTCTTCAGGGAGTGTAGTCCTCGATCTTCGTGCCACCAATTACGCATATCGATGCATGATGGCCGAGGAGTCGAATTGCACGACTTAATATGAAATGAATGCATATGAAAACACAACAAGACCTAGACTCTATCATGGATAATCCGGAGTGTCGACGACCGGGAATTGAGACACGTTCTGTCACTCGGAGCACGAAACGTCTCTCGTTTCCCATGCTTGGGCTAACTCCTATCCCAAACACAATGCAATATGCATGACATGCATGAATGCAACTAATATACAACCTAGCATACACAATGCTATGGAATGGCATACACAATGCTGGATGTAACACGACATGCATGATGCTCTAACATGCAGCCTAGCATACGCAATCCTATGAAATGAAATGGCATACGCAATGCATAATGGACTTATACCAACATAAGTGGACCTTAGTCGCACTCACATCAGTGGCCATTAGATGGAAATGAGACACTCGAGAGGCGTGCACACGTGCACGCGAACCGAGGACCGATCCTAAAGCACGAATGCCACTCTACCAAAGCATGGCAAAGCATAGAATATGGCATACAAACATGCTAATTTCAGCACTAAAATATGATGCTAAACAGTCCCGAAACATGACAATATGGCACCCGATGCATGAGATGAACCCCGAAACTCAAAACTAGGCATACGCAATGACCTATAGCTATACAAAGCATGCATTATTTGATCATGAAGCATGAAGACAGAGTCAAGGAAGTCCCAAAACATGAACTTTCTTAGTTCAAAGGATGGCCAAAAGGTGCTATCAAGATGGGCTAAAGTAGCATGCAATTTTGACTAGCAAACATGGTTTACATGGCAAGTATATGAAACACATGGAATCTCACCAAACCAGAAAAAATTAGTGAACAAAACATGTGGAAATATGACCAAATAATCACTGAAATGCAGCCAACATGTGCAAAAATGGGGAGCTCCTTTAGAGGGCCATGCAAGGAGTTATTAGGCACATACAAGATGGACATGAAGCATGACCAAAAAAACTCTGGAAATCAAATATGGTAGTCCTAAAACTCACCAAATTGGGCCTGAAAAGTGACTTCAAAGCATGCAATATAGGGTCTCTTTGGAAGGCCAAAATGACCGGCAAACAAGTCAAGGTGAGAGGGGGTCACCCCTCTCTGATTTGGAGGCTCAAAATAGTGTACTAGCCACTGAAAATCCACTGGATTTCAGTGGCTATAAGGCCAAACAAAGCATGCAACAAGAGCTTAGGTGTAAGGCTCAAAATAAGAGGGAATCAAGCATATAAGGAAGCATGTGATCTCAAATAAGGAAATTCCCTCATCAAACATGAAGATAATGTCAAAACAAGACTTTTTCCAGTTTATAACAAGTCCTAAAAATGAACACAAGTGAAGCTAAATCAACATGCAAAAATGGCCCTAAAAGAGAGATTAGAGACAAGGGACATAATTTGGCCCCAAATAGCAAAGAGCCCTTCAACAAAGTTGAAGAGGGGCTCAAAACATGGCACTTTACAGTTTACATAAAGTCTCAAAAATGAACACAAGTGAGGCTAAATCAACATGCAAGAAAAAGGCCTAAAAGAGGGATAAAGAGACAAGTGGTAGCATCTGACCTCAAACAGAGGAGAGCCCTTCAACAAAATTGAATAGGGGCTCAAAAAAAGATATTTTATAGTTTATGACCAAGTCCAAAACAACTCACAAATAAGCCTAAAATATCATACAAAAATAGGCCTAAAAGAGAGTTTAAACACAAAGGGTGAGGAGGAGACCTCAAAAAGAGAAAGACCCTTGATCAAACATGGAGATAAGCTCAAAATATGACTATTTACAGTTTAGGTCAGAGCCTAAAAATGCAAGAAACAAAGGCTAAGAAAGTATGCAAAATAGAGCCAAAAAAGAGGGAAAAGAGGCTTACCCTTGTAGCCTAAGTCTTCAACAGCTTTTGGTCCAATGAATGGTGCTCCTAGCCTCTGGAAATAGCCTTCAAGTTGCTGGAATGGAGTGTGGAGGTGTGGTGCTATGGATTGGTGTAGAAATGGCCAAGAACCAAGGGTGTTTTGAGAGTTGGAATAGAGAGAGGGAGATTTAATGCTGTAGACACCCAATTTTTGACCGTCCTCAAGACTTGGACGTCACCGCTTGAACACTCGGTGATGGAGGTCTCGGCTACGCGCCTTGCCTCGAGATCTCTCGACTTGACTGTTTTGTGTCTAGTTTTGCACCAAACACTTGTGTTTTGCCTTTGAAGGGCAGGGTAGGGCTTGTTGACCATCCCCACCCATCACCGGCCATGGCTTGAGGCCACCGGCTGTGTTTTGTTGCCACCGGCCAAATGTTTGGCCGGCCGGCACTATAGATGGCCGGCCAGCTATCTTTTTTTGGTCAATTACATTTTTGGTCAGCCGACTACTGTGCATCTGCTTTTGCAGATATTTTGGTGCAGCTGACATGCACTTGGCTCCCCTCCATACACGTGTATGGAGGGATCTCTCTCTTTAGAAGCTTGTCTTATAAGCTTACAAGACTAAAAGCTCTATAAAGAGGAGCCTTCTCTCCCTTTTTGAGAGGTTAAACATTTTAGACAGCTTTTTTTAGGGTTTGAATTCTAGGATTAGGGTTTGTTCATATCCTTCCTCTATATCTCTCTCTTGTGTGTGTTTTGTCTCACTTTTGCTCACAAACACCCACCATCACACCATCCCTTGGAGCTGAGGCCCTTGAGGGTTATTTTTGGAGGTTTCAGACTGATTTCAATCTAAAGAAGCTGCTGGAGCTCCATTGGTGAAGAGGGTCTTCAAGGGTAAGAAGCTTGTCCCTTTATTCCCCATTTTTGCACACTCTTTTTACCTACCTTGCAACTGTTTTTGAGCTTTGTGTATAACACATAAAAGTTCTGTTTTTTAGCCCTCTAAATAGTTGGTTAAGGGTGCTTTGGCATTTGGGGTTGTTTGACCCCTCTTAAGCCTTGAAAGGCCCCCATTTTGTGCCATTTTGAGTGAGCTCCGAGACCATTGAGTTTGGGCCTCCTCACCACTGAAATCTTGAGGGATTTCAGAGGTGAGGATGGTGCCTTGAGGTCCTAAGAAGGAGAGGGTCACCCCCTCTCTTTGTTGTCCTTGAAAAGGACTATTTTTGCCTCTTGAGAGAGCACCATGTTTAAGTGTATGTTGAGCATACCTTAGCTGTTTTTCGTGCTTATTATGTCATAATATAGCATTTTTGTATGTTGGTTTTGGTACACCATGCTTGCTTAGCATACATGCCTTGTAATGCCTTGTTTTAGCCTTAACATGTCTTATGTTTTGAGTCCTCATTCAAGCATGTTTAGGCATAGCTTTGCGAAGCCTTTATGTTTATTTTGCCATGTTTAAGGTCTGTTCTTGGCCGTTTTGGTCAATCATAACATGTATTGCATAGCTCCTTTGCATTGCTAGCTTGTAGCCTCAAGTATGTGAGTGTGTAGCATGCATTGTTTGCATCATTTCAGCGGTTTGGAACCACTTAACATGCCATTTCAGTCCATTTAACATGCTTGTATGCTTGCCTTTAATGCCTCTTTGATGCTTTGGAAGCTTGTGTTGTATGCTCCATGTTTTGGACCTCTAAATTACATGCCATGCTTGTCTTGTTCACTTGGTTTGGCACCATTTTAGCATGATTTCAGAGCTTTCTATGCATGCTAATTGTCCATGTTTACCTTCTTTTAAGTGTGCTTAGAAGTTGTCCCTTTTATGCTTAGGAATTGGACCATATTTGCATGCATGTGTGTGTGTGTGTTTTGGACCTCACTTCCATAACATTGGCCACTGTTTTAGGCTTGTTTGAGGGCTGCCTAATTTAGCTTAAGTCCACCCCTTTGCTTGTCGCATGCTTTGTATGCTTTCTCGTATTGCCATGTTGCATATTAGCCAACATGCCTAGGTTGCATTCCATTTGCATGCATGCTTGGCCTCTTGAATTGCTTGTGATAGAGGTTAAGCCCCATTGTTTGATTATGTGCATTGCATTCCCTATTAAAATGCACACTTGATTCTTTGGGCCATTATGCATGGAAATGCGTGATTGGTGGTCCGAGAATCGAGGCCCATGTCCCTTTGAGTCATAAACATGATAAGGGATGTGATTGGTGCATACATTGCTTGAAATGCATTGCCATGCCAAGCCTTGCCATCTGCTGCTGTCAAACACAGATTCTGCAGGAAGGTTTGGCCAGCCGGCTATTTTCATTGCCGATCGGCCATCATTGTTGGCCGATGGATCAAATTTGTGGCCGGTGACCATTCTATATGGCCGGTGGTGTTCTTCTTCAGCCGGTGGTGTTCCCTAGTATCCAGAGAGCAAACCCTGAGACTTTGGCAGTCATCAGGAGAGTAGAGCAAGGAAAACAGAGGCATCTTGAGCAAGACAGTGGATTTTCTAAGGCGGGCAAGATGCATTGAGCCCTCTGCTGAGGCTGCTATTTACTGCTTTCTTAGATTAATTAATTTGCTTAATTAATTTAATGATTCTGTAATAATTAATTAGCTTGTGAGTTAGTTAATTAGGTGGCCTGCATTATTTATTTGGTCCCTCCAAGTAAGGGCACAATTTGTAATAAGTGTGGATGAGTGTGTGCATGTCTTCCAACCCCCACTTCTTTCTCCCTTTTACTTACCTGCTTTCAACGGTTAGTACTAGGGCATATTTATTTTAGCATACCTTATGTTATGCATGCGTGCATTCATTCACCTACATTGCATGCACCGGGTTCGGCGCATTATACTAACTGCATAGTATTTCAAATCTAACTTGAATACGTGTCATTTGTTGCATTTCACATGCCGTCCTAGGATTAGCCGAGCCTATTCTAGACAGTATTTTGTATACGATACATTAGCCACTTAACATGAATTAGGGTCATGCATGTTTTGTTAACTAGTTCATTGTTTTGGCACGAAGTACGATGTAAGTATTTATGCTTTAGCATCTCGCATGAGTGTGAATGTTAACATGACAGCATGCTTACCATGTGGCTAAGTGCTTATGTGATAAACTGCCTGAATGCCTGTGGGTGAAGGTTGGATTGTTTGAGTTGGAACAACTCGTTGAAATCCGTGTTTTAGCCTACTTGCGAGTAGCAAACGGATATGCAATGCTTTGTTCCAAATTAGGCGATCTAGTCTATACTTGTTTCGCTGTGCGCATCACATAGTAATTCTAGCTAATAACCGGAATAAGAACACATAATGTTTTCAAAAACGGATATCACAATTAGTAGAGGCCGATCTTCGGATTGGGTGAGAAGGGGTGCTCATAGCTGACCTTCCCCAATCGTACCCAAGTTCTCGAGCCGAGGCAACTTTGGTGATGACGGACACGTGGCCTTTGGCACTGAGTCAGGATTTCCTAAATTTCCCCATTAAAAAATATTTAGGTGGCGACTCTGTATCTAGCAAAGCAGTCCATGTTTGGCACTTCTTTCAAAATCTATTTTTTTTCTCAAAACGATTTGCCGGATTTGGACTCTTTGGTTCAGATTAAGAACCGTGACAAATCGAGTCTGAACTGTAGCGAGGCCCCCCCTCCCCCCGCGGGCTTGTTACAAATGCAAGAGCTCCAAACAAGTTTTTGTAACTCTTGAAAATGAGCCGGGGGGTCTGGTTTTATAGAGGAGAGGAGTTGAGAAAAGGGGGGGAAAATCAAATTCAAGTTTCTGAAAGACCCCCTCGGATATAGGATCCGGGAAACAGAGGGTGCTTGAAGGAACCAGGAGAGGGTCATGGCCACCAGTTGGAGGGTTGGTGGCGTGGCCACCTCCCCCGCCAAGACCCTGTGTTCAAAAGGGTCAAGCAAGAAAAGCTGGCCGGCCACCCATATTGGTGGCCTCTCATGTGTGCACAACACAGCTATGTGGTCAAAACCTTGAAAATGTGAAGCAGAAGAGAGAAAAACCAACTTTCTAGAAGGGTTCAAAAGGGTCAGGAACAATTGCTGGCCGGCCATGTCATATTGGTGGCCTCTCAGGTGTGTACAACACAAATATGTGGTTGAGGGCCAAAGAAAGTGGCCCGGGAATGGTCAACACTAGCTTTCTAGCAAGGAAAACGGGCGACGGAGGGCGATGAAGGAATAAAGCTGGCCTTTTGGAACAATTGCTGGCCTCCCACCCTTTTACAAGCTTCCTAACAATGAAAATAAGGTCCCCGCCAAAAATGAACTCAAACCGATGTAAAACGAATGTTCGGGGGCCAAAATGCGCGGCGTGGGGCCCCGAAAACAAGCTGTTAAGCACCGGAGGTGGCGTTCGACCACAAAGTTGGTCTCTCAAGCCACAGTGTTCCTCAAAAGGGAGTAAATAAGGTGTATGCCAAAAACCGGAGCAAACGGAGATGGTTAAGCGGTCCCGAACTGAGGCACACGACCGACGGTTCCGAAATACCAAAAACTGGGCTCTAAACGGGAAAAATGGCCTACGACCACGAAACGTAGCCTGCGGCCACTGAGAGATGGTCTATGAGACCTCTCCTCCCTCAAGAAGAAAACAAAAGAAACGGACTGGTTCGCAAAACCGAGGCAAGGCACAAAAGAGTCTGGAAGTCTGGAGGCAAGGCTCGCAATGAGACTCAAACCTCTGAACGAGCACGATATGCAACATCACCAAGCGCTCAACCGGTGACGTCTGAGTCTTAAGGTTGGTCAAAAATGGGGTGTCTACACGGTTGTTCAGCTCGGCTACCCCGTTTATTATTCTGAAGGTGTTGGTTGAAACTTGTGTTGACGTTAGCCCGGCGCGCCTCAGGAACTCACACATTAAGGGTCAAACTGGGAAACGTAGGCCGCCTTTGATTATGGAAAGCACGGTGAAGAGGCATTGGTCCAGTCTGCCCCATGGGGTGGTGTCCTCTACACCGAGCTCGAGATGTACGTCTGCAAGGATGCCATATTCTTCCCGGAACGCGGCTAGTGCAACCGGCGTGTCAACGAGAAAACGGTAACACCCAATGTGAAGCCAACCTGTTTCAGCATGGCGGTTTTGGTTTGGCAAAGTTTCGTGCGTTGGCTGTTCAGCCGTTAAGAGCCCTGGTGTTGGTGTCTGGTCCCCTAGGATTCTGCAGTAAAAGTCAAGTGTGAGTGGTAGCGTAGTCGCGCAAACGAGCTCCACTTTAGCTCGGTCACAGGAAATGTAGCAGCACCTCGGTCACTATTGTGCACCCAGAAGCTCGGTCGCTCGAGTGGACCAGACATTAGCCTGGTCGAGCGGTCTAGCATTCTGTCAGAGATTCCTACCCAACAGACTCTAAACCTGCTTGGTTCTTGTATTTTTTGGGATCAAATGAGATCAAGGAGCCCGATCTGTCCCAGATCCTCGCGTGTTCATCACATAAAATGAAAAACAGTCGAGGGAGAAGGGGCAGGGATGGATCTTGGGGATTACGTCCTAAAACTTACTTGCTATCTTACCCTAAACACAACTATGACATTCTCAGGCCCAGTTGTGTAGTAAGAACGAGTAGTAGAGGAGGTGGAGCAGAAGAAATTCGAGGAACTTACAGGTTGGGAGGTGAGAGTAGGATTTTCGAGCACGTAGACAGTCTTGGATAACAACAGTGAACGCAAATCCACGAGACGGATGCTAAAGTGTGGGCAAGGATGGTATTGGTTAGAGGGGATGACACTGCAGCGCTGGGTCGTCTGGAATGGAAGAAGAATAGTAAGAAAGAAATGCGAAGGGTCAAGCAGCATGTATATAAAAGAGAAAAAGCGCCAAAAAATTGAATGTGAAAAAGCGACGGGGTTAGTGGCTCGAGGCCAATGAATGACTGACGCATGTCTGAAATGATGGCGGCGTTAGTACTGAAGAGACAAGTTGGTGAGTAGAGGCGCCAACCGAGAAATTCAAGAGACCGAGCATGGGGATTATTGCGGTTAATGTGTAGTGAAGTAGAGCCGGGTGGAGAATCGACCCCGGTCGGATCATGTAATCCCAGTCACGCTTGAGCGGACGGAATTAAGGGGCAATTGAGAGAGAGATTTATAACCTGGCTTTAGACCATGGTACAGGCCGGGCAGAAAGAGGTCCGAGCATATTTGGGCCGACCTAACTTGGGCTTGTCCAGAGTTGGTTTGCTCGGTTGAGGTCCAGGGCCCATTCAGCCGAGATGATCGTCTGTCAACCCGGATGATCGTCTGTCAACCCGAGTTTTATTGTTCGCGCATTTAGCTCGGTGGGGAAAATCTTCCGCGGACCGGCCTAACCTGTTTGGAGCTCAGTCGTACCAGAATGCTACTGAGCTCGATTGTGATGGAGCTCGGCGAGTGGCACTTTTGGACTCGTTAAGTAACACGGTCGTAGGAGGCCGGGGTGATGCCGCCGGGCTGCCCGTTCCCGTCAATGCCGTGTGACGGTTTGATTAGGTGGTGTTTAGCTGAATTTGCGCTGACAGGTGAGAGAGCATGATAGGAGAACAGCTCCACGTGTCAATAGGCGAATGGATGCAGAGGAGAGCGTAGGAAGTATATAAACATGACTGTGCCCCCCATGCTGAGGATGGAACATCGATTGGTGAGAGAAATTTAACATTGATTCAGCTCTTCTCTCTCCCTCTCTCTCTCTGAGTGTGTGCTAACTTGACCGTCGGAGCTATTTTCCGGCAACACACCGCCGGGTAGCTCACTGCCGTTGTATTCACAGGTTGATCGAATAGAAGCGGAGCTTGGACGCAAGGAGTATGGGCTTTATCAAATATTTACCCCCTGTACATCAGTTAAAGTTCTATTTTTCCTTTTTGCTACACCATTAGATACAGGTGAATATAGTGGAGTAGTTTCATGGATTATTCCCAAAGACTGAGCAAACGAGTTGAATCCAAAAGATTCATACTCCCGGCCTCTATCACTTCTATATCTTTTAATCTTTTCTTGAATTGATTTTCAACTTCAAGAAGGAATTCTTTAAATTTTTCAAAAGTATCACTTTTATTTTTCAACAAGTATACATAAGTGTATTTTGAAAAATTATCAATAAAAGTGATAAAATATCTATTTCCACCACGTGTTAAAATTCCTTCAAATTCACATAAATTTGTGTGAATTAATTCTAACAATTCAGTATTTCTCACCACACTTTTATGAGGCCTTTTAGTTATTTTTGCTTGACTGCAAACTTCACATTTCTCAAACTTATTTGTTAGTCTGGGAATTAATCCTAAACTACTCATGACTCCCACATATCGGCTATTAATATGACACAAACGAGCATGCCAAAAATTCATAGAAAATGACATGTAAAACATGTGCTTTCTTATTCTCAACATTTAATTTAAACATTCCATCACAGGCATACCCTTTCCCCACAAATATGCCTTTTTTAGTGATGACATATTGGTCAGATTCAATCGTCTACTTGAAACCAGCTTTGTTGAGCAAATAACTCGACATCAAATTTTTCCTCATGGACGGTGTGTACAACACATCTTTTAAAATAAGCACACGTCCAGAGGTAAAATTCAGCTCAACATCCCCACACCCGAGCACATTGGTTAAACTAGAGTCACCAAGCATAATAGTCATCTTCTCATTAAAAGGAGCGAAATCTTTGAACCAATCTTTATCATAGCAGACATGCCTATTGGCACCAGAGTCTGCCCACCACCCTTCGACAGTTTGAACCATAAAAATATCTGTAATCATAGCCACAAATGATTTCTTAGTAACATTAGCCTATGGTCGAGACTGTTGTTTCCGAAATTTGCAAGTTCGAGCAATATGCCCACTTTTGCCACACACAAAACATGTCACATTTGTCAGATCTTGTGAAGGGGGTTCTTGGTTTCATTTCTTTTGCCTCGGGTAATTTTTATTTTGTGGTCTTCCAGTATTTTTCCAGATTTTCTTAACTAGCTTCAAGTGACTATTTTTATGAAATCGACCTTTAGGTAAAGTATTTCCAGAAGTTAAATTTACCTTTGCAGTGGAATGCTCTTGTGTCATAAGCGCATCTTGTCCTCGTGTTTTCTCTTCTACCCGAATCCGTGTGATTAGAGTCTCCAATGACGTCTCTTTTTGCTTGTGACACATTGACTTCTGGAACTCCCTCCAAGATGATGGTAGTTTATCAATAATACCTGCTACAACAAGATTGTCTCAAATTTTGATACCTTTGGATCTAACTTCAGCCACTAGCATATGAAAATCTTGAACTTGCTCCACCATTGATTTTCCATTTATCATTTGATAGCGGAAAAAACGACTTGCAGCATATTTTTTAGCACCTGCCTCTTCAGTGTCATATTTATTTTGCAAGACTTTTCAAATTTTCTTGGCAGTGGTGTAAGTAGTATCATAATAATCATAAAATTGATCTGAAAAACAATTCGAAAGATAATATCGACATTTATACTCATCTGTGTTGTATTTCTCGATTTTTTCAAGATGAGCA
The DNA here is from genome assembly GCA_025200525.1 of Camellia lanceoleosa. NCBI lineage: Eukaryota > Viridiplantae > Streptophyta > Magnoliopsida > Ericales > Theaceae > Camellia > Camellia lanceoleosa. Next base: position 19,382,358 of record CM045764.1, on the reverse strand, counting down.
GCATACTCCTCACCGGTCATCTCTTCAGTGGGGACTTTGTTCGGATTTTTCTCGGTTAGGATATAGGCCACCTTGAGGAGACTGAGGTAGAAAAGCACCTTGCCTTTCCATCTCTCAAAATGGGCTCCCTTGAACCGGAAGGGCTTGTTGAGATTGCCGATATTCTCATTGGGCTTCTCCAATACTGGCTCCATAAATTTTTGCTATTTGAATCTCTTTAAAATTGTTGGTGATAATTACAAATAAAACACCAGAAAATACAAATAAGAAAAATTACAATAACTATTGTATGGGCTGAGGCACGGGAAATTCGCTCTCTTTAAAGAAATTCAAGCCTTCTATGGTTAGGCAAAGCCTCACACTGGTGCAGTAGAAAAAAAACCTTGACTTGCCCCCCTTAGGATACAACAGCCCGACTAAGTCGTATGGTTTACCAATACTGCACAATTGGTTGAACCCAAAGCTTTACACATACACCCTTTTTTATTTGCCTGATAATCTCACAAATAAGAAACTTGAACTACAATAAGAGATGTGAAAGGCTCAATTTATAGGAGAGGAAATTTGATGGGCAAGTGTCTTGGAGAAGAGGAAACTTAGTGGATAATATTCTTGGAGGAGAAGAAGACTTGACTTGGTGGACAAGACTTGGAAGACTTGGAGAAGAAGACTTGACTCGGAGGATTCTTGGAGGAAAAGTATATGAAGTTGCTTGGAGGATTCTTGGTCACCAAGAAAAGGATTAACTTGGAGGAAAAGAAAACAAATCAAACCAATAACACATTATAATATTAAAATATTTGCTAACACTATAGATCTTAATATTAATAATGTTTATGTTGATATTGATGCATATACACAATATGAATCTGTTGATTTGCCTTCTACTGTATCTAATATCCTTCTTCCAACAAAGAGCATCATCATCTAAGGGCATGTCTAGTACTGTTTGGGAGAATTTTGAAAAAGTACCTTTAACTAATCCTGATGATACAAGTGTATTTAAAGCAAAATGTAAATAGTGTACATTTACTTAGTGATGCATCTGCAAGGGGTACTAGTCATCTAAAAATACATGCTCAAAAATATTTACAAAGTTAACAACTTGATATTAGAACTCAAATGCAATTAGGGGCTTCATCAACTAGTAATTTGCAAACATTTTCATATGATTCTATACGTATACAAAATTTTGTAATTGATTATATTATTAAAAAAAGAATAACATTTTACTACTAGTGAATGTCTCAATTTTTAGAAATGATTTATGAAGATTTTGCATCACAATATCAAAATTTTTCAAAAAATACTACTAGAAACAGGATTTTAAAGAAATTTGAGAATATTAAAAGTGAATTATTTGACGTTTTCAAAAATTTGAATGGAAGAGTTTGTTTAACATCTGATCTGTGGTCAAATAATGGTTTAGAATATTAATGTATCACTGTATATTTTTGTTGATAATGATTGGAAATTAAATAAAAAAAAATATTTTTTAAATTAGTTGAACTTCTATACACTGGTCATTCACTTTAGGTAGAAATAAGAAATGTATTATATGAGTGGACTTTAGAAAATAAAATATTTACTACTAGTTTAGATAATGTAGCATGTTACAATTAGACTATAGCTGATTTGAGATCAACTTTACAATTACTTGTTAATGGTGTTTTATTTCATATTTGTTGTTTTGCTCATATTTTAATCTTGATTGTTAAATAAGCTATACATATATACGAGATTTCTATACTGGTAATAAAAATTGTGGTTCTTACTATTATTTCTTCTGCTAATCAAATTTTGAAATACAAGAAAATTTGTCAATGAAAAGTCATGTCATTTGAAAAATTAATTTTAGATATAGTCAACAAATGCAATTCAACATATAATATGTTAAAAAGATATTGTAAACAAAGAAAAACATATATTTATTTTTTGTAACAGCATTAATAGGAAGAGTACTGGCTCCCGCAGAAGTTAATTGGTACCAAGTAGTCTTATATAAAGATTTTATAAAAGTTTTTGATATTGCAACAAAATTATTTTCTTATAATATATATATATATATATTTCTACTTCACTATTTGTTTTACATATGTTAACAGAAATAATGAAAGTTTTACAAAATATATGGATAATGAATATTATGTAACCATTATTACTGCAATAAAAGAAAATTTTGATAAATATTTTAATCAATTGCCTTATCTTTTAGGATTAGCCATAATAATTAATCATATATGTAAATAATTAGAATGTATTTTTATTGATAAAAAACAACTTGCTCCTATTATGGAAAATATGCAAAAAATTATTTGAAGAATACAGAGCAGTGTATCTGCAAATATACCTACACACACTACACTAGTCTCATCTTGAGGCAGAAGATTAAGTGTTTTTTCAACATTCAAAAGTAGAAGAATATCTCAACATACAAGCGTAAGTAGTTCTGAATTACAACGCTATTTGAATAGCTCGCCAGTGGATGATAGCAAAAATTTTGATATTTTAGATTGGTGAAAACAAAATAAACCTATGTGGCTTGTACTTTCATAAATGGCTCGTGATATACTAACTGTTTCCATTTATATAGTTGATTCTAAAACAGTTTTTAGTATAAGTAAACGGGTGCTTAGTGATTACCGCAACAGGCTTACACCCCAAATGGTTGGAACACTAATGATATTCAGAGATCATATACATGTGCAAATGAGAAGATAAAATTATAATGAAATTGACAAAATTCAAAGCAATTTGGATATATTTTCGGGCAATGTGAGTGAATAGTCTACCTCTTCCAATAATTGGTCAACAACTTTTTTTTTCTTCACTATTTCATTTTGAAAGGTTTTTATTTGATTATTGAGGTGGAGTATAATGCAAATGTAAGTTAGTAGGTGCCAACCTAGTTGGGATGTACTTGACCTATAGTGATGCAATTATTCTACCATCATCAATAATCTATATCTATTTTATTTAATGATATAAATTTTTGTAATATTTTATTTCATTTTTAAATAAAAATTATCAGTAAATAAATGTTATTTATTTAATTTAATGATTGTAATATTTCGTTTCATGTTGATATATATAAAATTATTCATTTTAAAAGAATAAAATTACATAATTTCATATTGTTTTAGTCACAAGTTAACCAAAAAAAAAAAGTCATGCATAATTAAATACCACCACATGAAACATAATAAAAAAGCTCATTAATCTGAACTAAAATATTCTAGTACATTTTTTTTTATCCCTCATGAATAATCTATATATAATATATTTATCGTTTATTTTTTGTAAAAAAAAAAAAAGAAAAAAAAAGGACCCACTAGGTCCAGCTCACGGCGCCCAAGCCTGCTGACCCAATCTGAGGCCTTAATTTTAGTGGGCTTGGGTCTAGAAATTAGTGGGCTTGGGTCTAGGCCTAGGCCAGACTTTTTGGCTTGTGGGTCGGCTCAGTAAAAAAAATGCATGAGCTCGCGTGACCCGAAGCAAGACCGGGTTCAAATTACACCCCTAATTGTTGTTTTTTTAGTTTTTTTTAAGGAGCTAAGAAAAATAAAATGTGTTTAAAAAGTTCTTAAAAAAGTTTTTTTTAGGGAAGAAAGTTGATGTGATATTTAGCCTTTTTGGTTGATGACAAATAGCCAACTTTTAAACTTTTGAACTTTTTTATCTAAAAGTTGTTTTTTGTTTTTGTTTTTGGTTTTTTTTTTTTTATGTCTAAAGTAACCAAGTTGGTTTGGAAAATGGTTTTTTTAATAAATTTTTTTTCTCAAAATATGATGTGATCAGAAAATGAGTGTTTGGGAATAACTTTTTAAAGAAAAAATATCAAAAAGTGAGAAGTTAACAAAAATAATTGCAAGCTAATGAAAATACAAGTGATTTATGCACAAAATCGTGCAAATAAGTGTTGTACTGTTATGAATTTATAATTTTTTTTGTTTACTTTTCATTTTTTTTTTATTTATATTTTCCCCTTTTTTAACTTGTCATGGAAAAACATGCAAAAGTAACATTTCGTTTATTTTTACAAAAAATATTTTTGAATTTTTTGTCATTTGGTACAACAAGAAATAAAAGTTAACAGAAAACATTTTATATGGTCAATGGAAAATAAATTTATTTTGGTGGAAAATATTTTTCACATTTAAAATGCAGAAAACATTTTTCAAACTAAAATTTTATCAGTGCCACCACATTACCACTACTACCATCACTTCCACCACAACCACCATCACCACCGTCGCCGCACACCTCCATTGCTCTATAACCACCACAACACCGCCATCACTACAGTCATCACCACCACAATACCACCATCACTGTTGCCACCACCACTCCCAACACCTTTACTTTCACCTCCATCCTACTGCCGCCACTACCGCAACTATTAATGCAACCGTTAGTAAATTAATTTCAAGAACGCAACCAAACATAAGAAGAAGTTTTTTGAAAAATGTTTTCTATTTTCAAAAGTTTTCTGTGAAAATTTTTTAGAAAATTTTTTTCACCGAAACAAACAGGGCATAAAGAAAATTAAAAGAAATCTTTGATAGTTTATATGATTTTTGACTTTTTTAGCTTTTTGGCTAAATTAGGGTTGATTTGGAAATGTGACTTTTTAGTGAATTTATGGCTAAAATATAATGTGAAAGTATAGATAGTGTGATAATTAATTTTTCGAACTTTTTATGAAAAAATATGTAAAATATAGAGAGAATAATAAAGAATTTTTTGAATTTTTTAGGGACAATTACACTGACATTGTGTCAATGTAAAATAATTACAAATTAATAAAAAAGTTTAAAATTTTAATTATTAATTTTTACAATGTATTTCACCTCTTTGTATTTTTTTTTTCCTGATCCCACTCTCAGATTGTTTCCCATTTTTTTATGACTTTTTAACTAAAATGTTGACATGCGAAACAAACTCATATAATAATGATTGTAATTACCAAAAAAAAAAAAAAAGACAGAAAAAAAGAAAGAAATAAAAAGTGTTTAAAGACAATCAAAATATAATTAAAATTATGTTATATTTGATACACTACAATGAAGTGAAATAGGTGATCAATTTCACTATAATGTATATTATTACATCTGATTCTTAAAAAATGTATTATTACCTAAATCATCATCTATTAGAAAATAGTCAGTCTATAAGAATACTAAAAAACTATTATTCTATTCATCTTAATAAAATCAAACACTAGATTAGGATACATAAAGAGAATGTTAATACCAATCAAGAAAATGGAATGAATATATTGAGGGTGTCTGTCATAGCACTAAAAAAGTTAGCATTTACTTAAAAAAGTTAACAAAAATGCTTCTGACCTCTAAAACTTCATCACTAAATTAGCACTAATGACGTGGCTGCCAACGTGGAAAACTGAAGCAAACTCGCCCCTTTCTCTCTCTTTCTTGTTCATTTCAAATTTCAAATTCATTTTCACAAAAAACTTAAAGGCTCTCCCTCTCTCATTTCTTCCTTCTCTTCTCTATTGTGCCTCTCTGTCGACAAGCTCCCCGACGAGCGCAGCTTTCCATCAACGGCGAGACGATGAGCGTAGCTCATAACCCCAGTAACGATCGAGGTTGAACGAAACTTCTACAACCCCGACGACCCGGCGAGTGCAGCTTCTTACAACGACCGACGGCGATTGAGTGACGCACAACTTCATCTTCACAGATCTGTCTGCAGAGGTCAATTCCCTCTCTCTCTCTCTCTCTCTCTCTCTCACTCTATATATATATATATCTATATGCCCTAATTTGTTGAGATTTTTGACTTTGATTTCATGCCCTGATTTATATCTATGTATATATCTACATCTATGTATATATCTATATCTATATGCCTTGATTTGTGACTTCGACTTTGAGTTCATCTGTTTAGGACGATTTTAATTTTGATTTTGATTTTGATTTGCCCCAATTTTACATTACATTAGATTTGCCTAAAAAATCTAAAGTATACATTTGGTGGAGAATATATAAAAATGGTTAATCATCCTTCAAAGCCACTGCCAAATCTTTCTTTCATCATGTTTGTTGTGGATACTGAGTTATTTTGTGGACACTGAGTGATAGTAATGAAGTTTGCATCCTATGTCCTGTGTCCACTTTACCATTGATTTGTTGAATGAAATATTCAGAGCACAGCCATAATACGTACCTGCATTGATGTGGAATATGATTCTGTAGCCTTTGTAATCCATCCTTTAGAATTTGTAGCTATTTTAAAGGTTACCATTGATTTGTAATTTGTCCATTTTAAAAAAATTACCTGATTAGTTTCTCTCTTAACTCAATTGATTGTTTTGTATTATTTTCTGATAATAAAGATGAAACTCTCACCTTAAATGAATTGGAAACATCTAACCACAAGGTGAAAATATATTAGAGGACGACCTTGGTTTCATCCTTTTTATTCCCCTCCTTTCTCTTCGATTTCTCTTTGTGAACAAATTGATGATAAAGGTCATACCTTCCCTTCTCTTCTTTTCTTTTGTTTTCTATTTTCTTTTCTTTCAAGCAAGGAACCAAACTTCATGTATAAATGTTTACATTTAACATCTTTAATAATCAATTTTACAACTATTATTTTCTGATTCTTAAAACAAAAGTCATAAACAACTGTAAACTTTAAATCATACTTTGACAAAGATTAATGACCTATTGGTGATTCTCGTAGGCGATTTTGTTGAATAAAATATTCAGAGCACAGCTACAATAAGTACCTGCATTGATATAATATATGATTCTCTAGCCTTTTAATCCATCATTTACAAAGTTTCATCCTCATTTTCCCCACATGAAACAAGTGAATGTGGTTAATGAATACTTTTGTCCATTCATCTGGGAAATAACTACCTGTAGAACAATGAATATTAGAATGATAACATCTAAATGATACTAGAAATTGAGGAAGATGTCCCATTGAATATTAGAATGATATCATCTAATTTCAATTATTGCTTTTGCTTCATATTCTCCAGCAAAGTGTTGGTAATTCAAACTTTATTAGTCAGGCTGCTAGTTATCATGATGCTATTATATCAGATGTTCAATATTCTGGTATCTGAATTGAGTTGTTTTACATTTGAAGACATAAACCATTTGTTGTTGAATGATTTCAATCTTGTTTGCTTCCATTTTACACTGATTTACTTGATTAAGTAATCATTAGAGCTATCAGTACACCCAAAACCTGAATGAGAACTCCCATAACTAAACAGTCTTAAGACTAATACAATTGTTACTAGCAAGTAGAGCTACAATTGTGTCTTCAATTATGTCTTTAACTAAACAGTCCTAAGACTAATACAACCTCGATGAGCTATCAATTAGAGCTATCAGTGGCCACCCCTAGCCTTCAAGGAACCGCCATTGTTTCTAGCAAGTTAAACAGTCCTAAGACTAATACACTAACTGATTGAGATTTGGCTTTATATTTTTGCAGATATCAACTTCCAGTGTTAACGGCAGTACATTAGATCAATTGACATATTGTAACAAAAATTGTCCTAAATGTCGAAAAAAAGCAACCATTCGAATTTCAGAGACGAAGCGAAACAAGAATAAGTTATTTTATTATTCTCATGATTGCAGTGGGTTTATTAGATGATGCTTGCCTATAAATTCACAACGTAGGGATGAAGGGCAAGTGGGAATGGACAATACATCAACTGTCATCGAACAACTTCAAAGTATGGGCAATCATCTTCGATTTCAAAGCGAACAACTTCAATTTCAGAGCGCACAGATGCAAAAATTGCAATGAGACTTAAATAAAAATTCGTGTTGTATTAATGGGATCTTCATTTTGCTTGTAATTGGTGTTATATTAATTATGAAGATGTAATAATTTTTATGCAAATTAGAAGATGTAATTGGTGTAGTATTAATTATGAATATAATATGTATGAAGATTTATTATATATTACAATTATGGATTGAGAAGTATAAGTATGTAATCATGTGGATTGTTTGTTATCTTATTGGAACTTTGAAAGTTATCTGTTTGTTTGTTTGAACATATATTATGAACACAATTTCTTCACATATTTGGACAGATTTTGGACTAATTTGGAACACAGATTCTATTTATCTGTTTGTCTGGTTGAATATAGATTATTGATAGATTTGGACAGATTTAGATAGATTTTGAATAGATATTGTTGACAGATTGTGAGCACAATTTCTTAACAGATTTTCAACACAGATTCTGTTTATCTATTTGTCTTTTTGAACATTGGTTTTTCACACAGTTTTGAAGACATAATTTTTTCACACAGGTTTTTCAAGACAGATTTGAAGACAGGTTTTTTTCACACAGTTTTGACGACAAATTTTTTGAACACTGGTTTTTCACATAGTTTTGAAGACATAATTTTTTCATAAAGGTTTTTCAAGACAGATTTGAAAACAAGTTTTTTTCCACACAGTTTTGAAGACAGATTTTTCCACACAGGTTTTTGAAAACAGATTTGCAGACATAATTTTTGAATAGATTTGTAACAGATTCTTCACACAGATTTGTAACAAATTTGGAACACATTTTTGACACAGATTTTTTGGAACACATATTTTGGAACACATTAAATCTGTAACAGATTTGTAACAGACAAAGCACAAATATAACAATATCAATTGGGAACATTAAATATAACAACAAAGTAGGGAACAACATCAATTTGTTCTCAACCAAAAAATAAAGAAACTGAACAATCCAAAAATACACTAAATAAATTATCCAAAACACAATAAACTCCAAGTTTAGTCACATAAAAGGCATTACAATTACAAGTTTCCAACTAACGAAAACTACCACCACGGTAATTGCGGTCCATTTGTAAGTCAACAAATGAAGACAGTATGGCTCCATAAATTTGATGCGTAGCAATCATGGATTGTTGAGCTGTTATAAATCCCGGTGTGCCTCCAATACAGTCCGACAGGGTCAGAGATGTGCCGACTCTATAAATTTGAGTTAGGGCATTCATGAAACTTTGTTTTCTCATAATGTCCACAGTTGCTAGGGTGAGAGATGTGCCTCCAATAACATTGACCATGTGTCCCTATTCAATTAAAATGAAATGTTAAAACTAGTTTACTAAACATTATTGAAAAACAGTTTGCTCGATGTACACGTACCGGCACACACATACTATTTTCCATGCCAACCATATAAGGATAAAGCTCTCTATGTACACTACGTTCAGGTTGAGATTGACATTGACCTTCACTTTCACCTCCACCTCCACCTCCACCTCCACCTCCAAGCACCTTAGTACCCTATATTGATAAAGGTTAATGAATGCCTCAAATGTATGACATGTTTACAATAAAATATGAGTTGAATAGAGAGTAATGATACAAAACGGATGGATATGTATGAATACCAATCAATTTACATTTGATTTGTTATGTTTTCTTTTGCTTGCCTTTAACTGATTGACTATTTGATCTACTTTGGCGACCTTTCTTTTAGTAAATGGACGACCTTTTCGGCGAGCAACCAAAATACTAAGCAACCTGGTATGACTGATTACCTTTCTATTAATGCTGCCAATTGGAGAATATGGGACATTACTAGTAATAGGTGGTATATTACTAGTCGAAGGTGTTACATTACTCCCACCACCTTCATCATCTTTCATCACTTTTGCCTTGATTTCATCGAACCCACGGTCAATAAGTTTTATTTTCCCTTCAGAGTTTCCAGCAAATTGTACAATGCCAATCAATTTTCTGTTCATCTTATTATACACCTTTGCATTGAAATCATCCCCAAAGCTAGTGTATGTGGTTTTTATGCATGTGTACCCTCTATCCAAATATTTTCTCCATCGTGGTAGAATGTATTTATTTGGAACCTCATTTATGCATCTTGCAATGACCACAACGAGTGAGTGTGCACACATGATGCCCCTAAATTCAAACAAGCGGCACATACATTGCATGTCAAATTATGTCAAATTATAATACACAACAAAGTCCACATGTTTCATCTTCCCAAAAACTACCACGGCTTCCTTCACAAAATATGTACAAATTGAACCCTCTTTTTTGACAAGAAACGGCTGATAATAAACTAGTCTCTTCATTTCTACTTGAACTTTTTTGAATTTTGCATTGGTATACGCATCCTGAAATTGTTTCTCAAAACCATACACAGTTAGGCAATCAAAGGCTTTGTGCCGGCACTTGAAGTCAGCTTTTTTCTCTTTCTCTACCTTACTTCTCAAGGCATGGTCATATTGTTCAACAAATTGTTTTAATGTAGTCTTTGGGTTGACATATCCATCAAAAAAAGGCATTTATGCTCTCACTTCGTTGTGTCGTTGACATGCCAGCCCAAAAAATATCTTTGACATGGACAGGAACCCATCGATGTCGCTCATCATATAACACCCCCAACTACTGATTCTCATAAATATTGAATTTTGCAATGATCTCTTTCCATTTCGTCTTAAATTCATCTTTTGTGAAAGTGTCATATACTGCATTTTGCAAATCTATCTTCATGGATTCATATTGGGAATACCCTTTCAACTTCTCCGGAATCTTCTTCATGATATGCCATAAACACCATTGATGTCGAGTATTGGGGAAGACTATTTCTATAGCCTTTTGCGTAGCTTTGCACTGATCAGTTATTATAGCTTTTGGAAGATGATTTGATATGCAATTTAACCATGATTTGAATAGCCAAACAAATGTATCAGTGTCTTCACTAGATAATAGGCCACAACCAAGCAAAATCGACTATCCATGGTAGTTAACTCCTACAAACGGAGCAAATGGCATATCATATTTATTAGTGAGGTAAGTTGTGTCAAATGAAACAACATCTCCAAATTCTTTATAAGTTGCCCGACTCATTGCATCCGCCCAAAACAAGTTTCTTATGCGAAAGTCAGTATCAACATCAATCATATAATAGAAACTCGAATTTTGTGCATGCATCCTCAAAAAATATTTTTGAAGTGCATCGGAATCTCCTTCTCGAAGCCTTAACTTTCTAGCTCTATCAATGTAATTTCATGCATCTTGCTCATCAAATGTTAATGACTCATAACCTCCAGCTTCAACAACCATTGAGTGATAATTTCTAGACACCCCAATTCCTGGTTGATCATTAATTTCTAATCTTCTCTTCACAAGAGTATGAATTTTCTTATTCATTGCAAAATGACGTGAGTCGGTGGGAATCAAGTCATGATTATGGTCAAGGTTAACTGTGGTTAACATAAATCTCCCATCCTTTTGTAGGCTCGCTCGTATCCTTGCTTTACAATCAATTTTTGTGGAAAGAGATGGCTTTAAAGGGTTTACTTCCGATTTTTTGATTCTCTTCCCCGATCGAGAACATTCAATCCCAAAGTATCTTAATTCCCCATTATTTCCAAAAACTTGTGTTTTATAAGCTATAGAAAATCCAACATGTTTAGCATATTTGGCGTAAAATGTGTACACTTCTTGCTTTGAGCTAAAATACATACCCCTCTTAGGTTCCTCAATTTCTTCACTATCAAAAGCTGAAGGATTCTCACCACTATTTGATTGAATCTCCATTTCTGCTTATTCAAATTTTAAACTGCACTCAAAAGACAATTACAGTCAAACATATCAAAATATTCATCAATATGATTAACTATAAATTTATAAATTCATCATTCATCATTCATCATTCATCATTCCATATTCTATTTACAGAGTTATAAATTCATCATTCATCATTCCATCATTTATGCTTTGTAGTAGCTTTTCTGAATGTTCTAGTACATGTAAATTTATCAATTCTAGTATAACTGATTTAGCACTCACTGATTCAGCACTCACTTCTAAATTTATAAATTTATCAATTCATCATTCCATTTTATGTATGTATATATATATTGAGAGCCAAATTCCAATTTATGCTCAAATGTTTATTTGAAATGTTTATACAAAGTATGCTCCAATTCGAGTTTATGTATATATATATATATTTTTTTGAGAGCCAAACCTGAGCTAAAATTTCAGCTTATTAGAGCCAAATATATATATATATATACATATCAATCCAGCATCACTGATTAAAAAAATTACATATATAAATGTATATAGAGGACAACATCACTGATTGATTACACGTTTAGAGTAGAGCATCACTGACCTGGTAATGCTTTCACAGCAACAGAGGGGCGAAGATCGGAGACAGAGAAGATGGCGGACGGTGGAAGAGAGGTAGCAGATAGATCTGCAAATGCTTTCAACGCGAGAGAGGGAAGCCTCAGAGGGAGAACAAGACATAGACGGAGAGAAAGACACTGAACGCCGGACGGTGGATGAGGGACAAGACGCCTTACGGTGGAGGCGATGGACGGCAGAGGAAAGATAGATTTGGAATAGAGTTGCAATACCTCTGTTTTACCGATGTAAGCCTCATTTGCGCGGGATTTCAAATTTTTTTTTTTTCTTAACACAGTGCGTGAAACACACGCACTGTATGTGCAACTATCCTTCATCATCCCTAGTTGGGTGCCACATGTTTAAAGCTTCTTTTAGAGCCTCTAAATTAGAGGTCTGAATCAGGACTGAAAAGTTAAAAAGTCACAAACTCATTTGTCATATTTTTAAAAAGTCAAATATCATATCATTTTTTTTAATTAAAAAAATATTTTTTTAATAATTTCTCAAACATTTTATCATCATTTTTATAAAAAAAAACTAAATTAAAAATTTTAAAAAAACACTAAAAAAGTCCAAAGTACCATGAGTGATAGAGGCAAATGGAGTGCTAGAGAGCCAGCCAAAAAACTGATGACAGCCCAGGCTTTTTTGGGCCATGGGCCCAATGTTAAAACAAGACCTTAGGCCCAGGGCCTTTGTCAAGCATTTTTTTTAAAAAAAAAAATTTGGTTGGAGGGGGAAGGGGTTTAGAGCATTTCCAATGGTTGTTGCTATATTGTCATTACTACTGCTATAATTTGGCAATGAATAGTGTTATTTTTCGAAATTATAGGAATGGTGCTCTAATGGTCATTTGCTATTTTGGCAAATTCCAACCAATTTTGCTCCAAATTTGTAGGTGTCGTTTGGATATAGGTTTTTTTGTAATTTTATTTTTGTTTTTTTTTTTTTGTTGTCTTTTGTGACTTTTTTTTAACTGTTTGTAAAAAAAATTATATATTTATATTATTCCTGACTAGACAAATATAAAAAATGAAAAAAATTGGAACAATAAATAAATAAATATATTTTATATTTTTATTGCCTTCATTTGAAAAAATATATTTATTTTCTCATTATACTTTATTGAAAAAATTAAATTATACTAAACTATTTCCAAATTAAACTAAATTATACTAAATTATATATTTATACTAAATTATATATATATATATATATATATTATACTAAAATATATTAAATTATACTAAATTAAATTAAATTATTATACTAAATTATATATTTATTTTCTCATTATAATATATTTCCAACGGCTCATCTATCTATCTATCTAGAACAATCCATGTGCATTCTAATATCTATCTATCTATATACCCTCCTGTTGAGTCATTTCCTTTCAATGACACCAAGCTCTCTCTCTCTCTCTCTCTCTCTCTCTCTCTTTTCATTCCCCTCACCGATCTTCATCTCTCCCTCATCTTTTCTCATTTCTTCTCCTCAAACATTCCAAATCAAACCCTAATTAGAAGGAAAATCAACATAAGATGAAAGGAAACCAGAAGTCCTCCAATTATGAACCAAGCCATTCTTCCTCAAGCCATTCTTTCTCTCTCTGGAAGCTCCCTGATCTCTATCTATATCTTTTCCGTCTCTCTCTGTCAGTTTCCATCGATTAAACCATCTTTCTCTATATCTCTTTCTGTCTCTCTCTCTCTCTCTCTCTCTCTATATATATATATATATATATATCTCTTTCTGTCACAGATCCCCGATGGCCTCTCGGTTTTAGTCACCGATCACCGATCAACTTAAGGTTTTAGTCACTGATCAATACTCTTTGTTTCAGTCACCGATCAAGGTATGATATATTTATTTTTTATTTTTTTAATATCAATCTATTAGAGTAAAAATCAAATCTTTGAGATCCTAATGAAGATATCTGAGAATCGATTTTTAGATGTTATTTTGAGAATAATTTTGATTTTGTTGAATGTTGTTTAAATGTTGTTGTCCATCTCCTCAATTTTTTGGTTGAATGTTGTTGATTTAGTGGACTGTTGTTGATTTAGTGATGAATTTCTGTTTTAAAAAAAAATTATTGTAAAAAAAAATTGTGAATTTCGCAAATGAAAAATTGTTCTGTTTTTGCTTGAGTTTTTCTACAAACGGATGAGAAAATGAGGGAGGAAAGGAAGAAAATCAGTTGGTTTGGGGTGAGCTGGCAGATTTGCCATTTGCCAAAGTTGTTGTCAAACTTGGCAACTGATTTGGCATTTGCCATTTTTAACAGCTACTATATCTCACCATTGGAGAACCTTTTCTCCTCAAAGGTGCTATATTATAGCTTTAGTAGCTCCAATGGCAAACAATTGGAGATGCTCTTAGGACAGGTTGCTAACTTGTTTTAAAAAATCTTTTGAAAAAAAATGTGTGATTTATTGTTTTCAACTAGGTTCCCACACTTAAGTTGAAAACACTAAAAATAAAAGTAGGTTCTCACTCTCTCTCTCTCTCTCTCTCTCTCTCTCTCTCTCTCTCTAATTATCTTTGGCCACCATCCACTACCACTGCGAACTTTTAGCATCACCAACTACCCGTGATCTCTAACGAGCTCCTGTCAGTGCATGTAATCTCTAGCCACATTTTGACAATCTTCCAACCATCAAATACCCTAATGACATTCCGATCACCTTCACTATTGGTTATCACATGTCTACCCTTCATGACCTACCACCACCTTTGGCAACTCAAAAAATATATTACTTTATTTTATTTTAAAAATATTTTTATATACTAAACAAGTTTTTTTTTTATAGAGTTTTTTACAAAAAATAAAAACTGAAAAACTTATATATTATTATTTTTTAAATAGAAAAATAAGAAACTAATAATGTTATCAAATGACACCTTAATGCATGACGCCCATGAAAGGTAATTTCTATTATGGATTAAAAAAAAAAAAAAAGAGAAGATAAATGAACACGTAATATATATATATATATAAAAATATAAATTAATAAAATTTTACAATATTTATTAGTAGAGTTTACTTCATATATATATATATATATATATGTATGGAAAATAAAATAAAATAAACTTAACAATTTTTTATGCACTAGGAGCATGTTTAATACGATGAAATGAAATGGAATGGAAATAAAATGATAGTGAGAATGGAATATAAGATTTAATGGAACGTAATGTCCATTCTCATTTCATTGTTTGGTTGCCAAAATAGAATGACATAGGAGTAGGATGATAATTCTCATTCTTATGTTTGGTTATATCTATTAAACTCATAGAATGTAATAAGTTATTATTATTTATTTATTTTTTAACAAGTTAGTAACAAATAAATTAAAATTTTATATTGATCATGATAATATTGATAGTTGTGAAAAGTAATGGTGTGAATTATAATAGTGGTGGCGGTGGCTGCATCGGTGGTGGTGATAGTAGGATGATGGTAGTAGATTATTATAGCGCTAGTGTGGTGGTGGTAAGGTAGTGTTGTGGTGATGGGTGGTGGCAGTTGTGGCAGCCAACGGTAGTGGTGGCATCGGTGTAGTACGGTGGTGGTAGTATGGTGGTGTGATGGTGCTAGCGGCAATAGGGTGATGGTGGTGCTAGTGGCAATAGGGTGGTGGAATGGGTGGTAGGAAAAAGGAAATGTGGTAGTAGTTAAATAATAAATTTTTTCCAAGTGTAAACAAAATATAATAATAAATTTTTATAATAATTTTATGATAGAATGGAATGGTCATTTCTTAAGTTGGAACATTTTTTTGGAATAGCTATTCCAATAGAATAATTATTCTCAATTAAATAAAACGTACCAAACATAGGGAAAAAAAATACAAAATTAAAATCGACATTTCATTTCAACCCATTTTGTCGTACCAAAAGGGCGCTAAATTTATTCTATCAATTGTGGGCCACTAAAGCATCTCCAACCGTTCATTTCTTTTTTCACTAAATCTGAGTAAAAAATAGATTGTTTTCTCAATTTGATACGACTTCCTCCAACGGTGAGCATCAAACCTATTGAACAAAATATATGCAGAATTGAGGGAAGGGTCGACCGGTTGGTCAACCGGCCGGTCGACCGGTAAGACTATTTTTTTTTTTTTTTTTTAACCTGTTTGAACCTACCTATTTGAAAGGGAACCGGTCGACTGGCCGGTCAATCGGCTAGTTGACCGGTTGGTCTCCCCCAACGGTCACATACAGTAAAATGGTGAAACCTGGAGCCTGTTCTCATTTTGATAAATTTTTTGTTCCATTCTCATTTTGATACCAATTTGCTAAAACCATTGGAGCTCCAAAAAGTGACTTTTTCACCAAATTTCAAATCTGATGTAAGGTTTGATGAACCGTTAGAGATGGCCTAATGGACCAGTATTGGTATAGCATCAACCTTTGGTGCAGAAATATAGGCCATTAGACAAGGATGGCTTAAGTAGAGATAATGATCCACTAATGTCTAAATAGTTTCATTTTTTATTTTTTTGATTTTGATTTTTTATAATTGAGAGTCCAAACTAATTTATACATATTTTGACTAATTTTGGGAGACTAATGCCACCGCTCACTTATAAAGGTTCTATTTAAAATCAGAGCAAACACCCTATATAAACTGACCCCAACAAACCTAAAAGGAGCACACTCAAGTTTCAAGTTGTGCTCTCTAAACAAACCTCACATAAATTCACTACAAGCAAAAATAAATTAAAAAAAAGGTGCCGAGCAAGAATAAAAAAAATAAAGGGCAAATTAAACTAAAGATCCCTATAATTTGGCACTTTAGTCCCCGACTTTTCAATTGTGACATATTTGACCCTGAATTTTAAATATTATTTCAAATAAGGACAATTGAATATACCATTGCTCAATTTTAAGGGTAAAGTCGTCAATTTGATAAAATATAAACTAATTTGATAAAAATAAATGTCAAAAAATATTTTTAAAATTTTAAAAATTATTTCTAACCACCAATGATAAAATTATATAAAATTGATAAATCTTGTACACATTTATTTATTTACTAAATTAATTTTTATCATGTGTTTGGATGATGATCATATAATTGGTGGTTGTTTTTAGTTTCATTAAATTAATTTCTGTATTTTCAAAGTCAAATATGGCGACAACTTTGATATCATTATTAAATCAATCCATTAAATCAAAAAAATTCAAAACTAAAAACATTTTATATATTAAATATATTAATTATACATTAAAAGCCTAGAAACTACCCATTATATGATTATCATCCAAACACATAATAAAAATTAATTTAGTAAAAAAATAAATAAATGTGTAAAAGATTTATCAATTTTACATAATTTTATCTTTGGTGGGTAGAAATAATTTTTAAAAATAAAAATATTTTTTTGACATTTATTTTTGTCAAATTAATTTATATTTTATCAAATTAATGACTTTGCTTTTAAAATTGAGCAATAGTATTTTCAATTGTTCTTATTTGAAATAAGATTCAAAATTTAAGATCAAATATGTTATAATTGAAAAGTCAAAAATCAAAGTGACACAAATCCTAAATGATAGAGACTGTTAGTATAATTCGTCCAAAAATAAATTAAAAACTGCAATGGCTAGAAGAGGGCATCATATCGTGGGGTAGGAGTCATGTGTCGTATTCGTTATTTTGGGTGTATTATAATTATTTTAATATTAATTTAATTAATTTATTATTTTATGTTATTATATTGTATTAAAATTTTTTACCATCAATTTAAAATATTAAGTATATGAAAAAATTAAAAATTTTCTACACAAGTTAAATTTAATGGAACTAATCTCTATTGAAAGAAATTATTCATAAGAATATTTTATTTAAATTCAATTTTATTTTTCTAATTTATAAAATTATATTATTATTATTATTATTATCTACTACTAGATTTACTCGAGTAGTAAACAAAAAAATACATTATTTTTTATGATGCTACGAGCTCCAGAATGAACGAATCGGGTTGATCCACGCTTCCTAAATTGTTGTCCGATTGATGATACCCATAGAGAAACCTACACAAGAGTTCAACGGGAAACGGAGAGTCCCCCAACGAATCCTCTGACGAGCAAATTAGAGAAGTGAGAGTGATGGAAAGTAGAGGTAGAATGATGATAGAAAACTTAACCTTTTCTTTGTATTAGAAACCTGCTTATATCCTTTGCTCATCATTTTCTTGTCCACTCCGAGCTGTCATGTTGCTTGAAAGTCTATGTTCTAGCTTGCCTTGTTCGTGATGAGACTGTTCTGTTCTGTCGTGAAGAGTTATCGTAATAAATGCTGCAAGGAAACTCATTAATGGCTGATGTGTGGTGTATAGGGGTGTAATCGAGCCGAGCCGAGCCGAGCCGAGTTTATCAATGTTCGAGCTCGGCTCGATTTATTTTCAACATGTTCGAGCTCGGCTCGAGCTCGAAACGAGCCTAAATATATTGGCTCGAGCTCGGCTCGCACAAAATTTATCTAGTTCGAGCTCGCTCAGGCTCGATAGTCAAGTCTAACTAACTAAGTCCGTGCTTACTACACTTGGACATAAATAGAGATCCTTTTAGCTGAACAACATTGTGCATAGGCAATGTGGGACAATTAGTTTGACATTTGATACACTTGTGTTTGCTGCTGAGAGGACTTGTGCAAGAAGTCCCACATCGGTCCAAGGCACAAATATGGTCAATAGTGAGTGCTTATAAAAGTCCACCACATGGCACCAGACTTCTCTCTTAAAGAAAAGAAAATAATTCCAAAATTGCTTTGTATATGTGCGTGTACACGCGTATATATATAATTCCAAAGTTTAATATTTTGCTAATTGTTAATTATATTTATTTATATATTATATAATTATATAAGTAATATATAATATAATTAAATTATATATATATATATATATATATTTAGGCTCGCGAGCCTATCGAGCCGAGTTTTATTGAACTCGGGCTCGGCTCGTTAGTTAAACGAGCTTAAAATTTAAGCTCGAGCTCGTTTATTTAGTAAGCGAACCGAGCTTAAACGAGCTTTAACGAGCCGAGTTCGAGCTTGTTCATGAACAGCTCGGTTCATTTGCAGCCCTAGTGGTGTAATAACTCTACAGGATTTTTGTCTGCTGATGTGACTAGTTCTTCACTTGCCAAGTGTTTAGATGTCATTGGTGCTTGGTGTAACGTTGGCCAAAAAATGTTGGACTTTAGTGTTTAAATCATGGATCGGGCCTTAAGTGGTGGGCTATATCCTTTATGGGTCCACCCATGTCAGTAGTCCCCCATTCCCAAGTGCAACTTCAGTCCAACAAAGGAAATAAGGATGAATACAGGGATTGTGAGAGGTCGGCGGAGAGAAGACCGACTGGAAGGTGGGCCGATCGCAGGGGGGTGACCAAGTGAGGAGGCCAACTATAAGGAGTGCCGACTGCCAAGGGCGACTAAGTGAAGGGACCGACCGTGAGGAGGTCCGACCGCGAAGGGTGACCAAGTGGAAGGGCCGACCGTGAGGATGGCTGACCACGAAGGGTGGCCGAGTAGAAGGGCCGACCGCGAATGGTGACCAAGTGGAGGGTCGACCGCGAGGAGGGCCGACCTCTAAGGATGGTCAAGTGAGAAGGGAAAGTAGCAGTGCACGGGGCTCGAGGAGCGGCGGGGCACGTGGTGAAGTGAAGTGGAATAGATAGGGAAGGGGAAGAGAGTAGTAGATCGTGGTTGTATACGTGGCATAATCCTTTAATGGGGGATGTGACGCGTTAGTAAGAAGTGAAGGGACTGGGTGCTATAAGGCAATGAAAAGGCAGGGGCGGGAGTTTTTAAAAATTTTTCAAACTGGCGAAATTGAATCTTGACCCTTGGAATATAAGCAAGCCGTGGGCATTATTCGCTTTACCTACTTTATCGCAAAAAACCAACACATACTTGAAGTGAACTCATTTGTTTCGTGTGATATGCCTCTGTGACACTTTGTTAATTTCCTTGTGCCAGCGTCCAAAGCTATACGTAGACACGCAGGAGAAATGGTGCAAGATGAGATGCCAACCATGAGACTAGACCCTTTGGAGGAAGATGACGCAGTAGAGTTGGCGGAATAGTATCGGGCGGAGCGGAGGGAGGAGAGGAGAGCCGCACAAGAGGCGCGAGCTCGTCCGACTACGCTGATCGCAGCCGCTAGGCCGATTAGCCAAGTGGAGCCGGACCACTGGCACACGAAGGCAAACTGATCTATATTTACAACGGGGGAGTTGAAGGAGGTACGGAGGAAGTACCAAATTCTTGAGGAAATAAAGTTGAAGCTGTGATAACCCTGGTCCGTATTATGCTAATTAATCTTATTCACGATTGTGATTATGTGTTTGATATGATTTTGAGTGCCATTTATATAAATATATGTGGTTTTGAATTTCTATCTGTTCACTGTAGGAAAATCTGTTTGATTTTCTGCTTTAGAATTTAAATTGAAGGCCTTATCGGCCGCAGAAACCGAAATTGATTGCGTTATTGTGATTAGCGTAATTTTTAGAGCTTATGGTGAAATTTAATTAAAAATTGATTCGGATCAAATTAAATAGATTAAATTGATGAAATAGTGCTCAATTAATTAGTATTAATGAAATGTGATTAAGAGAGCCTATAAAAAGGCTCATTCTCACTCAATTCCTCTCTTTTAAACTCTTTTGGCTGAAATCACACCTTAGAGAGAGAGAGAGAGAGAGAGAGAGAGAGAACCGAATTTAGAGAGAGAGAAGGGCCAATCTTGAAGATCTTGCTAAGGAGCTCAAGCTTTGAAAGGCCAGGCTTAAGAATTTGCTATAATTTGGAAGAATTGAAGCTCATAGGTGAGTAATTGAGCAAAGATTTATGAGTTAAGTTTGTAATTTTGTGAATTCAAGTGATATGATAGCTCATTGCAAAGATTGAGTTAAATATGAAGTTAGAATGCACATGCATGCATGAAATTACTATGAATCGCCATGAATTGCCATGAAATTGCATAAGCTAGCATGAATAATGTTGAACATGGAGAATTGGGCACTAATCTTCACATGCATGCATAATTTTCATGGGTTTCATAATAGTAAGTGTTATTTGTAACATTTGAAATAGAAATGAAGTCAAAATTTGGCATGTATGTTTGATTAATGGAGATATGGAGCTTATATGAGGTTTGAATGCATGAGTTTTGATTATACAAAAGAAATGTTAAATAATTTGAGAATTTGACCATGATTTTGAATATTGGCCTCATATTGCTTACATCTTTATGCTATACATTGTGTTTCCACGTTTTTGGACCAAAAACATGAATGTTGGACCTTTGAATATCAAGGTTGCACTTGAAGAACAATTCTGGAAAACCCAGAATTTGACATGTCTACTCGAGCGGGGAAAGCGCCACTCGAACGTGAAATGCGAGTTCCCAGAACTTTTTGCAGACATTGATGTCCGCCGAGCGATATTCACGCCGAATGAGCCATGTAATGTGACTTTCAGCTCGAGCGTCCGAATTCACGCTCGAGCATAAAAATGAGGCAACCAGTATTTTTGCAAACCGAAGGGGTCTACTCGAGCGGCCAAAGCCACGCTCGAGAGCCCTATTTTAAATTTTGTAAAGATGACTTTTGTTACATTTTCCGTTCCTTTTCATTTTTGAGCACTCTTAGGCATACATTACGTATTGTAAATGAGTTCAAAAGGATAAGAAAGAAGCCTAAGAGGAATGTGTGAATTAAGAACAGATTGAATCGTTTGTGACCCATTATGTTTATGAAATGTGTAGGGTCAAACACGAGAGCAAATCCACCGGCAGATTACTGTGAGTAATATCTTAGTAAAGATATTTGAAGTATGTTATTTGTCCAATTGCTTATTTCCATATAAGTCTTATAAGTTTGTTAAATTGAATTGTGGACAAACATTTGTTATGACATGAATTAATGGGCTGAAGGCCGTTTGATATGAATGAATGATTGGGCCGAAAGTCGTTTGACATAAATGAATGATTGGGCCGAAGGCCATATGACATAAATCAATGGGCCGAAGGCCGTTTGACATGAATGAATGATTGGGCCGAAGGCCGTTTGACATGAATGGAGAAATGAATGGACCAAAGGCCGTCTGACATGAATGAAAGAATGAGGGGGCCGACGGCCGTCTGATATGAATGAATGATTGAGCCAAAGGTCGTTTGATACGAATGAATGGGCCAAAGGTCGTTTGACAAGAACGGCGCCAGAGGTCGCTTTGATATGTTCGCTTGAATCGCCTAATGTACTAAAATAATGCACTAAATAGAATTCTACATGGGCCCAAGGCCGCTTTGATATATGTGAATCTATGTGAATCTCATTTATGCCTTTCTTTATTTGATATTATTCATTGGGCTTTCGCTCACACTCATTCATGTGTATGTAGGTGAGCAAAGAGATGTCCCAACCCAGCCTCGATGAAGGGTGAGAAAGGTCAAGTTTTGAGAAGTCAGTCTTAGCGTCTCACGCACGAGACTCGTCTTTGCCCTTTTGTTCTTTCGTTATATTATATGTTGGTGAAAACATTGAAACACCTTTGTACATAAGTTTTGGCTTGGCTGACTAACTTTTGAATGATCCTGTGTATATAGAACTTTGTGTTATTTTCCCTGTTTGGTGTGAGTTATTGATGAATACAAATATGTGTTATTTGATGTGCCATGTAAGCATGGCTCTATGGACAATTTGTAGGTTTGTTTTCGTTTGGCCCCTTAACTCTGGTGGAATATGTTTTGTTTGATTTGAGGCTGCAAGTAATCCCTTGATTACTGGCCGGTTATGACCTTAATCCATAGGGGCGGGTTCGGGTCATGACAGAGGCTGCCCACATCGAAGGAGAGGGTGTCGGATGTACGGGCGGGAGAGTTCACCTTATACAAGGAAGCATTACGGAGAGGTCTAAGGTTGCCGTTCCCCTAAATTGTGGTAGAGGTACTTAACAAGTTAGAGGTGGTGCCAGGGCAGTTGATGCCGAATGCCTAGAAGATACTGATGGCTTGCGCGATCATCTGGCCGCAGGCTACCGGAGGGACGGCAGGGACGGCAATGACGGTGAAAGAGTTCTTCTCTTGCTACAAGGCCTCCGGTCAGCAGGAGACGTGAGTGACTCTGCAGGCAGTGGCGAGCTGAGGTCTGGTGGTCGGTTTGCCATCTTCGGTGAAGGAGTGGAGACCGAGATGGTTGTTCATGTCAACAAACGGAGGGGCAAGAGTTCGCACAACATGGAAAGTCCCCACAAAATCGGTGGAGCCAAAGCTAGGCGTAGAGGTCGAAGATAGGGTAAAGAAGGTGAAGGATTAGAGGGAAGAGAAGGGGGTGAAATGGGATGAGCTGATCCTTCTTTCAACCCTATTTGCCTTGAGATTGGCACCGCAGCCGACGGAGGCGGATCTAGTGAGGGAAGAGCTGGAGGCGCGGAGGAAGGCAAAGGAGACGGAATAAATGAGAGTGTTCACCAAGGCGGACAAATATAAGGAGGCAAAGTTAGGGCCGGCCCCAAAAATGGTGATGAGGGAGCGGTCCGTTGCTCCCCAAGCCATTCAGGGACAAAACCTAACTGACTTTGCCCTGTTGCCACCACCCATGGACCCGTTGAAGGAAAGGGGCAAACAACAGGTGGATGCAGTACTAAAGAAAACGAAAAGAAAGAGAGTGGCAGTTGAGAGGAGTAAGGATGCCTTTGTTGGAAAGAAGTTGAAGGAGAGGAGGGCAGATAAGGCTCCAGAAAAAGAGAAGTTGGAGGAGGGGAAGATGAAGGAGGGCGCGGAAAAAGCGACCGCCCAAGTGGATAGGGAAGACTTGGGTCTAAGTGCCCTTATGGTGCCGACGGTAGCAATCGCACTGTATAACCTTAAGTCCCGAGGGAAAGCGGGATCGAAAAGGGGACGACGCGTCAGCCGCTAGCGACCGCCTTGTACCATGCACGTGTTGGTAGGTCGTTCAGCGGAATGGGAGAAAACTAGGGTCACAGCCGACCACCTAGTTGGAGTAGTGGAAGATATAATGGTGCGCTCGATGACGCGTTTCACCGAGGCCGATCTCTTGAGAGGGTTTTACTCAGCCCAAATGGAGGCATCAACACTGGCGACTGCCTTGATGAATAAGGCGGTACGCGCTAGGGTGGAAGTAGAGCCATTATAGGCCCAATTGGAAGGGGCAAAATCGTAGCTCTAGAATCTAAGGGTGGAGACAGCGGGTTGGAGGAAGGCCGCTAGGAGTACGTGCGCCAAGGGGTTGAAGTATGCGCAGAGGGCGAAAAGCATGGAGGTGTTGGCGCTGGTGCAAAGCTACTCGGCAGAACGAGCTAGTGCCGAGCTCGTCGCAACCAAGTTAGAGCTTGAAGCAGAGCACCACAAGGTGATATCACTTGAGTTCCAGTTGGCGGGTGAGCAGAAGAAACTAGAGGAAGTCCAGAAAGCCTGTACCACTGCCAACGAAAGGTGGGAGGAAACTATGACCAGCAACGAAGATTTGCGGGACCAAGCGATCAAGGACAAGGAAGAGGCCAATCGTTGGAACGCCGCACTAGAGAAGGCCCTGGAGGAGGAGATGGCGAAGATAGCGTTTGAGAGGGCGGCGTACCCCGACCTGTACAAGGCGGCGGTGGAGAAATTCAAGGAATTTGCTGAATTCCAGATAGCCATTGATGCCGCAGTCGTCCGGAGCTTGGCGAGAGAGGGGGATGGGGGGGGCTGGGTCGTCGGGAGCGACCACTGGGAGTAGGAGTGAAGAGGAAGTGATCCAGAGCTTCCAGCGGTTGAACTTCTACAAGCATGAAATGGCTGAGTTCAGACAATACCGGATGTCTTTCAAACATAAAGCACAAGAGTGCTTCCAAACGTGGACTTCAGCCGCGTGAAGGTAGGAGAAGACGACGTCGCCCAGACGCCCCTGGACGAGGGGATTGAGGAGGAGGATCTGGCCTCTAGTGAGGAAGAGTGATCTATGTAAAAATTTTGTGTTTATGTGCTTTGGTTGTTTTGTTGTTGTTTGTTTGTTTGTTTTTTTTTTTTTTTTACATGTAATTTTGTGCAATTCTTGCAGCAAAGTGTATGAAATCGTAAGTGTGTAAATAAAACAACAGATTTTTGGTATTGTTGTTGTCGCTATGTCTTGTGAGTTGTAAATTTGGAAATAATGAAAATGGCAGAGCAGACTTTAATGAAAAATGGGTGTGAGAGTAAGATTTGTGCGTGAATAGTGAAAGTTGCTAGTAGATTGTGATATAAAAAGTTTAGAAATTGGCAGCCAACCTAACTTGTGGAAAAACCATGATGCAAAAATCGTTAAAAATGGGCATACATGAAAATGTTAAAGAAGTTGAAAATGAAAGACTGGCTTGGATGACTATGGACCTGGATTTTAACTAAATTGAAAATGTAACATTAAAAATGTTGTAGTATGGGCCTGGATTTTAACTAAGTATGGCAACCACGCTGTAACATTAAATTACGAAAATGGACCGGCTGAATTCTTCATTCGAGTTCTAACTAAGACTGGGAAGGCCCTTCATCTGGTTGAACTCTTTAATTAACTCAATCTAGCTGAGCCCTACATGCTCAGTCTGGCTGAGGCTTTAATTAACTCAGTCTGGCTGAGCCCTTCGTGCTCAATCTGACTGAGGCTTTAATTAACTCAGTCTGGCTCAGCCCTTCGTGCTCAGTCTGGCTGAGGCTTTAATTAACTCAATCTGGTTGAGCCCTTCATGCTCAGTCTAGCTGAGGCTTTAATTAACTCAATCTAGCTGAGCCCTTCATGCTCAGTTTGGCTGAGGCTTTAATTAACTCAGTCTGGCTGAGCCCTTCGTGCTCGGGCCGACCGAGGCTTTAATTAACTCACTGGCCGAGCCCTTCGTGCTCGGGCTTGATCGAGGCTTTAATTAACTCACTGGCCGAGCTCTTTGTGCCCGGGCCGGCCGAGGCTTTAATTAACTCTGTTTAACAAGTTGTGATTGAAATGCAACGTAGATAACGGAGATATAAAATCATTGTCATTTAAGGCATAGCCTATTGATAACAAATTTACACCATGTATGAAGAGGACAAAAATAACCAAATATGTAGATAGTAAAAAATAACATACAGCAAATGATCAACACAAAAATAGGACATGGCACTTTATTGGAAATAACACTTTAAGTGCTCGGTGTTACATAGGTGGGGGAGGTCTCGGCCTTCCACATCTTGAAGTTGGTAAGTGCCCGGGCGAGGTCTGGCCTTAACAACGTAAGGTTCTTCCCACTTGGCTGCTAGCTTGCCCTCAGTAGGATTTTTGGTGGCAAGAGTTGCTTCGTGCAAAACTAGGTCTCCAATTGTGAACTCCCTCGGTCGGACTTTGCAGTTGTAGTGTGCTCTCTTTTTCTGTTGATATGAGGCCCGCCTGACAGCAACTGTCTCTTGGAGCTCTTTAATTAGGTCTAAGTCAGCCTGACGCAAGTCTTTGGTTAGTTCTGGGTATGGGTGCAGAACCCTCGGGGTTGGCAGGCTGATTTCCACTGGGATGACCGCCTCAACACCGTATGTTAAGCGAAAGGGGGTCTCCCCAGTAAGGGTTCGGGCGGTAATGCGATAGGCCCAGAGTACGTTTGGCAGTTCCTCAGCCTAGAGCCCCTTGGTGGCTTCCAATTTAGTTTTGATGATCTTCAAGAGAGAGCGGTTGGTGACCTCGACTTGCTCGTTGGCTTGGGGGTGGCCTGGGGAAGAGAAGCATGGCTGAATGTGGAGTTCTGCACAAAATTTCCTGAACTTGGCATTGTCGAATTACTTGCCGTTGTTTGAGACGATGGCTTGGGGGATTCCAAATCAGCATACGATCGACTGCTAGATAAACCTGGCTGTGTTCCATTCGGTGATTGTGGCGAGGGGTTCCGCTTCCACCCATTTGGTGAAGTAATCAATGGCGACCACAACGAACTTGGTTTGGCCCCTACTAGTGGGCAATGGACCAACTAAGTCAATGCCCCACTTGGCGAATGGGTAGGACCACGAGTGTAATAAATTTATCGGAGCATGGGGGATATTGGTAAAGCGTTGGCATTTATCGCACTTAAGCACGAACTCAGTGGCGTCTTGGTTGAGAGTAGGCCATAAGTAGCCGGTGCGGAGTATTTTATGGGCCAGCGACCTGGCACCCGAATGATTACCACATACACCCTTGTGAATTTCCCTCATCACATAGGTCACTTGGGAAGGACTGAGGCACCTGAGGTATAGGCGTGAAAATCCGCGTTTGTACAGTAGGCCGCTGATAAGGATGTAGTTGGACGACTGTGCTCTGACTTTGGTGGCCTACTATTTGTCATCTGGTAGCTCCCCACTTGTCAAAAATAGAAGGATGTTCGCCGCCCATGGGATAGGTTCATTTTGAAGGACGTGGACCTGCAACTGGGTTGGCGAAGTAGCCAAGTGGGCTAAGTATTCAAGACGAACACCATGGTTGAGGTCCGACTGGTCAGCCGAGACTAATTGGGCCATTTTATCTGCCTTGGAGTTTTCTGACCGAGGGATGTGTTTGATGTGGAAAGTGTTGAAAAGGTGAACAAGGGGGAGTGCAATATCCCCACAAGCTCGCATTGTGTCGTCCTTGACGTCGAATTTCTCCGTGATTTGTCCGACGATCAGTACTCAGATATGGCTCACACCAATGTCTCTGGCTAGGCGAAGACTTGCTATCAGGGCCTCGTACTCGGCCTCGTTATTGCTTGCGTCAAACAGGAAGCGGAGAGCACACTTGAAGTAGCCACCCTCAAAGGCGGTGAGGATGAGACCAGCCCCACTGCCTTCTTTGCAGGATGATCCATCGACATTGAGGGTCCAAGAGTGGGGATCTTCTACCTCAGTGTTGAATTGCCTGGGCGGGAGAGCCGTGGTTGGAGTGGGATTAGTGAATTCCAGGATACAATCAGTGACAGCCTGTCCTTTGATCGCTGTTCGAGGTCGGTAGGAGATTTCAAATTGGTTGAGCTCGACTGACCATTGCATAAGTCTGCCAGGCAACTCTGGTTGTTGCATTATCTTCTTCAAAGGTTGGTCAGTGAGGACCACTATGGAGTGAGCTTGGAAGTAAGGTCGGAGTCGTCTTGAGGCTATGACCAAGGCCAAGGCCACTTTCTCCAGCAATAGGTAGTTCTGTTCTACTCCCCTGAGAGCCCGGCTAATGTAATAAACCGGACGCTGTATTGAGCCGTCCTCCCTGATAAGGGCTACACTGACTATGGTGCTCGATACAGCTAAGTAGAGAAAAAGGGGCTCACTCGTGAATGCCTGAGAGAGTAAGGGGGGTTGGCTATACACTACTTCAATTGTTGGAAGTCCTCTTCGAATTCTGTCATCCACTCAAAAGCCTGCCGGAGGACTTTAAAAAATGGGAGGTACTTGTCTGTTGCGCAGAAATAAAACGATTGAGGGTAGCGACACGGCTAGTAAGCCTTTGAACTTCTTTAACCGTTCTAGGTGACTGCATTTCTATCAGGGCCTTGATCTTTTCGGGGTTGGCCTCAATACCTCGTTGACTGACCATGAAACCCGTGAATTTGCGATCCGACGCCAAGGCACATTTCTCCGATTCGCCATTTTATACTTACGTAGGGTGTCGAAGGTCTCCTATAGGTCTGCCGATGATCGAGGAGAGTTTGCTCTTGACTAGTATGTCATCGACGTACACTTCCATGTTCCGACCTATCTAGTAATGAAAAATGGCATTGACTAACCGTTGGTAAGTTGCTTTGGCATTTTTCAACCCAAATGGCATGACATGATAGTGGTAAGTTCTCCAGTCAGTGATGAAGGAGGTATGTTCTTGGTCAGACGGGTGCATCAGAATTTGATTATAGCTAGAGAAGGCGTCCATGAAACTGAGCATTTGATGTCTGGCCGTGGCATCGACAAGTAGATCTATGCGAGGAAGGGGATAATTATCTTTGGGGTAAGCTCGAGGAGTAGTCGATACAGAGTCGCCATTTACTGTTGTTTTTTCGAACCAAGACCATATTTGAAAGCCATCTGAGGTAGTTCATGTTCTTAACAAACTGTGCCTCCAGTAGCTTATCTACCTCAGAAGCAATAAGAGCGTTGCGTTCCGGGTGAAAAATACGCTACTTCTGGCGGAAGGATCGGAAATGGGGCTCGATGCTCAGACGATGAGTGATGAAGGAGGGATCGATATCCGGCATGTCGGAATGGGTCCAGGAAAACACATCATTGTGCTCGGTTAGGATGGTTGTAAGATCAGCCTTGGCTTGGGGGGATAGTGGGCTGCCAATCTTGGCTGTTTTTGTTGGGTTGGTGGGGTCGATGGGGACTTCAACAAGTTCTTCCACTGCTTCTCCTCTGACGTCGAATCCTTTAATGATCATGGTCTCCTTCAGCTTGACCTCTTTAAGTGAAGTGACGTAGCATTCTTTGGCCACACCGCTTCTCCTCACGATGCCGACCCGAGGCTCAGAAGAAATTTTATGGCCAGATGATATGTGGATGTGATAACTTGAAAAGCGTTGAGAAGGCCGAGGATGATGTTATAAGGAGAGGACAACAACCACGAGGAAAGTGAGTAACTTAGTGGTCTATCTTACTCTCCGATGGTGATGGGGAGGTCGATGAAGCCTATGGAGGTCACCCTATCCCCAGTGAAACTGACCAATGGTGTTTGGAGAGGGGACAAACTTTCTTCCCTGACCTTGAGCTGGTGATAAGTATTTAGGAAGATAATGTCTAAAGAACTACCGTTGTCGACAAGCACCCGTCTGACTTTGTAATTGGAAAGGAGAGCGGAGATGACGAGAGGGTCGTCAAGGGGGTAACGGATGCCTGTGCAATCGGCCTCTGTAAAGGTGATGGGCTCAATCCACTACTTGGGGTGTTTGAAGGGACGGTCCAATGTCGCAACCTCTTTATCGGCGCCCTGCCGGATTTTTCTGAGTTCTGCTTGTTGGGCCGAACGGGATGGTCCACCACATGCCAACCCATCGGTAATAACTCTGATCTCTCCAACCGGGGGGACAGGGTTGCCTTGTGCTCGGGGTTGTTGTGGGGGTCGATCATTGCTTTGGTTAGGTTGGGTGGGTCGTCGAGGAGGGGTGTGTTGGTGGTTGTTCCTGGTAGGTTTGGTCCTTGGATGTTGGTGAGGGTGGGCCACCATGAACTGACTGAGACGCCCTTGGCGTATCAAGCTCTCGACCTGGTTTTTAAGGTTAACAAACTCCTCGGTATTGTGGCCGTGGTCTTGATGGAAACGGCAGTACTTGGACTGGTCTCGCCGGTTGGAAGGCAACTGCGATAGTTGTGACCATTTCAGAGGATAATCTC
The DNA here is from genome assembly GCA_025200525.1 of Camellia lanceoleosa. Lineage (NCBI taxonomy): Eukaryota > Viridiplantae > Streptophyta > Magnoliopsida > Ericales > Theaceae > Camellia > Camellia lanceoleosa. Next base: position 19,351,821 of record CM045764.1, on the reverse strand, counting down.
TTTGGATCTGGTTCAAGACTTGTTCGATGGGGGAATTGAGGGAAGTGTATCGCCGAACCGCTCAGGCAGCAAGGTGTGCCGACCGTCGCTCGGGAAGGTCGGTCAGTATACTGAGGTGTTTATTGTGTGTACTGGGTGGTTCTGGTTTCAAAGTCCTTTCTTTTCTCTCTGGAGATAGGGTTTTTGGTTGTGGAGTCTTGCCGGGCGGCTAGGAAATCTTCAGCGTTTATGTATTTTTGGGCTTTAGAGATGAGGGTTGCCATGGAGGTTGGAGGGTTTTTGGAGAGAGAGAAAAGGAAATTGGATGAGCGTAGACCGGCCATGAAAGCAGTGAAAATAACCTTGTCATCGTTTTCTTGCAAGGCCTCGGTGTTAAAGCGGGTGACGAAGCTGCGCAGCGACTCCCCCTCTGTCTAACGGATGTTGAGGAGTTGAGTTGTCGGACGCCGTTGACACTGGGCTCCAATGAAGTGGCTAAGAAGGGAGTCGCTTAAGTGCTGAAAAGTAGAGACAGAGTCTGTCGGCAGCTGACTAAACCACAGTCGGGCCAACCCCTTAAGTGTTACGGGGAAAGCTCGACACATGATCTCATCAGGGAATGCATGGAGGACCATGAGAGTCCTGTAAGTTTCCAAGTGGTCGACTAGATCCGTTGTACCGTCGAAAGAGTCGATCGAGGGCATTTTGAACTTAGGAGGTAGGGATTTGTCCTTGATGGAGGCAACGAATAGTGAGTGGGCTGTGGTAGAGGGTTTATTCTGTATGTTCTGCATGACTCCTTGAAGCTGGAGTTTCATGGCTCGGAGTTCTGCATCCCAAAGAGGAACGTTGTCACCATCGGAATGCAATGGAGGTTGGACACTACTGACCTCTCCCTCAAGGGTAGGTGCTTGGACCGATGGATATGGGGCCCGAGGTAGCGGGTTCATGTCTGGGGGAGGGGGTCGCCAGCCTTCCAAGTTGGATGGGTGGGATTGTTGGATGGGATGGCTCGGGGCTCATTCTTGGTTGGATGGGATATCTTGAAGTGGTGGAGGAGGCATGGGAAGGTCTCTTTGAAGCAAAGCATTAATTAGGGCTTGGTTTTGTTCGGCTAAGCGGTTAATGCTGTTAGCGAGTTCTGTGAAATACTGCTGTGAGTTGTTTGGGTTAGGAAGGTTAGCTTGGGGGTCGGCAACGTTGTGTTGAGAAGCCATGGATCTAGTTGTGACCATCCACCTTGGTGGGTGGTAGGTAGGGATTATCGAGAATCGGTCTCTGGCGACAATGAGCACAGTTACCACACGGAGCAAAAGGTTTCCCACAGACGGCGCCAACTGATGATGCTATGAGCTCCAGAAGGAACGGGTCGGGTTGATCCACGCTTCCCAAATTGTTGTCTGATTGATGATACCCACAGAGAAACATGCACAAGTGTTCAACAGGGAACGGGGAGTCCCCCAGTAAACCCTCCGATGAGCAAGTTAGAGAAGTGAGAGTGATGGAAAGTAGAGGTAGAATGGTGATAGAAAACTTAACCTTTTCTTTGTCTTAGAAACCTGCTTATATCCTTTACTCATCATTTCCTTATCCACTCTGAGCTGTCATGTTAGCCGAAAGTCTATGCTCTAGCTTGCCTTGTTTGTGGTGAGGCTGTTTTGTTCTGTCGTGAAGGGTTATTGTAATAAATGCTGCAGGGAAACTCATTAATGGCTGATGTGTGGTGCAATAACTCTGCAAGATCTTTGTCTGCTGATGTGGCCGGTTTTCACTTGCCAAGTGTTTAGATGTCATTGGTGCTTGGTGTAACGTTGGCCCAAGAATGTTGGACTTTAGTGTTTGAATCATGGATTGGCCTTAAGTGGTGAGCCACATCCTTTATGGGCCCACCCATGTCAATTTTCAATAAAATCAAAAACAAAATCTATATTAGCCCTACAATTTTATTTTATATACTTTTTAGTAATATGATGGAGTTAAATTAAAAATTTAAAAACATTATGATATTTTTTTAGTAAAAATAATATTAAAATGCGCAACTAATAAATTATGAGATGGCTTGAAGGATGTGAAAACTTTAGTAGACAAATGAGTGAGTGGGGCTTGAAGAAGCGAGCCTCTATGAAAGAAATTGGAAAAAGTAGAAAGAATAACTTGTAGTGATTTTTTGATTTTTTTTATTACAAATCCATGTTGCCAAACAAAGTGTTATGCAAGTTTGACACTAACTTAACATGTTTAATATTTGTGTTATCAAGGCGTGTCATATAGTGTCAGAAAAATTATTATAACACAAGTTTGTTTGGTATCAGAATCCTTTGCAACAATTCAACTTTGTAATAATGTTGTAATAGTAAATTAAGTATCTAAAACACAAATTTAAGGGTGGATTATTACCGAGGATACTACTTCATTTGTTCAACTATTTTTTTCTTTACTATTTTTTGTTTTGGTCAAATTTATTTTTTTTAATTTGGTATTTTTAAATTTTTTTAGGAATATCTAAAAGTCCCAAAAAAGTCTTAAAATATTAATATTTGAAAAGAAAAACTCACTAAAATAATTAAAAAAATAAGAAGATTTTGTTTTCATATAGATTTTGTGGATCCTTTGAAGGAGAGTCATTTAGCATTTATAATTTGTATTAAGTCTGTAGGGGGTTCAAGGTTAGAAAGGTGATTAGAAAGGCAAAATTGTGTTAATGGTCCAACAATGGTGGAAGTGGCTGGAGAATGAGTAATAGCGACTATTTGGAAGTTGGAGAGTATGTAGCTAGGTGAGGGTGAAGCAAGTGGCTCAAGAAGAAATGTATGGCAAGCAAAATGGGCAAAGATTTCCAGATCCCCAAAATTCCTCTTCTTGATCCTTGGGAAATGGGTCATATTTATAGGCTTTTCCTTGGTGCCAAGAGGACACCAAGTGGCCAAATAGAGAGAAGACATGTGTCCCAGAGGATCACATGGAATATTCTGCCTTGAGCCACTAGGCTGAAGGTGTCACGTGTCCTTCTGCATGTACTATGTACTATATGTTTGCCTCCGCAACTACCTTTTTGAACCTCAGTAAGTGTAGTTGTGACGGGAGTGTTTGGCGTTGCAATTCCCTTTTGAGTCTCACTAAGTGCAACAGAAGGGAGTATTTGCCTCTCAAGACTTGTCTTCTCAAATGAACCTCAGAAGTGCACTTGCAATGTGAACCTTACTACTACACTTGTCTTCGCTCTCGGCCTATTTGGCTAGTACATGCATTCTCAAGACTCCATTAGCTTGCTATCGACTATGTTTGTGTTCACCTCAAAACCTCTACCCTTAGCCACCTAACCACAAACTCCTCAGATTCTATGTAGGCTAGCCATAGCCTATTATCACCATGTCGGTTTTAGTACTAAGCCCAAGGGGCTTCCTTAGTCCTCAAGATAAAGGACTAAGGTAGGTCTATGACTGGGTAATGGAAAGGGAGTTCCTTATGCTCAAGCTACCCCTGTTTCCATCTTCGAGGATCGCCGTGATAAACTAGTATCTCCGGGCTTGCCGTTAGCTCCAACCAAGAGTCTTGGGCCTCGCTATCGCCACCAAGTTAAATGAATTTTGGGGCGCTATCGCCAAGCATTAGCCTCTTCTTGCAAAGAGAAGCCTCTCTCAAAGGTCGCTATCACCTTGGTAGGATATTTCCTTTGCAACTTAGTTGTTGTAACCATTTCCGCCATGAGTTCGTATTTACGTGACCAACAATATTAGAGATCGCGGTCAACAAAATGCCTCCGCAACTTGGACGCCGCAGCATCGCCTCGCAACTTAGTTGCTTTGGTTTTCTCCTTTCCTCAGTAACTCCAGATGGCTGTGGTACCGACATTACTTGGAATGACAATGACACCGACATTACTTGAAATGGCGACGCTAGGACGAAATGGCTCCATAACTTGGCCGTCGCAAGTGTTGCCTCGGCAACTTAGTTATGTCGGCTTTTTCTTTCCTTCAGCAACTTGATGGTGGCGGAACTGAAGATATTAGGAATAGCGGTGCTAAGGCAAAGTGCCTCAATAACTTTCCTGCTGCATGTGTTACCTCTGCAACTTGACTTAGGTATTTTCTTTTGTGGAGTCCATTTGGACCCTTGGCGAGTCAGACCAACTTCAGCCCTCTGTTGGCCCACTTCCCTTGGGCTTTAGCCTATGCTCCTTCTTTCATTCCTGGTCCTTAGGCCCATATTTAATTTAGGCCTTAATTTCTGACCCTCTACATTTGCCCCACGACGTGGGGACACGCCTTGGTTTCAAGTGTGCATGACGTCAGCAAGTAACCCAAGGGTTGCGTCGGTTAGGTCAAAAGTTGCGTCGACTTTGAAAAGATGTCCCCTTTTGACTGACGGGTCATAATGGGCCTAGGGAAGCTTGTTGGCCCTTTTTTGCTACTTTCTTTATAAATAACACCCCTTGGGTCCACTGGTCCCCCACTTCCGCCCAAACACACTTTTTGTCTCCTTGTCTTCTTCTTTTCCTTGTCCCCACTTTCCAAAGTCTTATTTACTTTTCTTTATTTTTCCTCATGACCAACACAAGGTTTCTATCTCGACAGGCTGCCCTACCCCTACTAAGTGGAAGAGGGCCCCATACTTGGAGGGTCGGGTCAATTCCCCTTCCGAAGGCAGTTGACTCCTTCATTCATAATGCCCTTCCTTTAGAGGAGCCTTTACTCTCTTTTGGTGAGGCTAATTTGGATGATACTGACATGGTGAACCCAGTCTCTGTGCTGCAGTTTGGCATGGAGCATGGCAACTTTCCCCATTCATACATTTACTATAGCACTCACTCGGGCCCCTTAGCAGATTGGTCCCTCTGGGTTGATGATATCATTGCAAATGGTGGCTTTGAGTAGTGCTTGAGGGATGTACGTCTTTTCAATGCCATTTTGATTCCGAGGGAGTCGTCAGTGCGCAAGGTACAAACCAACATAGACATGGTTGTCTCTCGCTGGAGCCGCGACACTCACACCTTTGCCTTGGCATGAGAGGAGATAACTCCGACCCTCGAAGATGTCGCTGTCCTTCTGCGCTTGAGTACCCGTGGAGATCACCCCTTCGATCCAACGTCCCTGACTTCTGCAGAACAAGTTGCTATAAATGCCTTCAAAGTGCCTTTCAAGAGGCGCGGAGGTATGGCTCTTGGTACGACCTTAAGACTGGGGAACTGCTCCAGAAGAGACCTAAAAAGGACAAAACCACCTATCTTTCTTGGTTGAAACATTTCTTCAAGGACTTGCAACCAGTTGTGGGCAATATCATAGAGGAGAGCCGTAACTCTGTAATTGGGCTAGGTCACCACAGCGACTTGTACCTAGCCGCCTTTGTCAGTTATTTCATATTTTTTTTGTTCTTCTTAGCAACCCCGTTGAGAGTATCAACCCTCTGGTGTTTTCTTTGGTTGTCAAACTCTGCAACGGCAGTCAGATCCCTTTGGCCCCCTTTTTCTTGGGTAACTTATACTTCTGCCTTAACCTCATTCACTTGGACATGGAGCGACCCATGGGCCGCTATGATGTATGGAGCTTTGTACATACTCAATTCATGACCGCTTTCTTCTACGAGAGATTCCCTGCTATGGGTCCCATCCCTAAAAAACATGAGCCCTTCTTCACCGACTAAGTCCTTGATGCAAAGGGTCGTCTTGTTCTAGATGTAGAGGGCCAACTTGTTACGAGGCAAGTGCGCCAATCTCTCCCTCGCATCTCTCGGTGGTCTGGTCTTGGCACCAATAGACCCTTTGCGGATTACGTCGACCGTATTGAGGAGTGTGTATTCCGTCTTTTTACTCAGCTTCTTCCAAGTATTTCTGTTGTTCAATTTTATTTCTCAGAGGCTCATCACATTGATTTTTCCTTTGACAGTTTCCAGGCCAACTCCTTTCATATTACTGCTATGATACGTCCTGAATTTTTACCCGTGTGGAACGAGGAGGACATGTCCAATGTCGTCTATCGACTAGACAGGGACCTTAGGCTGTTTGGCATGGATCAAGGCGTCCCACATGCCCCTCCGCCTCAGACTGATTTCCACCAGAGCTTTTAGCGGTTTGCCCGTGATTATACCGCTCTACTTGTAGAGGGCTTAGGCTTTATGGAGCTTCTTTCACTTGGTAGAGATGGCGTCTTTACTCCCAGTAACAGGCTGTTCTGGCACCGTAACCTCATTTCTTTCTTCAACTTTTGCAACAGTGCTCCCGTTGTCCTTGCGATGGAGCCCATTCCGCAGCTTGACTTATCTCTTTGTCTCCCCTCTAGTCGAGGGAAATAGACCAGTATATTTTGTCGTTTCAAGCTTCTATCCCTGCCTGCTGTGGAAGAGCCTCACCCGTCTGGAGCAATGTCCATTCAACCTTTGCAAATTGCTTCCCCTCAAGTTGGCACAACAGTATGCATGACCTGCTCCAAACTGATGGCAGCCCGAGAGGCAGTGGCATTAGTTGCTGAGGCACGTACCTCACCAAATAGGAAGAAACTCTGAAAGGTACCCACATTTAGAAAATAGTTTGCATTATTTCCTTAGGCTTTTTACTTTAGTAATCACATAATCTTTTTTTTCCCCCCTTTTCAGGGCCCACTAGCCATACCACCTTTGGGCCCCGGAGGTTCTTCTACTGCCATCGAAATTTCCTCAGATTTGGACGACGACTATGACCTTCCCATTACTACAAGGGTCACAAAATTCAGGACTCGCAGGACAGTACTTCTAGATGTTGAAGAAGAACCAAGTGTTGAGGCTAAACCAACTACTAAGACTGAGCTAGTTGTGGAGGCTGCAGAAGATAAGTCCACACTACGGTGGAAGTTACAACGGGTGGTATAGTTGCTGAGGGTGCAGAGCTTCTAAACCCTGTTGATTCTATTCACTCTATCTGTTCTTCTGTCGGCGGAGATGATTTTATCCCTGAGACCCAAAGGGAAGACCGCGACATAAAAGAGCCGCTAGAAGTTGCACTACATCCCTTTAGAGCTGTATCTGGTGGTTCTTCCCAGTCCACTGAGTCTCCATTGGTTCAACAGACTCCACTTTTAAACGTCCAAGTGGCTGAGGGGAGTGCAAGTGTAGCGACTGCTTCCACTGCTTCATGTGGTCCTTTTAAATTTGGACCGACTTGGAGGTAGTCACACCTTAGCCACTCATGTCAAGCATTATCACATCGGGACCTCTAACCCGCTTGCTTAAGAACTTCTAAGCAAATTTCCTGACCAGACCCCACTCACTTTCCTAAGGTGCCAGCTCACCTTGGGGTGTCCTAAGATTTTTATACTAGGATGGATATTACTGCTGTACCAGATTTGAACGTTGGAGACTACCAAATGAATGACCTCTTTTCGGAGTGACATGATGGTATAGACAACTTTGGCCTTTCTCGTGAGGCGAAGTTCACCTTGCCACCCAAAGATCTACCCACTCTAATGTCAGCCGGGCAATCATCTTCAAGGAAAGTGCATCGCCTCGCACCTTTGGTCGCCCGCCAATCTCTCTTAGTGATTGAAGTTGGTGGCGGTGAGAGAGTCCTCACCTCGGAGAAAGTTTCCTTTCTAAGTTATTGGGTCTCCTTAGAAGCTGCTCCCACTCTTGCCCGCATCTAGGCGCTACATCTGGGTATGTTTACTACTTTTAATGTTCCTAGATCTATGGTATGCATAACGCTAGAGTCACTTGGCGGTTTCATTCGTGACTTTGCTACCAAGAAGATTCTGACAACCCTTAGTAAGTTCGTGGAAAGTGCTGAGGCAAACCTGAGTGGCTTTGAGAGGAACAATTTGGACCTATCGTGGATGAGGGATAGGCTTCAGGCAGTCAATGGATTCTTTGAGCATGCAGACAACATGGCAATGATTGCGTCCTTAAAGGAGACTATCAAGGAGTGTGAGGGTGCCTTGAGCAAAGATCGCGTAACTCCGGTCGGTTCAAAGAGAAAGACTCGCATTGGTTGCCTAGTCGCTTAGGGATGTGACCCTGATGGACTTCCTCATGAAGGGTTTGATTTAGTGTGACTCTGTTATAACTCCTTTTCTTTGTACTTTTGTTATCTTTTTTCTTTCTTCTTTGCCTTTTGGACATTATAATCATGTTATGGAAAACTTTGATGTTTATGAGGAGCAAAGATATTGAGTCTTACTTCATTGCATTCTTTCCATTGCCTTTACATATCTTTTAAGGCTGAACAAAACTCTTGCTATGAACATAACTTCGCCATGACTAAGTTTTTACAAGGCTAAAAATTTCACTAAGTATGGAAGACTTTCCTTGCACTTAGTGTTTATAGGAGTAACAAATTTACTTAGTGTATGACACTTTATTTACACTTTGCTTTGGAAGTATTGACAAAGAAACTTACAACTCTTTTTTTTTTTTAGACAAAAGAAATTAAGGAAAATACTCTTTGACATACTTGGCGTTGATAAGACCAGTTCTGAACCCATCATCTACTCTTGTCAACTTGTAGTATCCGCTGCTGCTTGCCACAACAACTTTGTAGGGGCCTTCCCATCTGGGTGAGAACTTGGGGATTGGTTGCCTTCGCATGATTGCGTCCACTGTCTTCCATACCAAGTCTCCCTCCTTGAACTCCCTGTGTTAAACAGACTGATTGTAGGTGCGAGCTATGGATTGATGATACTTTTCCATTGCCCATGAGGTGCGATCCCTGCTTTCTTCAGCTGCCTCTATGTCATTCTTCCTGCTGTCTGGAACTAAGTGTGCTGACATAGCCATTTTTGCTGAGGGTACTGTCAACTCAACTGGTAACACAGCTTCAGACCCATATACTAGGGAAAATGGGGTTGCCTGAGTTGGTTTCCTTTTTGACGTTCTGTACGCCCAGAGTGCTACGGGGAGTTGTTTGGACCATGTACCCCTTGCTTCATCCATCATTTTACTCAATATTCAGATGAGAGTTTTGTTGGTCGCCTCAGCTTGTCCGTTCCCTTGGAAGTAGTATAGACTAGACTCGTGGTGCTTGATTTGGTAGGCATCCAACAGTCTTTCCATATGACGATTTACAAAGGGAGTTCCGTTGTCAGACAGTATTACTTTGGGTATGCCAAACCTACAAATTATGTTTTCTTTGATGAAGTTGGCTACTCCTGCCTGTCCGCCTTCCTCATCGGTATAGTCTCTACCCACTTGGTACTAACTTCAGTCGCTACAAGTATCCATCTGCGCTCTCTTGAATTGTCAAGGCTTATAGGACCCACTAGGTTGAATGCCCAAGTATGAAATTGGTAAGGAGTCTTGATGTTGTGTAGTTCAACTGCCGGTGCATGTATTAAGTTCCCAAACTTCTGGCAGGATTGGCATCTCCTCACAAAGTTTTTAGCATCTTCTTCCATTGTCGGCTAGTAGTAGCCGAGGTGAATGAGATGTTTATATAATCATCGCCTCCTTGATGCTCGCTTGTGGGCTTTCCTCAGCACCTCATTTGCCTCGTCTTTTGATAAACACCACAAAGGTTCCTGTTCAAAGCTTCTTCGGTACAGCTTGCCTTCGTTAAGGAAGAAGTATAAGGCTCGCCTTTTAACTCTAATTGCATCGGCTTTGTTCCCAGGCAATGTGCCATTTCCATGGTAGTCAATATATGGTCGCTCTATTCTTTCATCGCTAAGAAATGGGCTTCTTCTTCCTTAAGATGGGACTGACATTTTGTACATTGCCTCTGCAACTCAGTACTTTTTTTTTTCCATTTTTGGCCAGTAATACCCTTGCCTCCGTATTCGTCGGAATAGACTGATATCTCCATCTCCATAGGACTTAGCATGGATTTGCTTAAGTCTGTAAGTTGCTTCTTGTTTACCAACACACCTTGCCAGCAGGTTGTTAGGACCGCGAAAATACAACTCTCCTCTGAAGAGCAGAAATGATGCAAGTTCTACTGGTCTGATTGTTCTCTGGCCTATTTTCAACTGCTGGATTATATCTGCTTTCCACTCCTCAGCATATGTTCTTCGGCTAACACTGCTGGTGTTATTCTTTTCTCGGTAACGATGGCTATACTATCATCTGGTATATCCACTTTTGCCCTCAGTGTAACCAAGGCATTGGGGAAACGGTTGTGTGCTCGAAGAGTATGCTGGATTTGGACATCATCAAGCTGAGTGAGCAACCTTTGAAACACGGTGTGATATGGAGCCAACAGAGGCTCCTTCAATGCGAAATCACCCATCATTTGCTTGACAACTAGCTTGGAGTCGCCCCAAATTTTTAGCTTGCGGAGGTCTTTCTTTTGGGTAGCAATTAGACCCAGTATCAACGCCTCATATTCAGCCTCGTTGTTTGAACATTCAAACTCAAGCTTATATGATAGATGAAACTTCTCTCCTTCTTGACTGGTTAGTGTTATGCCAGCTTCACTTTTCCCAGCTCCGGAAGCTCTATCAAATTTTAAGTCCCAATAAGTCTCAATTGCAGCTGCTGAGACATGGACCTCACCTGGTAAAGGTATCTCTGCAAGTTCATGTTCACCAGATGGAAATTAGGCCAGTAAGTCTGCAAGTGCTTGGCTCTTAATAGCCTTGGGAGTAACACAAGTGATGTCATGTTCTGCTAGAGCCAAAAGCCATCTTGTCATTCTTCTAATCAGAGTGGGCTTGCTCAGCAAGTAGCAAACTGGATCACTCCGGGTCACAACTTGGATCGGGTGTGCCAAAAAATAATGGCGCAACTTCTACGCTGTGAAGATTAAGGCTAAACAATGCCTCTCAATTGGGGTATATCGCGACTCGGCACCATTAACTTTGCGACTGATGTAATAGACTGGCTTCTCAATGCCATCTACGTCTTGGACAAGTAGAGCTCTAATAGACCGAGGTGTGGAGGTCAAGTACAGTAGCAGAGGCTTTTCAGGTTGTGGGGCAATCATTGTAAGTGGAGACGTAAGTGCTTTCTTCACCATATCAAAGAAGAAAGCCAAGGAACTTGCCGGCGGTAACTCTGAAGGCACACTTGAGAGGGTTCATCTTTAGACAGAATTTGCGGCAACGCTGAAAAACTTTTTCTAAGTCGCAGAGGTGTCGGTTTGTCTCAGTAGACTTGACCACCAGATCACCCACATATATTTCCACTTCATGATGCAGTATGTCATGGAACATTACAGTCATAGCCCGTTGGTAGGTTGCCCCCGCATTTTTCAAACCGAAGGGCATCACCGTATAGAAAAAATTTGCCAAGAGCATTCTGAAAGCCGTATTTTCTGCATCTTCTGGTGCCATTTTGATCTGGTTATAACCACTTAACCCATCCATGAAGGAGAACATCTGATGGCCTGCAGTAGAATCGACAAGTGTGTCAACATGGGGTAATGGAAACTCATCTTTCCTAGAGGGCCTTATTCAGTCGTAAAGTCCACGCAGACTCGATCCGACTGCTTTCTTCTACACAAGCACAATATTTGCTAACCAAGTTGGGTACTGTATAGGCTCAATGAACTTGGCCCTCTGTAACTTTTCTACCTCCGCCTTTAATCTTTGTTTCAAGATCGTGATACTTTCGAGCATGTTGCTTGATTGGCTTAGAGTTGAGGAAAGTGTCCAGATGATGAGTGACAAATGATGGGTCAAGACCACGCATCTCGTTGTATGTCCAAGCAAAGGCATTATTGTACCATTTTAGTAGTGTTATCAATTCTGCCTTAGCTGCTGGAGCCATTGTATCGCTGATAAACACAGGCTTGCTCTACCTTGATAAGTCGCTGAGGTTGACCTCAACAAGTACTTCCTACTGTGGTTTGAATCTATCTTGCATGCATTCGGGGGTAGGCTCAGGCGTCTCCACCAACCTTTCTTGGGACTCATCACCGTCACACTTATTCGTCTCAAGACCATCCTCCCAAGGTATGAAGTTTGGCCCCTAAGACCTTCATAAGTAGTAAACTGTTTTGCCGCCCTTGAGCACCTTAACAATCTTGGGCGGAGGACTTGTGGATTTGCTGCTCTTTTTCTATCCACTGCTTTCTAAAGTAGCCTCTGCATCTCGAATGTCTTCCCACTTCGGCAATTTTACTCCTACAACCTTACCAGTCCTTGGAGTTTCATCCGTTGACAACTCAGTAAAGAAAACTGCATCAGAATAGTGTGCCTTTTCTACTCCAAATGGCTTTTCAAACGCATTTATGGTTAATGTGCGCTTTTCCAACTTTGCCTTCACACATTGGTGAAAACTTGACGGAATAGCCCCATGTCGATGCATCCAAGCTCTGCCAAGTATCATATGGTAATTTGTCTCTGTTTCAATCACATGGAATTTAGTTGCGGAACAGATCTCACCAACTGTTAAGTCCACTACAATATGGCCCTTAGTAACCTTCTTCTCGCCGCTAAATCCCTTTATAGTGATAGGTTGGCGAACCATCCTGGACTCTGGGATACCAGCCTTTGCAAAGGTGTCAATAGTGATGATGTTTATGAACGCCCTACCATCAAGGAAAGCATGCTTGAACTCTACATCATTGATGTAAGCTGTGACAAAAAGAGGACGGTTATGAGGAAATGGGTATGCTCTGTCTGCTTCTGAAAAAGTAATGGCCCCATAATCTTCCTGGATGTGTCAAGACACATACTCTTTAGCCTTAGCAACTTTATCATGGTGCATTTCAGAATTGTTAATGAGGGCATTTGTTGCTTCCAACCTAGTGGCTTTGCTAATCGGGTCAAAAGGTGCGAAACTTAACAGAGTTTTGCAAGGCCTGAACATGAGTATCCTTTGCGAATTTTACCTCTGCAAGTACTGTCTTAGGGAGCTGGCCGCTAACGATTTCTTCTAACTCATCATAGTAGGACGCCATGTGCACTTGATTGCACACGAGCCCAAGGTACCCAATCATATGTACATTCTTCCCCTTCTCTTTGTGGTTAGGATAAGGGTCCTTCCTTACATCACACATCGACATCTTTGAATTTTAGCACTTTTGCGTCAACTTTCTTCTTGAAGATACTTTTCAAAGTCTAACAGTCCCTAGTAGGGTATTTGGTGGTTCTGTGATAGACACAATAATATGGGCTTTCTTTGTCCTTCTTGGTTAGAGGGACATCAACCGAAGGCAAAGTAAGTTTACCATCAGCTACCCATTCTTTAACCAAGGCCTTAACATTCTCAAGGCAGCAAGGATATGGATTTCTATCCTCATAACTCTTTCTTTTTCGAGAGGACGACGCCTCTGCTCGCGAGCGGCTCCCTCCTATAGAGGTTACCATAGCAACTCTACTACTGTGGGGGTAGCGGTGGTTGTCACGAGATTTGTGCAAGGGACCAGTGGTAATGAGGTTCCTAGCTGCCTCAATCAAGGTTGAAAAGGTAGGCAGATCATGGTTCACCAAGAAAATTTTGTAGTTGCATATGGCACCCTCCACACATATGCTGACTAAATGGGCCTCATCCATTGGTTCATGATAGTCAATAGCCTTATTTTGGAACCACTTAACATAGTCCAATATATCTTCACCTTCTTTTTGGACATCTCTCCCAAGTGTGAGGATTGTAACTTTCTCTTGGATTTGGAAGAACTTCGTGTGGAATTTGTTCACTATCTCCCCTCAACTCTTGATCTAGTTGGGAGCCAAGTTCACATACCAGCTGTAAGCCCTTTCAGTAAGTGATTTGGAGAACTCCCGAAGGCGTAAAGAGTGGTCACTACCATGGACACCAAGAGTTTTAATGAACCTCACCACGTGTTCTCTGGCATTGCCTTGTTTTCCATCAAACTTAATAAACTTGGGCACTGTATACCCAATTGGGTATGGAATGGTCAATATCTTCTGAGAGTATGGGGGTTTCACGTCTGAGTCTGGGAGAGATGGCAGTTGCTTCTTACTATGTTCTTGCTCGAGCATAGCTTGTACGTCGGCTAGGGCAACGAAGTGAGTGGGCTGGAATGGTCCAGTCTACTCCTGGGTAGCTGAACCAACGGTCATACCATTCGCCTGAGGTATCACCGGAGGCACTTGGATCGGAGCCCGAACTTCAGGGAACAAGTTAGGCATTGGGTTTGGGACTGCTACAGGTAGAGGTGCTTGCACTGGAGCTGGTTTAGAAGCCATAGCCATAATAGCCTCAGTGAGAGTTTGCAAAGCTACCAGGATCTCCCTTTGCGTATTCTGGAGTGATTGAACAGCCTCAATCACAACATTGTGGTCATGGTCCTCCGCAAATGTTGCTCCTCTATTGGAAAAGCCTTGCTACTGTGGGGGTTGCTGAACTTCATCCTCTGCCATCTTTTCTAGTGAAATGTGTAAGCCACTGTAGGTATGAACCATTAACAAAGCAGCCCAGCAGAGTTGCCAGAAATGTAGGGGGTTCAAGGTTAGAGAGGTGATTAGAGAGACAAAACTATGTTAATGGTCCAACAATGGTGGAAGTGGCTGGAGAATGAGTAACAGTGACTATCTGGAAGTTGGAGAGTGTGTAGTTGGGTAAAGGTGAAGCAAGTGGCTCAAGAAGAAATGTATGGTAGTACCAAAATGGGCAGCATCTCCCCCAGATTCCCAAAATTTCTCTTCTTGAACCTTGGGAAATAGGTCCTATTTATAGGCTTTTCCTTGGTGCCAAGAGGACACTAAGTGGCCAAATAGAGGGAAGACATGTGCCTAGAGGATCACATGGAATATTCTATCTTGAGCCACTAGGTCAAGGTGCCACGTGTCCCTCTCGCATGTATTGTGTACTATCTGCTTGTCTCCAAGAACTACCTTCGAACCTTAGCAAGTGTAGTTGTAATGGGAGTGTTTGTGCAAGAACTCCCTTTTGAGCCTCAAAAGTGCAATGCGGCGGGGAGTGTTTGCCTCAAGACTTGCCTTTTCACTGAACCTCAAGAAGTGCACTTGCAATGTTGAACCTTGTGGTCGCACTTGCCTTCTCGCCTATTTGGCCAAGACATACATTCTCAGACTCCATTACCTGTTATTAGCTATGTTTGTGTTTACCTCAAAGAAACCTCCACCTTTAGCCACCTAACCACAAACTCCCCACTTCAGTATAAAAAGCCACACTAAGCTCGCTATCACCATCTGCGTGTTTTAGTACCAAGCCCAAGGGGCTTCCTTAGTCCTGTCTGTACAACTAAGGCAGGTCCATGACCTGGGTAATAGAAAGGGAGTCCCTTATGTTGGCTACCCCGCCTCCCATCTTCGCGGGATCGCTGGTAAACTAGTATATCCGGGCTCGCTATCAACTCCAATCAAGAAGTCTTGGGGCCTGCTATTAGCACCAAGTTAAATGAATTTTGGGACTGCCAACCCTAGGCTAGTAATGCCTTGGGGCCTACTATCGCTAATCATTAGCCTCTTCTTGCGTATGAAGCCTCTCTCAAAGGTTATTATCACCTTGGCAGATATTCTCTGCAACTTAGTTGCTGTGGTAACCATTTCCCGCGGCGAGTTCAAACGGCAGGATCGACAATATTAAAGATGGCGGCGCCGACAAAATGCCTCCGCAACTTAGGCGTAAGTATCGCTTTGTAACTTAGTTGCCGGTTTTTCCTTTTCTCAAAGAACTCTAGATGGTCAGGGTAATCGATATTATTTAGAATGGCGGCTCGACATTACTTGTAATGTCATTGAAGAAGTGCCTCAGAACTTGGTCATTACAAGTGTTGCCTCGACAACTTAGTTACGTCGCTTTTTCTTTCCTTAGTGACTTGGATGGATGGCGAACCAATATATTAGGAATTACGGCGCTGAGGCAAAGTGTTTCAGTAACTTTCCCGCTGCATATGTTGCCTCTGCAACTTGACTTGAGCATTTTCTTTCGCAGAGTCCATTTGGA
This sequence comes from Camellia lanceoleosa, assembly GCA_025200525.1. Classification (NCBI taxonomy): domain Eukaryota; kingdom Viridiplantae; phylum Streptophyta; class Magnoliopsida; order Ericales; family Theaceae; genus Camellia; species Camellia lanceoleosa. The sequence goes on along the minus strand of CM045764.1, from coordinate 19,336,065 downwards.
CCCTTGGCAGGTCAGATCTGCTTTGGCCCTCTGTTGGCCCACTTCCCTTGGGCTTTAGCCCATGCTCCTTTTTTCATTCATGGTCGCCTCTTTGGGATGACCTCAGTACTTAATTTCATACTTAATTTGAGGCTTAATTTCTGACCCTCTACGAAGTCATGATTTCCAAAATCTCTTTAGCTATGATTGCCTCGTATGGATAACCTTTTAGAAGTTGGATTAATGGGAACAAAAGAAAAATGACACTAACTCAGATCTGGCTTATCTCTCACTCTTACTCTCACTCTCTGTAGTTATCTCTTCATTAGATCTATGAAGTTTGACGAAGATTTGAAGGTTGATTCTTGAAGATTCGAAGGTTGATTATCCAGATTTGCAGTTGTCTCTTTCGATTTTGTGAGTTTCAATTTGTTTAAGTTTTTTTATTTTTAATAGATTTTTTACATTCTAACTCAGATTTGGCTTCTCTCTTCTGATTTTCTGTTTTTATTAGATCTCATCGTTCATCAATTGGTCGATTAATCTACATGAAACTTGTTTGAGATTTGGCTTCTCAAATCTGTAAGTTTAACTTTAATTTCGGACATGTATATATGTATTTGTTTTGTATGAACTTAGATTTCTGATTTTTCAAACCTGTTTGAGATCTATATTTATAAGTGTGAGTGTTTGTATATAAATTTCTGTGTATATTCATGAAATTTCTTGAACCGATAGCTTTGAGAATCAAATCTACTCTTGCATATTCTGTCTAAATCATGTGTTTTTGGAATTATTGTGAAACCAATGTTTGATTAATATATATGAGAACAATCAACCATGATAGTGTGCCAATGTCGGATGAAGCTTGAAGGGATGCCTATGGATTCTATTAAGTCAATCCCACTAAATAATATGCAAAGTTAGTTCACTTTAGCTGATAAATAACTCACAAAATTAATAGTTCACTGTAAAGCTCTTTGTGACTGCTTTTGGGGATCTAACCACATGAATCTAATTCCTCCCCTATTCTAAGAAGGAGATTGATTGAGGTGGAAACTATTTGGTTCTGCTTATGAGGTGGAAACAGTTGCTTAGTATTGAGAAGTAGGGGAATGGGTACTTTTACTTATGCTTTTTTATTATCAATTTTTAGCTTGCAAGATTGATTTCTTATTCTCTTCCTACACATTATATACATTTTAGCTGTGGTTGCTAAATCAATCTCTCTCTCTCTCTCTCTCTCTCTCTCTCTGTTTTTTGTGTATACTGTTATATATATATATATATATATATGTATATATGTTGTTAGAATTGCAATATTACTTGGGATTTGCTCTTTATTTTCAATCATAAAAAGAAGGGAGCTGCTTGAATCTATATTGTAAAAACTTAACTAATGGCAGAGTGGAAAATTTGAGACCTTAGTTTAGAATTTAATTTTGAGTATAGATTTGAGAATTTCTTGATTTGGTAAATATTTGAGTAAAATTCAATTTGGTGTAAGTTTATGTCAAGGAGTTGAGGGTGTTTTAAGTGGTTTTTTTTTTTTTTGGTCTTTTTTTGATATATTTTTTTAAATTCAAGTTTATTTTATTTTAGTTTATTTATTTATTTTTGGTTTAAAAGGAATTGGAAGTGATTGAAGTTTTTCCAATTGAAACGATGTTGGGTTCATCATTAATTTGAAATATAAGAATAATATGCTTTGGGTTCATCATTGATGCCACTCCGATTGTTAATGACATACTTTGATACTTTAATTCTGAATAATTTTAGTGTTATCTTTCTCTTTAATCTCCAGATTGGAGTTCTTCTTACTGGGGAGAATTGATGAAGATCGATAACGCAGCAATAATTGGGAGTTTGAGTTATTTACGAGTTTAAATCTGTTCATGAGTTATTTTCAGTATATATATTTATTTTTATTCATTAGCCTTATATATACATAGTGTTGGTGTATGAATTTTATTAGATTTTGGCATAATTGAAGTTATTAAGAATTTTTGTACCTCTCTCTCTCTCTCTCCATTAGATACTCTCACCATCTCTTCTTGTCTCTGCTCTCTCTCTCTCTCTCTCTCCATTAGATACTCACATCATCTCTTCTTGTCTCTACTTCTATCCCCTATCTGATTCTCATTCTTCTTCTCTCTTTTCTTTGCTGCTTCTTTCTCTATCTCTACTTGTACTACATCACATATCTCTGTCGGTTGTTATCTAAATGCCAAAATTATTTTTGTACTTGAAACATTCACAATACATTGTGATTTATGCATGTAGGTTCAAAAGAGGCTCTTAGAATTCATACTTGCTACATTCCATCGATCTCTTGATTTTGTTGCACTTCTGAAGGTATTCTCCTGACCAAATTGTACCTAAAATTTTCAGTTGCAAGTCAATTATATTGGAGCTTTATTGATTACTTACCTTATTATCATTGTCACCTGGTATGTCGAATGTAATTCTAGATCTGGAAAATGGAAAGTAGGAGTGCATTTTTTTTTTTATTTATAAATTTTAAACAGACATGGAGTCGAAAATTTTGTATCTTTCATTTTCTGGCTTGTGACCTTTTTTTTTTTGGTATAAACTTTACAAATTTATTTGAATAGTTTTTTTTTTTTTTTTTTTTTTTTTTGAGGCATTTTTGTAAAAAAATTTAAAGGCATTTTTTTCATATGGAAGTGTTTTTTTAAAAAATATTTTTCATATCAAAATAGAGAAATGGTTCTTTAATAAATTTTTTCTATGTAAGAATTTCCAAAGGCACTTTCTCTAGTGTATATCTTTTTTCTACCTAATAAGTCTCATAGAGATGTTTGCCTATCTAGTGATCTGTAATATATTTGCAACTTTAAATGCTACTGCTCGAATTTTCTTGCATAGAAGACTTTGATCATTTATTTTCTTCAGTGCTTTGATGATATATCTGTATTGAACCTTCTGTAGAAGCTTATAATTGACAGACTTCGAGAAGCTTATGACAGCCCCTGCAAGGGTCGGTAAATAATAATAATAATAAAGCTAGAAGGATCTAGTTGTTTCCCTTATTGGTAGATGCAACAGTTACACATTGAACAAATCATTTCCGCCACTCTTTTACAGGCAGAGTTGGCCTTACAATTGTGTTGGGCCATTGGGGAGCACGGAGGGGGTGGTGAAATCTCACAAAGATGCAGCTCGTAAACTTTTCGAGAGTTTGGAACTACTTCTGTATGAAAACCTTTCATCCATCCAGGTACATTTTATGTGACAGCTATAGCTATTTGCATTGTCAGAGATTTGTTTTATGATGGTTACTATGACATGCTGACTTCTATTGTCTCTTTTTGTTATTTGTTTGGCAGTTGTCTTGGTTGGGAAAGTTGCGTACTATAATAGAGAGAGATTACAATAAATTAATTTATAAGAAATGATATCCACCATCAATGATGAATTGATTCATGAAATGATTTGTAACCCTAGTTCATCATCCACCTATTAGTGATACAAGAAATGATCTGTTGTGATGGTATATTACCTATTATTTCAATACATAATTTTGGCCAGCATAAATTAATTTGGATTTGCATAATAGGTGGCGCACTCTCGAATCTCAGATGTGAGGATCTAGAGGCATGTGATTATTTGGGCTTAATGAATGAACCTGCTATATGATTATTTGGGCTTATTCATGTTATTTGTTCTTGTCAAATGCAAGTTCACATATCAAAGAAAGGAAAAAGGAAGAAGAAGTAGATATGACAAACTCAATGAAAGAAGGAAGCTGGAGAAATTCTCTTTTGGAGCAACAATTAAAGCATTGTCTTAGGAGTTTTTGAGTTGTTTTGGGAAAAGATTGAAAGCTGAGGGGAGGGGGTGGGATGGAAAACTTATGTTTGGGTCCTCTATTACAGTGACAAGTTGATGTAGTTGCATCTCTATTGATGGCTAATAAGAGGGAGCCCTGCCAAGCACATAACTATTGGAAAAGGTGCTTCATATATGTGTGTGTATTTGATGCACACTACTCTTACATGTAACCTGACATTTTTTATTTTTCTACATGATGAAATTTTGAGAACAGAAATATAGCCTTCAGTTTTGTGTTCTTTGATTGGAAGATGACATTCAAATTACAGAAATTCTTTAGGAGGCCAAACTGCTATTCATTTATGTGCCTCATGGTAGTCCGGTTTTGCCAAAAAAATAAAAAATAAAAAAGTGGCATTTTTGATAAAATGCCACTAAATGACGTCGTCCGTTAGTTTGGGACGGAAATTGAAACAAATGTCAAAGATTTTGTGGCTTTTTAAAAACGCGGTCTAACATTTTTAGCGACGTTTTTCAAACGTTGCAAAGCTATTGCAGAGGCCGACATTTTTTAAAATATTAAACGTTACTGTAACTTCTTATGGTGTTTTTCAGGCTTTTAGCGGCGTTTTAAAAATGTCATTAAAACTCCAATTTCTTGCAGTGTCTACATAAAATATGTGATGAAAAAAATGTGATTTCAAGATGCTTTTTACATGTTTAGGTTTTGTGAGGCCATGTGTGTGTGATTTTTCTACTTCTCATAATATTGAAGAGTTATTTACTAGGTTTGATCTACCATATGATTGTGAATTCACGTAATAGTATACAGATGTATGATCATATTTTCTTAAAAATATAAATAAAGTGATTATGTGTACTCTTATTATTGGAATGACACTGCGTATAACGTACAAATCGAACCTACAATATATTTTTCTCTAACATTATATAAAAATCACATATTTGCATTGTTAAACAAATTTTTTTATTTAATTTTATTTTATATTTTATGCAAAAATAAAAACGCAGTCAAATTCGACATGCAAACACAATCCAAATATATTTAGGAGAAAGAAATATTTTAAATTTGTGTTGTCATGGCCAATAATAATGATATTTGAGTTAGCACATATTCCTTAAATTTGAACTTAATAGATTACATTAAATTTTGATAATTTGAGAGTGAAATCCCAAATAAAATAAAATAGGATGAGATAAGATATTCTTACATTTTTAATGTTTGTGATGAACAACCCATAAATACTAACAGAGAGGTGATCAATAAAATTTCCAACAAATAGTATAAGCGAGGTAATCCATCCACCTGTCCAATCTTTTTATTTGCTCATCATAATTAAATTACTTAAATCTTATTTTATTTTATTTTTTGACTTATTTTCCAGAGTTTGTCAAGGTAGTTTATTACTTGCATTTTTATCTTGATTGCATTATCTTCTTTTTATTTATTTAAATTCAGAATGGTAGCTGATGGAAACATATATCATTTTAACTCTTTTTGAAACAAAATAAATAAGTTATAATGCATTTGATTGTTTTGTTGTGCTAGGTATCATCAACTCCAAACCTTTAATTTATAGTGATGGTGAAAAATAGCCTTTGGAACTTACATGGGCAGAGATGGTTTAATCACTAGATCACTTAATTTATCATTTAAGATTTATTAAGAAAATCTCAAATGATTTTTATTATTGAAGGCCCAATTTTTTAAAAATCATAATAAAATAAGATTTTATTTTGATATTGTTGGTTTTTTGGCTTTCGAAAGTTAATATTGTAATTTTAAGCATGTCAGCAAGAATCTATCAGTCATTACAGAAGATTAATTGCCAATCAATTATCAGACGATTGTGTTTTAGTTCTCTCAGCCTCAATGAAGAGTGCTTTTATTGGTGGCTTGTTTAGGAGAATTCGGCAAATAACAACAAGTGAAGAATAGTTTCAGAATTTCATTAAGTGAAATGAAAAACATACAATGATCTGACCCAGTTTTGTAGAGGTTTACAACAACAAGCTATTTGAAACTACTCCTAGGAATGAAGTGCAGTACAGGAATTGAAGTACAGAAATGCAAAGAACTGTAAAAACTGGAAGGAAAAACAAAGTAAATAAACTGGTTTTTTTATCTGAGTCTGGATCCTTTATTCTAGTGCCTTCTTTACTATTTATACTTTTCATTAATAACCGTCGAAGTGGGCTTTAAACCGTCGAAATGCTCTCCATGATTGCTGAATATGCTCCTTTTCAGTCAATCCCACTACGCCACTTCTTGCAGTTAAGATTCCCTCCTGATTTTTGAATTTAAATATATGAGTAACCGTTGGGCCACAGCATCTTGTATTTCTCCACGGATCCAATGCTACGCAGATCCATGATTACCAATGCTAACTGCCACGTGTTTGATTTCGATTGAAGACTTGAATTAACTCCCCATATTGTCCTCATCTTGCCACGTGGTAAGCTGTGATTGGCTTATACAAAATATGTAGCCAACATTACCCCCCCGCACTAATGTACCTAATACTTGGTGATATTAGTGAACTAGTGCAATCCACCCACGTTCTAAAACGTGCATGGACTCTGTATATTCTGGTAGCATAACCGCTTTTGAATAATGAAGTAGTGAACTTCATTAAATTCTTGTATCTCGCACTTTCATTCTTTGAGTAGACGAAAAGAGTGGTACATCGTTAATGGCCAATCACACTTTCTCCCACATTGATCGAGCATACGAGGAGTCTATGTAGATGATTATAAGCCTCGAAAGAATCTCAATGCATTTATTGGTTACACTTATTCATATCTATTTATAAAAGTTATGAAAGCTTTTGCAACTTACCAACCTTTAGACCAAAAGTTTGTCAACTACGAACTCTTGGATCAAGCATTTGCAACAATGGATCTTGGAAACTCTTCTTCTTTTGCCTCACCATACTTTGCATGGAACACAACTGCTTCTTCTTCTACTCTACCACCCTCTGCATGGGACACAGCTATTTCTTCTTCCTCCAAATCTACTGGCTAGGGAAATTGGCCAGAACCTGATGAATCCAAACTAAGAGAGCGAATTCACTATCGATTTGGCGAATTTGTTGATCCTCTGTCTATACCTCATTTTGCTCGAAGCTCAGTAGTCTACCCCTACGTACCCATTGATCACCGACGCAGTCTTGTTTGTGGTACACATCTTCCATGTCTACGAAGATAGTGTGAGCAACTCCTGGTCTAGAGGTAGCACGAGGATACAATCCGTCATTCTTAGCCAAGAAGGCAAAATTTTGCTCTTCTAACTAGCTTGAATGTGTGAATAAACCCCAGTTCCCTTCTTCCTTTGAAATGGACCTTCCTGCGCCTCCTCTTCCTCAGAATCCTCATTGGATGGAGGAACTGAAACTTACTTTCTTCGAGAATCAGTTTCTTCCTTCCTACCAACCTCCAGATCTTCCCACTACATTTGAGCGATACCAAGCTCAACTTTTGCTTGCAGCTTATTCTCACTTGCCTTTCAATGTTCTTGGAGATGATATTTCTCTTAAGAACTTTCGATGGGCCTGTGACATTATAACTCGGGGTCATGTCCTCAACCCCATTGCTCAAGCAAAACTTCAGATGTTTTTGGATCAACCCTCGCTTTTTCTCCATTGGTACCAAATTTCTTTGGCTACCACTAATTCTTTGAACAAAATCTCGGCCCATCGAATTCAAACCCAGTACGAATTAGAGAATCTCATTGACAAATATAATGACTTCATGAATGAGGATTCTGTATACTGGGATGATCTAGATATGGATGAGATGGAACAAGGATTGAAGGAAATGCAGTTCGAAATAAAAGCTGAATAGCTTTTCCATCAAATAAGAACATATCAGCTATAGCAACCTAGCTTGTATAGGACAAAGAACAGAATAAAGAAGGAATATAAATTCATTGACTACTGCTAGGGCAAATTTCATGACCTTGTTATTCTTTCTATTCCTTATTTTTATGAGATTGAATTTGTAGCCAAGAAGGCTTTCTAATGTAATTATTTTTATATCAATAAAGCTAGGTTTTCTTTCTTTATTCGGCATGGTCTGGTTTTATATTTCAATTGTATGCTTGATTTATATGGTTGTTGTGACTTAACTCCTCATTATGTTCAAAGAAGCTTCGAATCAATCAATTTTGCTCTGAAGCCTAACTCAAAAACTTCCAAAATGTGGAATTTTCTCTTAAGAAGGGTAACCTTTGCTTTACGTTCCAATTATATGGCTAACATAGTCTGTCTTTGTTTAACTAACAGTTTCGAATTAACCAACTTTGCTTCAAAACACAATCTACGTGGTTCGAAGTATTGAATTTTCCTTACCCCGCTTACTCTTAAAGAGAGAGCTTTTTTTGAGTTTCTTCACTACTTGACCAAATACTGGCTTTGTAATGTTTGTTTATCTCAAAGTTCAAAATATCAAGCATGAACCATGTTTCTACAAAAAGCTCCTTCGAAGGACTTCATCCTTCATTGAAAACCTAAAAACATGCATTTAAGTTTTTCGAACCAAATTAATCCCAATCACTCTTGAATTTGGGACATGATTCTTGTTTTGAAGTCAATTGTTTGCTCCTGAAATCGTTTGACAATCAGGCTTTGAAGCTAGCCTCTTATTTTAAAGACCTATAGAGACTTTGAAGCCAACTACACTTTCTCAAGTTGGGTACCCAACATATGTTTCCCTCTAGAAACTTTTCTTCATTTTAAATTTGAGACCCTCCATATTTTAAAATAAGGGTTTTAATTTTACATGGACCCAAACCATAAAATAACCATTTTGGATCCACCTAACCCACTCAACTTGTTTGGGTAACTTTTGGACAGAAAGGTTTAAAAGTCTATTTTCTTCGTATTCCACCTACCTACTTGCCCAAAATTTCCTTTCTCTCCCTTTTGAACTTGTCTGCAACTTTCGCTTCTTATTCACCTTCCTTCTTCACCCCTTCAGTAATGGCTTCTCTGAAAGTGCAAACCGTTGAGCGTGTGAGTCCCTTTGTAGCTTTAAGGAGACTTGTCAATGAAGAATGTGAAAAGTACAAAGTTGGTAAACGGTGTGCTGATGGGTGCATTCTTATTCCTCGCCATTATGCTCAAGGAGAGTATGTACTTGGACCAATTTTCAGGGAGGCCCCTACTCAGCTCCCTGCTTTATACCCTCGTCTGGAGGATCATTGCTTACTCTATGAGAAGGGCCTTGACTGGGGAAACTGGAGGTTAAATCGACCCCACCGCTGGTGGCCCACAATGAGACCTGAATGGGAAGAATGGTAGATCGAGTTGTCCCCGGTAGGACACTTGACGTTCAGGAACTCTGCCTCCTTGATGCTCTTCGACTGGCCAGGTTTCCTATTTCTGAAGACCCTTTCCTGATACCTACTGCATTATGTTTTTGGAATTCTTCTTTTAACTTTTTCCAATTTTGATGTGGTATGATAGCCCCTACCAATTTGGATATATGCCATCTCTTTAGGTTATCCCCCATTGGCACTCATTTTGGTCTTGACTACCCTGACCTTAATGTGCCTTTTTCCATCCCTCATTTGAACTCCTCCTTTAGTGATTTTGTACACTCTGAAAACCCAAGGGAAGGCCTTGTGTCAGACAAAGAGTTCTTCTCATTTCTTTTGTATTGGCTTTGTAAATTCTTGTTTTGTACTTCCTCTAAGAAAATTATGCCTGAGTTTACTCCCCTTGCTAAGGCTTGGGCTTTGGGGGAGAAAATAACATTAGCTCCATATGTTCTAGACCATGTGTATAGAGCTTGCTCCTAGTTTTGTGAAAAACCTTTAGATGCCAATCAATGAGGGCCACTCTGGATATTACAGCTCTGGCTTTTTGCTTATTTCACTACTTTACATTCTAGGTGTTTGAGATTTTTGCTATACCCTACTTTTTATGGAATAAAATATGCCAGAGTTTCACTTTATCCCTCCACTTTTACCTATTATTTTACTTTCTTCCATCAACTCCCAGCTTCTACTTTTTCTCACACCTTCTTCTGTCTCTTTGAAGTCAACATTAGCCCAACCTGGTTAAGGACTTTCTTGGCTGATGGAAACTGTTCCCAGCCTTAGCAAAGGGATATGTGGGCTTCTATTTTAACTCCTAGAGAGCTTTTTATTGGTACTTTAAATCCTAGAGCCTACAAGTGCATAGCAGAAGCCTACTGCCCTGCTCAATTTGCCAGGCAATTTGGGCTTACCTAAGGGATTCTTATTCCTCTCTGCAGTCAAACCAACCCCAATCTTACCACCAGAGAACTGAAGGTGCAAAGACCCAGGTTAGAGAAGGCAACCTCCAAATTAATTCAGGACTTAATAAAATTTCAGTTCATTCCCTTCATCTCACAAGGCACTGCCCTAAAGAGGTACCAGAACTGGTGGTCAGCAAATATGGAGGTACACTTGGCCGTTCCCCCTCAAGATCTATTGGTTGGTCTAGACTTGCCTTCTCAGGTCCAGTCTAAGGGGACTGGGCTCATCACTCATCCTACAGCTCTTGCCATTTCAGTTTCTGCTCCTACTACCACAAAGAGAGCTCCTTCTGCCTCTCATCCTTCTCCTAGAGTTACTAGGGCTGTTTCAAAGAAAGGTATACATTCCTTATCTTTCTTTTCCCTTCTCTTTATAATGCTTAACTCTTTTATTTATAGTTTTCTTTTTTATGCAGGAGCTTCACAAGTAGATTCTCCTCAAAGGGCTCAAGCCCTAAACATTCTTAAGGACAAGCAACAATAGCAAAAGAAGAGAAAACTTATGCATAGTCCTGAAGAGAAGGAAGTACCTGAAGAAGAGGAAGTAATTGAAGAACCACCACTCAAGAGGAAGAAGAAAATAACAATCTCCCCCTTGGATTTCAATGACGACTCTGCTCATCAAGCAGTTGCCAAGGCAATCGAGAAAGAGCAGTCCAAAGAATTGGTGGTTTTTCAAAGGTTCGATAAAAGGAGACAGCAGCAAATAATAAGGAATAAGACAGTTGCTGCGGATGCATTTCAAAGAGAAACTACAATGAGGCAACAAACTACTGAACACTATGCTCTTCGTAGTTCTCCAACCATTATCACTACTACTTTCGAGACTAGTAATTTCCTTTAATTTTTTTTTTTTTGTTTGTTTTTGTTTTGATAATTCCCTTTCCCGAAGTTTTAGCAATAAAACTTACCATTGCTTCTTATTTCTTGATTTGCAGCAACAGTTATTCCACCTTCTCCTTCGACAAAGGTTTCCTCAGTCTTATCTAAAGTTAAAAAACCATTACACTAATGTGCCCTTAAATGTAGAGCCCATCCAAACAATACTTCCACTCCCCAGCTCTACATTCTCCATACTTTTTTTTAGGCAGGGTATTCTTATAGCCTTATCTTTTGGCTTAACTCCATATCTTCCTCATCTAATCTTTACCTCAGCCCAAGTTATTCTTCCTACAATCCTGGCTGCTCCTTCCCCACATGAGGAGATCCCAGTTATCATTTCATCTTCAGTGATAGCTGATACTCTCAGAGAAGATACTGGTAGCTCACTAATTCTTTGTCCACCATCACTATCCAGCTCCAGTCCTTCTTCTCTTGACTTACTAGTGGCCAGGACCATAGAAACTGCTAGGAACACTTCATCCTCCTCTCCTATCCCTATGCAGCCATCTCTTCCTTCCATTAGAGACCTTTCTGCTCTACCATTGTCAGTGGAAGAGATAGTCATTTTTGAAGCTAGGCTGGCTAGCCATTTTGACATGCCCTCTACCATTCCAACAGCCAGTAATGAAATTGAGCCATTGGTTCTAGCTTACTCTTTTTTGGAAATTTTTGAGAGCTCTTCAACTATCAGTAGGGCTTCTTTACCTTCACTAGACTTGGGCATATGTTTGGAATTACTGACTATATTCTCAAGGATCTCATTCGAAGCCTTGCAAAGACCTATTATCAAAAATGGTTTCCTCTAGTGCTGTAAGATTATTGAGCAATCCAACATAGCTATTTCAAGTCACTTGTCCTAGGTAGCAGCTACCATAGATTTTTATGTCAACATTTGCCATATTGCCAAAGCTGCAAAAGAGAAACTATTAAAAAACAAGGAATTTGTTTCCCATATACATGCCGAGGTGTCTGAATTGAAAGGACAACAGTCTCTCAATTTCGAACCCAACTCTTAGAAAAGAAAACTCAATTAGAGGAAGAGTTATCAGCAATTATCCTGGCTTTGGATTGAACTGCTACAAAGCTGCAAATCACCAACCAAGGGCTGGCTAATCGAAGGCAGGACATGGCTATAACCATTTAGTTGTTCCCATCCCTTACGAGTATAGAATCACTTGTAAGGGAACAACTGAAACATTGTATTGACTTTTGGTCCAATCTATGGCTGTATGTACTTAACTCCTTATGAAATGAAATCTTTATTTACTATTTGAGTGTTTTCATGCTTCTCTTGTTTAGCATTTTCTGCACCCCTTGTGTTTCCCATACAGTTGGATAATAAGGTTTCAAGTACCTGCCATTAATTTTCTTAAGGTTTACATACCCATTCAAATTTCTCAAATGGTATGCTCCCCCAGGCAAGACTCTATGAACTTGATATGGTCATTCCCAATTAGGTGACCATTTGCCAAACTTATGGCTTTTAATTCCTATTGGGAGTATTGTCTTCCATACCAAATCACCTTCATCAAAGCTAATGTGCTTGACTTTCTTATTATAATTTTTGGCTGCTTTCTTCTTTTGAAAGAGAATGCTATTTAATGTCAAAATTCTAACTTCATTCACATTTTCTAATTCCAAGAATATACTCTGATGGTACTGCTCAGGAGCTAACTGGTCCTGGCATCTCACCCTCAAGGACTTAATGTTAATCTCTATAGGTAACACTACATCACGCCCATATATTAAGGCATAAGGAGTAACTCCTGTACTTGATCTTGGAGAAGTCCTATAAGCCACAATACATCCAACAACAAGTTATGCCAATCTCTAGGACTGTCTTCCATAACTCTCTGTATTCCTTTATTCAAAGACTTATTGGATGATTCTGCCTGACCATTTGCTTGTGCATAATAAGGGATGGAATTAACAAAGCTAATTCCAAACTCTGCCACGAAAGACTTTACCAGCTTTCCATCAAATACAGTCTCATTATCCACAGTTATGGTCTGTGGGATGTCAAACCTATGAATTATATCTTTAATAAATTCAATAACTTCAATTTGGTCTACAGCCTTATATGGTTTAGCTTTGACCCACTTAATGAAGTAGTCTATGGCCACTAAGATGAAACATTGGTGCTTCGAAGAGGGTGGATGTATTTTCCTTATCATATCCATAGCCCAACCTTTAAATAGCCAAGGTTTCACAACTGCATGCAAATCAGTTATTGACACATGTCTTATCATGCTATGCTTTTGGCATGCCTAACAACCTTTAGCATATTCTATACAATCTTTAAGGATAGTGAGCCAATAGTAGGAATACCTTGGAAGCAACCATCTCATCTTCACACCAGGCTGATAAGCACCACAAATGCCTTCATGAACTTCAGCCATGGCTGTCAATGCCTCTTTTGGCTGTAGACATTCTAATAACAACCCATCTGCTCCCCTTTTGTAAAGAGCATTACCATACACTATGTATTGCATAGATTGTAATTTGATCTTTCTGCTGGCTTTCGAAGATGGTCCAGTTAGGTACTGCATTATTGGATGCCTCCAATCTTGATCTTATAAGTCATTATGATTGACTTCTTACACTACATTCCTTTTAGCTAAAGGTGGTATTAATTTTTGATATATTGCTTGACTTATGTTCATTTGAGTGTCATCCCTTCTTCTGAAATTCGAAGCTTTCTAAGCTATATCATTGGCTTTGTTATTCATGAACCTTAGGATATAGGTCACATTTGCTATCTAAAACTGAGAAAGCAAATGTAATGCAACAATATAGTATGGTAACATGCTTGCACTTTGATATTTGAAAATTCCTTTCACTTGGTTGACCACCAATTGATAATCTCCAAATATATCAACTGCATGAGCTTGTAATCCAATAAGCATTTCCAGTCCCATTATTAAAGCTTTATATTCAGCTTGATTATTGGAACAAGTAGTTTCATCCACTCTGAAACTGTGTGTGGTTTCTACCTCTTGTGGTGATTTAATTACAACATCAATCCCAATCAAACCATTGGCCTTTGACCCATCGAACCACATCTGCCATGGCTCAACATTGATCATACCAAGATTCATAATCTCTTGGCTTTTCGTTTCACATGGGTGATCTGCCAAAAAGTTAGCCAAACCTTGTCATTTTACTACCTTTTAGGGGATATATTCTAGATAAAACTCTGACAAGGTTAATATCCATTTGCCAATTCTTCCTCTCAACATTGGTCTAGATAACATATACTTAATCAAGTCTGTGATTGCAATTACCGAGACAACATTAGACAAAAGATAATATCTTAATTTTATTGTTGCAAAGTACAATGCAAGGCACAACTTTTCTACAGTTGAATATTTACATTCACAAGAATTTAAAAACCTACTAAGGTAATAAACTGTTTGCTCCTTACCTTCTTCATTGTCCTGGGCTAGGAAAACTCCCAATGAATCCTTTGCTGCAGCAATGTATAACTTTAAAGGCTTGTCACTCTTTGGTGGCATCAGCACTGGAGACTTGGCCAAGTAGGCTTTAATTTCTTCGAAAGTAGTTTGATGCTTTGCTATCCACACAAACTCCTCTTCATTTTTCAGTTTTAATAAAGAAGAAAGTACTTTAGTTTTCCCTGTAGTGTTAGAAATAAATCTTCGAAGAAAATTAACCTGACCAAGGAACTTTTGTACTTCTTTCTTACTTAATGGAGGCTTGGCCTCAATGATGGCTTTTGAATTTATTCTAATTAATCTGTATTCCCTTCTTGTATACTATATGGCCCAAGAAGTTTCCAACTAATACACCAAAAGCACATTTGAGAGGATTAAGCTTCAACTTGAACTTTCTCATTCTTTCGAAAGTTGCTTCTAAATGAACCAAGTGTTCTTCTATGGACTAAGAATTTACTACAATGTCATCAATGTAACACTATAAATATCCTCCAATGAGATCATAAAAGATAGTGTTCATTGCCCTTTGATATGTAGCCCCAACATTCTTCTGACCAAATGGCATTTTGACCCATTTGAAGGTATCAATGTTCCCTGGACATCTGAACGCTATCTTATGGACATCCTCCTCTGTAATGCAAATTTGGTTGTAACCAGAATGTCCATCTATTATAGACAAAATCTTATGCCCTACTGAACTGTCCACCAATAAGTCTACTATGGGCATGGGGTACTCATCTTTTAGAGTTGCTAAGTTTAGGTTTCTAAAATCGATGCATACCCTCATTTTACCATTCTTTTTAACTATAGGCATAATATTAGACAGCCATTTAACATATCTAACTGTTCTAATAAAGCCTGCCTTAAGGAGCCTAAAAATTTCCTCCTTGAACTTCTGAACCACCTTAGGACTCATCCTTCTTGGTTTTTGCTTGTATGGCTTGAAATTAGGCTTTATAGGGAGCCTGTGTTCTACTAATGATCTGTCTAATCCAGGCATCTCATTATAAGACCAAGCGAAGCAATCCTTATATTGTTTTAAAACAACCAATAACTGGCTTCTATCACAAGGACTTAACCAAGCATTGATATAAATAGGTTGCCATGCAGAACCCTCCCTTAAATTGACTTTTTCCAAGGGGTTTTGTACTTAAGAACTCACTAATGCTTCTCTTTTGATTTCTTCTACATTCGAAGCAATTTCTTTGCTTTGTTCTGCTCCCACTTTCTCTCGTTCAACATCTTTGCCTTCTTTCTCATAGACAAAGTCTGTCCATAAGATTTCTTCCTCTTGTATTTCCTGGACCTTTGTTTTGATGTCCAATGCACAGTATTTATCAAAGGTCAAAGACCTGACCTGTTGTTGCCCCTGCTTACAGCTAACTACCATGGCTTCTTTTTCTTGTTCCTAAACCTTCTGGACTATCGATTTTATGTCTAACATTGAAAACTTAACTAAAGCCAAGGGTCTAGCTTCTTCGGTTTCATCTTCTTGCCTACAACCAGTTATCATTATCATCCTTGATGACAAATTCTTCATCAGCACTCTCTTCCACTAAATGTTTTAGGTGTGCTACTTTCTTATCAGCCGTCACTTCGACTGAACCATCAGGTTTTCTCAATATATTGAGTGATGTCACTCCTTCAGTATACAACTTGGTCTCTGCAAAGTTAGCGCAAGCAATAAAGGATTGAGGGTCTGCATTGATCTCCTCTGTCTCTCCATTGCATAAGGCCATCATTATCTTCTGATGTAGAGGGGGAGGCACACATTTGTTGGTGTAAATATAATCCCTGCCAAGTAAAGCATTATACTTAGCATTACTATCAGTAACAAAGAATACCATCATGCAATCTCTGGTTTCCACACTCAGGTTGATGGGTAAAATACCTTAAGCCATCTGCTTATCCCTAGCAAAACCAACAATGGTTGTACTAGTTAGGATTAATCTGGAGTTCTTTTTTCGCAGTTTCTTCAAAGCGGATTTCGGAAGCAAGTTCACTGCTGCCTCATTTTCCACCAATTACCTTCTTCATTTGTATCCCATCGAAAAAAACCTTGATATATAAGGGCTTGACATGCTGTGTCATGGATGTTGTAAAATACTCAAAAGGATATGAGAGATTAATACTCACTTCCTCACTCTTATCTTCAGTTTCCATTGGTGTGACCATTTCAGACTCATCTTGAACCATGCTAACCTGTGAATCTTCACTAGAAATTGGAATAGGGTCAATCTTCTGACCTTCTTGGTTTTCATTTTCAATTTGGAACTCTTGTGACAGTATATGCACCATATTTACTGACACTGGAGGAAAGAAGCCAAATTGAATTGCTGGCTGCACTTGTTTCTTTTCCAAGCTAACTTGTTCAGTTATTTTAGAAGCATCTTCCGTGCTACACTCTGGAACTTCAGTACTAATGACTTCCTTCAAATAGTCTGCTTCTGCTGGTTTTTTGAACAAAAATGTTTGTTTAGCCATGAAAGCTTCAAACATCTCATCCTCAGCCATTTCTTTCCTTTGGCCTAGTTCCACTTTTACTTTTATCTCACTGTTGCTTTCCATCAAGGCCTTTTCCAGACCTGCTACGCTGGATCTTTCCTTGGCTTTTAGTTTAGTGTGAACTTTAGCAGCTGCTCTTTATTGAAACTTCTTTTGTTCTGAGGAGCCAATTTTGGACTATGATCCAAATTTGGACTTTCTCTTTCCTCTGTCTGGCCTTTTGGCTGGACTAATGAAGAACTCTCTCTACTTTCCGTAAGATCCTTTTGGTACTAAGTGTACCTTCGCTAAATCTTCCTCCTTTAAGACCTAGAAATTATTGGAACCATATTTGGTTCCTTTGTTTTTGGGTGCTTTAATAATACTCAATTATTTGGAGCCACCAAGGGAGGCTTAACCATTTTACCCTAGTCTCCAAAAATACTTTTCTAGGCAAGCATTTCCTTAGGCTTGTTCTGCATAACAAACCAATCTGGAACCCCGGGTACTCATGAATTTACTAGTTCAGTTGCTGTAATAACCCTCACCACTGATTACCGATTATTGCTAAACTGAGACTGATTACGATGGATAATTGAATTGATTGAAATACTAGACTGATTGACTAGAATCTGAAACTGAATTGATTAAGTATATCTGTCATATTGCATTTCTATCTGTTGCCTGTTTAGTTATCTGTTCATGTTTTTATGTTTGAACTGCAAATTGAAGGCCTTATCGGCGATCGAACCAGAAACTGATTGATGTTTTGAGATCATGGGAATTTATATGATTTTATGGTATATTTAATTGAAAACTAATTTGGTATGATTAAATTAGATTAAAATAAGCTAATTTCAAGAGTTGACCTTAATTACCATTTTGCCACATGAGTGGCCCACTACCTAGATTACATTTGAGCCTTATTATACACTTAGGCAACATGTCTTTGGCCTCATTTCTTGTTCTTGCCGACTAGAGAGAGAGAGTGAGAGGAAAAGAGTGATTTCAATTTGCTTCATCTTGTATTGCTTGAAAATTGAGAAGATTTGAGGAGTTTGTGATCAATTGAGCTTCTAGACTTGTATTTGAAGACTTAGGTAAGGAAATTCAACCTCTCATTGTTGTGTTTAAGCTTGTTCTTGCATGATTCATGAGCCTCTAGTGATCTAAGTCATGATTTAGTTCTAACATGTTGAATTATAGCTTAATTCATGCATGCATGTTTGTATTGTTGACTTTTGAGTTGATTTCATGAAAAATTGTTACATGCATGTCCAAGTTCGAGCTAAGATCCATGAAACCATTTTGTTTTTGAAATAATTAGCTCATTTGAGCTTGTATTTAAAGCTTTGAAATGATTTGAGTCCATGCATGTTGCATGTTCATCTTGTTCATGAAAATTGGTTTGAAATTGGATTTAATTGAAATACCCTTGGGCTTTGATTTGTCAAATTGATCTTTGAAACATGTAATATTATGTGTTTACGAGTGTTTTCTAGGTTTTCAACCCAAGAGGATCGATTTTAATGCATTTAAACTTGATTTGAGCTTGGAAGTTCAAATCTGGAAATTCCAGATTTTGGACTCCCGCTCGAGCGGGGAAAGTGGCGCTCAAGCGGAAAATTCATGCTCCTAGTACTTTACACTGTTTTGAAGTCCGCTCAAGCGGAATAATTGACGCTTGAGCGGGACCTTGTGTCTTACACTCGAGTGGGTGTCGAGCGCCCATCGAGCGTAATTTTTTAGCATCCAGTACTTTTGACTGTTTTTGTAGTCCGCTCGAGCGTTGGAAGTGACGCTCGAGCGGAAACCATTGTCTGCATATCCGCTCGAGTGGAGTAACCTACGCTCGAACGAGACCCCTGTTTTCTGAAAATTCTGAAAATGCTTTTAAAGTGCATCTTTGCATCTTTATTTCATCCTAGGCATTCTTAGGCCTAGTTTAAAGCATCTTAATGAGGATATAGATGTAGAACATACCGAGGCAATTAGCGATTAAGTTATTATCTTTCCCAACTGTGTAGCTTAGTGTGTGTTCGATTTGTGAACTGTGTAGGGTTGGCATCGGGAGACGCGCTCTAGCCTAACTGTAGCCCAGAACTCTGTGAGTAACAATTGTGTAAAGATATGTTCAACTGAGAATGTTTTTTGACTGTTTAACTAAACTGCTTTCTGAATCGATACTACTAATTGAATAAATGTATGTCCTATATTCTGAACTGTATTGTGGCATCCTTAGCAACTACTGTTACTGTTACAGAGATCTTTGTCGGTTCCCTTGTTGGAACCACTACTGTTTACTGATTGATGGCCATCATTTACTGTTCGGTCTTTTAAGATCTCTTGTTCTTTGTCTCGCTATACTAATGGATGTACCACATATGAATAGTATTATCATATATGCGAATCAATGAACTGTTTTCATTACTGTAAGGACATTCATTCTAAACCCCTTTACGTGTTATGTTATTCACTGGGCTTTAGCTCACTGTTTATATATATATATATATGTAGGTGTTCAGGCACCAGACCGGAGTTAGGAGCGTGGGTTAGACTCCCCTTTTTGTCAAGCCAACCGCTGTGCCTCACTGCGAGGTTCCGAGCCTGCCAAGCGATGGCTTAGGGGTGTTTTTATTTCCTCGTCTGGTTCTGCTTCAGAGAAGTTGTATAGACCGATAGCACTGTCTGCATCTTGTTTAATAGGGATTCGGTCCCTGAACTGAATGATTGTATATATGTACATACTGTTTTGTCACTGACTGTATATATGTATGGAAAGTCTTTTTGCATACAAACTGTCACAGCTCATTGGACATTGGTTATTTACTATTTTGGCTTCCGTCATGCCCCTGTACGCTGTATTACTGTCTTACTGTTAAAAAGGCCTTTGGTAATCTCGGATTACTGGCCGGTTACGGTACTAAACCCATAGAGGCGGGTTTGGGTCATGAGAGTTGCGAAACTAGCTCTTTCTGCCTTTGAAGCCAACTTCGAAGCTACTTGTGGAGGCCACTGTTTGGCCCTAATTCCTTGTCTTGAGCCTAATTCAGGCCTTCTGTCAAGGTGGTTATCTTTCATCTTGTTTGAGGCTGATCTTGAAGGCCAATCTTTGGCTTTGATTCCATGACTTGAGCCCACTTCAGACCTCCTCTCAGGATCATTGCCTTCCATCTTGTAATAGTTGGGTGGTCTGAACTCATGTAGAGGTCTCTTACCCTTGGAATGCACTCTAGTGGCTGGTGGTCCAGCCAAGAATGGCTGCTGTCTGGGACCAGTTGGGTATAGCCTCTTGTTGTAGGTATTAGTTGGTTTAGGACGTCTCTGTACATCCTTGTAATACTATTTTCCATAAATTGGGCGAACTTTCAACCATTTGTAACTTAACCTGTATCTGGGACACATCCTTTGCATAACAGCTGTCTCTAGAGAGTCATCATCCAATGCCTCATCACTAGAGTCCTCCTTTTGGTCTGCAAAGCTCTGTCCATTTGCTGGTGAACTTCTGATATCTTTTTTGGAAGCAGTCTAGCTGGCAACATGCATTTGTACATTGACCTCCTCCAATTCCTTCAATGATTGGTTTTGGAAGTCAAGCACGTCAACATTGGTTGTAGCTTCCCCAATCTCTAGAAATGGGTTAGAGTCGACCCCCATAGCTTTCTCTGCTTTGGCTGGGAACTTTAAACTTTCCTTTCAAATCTATTCTTGGATCCTGTCTCGAAAAACAATATAATTTTTAGTTGAATGAGACCAAGAATTGTGCCATTTACAATACATTTTCCCTTTAAGTTCTTTTGGAGAAGGAATTTTAACTTTCTTTGGTAACTATCGGAAATTTGCTATAAGCAAATGATCAAAAATGTCATATGCCTTTGATAAATCAGAAGAGTATTTCTTATGAAGGTCTTTTTTTTAAAATTGTTGGTCTATTGTAGTATCATTATGAATTAATGCCTCACAAGTCATATGCTCTTTCTTTACGATCTCTGTTGTATCAATCTCGTAATTAGGGTCTCTATAATAAGTCTTGTATGATGTATTACTTCAATCTTGTTCTTCCTCAAGCAATAATTCATATCTAGACACCTGATGGGTTAATTCCACTAAGTCTCAAAACTCAGTTGAGTCGAACTTCTTTCAAAATCTAAACTCTAAACCATTTTGAGCCAATCTCACAAATTCCGGCTCTGGTATAATGACCCTACATTGGTTTCGTGCTCTTTTGAATCTAGCTATAAATTGAACAACCTTCTTATCAGGCCTTTGACTCAACCTTGCCAAGTCTGCCATGAAAACTTCTGGCTCTATTTGGAAGAATTGGGCATGAAATGCCTCCTCCATTTGCTGCCAAGTTTGGATAGAGTCAGGTGTAAGGTTAATATACCATACAAAAGTTGTCTCAATTAGAGAATTTGGAAAAAGTCTTAACTTCATGTAATCATTATTGGTAAATTCATTACATTGGGCTGCGAACCTAGCAATGTGTTCTATTGTTGACTGGTTTTCATTCCTATAAAAGAGAGCAAAGTCTGGTATTCTAAATCCCCTTGGGTATTCATGCACCCTATTCACCCATTCTGGGTATGGCTTCTTATACATAGGAGTTTGAATTCCCCGAGCCATGGGTCCATACATTGCTTAACAATATCAGCAATTTGGTCTTTCGGAATCATATTTATGCTTGTTGGACTACCACTAGAGGAACAAACACAGGATTTGGTGGAAACCTTTGTGTCTGAGGTCCTTTTGGTCCATAGGGAGGTATATTTGGGACTGGCTGTCCTTGTAGTATTGGCTACTGTTGAAGGTATGGTTGACCTCTCTGAGCTTGTCCTATAAAAGGACCTGCAAAATGTGCTGCAATAGGAGAAACATGTGTTGTTTCTCTCCCAGCCGTAAGAAACCTTTCTAACCCTCCGGGTATGAATTCAAACAGGGGATTAGTGAACCCCTTTGTGTCAGGTATGGCTTTGAACATGGGATTTGGAAACACTCTCATGTCATTTTCTTGTGCTGGCCCAAATCCACCAATTTGTATGGTTTCGCTGTTAGGTAATAGGGCATTTTGGTTTACCACAGGCCTCGGAAGAGGCTCATACCATAACTGAGGTATAGGTGATGGTCTTTCATAATTTTGATTACTAGTTTGACCATTAATATGTCCATTATTTTGCATAGGCTGTTTATCTCTAGCCAGTCTTTGCTGAGGAACATTTGAATTTTTCTCCATATGCCTTGTGCTAGTTGGTTGATAGGAATTCATTCGATCCATAATGGATATTGCCCATCTTTCCATTGTGTTCATTAATTGCTGTCCCATGGCATCTACCAAGCCTCCCTATGGATTTATTGGCTGAGTAGATGGAACAATGGATGGTCCAATTCCATGGCCTCGTCTAATATTTTGAACTTGTAGTACATGTTTTGAATTGCTGGTCTGCTCGACCATAAGTTCTGACGAGATAGGTGCTTCCATAGGATGTGTTATTATATTTTCCTCTAGATCAGGTACTTCTACCTCTCCTTCCACACCTTCTTCCAAGCGTTCATTTTCTCTTTGTCTCCTACGTCTAACCATTTCAATTAGTTCCACTGGGCGTGCCAAAAATATATATTGATTTTTTTTACTTTCGAAGGTTAATATTGTAATTTTAAGCGTGCCAGTGAGGATCAATCAATCCTTATAGAAGATTAATTGTCAACCAATTATTAGATGATTGCGTTTTAGTTCTCTTAGTCTTAATGAAGAGGATTTTTACTGGTGGCTGGTTTAGGAGAATTTGATAAATAACAACAAGTAAAGAATAATTTCAGAATTTTCATTAAGTAAAATGAAAAATTTACAATGATCTAACCCAGTCTCATAGAGGTTTACAGCAACAAGTTATTTGAAACTACTCTTAGGAATGAAGTGCAATACAGGAATTGAAATACAGAAATGTAAAGAACTATAAAAATTAGAAGGGAAAACAAAGTAAATAAATTGATTTTTTAATCTGAGTTTGGATCCTTCATTTTGGGGCCTTTTTTTGCTATTTATACTTTTCATTAATAACCGTCGAAGTGGGCTTTCAACCGTCAAAATGCTCTGCATGATTGTTGAACATGCTCTCTCTCAGTCAGTCCCACTGTGCAACTTCTTGCAGTTAGGCTTTTCTCATAATTTTTGAATTTAAATATATGAGTAATCGTTAGGCCACATCATCTTGTATTTCTCCACTGATTCAATGCTACGCAGATCCATGATTACCAATGTTAACTGCCACGTGTCTGATTTCGATTGAAGACTTAAATTAACTCCTTATATTGTCCTCATCTTGCCACGTGATAAGTTGTGATTGGCATATACAAAATATATAGCCAATAGATATTTAGTCTAAGATTTAAAAAAATATTTGGTCCTTATTGTATATGGAATAAAATAAAAGAGGAAATCAATTGACAAAACTTGATTTCATTATAAAAAATTTAATTTGACCAACTGAGCTTAATTCAATTGGTCACTATTATACGTCATCAATTAAAATGTTTGGAGGTTCATTTTTGTTAAGGGTGATAATTAATTATTTTTGTGTTTCATTTAAGCTTTCCTGTCCCCTTTAAGAATTGATAAGACTTGGGGTTATAATCATTGGGTTTTAGGTTTAATTCTTGGCGAAGTCAAGATCAACTTTACAGGGGTCTACGTGGGATTGTTTTGAATGTGTGTTGGTTTTAGTTTTGTCATTTTGATTATTTTAATTTGAGGTTAAAAGGTTTTGTTTGGAATAAATTATTTGATTTTTTTTAATTTTTATAAAAGAAAAAATGAAATAATTATAAATTGATGTGATGTTTTATCTTATTAAATTAGAAAGTCTATTTTGTTTTTTTTTACTAAAATAACCAAAAAGTCAAGAAGTCTGATATGCCAAACAAAGGCGGTGTCTTTCTTGTAAAATTGGTATGCTATTAAACTCTTAGTGGGTGTTTGAAAAGTTACTATCTTAGTAGATTATTTTAGCTTTTTGTTATTTTAAGAAGTTAAAATTTTTGTATTTGGAAAGATAGTTAGATTTTTTTGTTATTGGATATAATGTTTGTGAAAGAAAAAGTGAAATGATTATGAATTTGATGTGACATTTTATCTTATTAACTATTTTAACATATTTTGTCTTTTAATGCTATTTTAGTCAAAAAAAAAACCAAAAAAGCTACTTCCCAATCACCCCAGTCTTTTTTTTTTTTTTTTGTTACAGGGAAATCCTCTCACTCTCCCGCAGGTCCAAGGCAGCTCCCCGAGGAGATCACTAGGGTGTCCTGTTGTTCGTTCCGAGCCAGAGACTATAACCTGGAAGCTTGTCCCGACCTCACAAGCAAGCTTCGGTAAGTCAGGACTTGCACAGCGGGGGAGAATTAAACCCACACCAAGTAGCTGATAAGGCATCCTTGAGGTCAACCTCCTAACCAACTGTGCTACGCCCAGAACATTGGCCCAGAGGGGATTCGAACTCAGGACCTGGAGGCTTAAACCCCAGGCCCTTACCAAGTTGCCACCCACCCCTGGGTTACCCCAGTCTTCATCATGTTGATTAATTTTTTAATTTTTTGACTATTTTAGTCTAAGGCTAAAACGTCTCATTTTGGATGAATTTTTTGAATTTTTTTTTTTTTTACTTTTATGAGAAAAAAAATGATTATGATTTTGATGTGACATTTTGACAAAATGTTATTTTTTAATTTTTTGAGTTAAAATCTATAAAATGACAAAACAAGCTAAAATAACCAATAAGACAAAATATCATATCAAACATATAATCATTTTATTTTTTCTCTCACAAACATCACATCCAACTATAAAAAAATCTAACTATCTTACCAAATACAAAAATTTTAACCTACTACAATAGCTAAAAATTAAAATTACCTACTAAAATAACTTCTTCTCAAATACCTACTTTATCTTATTGATTTTTTAATCAATTTTATTTTTTTATAACTAAAATAGCCAAATTAACCCATCTTAAACATAGCCTTATGGTAGAGATTGTGAATTTGAACCCATGAGTAGTGGACAGTTGTTAAAAATAAACAAATTAGGTGATTTTATTTACATACTCATTACATTAATGTGTATAAAACCTTATTACAGGTAATGTATATCATTAGTGCAACGTGCAATTTAGGCATTGTTTGGGAAGTGGGTTTGGAGTTAAAATAGTTATAAAAAATAAAAGAACTTTTTAGTCTTAATAAGACAAAATATTACATTTAATTCATAATCATTATATTTTTTCTCTCACAAAAAAATCAAAAAACTTAAAAATCCATTTCAAATCAGAGTTTTTAACCTCAAATTAAAATAATCAAAAAAAAAAAAAAAAAACTAAAAAGCCAATCCATTTCTCAAACCAAGCCTTTAGTATTTGTAAATAGAAATCTCCCAACAAATTTTGCAATTTAAATTTTTTACACAACGTAAGGATTATTTTTGTAAGCAAAAAAAAATATAATAATTTAAGGATAAAATATCCTTAATTGTCCTCACTACGGTAAAAGAATAGAAAGATAAATGCCCTTTCAAACAAAAAAATATTATCCTAGTATTTGGTAATGTTTATAATTTATATATAAAAAAATTAAATATATTTATATTTATTTTTTATAAAAATAAAAATATCACATGTGTTTTAAAACTTAATTTTAAAAACAATTGTGATAAAGACTCTCATACATACATAATCCCCACAACTTTCACTCTCATCTCAACCATTTATAATGTAAGGTTCACACATATATGAGTGGATCTCACACATACATCAAAGGCTAAGATCAAATTAGAGGTCATGAAACTCCTAAAAAAAGAAATTCCAAACATTTTTCTTTTAAAGCTTCCGTTTGGGAAGTTGGTTTGAAGGTTATTTTGGTTAAAATAGTCATAAAAAACAAAATAAGTTTGTTAGTCCAATAAGATAAAATATCACATTTAGGCCAAGTTTGGCATCCTCAAAAAAATTTAAAAAGTCAAAAAGTCACTATCGTATTTAAGTCACATCATCTCTCTAACACATCACTTCAAACCCAACCCAAATTCAACTCATATTTCATAAAAATTCAAAAAATGTACTTATTTAGTCTTCCCAAACTTAAGTTTAATGTATAATCATTACAATTTTTTCTTTTACAAAAAAATTTTAAAAACTAAAAGTTCTTTTCAAATTAAACTTTTTAACCTTAAATTAAAATAATTAAAAAAAGTTAAAAATAAAAAAAACAAACACACTTTCCAAACGGAGACCCAAAAAAATAAGAGAAAAGAGTGGGAGCTCGAGGGGCTTCCCCCGAAACTCCCCCGAATTGCCATTTTTGGCAAAAAAAAAAAAAATGCAAGGCAAGTTAAAAAAAAAAAAAAAAAACAATTTACTAAAAATGGAAATTAGGGGAATTATGGAGAGTGAAATTCGAGCTACCAATCAAAGTTGAAAAAATAAATGAGAAAAGTGGCCAAAGTGATTGCCAACTGCCAAGACTAATTGGTCATAAGTGATTTTTCAATGAAAGGCCAATACTAGCGGATGGTGACGGCAAAAATGGTTGTCAGTAGTTAAAAGGAAAATGGTAGGGATTAAAAAAAATTTATCATGAAAATAATCATGAAAGATTTGTGATTCTTAAATTACTTTGATTAGTGTGTAGTGCTTTATTTTAAGTATAATTTAAAAGTCACAAATCTTTTATAATCATTTTCATGAAAGACTTTTTATGATACCTAGCATTGCTATAGTTAAAAATAATAGTTAAAAATAAATTTTGGCCAAAAATGTAGGATGAAAGAGAATATTATTGATGATAATTGGAGGTGAATTGTGTTTGGATAAAATTAATGGTTATAGATATAGTGATGATTAATGTGTAATGATAGAAAACGGAATAAATTTTAATTATTTTATAAGCAAATGAATCAAATCTTTTTCAGTTACTAGGAATTTTATAAATTATTAACAATTTTTTTAAAATTAAAATAAACACCAAATTAGTTTTTGTTCACATTTTATTTTTTATTTTTTAAACCAAAAAAAAAATTTTGATAAGGCTACCATGTGTCCGAACAAGATTGGATTAGTATACAAACGTGAAAGAGTCCACTTCAAATCTGATGATCTCACAAATAAGATCACTTCAAATCAACGGTGAATCTCAGTCGATTGTAACAAATACAAGCTTTATGACTATCACTAGATAACTTCTCGACCAAATAGTTGCCAGCAAAGTCAAACAGTAACGCTCGCGAGACGAGAGTGGCCCCACACAGAACCTTCTCTCCTGACTCTCTTTCTAGACTTTCTCTCTCCTCTTTCTATACACATACATGTACACACTTGTCTCTATATGTTTTCTCTGCGAAGATAGAGAGAGAGAGTGGAAGCCATTGAAGGGGGTGGTGAGTGGGTGATTCTCAAGAAGAAAAGACTCTGTTTTTAGGGCTTCGTTTTCTTCAAAGAATCGAGACTTTGAATAGGGGTTTTTTTTGAAAAATCAAAATCCCCCATTGACTATCGTGCTCGCCATTGGAGTCACTGTAAGTCAGCTCTAATCCTGCAAAAGCTCCAATTTTTATATCCTAAAACCTATACATATTTATTCGTATAACTCTCTCTCCCGATCCCAAAAACACCAGAGAGAGAGAGAGAGAGAGTGTGTGGGGATAGATAAAACAGGTCGACTATTTGTATCTATCTCCTTTTCACTCACTGTTCAAATTTAAAAAGGTAAACTTTTATCCGTACTGGGTTTGGTTGTATTATATATACATATATATAAAATATAGATTTGAGAGAGAGAGAGAGAGAGAGAGAGGTGGTCAACTGGGTCTTTTTCTCTAATTTGGTAGTTATGTATTTTGTAAGGTATTGAAAAGTCCACAATGGGTCTGTTCATATGTCATGTATATCTGTGATATACAGTGGTTTGGATTTCACTTTCTCTTTTATGGGTTCTTTTTCATTAACCCCTTTTCTCTGCCATGATTCGATCTAAAGAGTCAAAGGGTATCCCTGATTTTAAAATTACTTCTTTTTCTTTTTCTTTTGTTTTGAGAGAGAGGAACTAGAGAGAGAGAGAGAGAGCAATAAGGGCTTTGGTTGTGTTGTACCAACCCCGTTTGGTTCTTCTTAAATTTTGTGGGTTTGGGTTGGTGAGTTGAGAGGTCATCATATTTCATACCTTTACCCAGTAGGGCATGGTTAAATGCTCAATCTGAAAAGTCCTGGTAATGTCAAAGAGGAAATTAGGAAGAAAATCTAGAGATATCTAAAATTTGAAAGTGATATAGTGATCAACCTAGGGAAAGGAAGAAAGGTTTAGAGAGAGAAAAGAGAAAAAGAAAATAAAGAAAGAAAGAGAGAAAGAAAGAAAGGGTTTTCACCTAGTTTGATGAGTTTTGGGGGTTTCATTGGCAACCGTGGTCATGGCAGTGGTTGTGGCGGTGGCGATAGTCCCTACAACACCATGTCCACCGCTACAATAGGGCAGCCACCACCGGTCAATACACCCATTGCCCAACCTATTTTCAACTCTCCGGCCGCCTCCGTTGCCTGTGTATGCTTCATTGGATTGTACATTGATATTATCTCAACATTTTTATCATTTTTGTAAATGTTTTATTTAGTTGATTTTTTATTGTAATTTTATTAGAATTTATTTGTGTAGAAATCCAGGATGGAGGGGGGAAATTTTGACCCTAGTCTAATGGGAAGGATCAAAGAAGATGGGAATGAAAGTAGGTCCGGGAGTGATAATTTCGAAGGCGGATCAGGCGACGATCAGGATGCCACAGGCGATAAACCGCAGAAGAAGAAGAAATACCATCGACACACTCCCCATCAAATTCAAGAGCTTGAAAAGTAAAATTTGCTACATTGGCACATATTGTTATTATATATTCCTTGTCTTGATCAATCACTAATATTGGTTGGTGAGTTACTATTTGCTAACACAGTTGCTTTGTCTTTGTTTTGATAGTTACTTCAACAATGTCAGAAGACATCCTGATGATAAAGAAAGGTTGGAACTTGGTAAGAAGCTATCGTTGGATAGCAAACAAGTCAAGTTTTGGTTTCAAAATCGACGAACCCAATTGAAGGTAATTTCGGTACATTGTTTAGTTCTTTCTATTCTTGATTTGCTTTACTTTTCATGTGAAAATTTTTGTTCTTTTGGGTACTGGAAACTGAAATTAGTTAATCGAATCAGACCCAAGTTGAACGTTTTGAGAGCAGCATTCTCAAACGACAACATGAAGAACTCATGATGGAGAATATTAGCATGAAGGAGGCCATGAGGAACCCAATTTGTGGTAATTGCGGTGGCCCAGCAATTTTAGGTGACGTATCTATTGAGGAACATAATCTCAAGGTTGAGAATGCTCGATTAAAGGATGAACTAAATCGGATCTCCATCCTAGCAAACAAATTCTTGGGGAGGCCAATATCGTCATTGGCTGGTTCCGTCCCTCCATTGTCAAGCTCTTGCTTGGAGCTTGCGGTGGGAAGAAATGGTTTTGGTGGTTCAGTAGACACAACATTTCCCATCGGACTTGATTCTAAAGATGGGGTTTTGAATGCTTTGACCATGGCCCCAACGATGTCAACAATTGGCATGTCGGGCATTGATATACCTTATGAGAAAGCTATCTTTCTAGAGCTTGCATTGCATGCAATGGATGAGTTGGTTAAGTTGGCTCAGATTGATAATCCTCTTTGGGTCCGAAGTTTAGATGGAGGAAGGGAAGTATTAAACCACGAAGAGTACATGAGGATTTGCCCTCCATGTATTGGAATGAAACCTAGTGGTTTTGTAACTGAGGCTACAAGGGCAACTGGCATGATGATCATTAATAGCTTGGCTCTTGTGGAGACATTGATGGATGCTGTAAGCTATTCAATCCTTTTACGATTGTTATCTTTTTGTTTGTAATTCCTTACTTAGAGCATCCTTATTAGACTACTTAAATTTTACCTTAAAATATAGTTAATATTTTAGAAATTACTTTTTCATCTATTTCTCCTGACAAATTCCCTATCGTTTCTCTATTCTATTTAAATAATATTTTTAATTATTTTTATAATTAAATATTTTTTTAATAATAAAATTATAAAAACAAATGAGCACAACAGCATTGCAGGAAATAGTAGCAGAGGAAAGCAAAGGGGCGTTCGTCCGGCCGGACGATCAGGCAGTCATCCAGTCGACCGGTCAAGTTAATTTTGAACATCTTCCTTCTTTAGCTCCAGGACTCTCACAGGGATGTCCAGGGGACATCCTTCGCGCCTATAAAATAAGAATTATTAGATATGAGGGAGCGGGAGCTACAGTGACTCCCTCTCTATTTGTAGGAAGTCACTGTAACAATACTTATATTTGGGGATTGGATAGGGAAACTGTTGGGGATGTGTTTTGACAAAAAAACTCCTTATTTTGAGTAAGGAGGTAATATAAGGGAAGAGATGGGGATGTTCTTACCCTTAGTTAATTGTTGTCGTAGCATACCTCCATGATGTGGAAAAAGTTGGTTTTTAAAAAATATAATACTGTTTTTGACTAGATTGTTTTCGTCACCTTAGCGCAGAATCTGCTATTTTTGGCCACAAATGTTTTCTCTTACTGTCCAGTCTTTTTTTTTATTTTTTTTGGTATTTACCTTTGAATTATAAATTGGTATACTGTTTGATATATGTAATGTCTGATAATCACTTAATATGCATTCCTTTATGTAGAATCAATGGACAGAAATGTTCCCTAGCATGATTGGTAGAACATCTATCATTGATGTGATTTTCAATGGCATGGCTGGTTCCCGAAATTGTGCTCTACAACTGGTATTGTTCTTTTTTCAAGTTTTTATATTTTATATTTTATATTTATAATCTTTTTCTTCGTGGCTTGAACTTGATAGATTATACATTGTAGATGCATGTTGAGTTCCAAGCTCTTTCGCCATTGGTCCCTGTTCGACCTATGAATTTTCTCCGGTTCTGCAAACAACATGCTGAGGGTATGTGGGCTGTGGTTGATGTGTCTGTTGACAGTATCCGAGAATTTTCAGATGCACAAACATTTGTGAATTGCAGGAGGCTTCCTTCTGGTTTCTTTGTGCAAGATATGCCAAATGGCTATTCCAAGGTAATCATTAATTCATTATCGTAACTTATTATGCAACTTTTAGAGTTCTCTTAATATGTTGGTGTTGCTTGTCTGGATATTTTCCATTTTAGGTTTAAAATTAAGTGGTCACTGCAACTAGCAATTCAAATTTGATGTTATTTGGACTCTAAGCACTGCTTTGACTTGTGCTTGCTAAAATTTGTTTTGTTTCTATTATTTAGTGACCATATCCCAATATCTTTGCACTGCTTGCTCTTAATCACATGTAGTGGGATTGTTTCTAAAAATCCAAACCTTCTAAGATTATTTTCTTGACACGGATGCTTATACAGATTAAATTATTGTAGAGACTATAAATTTCAAAGCTAGGGTTGTTTAGTTTCTATTTATTTATTTCACTGCTATTTCAGAGATGTGCTAACCAAGAGTGTTCACATTTTAATATTGTTGAACTCTTTAGTTATAATATTTCTTCATTTGAAATTTCTGACTCGGGTTTTTCTTCTATTGTTGTATAGATTGTTTATTAGGTGCTTCTATTCTCTCTCTCTCTCTCTCTCTCTCTCTCTGATTGTTTATTGTCCACAAAGCTGTATTACCTGGATAGAGTTTTGGTTGTACTCTTTTTGACTTTAAATAATTGCCTCTATCTTGTTTTTTCCAAGAAAAAAGTAGCTGTTTTATAATTGAATTGAAAATGTTTTGGTCATATCTTGTCCTAGGTAACATCACCCATTAATGGTTGACTTTCACAATTTGTCTTTCCTAGATCCTGTATTGTGCAATCTTGATGTACATTAAGCTCGATTTTGTAAAAAATAAAGGAAGGAAAAAATTCTTAGTTTTCCCTTTTGTGGTTTTGTTAGAGATCTCTATCTCACACGCACTCGCGTATGCGCCGCACCGCACTGCACTGCACATGCACACGTGGTAGTAACCGATTAATTGTTGCTTCTCAACAAAATACGAGGTGGTGTTTTCCTCAAACAGAAATGATGCTAAGGGCTGTTTGGCATATCTCAGAAGTGAGTCCTGCTTGGCTCGTATATTAGAGTAGACAACATTCAACAAATTACGGAAGGCCTTGTAGCTACCTTTGTGAAATGGACTTTAATGGATTTATTCTTGGGAAAATATCAAATGTCGATCTTTCCCTTGAAATTGCCATGTAGAGAGAGGTGATTCATGTGTTAACAGGACTCGATAGAAATTTCATAGGAAAATTAGGACTTACTAGGAATTTTCCTTTTCTTTTGCTAGGTGCCCAAGTGATATTTCAGCATCCCAAACATGTTCTCTCTCTCTCTCTCTCTGTTGTTTTTTGTTTTCTTTTAAACAACTAACAATGGATGCGCATACTTAATAGCATGTTGAAGATTATAATTACAAAGAATATGCAGAACATGTAGTAATTATAAAAAGTAAATCGCAGATTGTGTGGGTTGAACATTCAGAATATGACGAGAGTGCCGTCCATCATCTCTACCGGCCATTACTGAGATCCGGCATGGGCTTTGGTGCACAAAGGTGGCTCGCCACCCTACAAAGGCAATGCGAGTGCTTGGCGGTCCTCATGTCCTCTTCCATCTCTTCCGAAGATAACCCAGGTCCAGCTTCAGTTGAATCAATTTTTTTTACTTATCCGATGAAAAATGTAATCGGTTGGTTTCTAATACAGTTCCATGTTCAACAGGAGTTACTCCAACCGGTAGGCGAAACATGGTTAAGTTGGCGCAGCGCATGACTCGCAACTTCTGTGCCGGGGTTTGTGCAACTATGCACATGTGGCAGCTGGTTCAAGTCGGAAATGTGGGTGAAGATGCAAGGTTGATGATTCGGAATAGCATGGATAATCCTGGTGAACCACCCGGGCTTGTTTTGAGTGCCATGACATCTGTTTGGATGCCTGTATCACATCAACGGCTGTTTGATTTCTTGAGAAACGAGCAGACAAGGAGCCAGTGGGACGAATTGTCTCACGGAGGGCCAATGCAAGAGATGGTTCAGATACCACCGGCCAGGACCGTGGTAACTGTGTTTCTCTTCTTCGTGCTACTGTGAGTATTTGTCTACTTATCATCTGATTAATATGGCCTGTGCTGTCT
This sequence comes from Camellia lanceoleosa, assembly GCA_025200525.1. Lineage (NCBI taxonomy): Eukaryota > Viridiplantae > Streptophyta > Magnoliopsida > Ericales > Theaceae > Camellia > Camellia lanceoleosa. The sequence continues at coordinate 19,302,917 of CM045764.1, read as the reverse complement.
GTTATGGATTGATGCGTTTATTTGGGCAGAAAATATTTTTCACTTTTGACCGTGGTAATTGTGTTTCTCTTCTTCGTGCTACTGTGAGTATTTGTCTACTTATCATCTGATTAATATGGCCTGTGCTGTCTGTTATGGATTGATGTGCTTATTTGGGCAGAAAATGTTTTCCACTTTTGAAAAAGGTGGAAACTGTTTTCTAAAGTCTTAGCACTTTCACCACACCACCACCTCCATGACCACCACCAACACCATCACCAGGTTCACCCCCTCCTCATCTCTGCCACCACTACCTGCCACCACCTTCACTACTAATACAACATTAGTATATTAGTTTAAAGTTCGCAACTGAATATAGTAATACGTATTTTTACGGAGCGTCAAATTACTTTTCCTTTCTCTTCTTCTGCTCTACTAAGCTTTCATGCATGTAACTTGCAGGCTGCTAATACAAATCAGAACGCCATGCTGATATTGCAAGAGACACAGACAGATGTATCGAGCTCGCTCATAGTGTACACAGCAGTCGACATACCTGCAATGCAAGCGGTAATGAGTGGTGGAGATTCAACCTCCGTGGCTCTCCTTCCATCAGGATTTGCAGTAGTTCCAGATGGTTTTCCTGACTCTGTGGGGCCTAGCAACTGCGACGGCACTTCGGTCAGAGAACGTGGCGGCAGTGGTAGTGGGTCTCTCCTGACTGTCGGGTTCCAGATATTGGTCAATAACCCGCCTTCAGCCAAGCTCACAATGGAGTCTGTTGATACCGTAAACAATCTCATCTCTCGCACAATTCAGAGGATCAAAGCTGCGCTTAATTGCGCAGCATAGCATTAATTAACCATGTGTGTTTTGTTTTGTTTTTTTTTTTTTTCTGAGGGGGGAAAAGAAAAACTATATATAAGATGATATATGTAGGAGAAGAGAGGAGAAGGGAGGGAGCTTGAGATGAAAATTCTCACAAAAATGGTGAATGCTTGCTGGGTTTTTGAGTCAAGAACGAACCCTGGTGAACCTTTGCCGAGTGTTGAAAGTAAAATTCACAGTTGCTAAAACCGGGTAGAGGGGTGGTGGTTCGGGTATTGACTCGGTAGACCTGCGAGTTAAACTCAGCTCTCAATAGTCAATTGCCTTTGTTGAATAATCTCATCTTTATATATATATATATATAGGAAGGAAAAACATATGATTGAACTGTTTTGTTTAATCCAGGTTCTTATATTTATGTTTTTTCAAGTAGTATATGAATACAAAACCAGAACTGGACACAAAAATGGACTCATTTGTAAAATTTTGTCCATTCAAGTGTATTCTTTGTGTGGTTTTTTATTTTTGTAGTAGAATTGAATTTTGTTTTTGTTGGTCTTGAATGGTATCTCTCTATCTTTTGTCGCAGCTAGTCTTAGAGTTATGTTCTGAGTTTGAATGAATGCTTACATGGTTTGCTTGTTCTGCAATCCAAATATGCTCTTGTTGCCATTTGAGTTCTCTTGGGGCTCTTTGCTGGGAGCTTTTATTTACCCAGTAAATTGGTCTCATTAAATCCACTCCTTGTCAACTCCCGAGTTAGTCACTGCTGTGCGGTTTATGAAAATTAGTTTGGAATTTATTTACATCATTCAAACCGTTCAATTTTTAAATAAAATTTAGTTGCACCAATTTTAAAACTTTAAAATTTTATCTTGGACAGTTAGGTGCTAGTCTTGTGAACTTGATTTATTTGTTAAGAAATTTTATTCTAACTTTTGGTGATAAATTTAGTATGAGTTACAGTAATAGTTCCTATAATTTAGGACTTGTGTCACTTTGACTCTTAACTTTTTAATTGTGACACATTTGATTTTGAATTTTGAATCTTATTTCAAATAAGAATAATTGAAGATATCATTAGTTTTTTCAAGGGTAAAATTGTCAATTTGATAAAATATAAACTAATTAGACAAAAATAAATGTCAAACAAATATTTTTAAATTTTTAAAAATTATTTCTACCTATTAAAAATAAAATTATGTAAAATAAATAAATCTTTTAAACATTTATTTATTTCTGTAGAAATGTTGTTTTATAAATTTCTTTGATCTGTAATTTCGGTATATTCCAATCTCTATTAAATTGATCATTTTGTATTTCAACATCTTCTTCATTAATTACTAATCCTTGATTAGGTATTGAAGGCAAAGTGGTTGACCTAGAACTGACTGATGAGTTACTTCGAAATAATCGACTCATTGTTCTTTCTAATTAATCAGTTTTACAGATATCTTAATACATACCCTATTCTTGTCAAGTTACCACAGACCATAATGGTTTCGCACAGACCCTATCCTAAATGTCCACACTGCCTAACTCTAAGGACTTACTAGGATGTAAAAATGGAAGTGGGTGACTGAAACCAGGTGGATAACAGACTGATCTCGTGGGTGATTAAGATGGAACCGAAAACTAGATTAATCAAATAAACAATGGAAACGATTAATTGGGCGGAAGTAGCATACAAATAAACAGTGGTTTTTCTAAAGCATAAACTTGTTCAATCGTTTTAACATGTAATGTTTTAATATATTATGACTTGAATTATATTTTGGTTTGTACATTCCAATTCTTTGTTTAAATTAGTTCATCTTTGATTTCGTAATCCATCTCCTTTATTTTGTATGCTACTTCCGCCCAATTAATCGTTTCCATTGTTTATTTGATTAATCTAGTTTTCGGTTCCATCTTAATCACCCACGAGATCAGTCTGTTATCCACCTGGTTTCAGTCACCCACTTCCATTTTCTGTCCGGAGTAAGTCCTTAGAGTTAGGCAGTGTGGACATTTAGGATAGGGTCTGTGCGAAACCATTATGGTCTGTGGTAACTTGACAAGAATAGGGTATGTATTAAGATATCTCAGAAATCGATTAATTAGAAAGAACAATGAGTCGATTATTTCAAGTAACTCATCGGGATTCTAGGTCAACCACTTTGCCTTCAATACCTAATCAAGGATTAGTAATTAATGAAGAAGATGTTGAAATACAAAATGATCAATTTAATAGAGATTGGAATATACCAAATTACAGATCAAAGAAATTTATAAAACAACATTTCTCTAATGTTTTTAAAGTTGCATTACATGTTAAAACGATTGAACAAGTTTATGCTTTAGAAAACCTCGAGAAACTTGCCGCTTATTTGATACTAAATTAATTAAAAGACACAAAGATAATGGTTACAATTTTATTCACATTGGTCTAATCCAAGTTGGTCTTAATCCACTCACTTTGTTGGAAAAAATACTGCTTTTATTATGCTTAAGAGATGCTCGCTTTCTTAATTATAATGATAGTCTAATGGGAATGATGGAACCGGTCTTCATAAAGGTCCAAAGACATTTTAATTGTTTTCTGATTTTACACTCGGTTTAAGTGATCCAAATATTTTACATGCTTTAACATTAAATATTCAACTACATGGTTCATTTACTAATATGATGGCTAAGACACATAATATTGCTTTAATTTATCGTGTTCACTATAAATGTATGCAAACTAATTTAAATGTTCATGCTCGCATAAATCACCTAAAGATAAAACTTTACTTATTCAAAGTAGTAGTCATAATGAATCACATATTAATATTCCTAAAATGATTGAATGGAAAGATATAGATTTACTCGATGAATGGATTCTTGTTAATGAAAATTACAAACATAATCGGAACAATCCTCTGAACAAGATATTAAAGATATTAGACAATATAATGATGGTTCTGCTCATATTAAATTTAACCAAGTCAATCCTCTAGACATAATACATCTAGTGTCCCTAGCGAAATAGAAGCGAAGATGAAATATTCACCACACCTCTATTTAGAAAAATAGTCAACTCAATATTGGTCCAACCATAGGTCCTACAATCAATCCAAAATTAAAAGGAATTGATAATTCCTCAACTTCTCAAATTAGTAAACCTGTTTATTCTACACATACTCATTTCCTTGATGAAGAAGTTCATTCGACTAACTCTCCGACTCAAACTGATATGGAAGAATTTACACCACCTGTCAATCCCCAATTATTGACAATTAAAAAGGAATTTACTCCCAATCTTGATAAATTACTTATTTATTTTAAATCTAAAGCTAATCGCACCCAGCGCCATGCTTATTATGCTAAATATACTCCTGCTCAAATGTCTCAAATCTCCCAAGAATGGTATAATTTTATGATTCGATATGGTTTTGAATTACCCTTACTAGAATATGAAGAAAAATATTATAAAACACTTACTACGATTACTAAACATAAATGGAAAACTTCTGCTACCACTACAATTAGTTCTAGTCATCCTCCCTTAGAGAAAATTATTCTTAATCAACAAGGTTCTGAAATTCGCCTCCTTTTTAAATTACTGGCGATGATAATGAACTCAAAAAGTTATTGAACAAAATAATTATACTAACCAATGTTTAAATACAATTGGTAAACAATTAGATAAAATAGAAACTAATTTAGAATCATTCACACTTCTAAACAACCTTTAGATGCACCTTTACTTAACCTACCTAGTAAACGTTCCACCGAACCAAATTTTAGTTACAAATGATCAATCATCTACTGTCCAAGCTATTGAAAAATTATTTACCAAATTATTTGTACCAGATACTCCCTCACCTTCTAAAGATAAAGGTAGTATTACTGTTTTAAATCAACAATTTGATATTAACCCGAGATCCTACCTCCTCGACATCGACAATGACATCAATAAATTAGCTCAACAATTCCAAGTTGCGAAAATTCACTATCCTAAAGTTAATCCTCAAACTACTAAGAATTGGTATACTAAACCTACTCTGTTGATTTACAATTTGAAGAAAATAATGTTAATAATCAATTTTACTCTCTCAAAAAATTATCTGAATGGAATATTGATGGTCTTAGTGAAGATCAACTCCTCCAAAAATTAAATCATTTATCTATGGTCTCGAATAGTTATCTCTCTAACTATCCCCAATATACTCAACGAAATTGTAAATTTAATTACTCTTGGTTTTCTTGGTCAACTCAAATCTTGGTGGGAAAAATATTTAATCGACACAACGAGACTCCATCATCTATGCTAACCAAACTGATGATCAAGGATTACCTATATTTGATGAAAATTTAGGATGTTGCCAACATGATGGTATTAACCAATTAATTTATACAATTATTAGACATTTTATTGGTACCCCAACTAATATAACTGTGGACAAAAGGGTCATTATGCTAATAAATGTAAAGAGAAACACAAACTCAAAGACAGAGTTAATCAACTCCAAATTAATGAAGAATCCAAAATTCAATTATTTGAAATCTTCCAATTAAATCAATCTGATAATGATTCCTCTTCTGCTCCTCCAACTACATCTAGTTCCTCTTCTGATAATAATCATTCTGATTCAGATAATCAAATTACTTTGGCTTGTACTGATGTTTGTTGTAAACTCGTTAAACAAATTTCGTTTCTACCAAACATACTCAAGAAGAATCGCTTTAATCGATTTAATTAGTAAATTAGAAGATCCTCAACTAAAACAACAATATATTGATAAATTGAAAGGCTTAATGCTTCAATCAAACTAAACCTAAGGTTAATAAACCTATAATTAGTTTGTCTAAAACTTTGGAAAAATTTAAAAATAAAACTAAAGAAGTTACACTTCAAGATTTACAATTTGAAATCAATCAAATTAAACAAACTATCAAAGAACTTCGAATAAAGATAATAAATTAGAAAATGAAATCATCAATATTAAACTTAAACAAAATTTAAATGATTTTCAACCTAATCCAAAGATCACCTCATCAATCGTAACATAATTCGATCCCGAACTGATCATACAAATCCAGATAAACTTATTTTTGATAATCGATCTCAATCGCTAACCTTGACGATAAAAGATTAAATTTACTTAATAAAATTTATATGCAAAATGGTATTCAAGAATTAAAATCATTGTTGAAGATTTTGAATTAGACCTAGTTGCTTTAATTGATCTTGGTGCCGATTTAAACTGTATTCAAGAAGGATTACTCCTACTAAATATTATCACAAATGCCAAGAGAAATTGACCTCGCTAATGGTAGTAAAATGCATATTAAATATAAATTACCTAAAGTACATGTTTGTCAAAATAATGTTTGTTTCAAAACTACATTTGTTTTAGTCAAAAACATGGTGATAGAATCATTTTAGGTACACCATTTATATCATTATTATATCCATTTACCACTTCTCTCAAGGAATTACCACTCATGTTTTAGGACATCTGTCACATTTAAATTCTTGTTTCCTCTGAACCATTAGAATTAAATCAATTACAAGATTGTTCTATTACTCATACTATTAACCGATTAACTCGACATATTAATTTTCTTAAAGAAGAAATTAATTATAAAAGAATTGATCAACGATTAATCGATCCATTCTTATTTCTCAAATTAATGATTTTAAATTAAAACTTGAATCAACTGTTTGCTCATCTTTACCCACTGTATTTTGGTATAGAGAAGAGCATGTTGTTACTTTACCATATATTAAAGGTTTTCATGAAAGACAAATACCTACTAAATCGACCTATTAAAATGAATCATGAATTGTTAGAAATGTGTAAAAAAGAAATTAATGAATTATTAAAAATCGAATTATTAGTCCCAAAGAAATCACCATGGTCTTGTCCTCGCTTTTTATGTTAATAAAATGTCAATTAGAACGAGGTCTTCCTCGCCTAGTTATTAATTATAAACCATTAAATGCTGTTCTTGAATGGATTAGATATCCTATTCCCAATAAAAAAGACCTAATTAAAAGACTTAATCACGCTGTTATTTTTAGTAAATTTGATTTAAAAAGTGGTTTTTGGCAAATCCAAATTCATCCTAAAGATAGATATAAAGCGCATTTAATACACCTTTTGGTCAATATGAATGGAATGTCATGCCATTTGGATTAAAAATGCTCCTAGTGAATTTCAAAACATAATGAATGAAATATTCAATCCATTTAGTCATTTTTCAATTGTTTACATTGATGACATATTAATCTTTTCCAAATCCATTAGTGAACATTGGAAACATTTAAGCGCATTCTTTTATACTATTAAAAGTCATGGTTTAGTCATTTCTGCCCCTAAGATTAAATTGTTTCAAACTAAAGTTAGGTTTTTAGGTTATGATATTCACCATAATACTATTCTCCCAATTAGTCGCTCTATTGAGTTTGCGTCTAAATTTCCTGATGAAATTCTTGATAAAACCCAATTACAACGGTTTTTAGGATCTCTCAATTACATTGCTGAATTTTATAAAGACCTTAGGAAAATCTGTCAACCATTGTTCGATAGGTTAAAGGATAATCCTCCTCCTTGGTCTTCTGCTCATACTGCTGTTGTTCAACAAGTCAAACAATATGTTAAGTCCCTTCCTTGTCTTGGTATTCCTACTGAGGACTCATTCAAAATTATTCAAACTGATGCTTCTGATATTGGTTATGGTGGCATTCTACTCCAGAAGGTCACTCCCCAGTCATCTGAACAAATTGTTCGCTATCATTCTGGTGTCTGGAATAAAGCACAATTAAATTATAGTACTATTAAAAAAGAAATTTTATCTACTGTTTTATGTATTCAAAAATTTCAAGATGATATTTTAAATCAAAAATACTTCGTGTCGATTGCAAATCAGCTAAATATGTTTTGGAAAAAGATGTTCAAAATCTTGCTAGTAAACAAATTTTTGCCCGCTGGCAATCTATTTTAAGTATTTTTGATTTTGATATTACTTATATCCCTGGTTGTCAAAATTCCTTGCCTGATTTTCTTACCCGGGAATTTTTACAGGGGGGTAAGGGATGAGTGCTACTCCACATATTTCCTATGTTAAAACCCAAATTACCCATTTCCAAACCCTGATCAAACAAGTTAATCACGCATTAACCGCCTTTTAAATCAGCAGACCTACTACTAAAAGAGCCCAATACATTCTTCACCACCGATTACAAGCTCAACGCAATTTACGTCATAATTATTATAATGATTTATTTTATTACCAGAATTATTTAGATCTTCTTTCTGGTTGCTAATCTTTGTTTCCTATTCCACAGATGTCTCGTCCCAAGGCCTCCTTCCAAGGCTTTGGTCCCTCTTCTAGTTCCAAAGAAACCTAATCAACTTATAGTTCCTCCTCCTTTGGCGCCACCAAATCCATTGACTTAGTAAACCGTTACCATACTCTTGGTACTATTCACCGTCCCGATTACTCCTCGCATTGGCTAATGATCCTTTTGCTTCAAGCCAAACAGCCAGCATTCGCTTCCAATTAACCAGTTCGCCCATCCTAATCGAGTACACCAAATCACATGTTACTAACCCGTTTCTACAAAGAACCTAGTCACCCCAGAAGTCAAACCATTAATGAAATTGCTCAATTCCATTTTGGCTCGATGTCATTTCATTTCTTCACCTCCAGAGAAAAACCTCTCTTATTACAAAGATATCTGCTCAACCACCGCTCCATTTTGATCAAACCCATTCAGATCGAGTATATGCTTATAAGATCCTATACCATTCACTTTATATTCACAACATTGTTTCTTTAGCGTAATGGGAAATCCTAATCGCTTCGTGATCTCCCCGCCACTCTATTCAATATAGTTACCATGATTATGTTGATGCTTGGTTCAAATTGTTCTGCATGCAAAATGAGTCATTCGGTCACTCTGGTTTATCTCCTTTGATCAAAAATTCAAATCCGAAGTTACCAACTTTGGTTTCGAGATGGTGGACTCATTATGGCCCCATTTCGATATTCTCCCAAGTTCCCTTAATGAAACAATTGCATACTTTGCTGCTGTTTACCCATTCACTGCTCATCAAAAACAATTTCCTATATTGCTCACTTTTATATCCAAATACAAAATTCCATGGATATTCAAATGGCATTATGGAATTGATGATAACATAATTATTCGACAACACTCAGTTAAATGGTGGGCTAAGTTCAATGTGCCCAGGATTATTGAAATTGTTTATGAGGAATTTCCTCCTGATACTTGTGCTCCAACTCCTGCAATAGTCAAAGCCCAGCAGAACCCAATCGGCGAATCACCAAGGAAGTCACCATCTTCCTCCAAATAATCTTGGCGAATTTCATCTAGTGGCTCCAAGCCCAAATCAAAATCCAAATCAAAGATTAGATCCAAAGGTAAGTCCAAAATTCCAATAGTTCTGGACCACTAAGGCTCATTCAAAGCCCAAGTCAAAATCCAAATCAAAAGCTAAGCCCATTTCACCTCCTCGGCCCATTGTTCAACTCCGATCCACTAGTGATCACCGCTCCAGATGGCCCGTCTCTCGTAGATCGTGCCCAAGCCCAATCAAAGAATGAACAATCTCCTACACCACCCAACGATCCGATGAAGACCAAATTAATTCAAACAGTTCAGAAGAATCAACCAATCAACTGGATCGTCCCGAGTTTCAAGATGCTCAGGACCCATTTGCTTGAAATAATCAACATAGGATTCTTTATAAATATAAAATTGACTTCAATCAATACTCTTTTGAGAAAAGTCATTAATTTATATTTATTACGATTCCTTTATTCACATGCTCCACTATTCAATCAATCAAAAGCCCCAAATTCTCCAGGTCTTCAATCTGACCCATTTGCCTTCATCATTCGGCCGATTCACATCTTTGCATAGTTCCCAGATTCACATGCTGCATAGTTCCCAGATTCACATGCTGCATAGTTCCCAGTTCACATGTTGCACAGTCTCCAGTTCACATGCTGCATAGTTAATTTTATTTTCTATATATTTGTAATTGTTTGTAATCACTGGACACCTTCTTTTCTTCAACCCTTCAGTTTGTAAGAAAGACAGATTCTGAGTGAGGTTTACTTTCCCATTCCCATGTTCTCAATTAATTAAAGATCCTTGCAGATTACAACAATTGTAAGTGCAAGTTATTTCTGTATCAATTAAATGTTTTAATATATTATGACTTGAATTATATTTTGGTTTGTGCATTCCAATTCTTTGTTTAAATTAGTTCATCTTTGATTTCGTAATCCATCTCCTTTATTTTGTATGCTACTTCCGCGGTCATGGTTTATTTATTTTACAAAATTAATTTTTATTATGTGTTTGAATGATGATTATGTAAAATTAATTTAAAAAAATTAATCATGTAATTTTTATCAATTTTACATAATTTTATCATTGGTGGATAAAAATATTTTTTTGACATTTATTTTTGTCAAATTAGTTTATATTTTATTAAATAGACTATTTTGCTTTTGAAATTAAACAATAGTATCTTCAATTGTCCTTATTTGGAATATGATTCAAAATTCAGGATCAAATGTGTCACAATTGAAAAGTCAGAGACCAAAGTGACACAAATCCCAAACTATAGACACTATTTGTGTAATTTGCCCATAAATTTATTATTCTAATAATATTTTTTTTAAAAAAATAAAAATTTAAATGCTTACACTTTCTTACATCATATTTAGATACAAATTAAGAGTACATCAAAATTCATAAATAAAAGTTAAAATATGATGTTTCAAAATACTACATGATTATTCAACAAATACAATGCTTTTAGAAAGTCTTAAAAAAAAATTATAATCAATATGAAAGGCAAATATTAAAACAAAAAGAAAAAAAAGAAAACTTATGAAAGTGAGCTGATGAGGCGGTAATTGTTCGGTTGGATTTCCCTCCTATGTGGAGGAAGGCCCAAAACATTTAGTAAAACCTATGTGAGTTTCAAAGCCCACATAGAGAGATATGTTTTTGAAAAGATCTGGCTCATGAGTTTAGGATGACAAACCCTTTCTTTGTAACACAGAAAGAGACGTAGCAGCAGTCACCAAAAATAGAGAGGAGAAGAGAAATTCTGTCCAGCAGTGATCAAGTTATCCGATCAACAAGCGTCTGTGGTCCGATTGAGCTGAAATTTGGTAGGCGAGTTCACAACTCAAGACTCTAAATTCTAGACAGTGGAGATCAGATTTGGAGTATTCTATTGCTGGTTTTTAGCCCGTGAACAGTACCGTTTTTTGTGAGATTTTTCCTAAACTTTGTATTTTGATCTTTGGTTGCCAAGGAAGCTTATTTGTAAGTTGTTCTTGATTGTTTGCCCCTAGTTCTATCTAGAGAGAACTTTTGTATACCCATTATTTGTTGATAGTGGAGATATTTGGTGGACTACGGTCCCGTGGTTTTTCCTTTCCACATCGGGAAGGTTTTCCACGTTAAAATTTTGCTGTCGCCTTGTTGTGTGATTGTTGGATCATCGCTTTCAGATTATTTTTAGAATATATTGTGCTCTATTAGATTGCTTCCTAATAGGTTCACACAAAGAGGGAGAATAAACTACTTCCGTTATTTTTGTGCCGGATTCGGATATTTCGAATTGGTTTTTGTTTTGTTTTCTCCCAACATAGTGGTATCAGAGCCAAGTTCATATTGTTGTGTGTCTTGTGTTGAATAATGGAAGCAAATTTAAGTATAATGGTTACTTTGAATGGTTCCAATTATCACACATGGGAAGGAAAAATGGAAGACCTCCTTTATGTGAAACAATTTCATCTACCGGTGTTTGCTACTGAAAAACCAGAAAATAAATCTGATGAAGAATGGACATTACTACATCGACAAGTGTGTGGGTACATTAGGCAATGGGTGGATGATAATGTTTTGAATCATATTAGTGGAGAGACACATGAACGTACACTCTGGAACAAACTTGAACAATTATATGCTCGGAAGACTAGAAACAATAAAATGTTTCTAATAAAGCAATTGATAACCTTGAGATACCAAGATGAAACCCCATTGACAGATCACTTGAATACTTTTCAAGGAGTAATTAATCAATTGGTTGGAATGGGTATCAAGTTCGACGATGAGGTACAAGGGTTCTGCTTGCTTGGTACATTGCTAGACTCTTGGGAGACATTTAGAATGTCATTATCTAACTCGGTCCCAGATGGTGTAATCAATATGGATCTGGCTAAGAGCAGTATTTTAAATGAAGAGATGAGGAGGAAATCACAGGGATCTTCTTCACAGTCAGAGGTTTTGGTTACAGAAAGAAGGGGGAGAAGCAAGAGCAGAGGTCCGAAGAACAAAGATAGAGGTAGAAGCAAGTCCAACAAGTTTGCTAATGCTGAGTGTTATCATTGTGGCATGAAAGGGCACATCAAGAAACAGTGCAGAAAATTGAAGAGAGAGAACAAGGAGAAAGGGATTGAGCGTGATGGAAAGGATAATGATCAAGTTGCCACCGCTACTTTCGAAGACTTTCTCATTGTTTATGATGAAGATGTTATTAACATAGCATGCCATGAGACCAACTGGGTGATTGATAGTGGTGCCTCTATTCATGCTACATCTCGAAAAGATTTCTTCACATCCTACATACCTAGTGACTTTGGTTCGGTAAAGATGGGTAATGATGGCTTGGCCAAAATTATTGGTGTTGGAGACGTACACTTGGAGACGAATAATGACACGAGGTTGGTTCTTAGAGATGTAAAGCATATTCTTGATATCCGCATGAATTTGATTTCTGCAGGTAAACTTGATGATAAAGGGTATTGCAACACTTTCAGTAATGGTCAGTGGAAGCTCACTAGGGGTGTGGTTCGAGGCAAGAAGCATTCTACTTTGTACGTAATGCAGGCAAGGCTCCCCAAAGAAGTTATTAATGCAGTGGATGATGAGTCTACAGTGGAATTGTGGCATAAAAGGCTTGCTCACATGAGTGAGAAATGCCTGGCAACATTGGCTAAAAAGAATCTTCTGTCTGGAATGAAGAATGCACTTTTGAAAAGATGTACTCACTGTTTGGCAAGGAAGCAGAATAGAGTTTCCTTCAAGAGTTCCCCTCCTTCAAGAAAGCCAAATGTACTTGATTTGGTATATTCAGATGTTTGTGGTCCTATGAAGACAATAACACTTGGTGGCTCCCGTTACTTTGTAACCTTCATAGATGATTATTCAAGGAAGTTGTGGGTCTACACTTTAAAAAGCAAAGATCAAGTGTTGGAGACTTTTAAACAGTTCCAAGCCTTAGTTGAGAGACAGACTGGGAAGAAGCTCAGGTGCATCAGAACAGATAATGGGGGAGAGTATTGCGGTCCTCTTGATGATTATTGCAGACAACAGGGTATTCGACATCAAAAGACACCCCCGAAGACTCCTCAATTGAATGGTTTAGCTGAAAGGATGAACAGGACACTGGTTGAAAGAGTTAGATGCTTACTTTCACAGGCGCGGTTGCCAAGATCCTTTTGGGGTGAGGCTTTGAGCACAGTTGTACATGTTCTTAATCTCACACCATGTGTTCCTCTTTAGCTCGATGTACCAGACAGAGTTTGGACTGGCAATGATGTTTCCTATGATCACCTGCGTGTCTTTGGATGTAAAGCATTCATTCATATTCCCAAAGATAAGAGGTCTAAGCTCAATATGAAGACCCGACAGTGCATTTTTTTAGGCTATGGCCTAGATGAGTTTGGCTACATGTTATATGATCTAGTTGACAAGAAACTAGTGAGAAGCCGAGATGTTGTGTTTATTGAAGATCAAACTATACAAGATATTGAAAAGCAGAGAACACAATGACCTGGCATAGTGATGGTCTAGTTGACTTGGATCCGGTTCCTCTGACAGATTTGCCTGCACAGGTTGAAAATGATGTTCAGGATGACCAACAAGGTTTAGGTGATGCAGATGATTCCTTACAGGCTGAGACAAGTAATGAGACTCTTGAGCAGTTGGCAACACCAGAGTTACCACCAGATGTTCCAACCAGGAGGTCAGCTAGAGACCGACATCCTTCCACTTGGTATTCTGCAAATGACTATGTGTTAATGACTAATGGGGGAGAGCTCGAGAGTTATGCAGAAGCCATGGAAGATGATCATAAGTTGAAATGGGCTGATGCGATGCAAGATAAGATGCAATCATTGCATGACAATCACACTTTTGAGTTGGTAAAGTTGTCTAAGGGAAAAAGAGCTTTAAAGAACAAGTGGGTGTACAGAGTGAAACATGATGAACTCACTTCACAACCACGATACAAAGGTAGACTAGTTGTTAAAGGGTTCATTCAGAGAAAAGGCATTGATTTTGATGAGATCTTCTCACCAGTTGTAAAAATGTCTTCTATTCGTGTGGTTCTTGGCTTAGCCGCTAGTCTAGACTTAGAGATTGAGCAAATGGATGTGAAAATTGCCTTCCTTCATGGTGACTTGAAGGAAGAGATTTATATGGAACAACTAGAGGGTTTCAGGGTGAAAGGAAAAGAGGATTATGTGTGTTAGCTAAGGAAAAGTCTTTATGGTTTGAAGCAAGCACCCAGGCAGTGGTATAAGAAGTTTGAGTCAGTTATGAAGGAGCAAAGCTACATGAAAACTACTTCTAACCATTGTGTATTTGTGCAGAAATTCTCTGATGATGATTTTATTATTTTACTGCTCTATATTGATGACATGTTGATTGTTGGCAGAAATCCTTCAAGAATTGACAAATTGAAGAAGCAACTAAGCAAGTTCTTTGCCATAAAAGACTTGGGGCCAACAAAGCAAATTTTTGGTATTCGAATCTATCGAGACAAAAAAGAGAAGAAGTTGTACATGTCACAAGAGCAGTACATTAAAAAAGTGCTTGAAAGATTTAATATGAACAATGCTAAAGTGGTTAGCTCACCTCTTGCTACTCATTTTAAGTTAAGCACTAATCAAAGCCCTTCTACAAATAAAGAGAAGGAAGATATAGAAAGAGTTCCATATGCCTCAGCTGTGGAAAGCTTAATGTATGCAATGGTCTGCACAAGGCCAGATATAGCTCATTCAGTTGGTGTAGTTAGCCGATTTCTTTCAAATCCAGGGAGAGAGCATTGGAATGCAGTAAAGTGGATAATGAGATATCTTAGAGGCACTTCCAAGTTGACACTCAGTTTTGGAAATGGACAACCAATTTTAGTTGGCTACACTGATGCAGATATGGCAGGAGATGTGGATACCCATAAGTCTACTTCGGGTTATTTGATCACTTTCTCAGGTAGAGCTGTTTCTTGGCAGGCAAGGTTGCAAAAATGTGTTGCACTCTCTACAACAGAGGCAGAGTTTATTGCGGCAACAGAAGCTTGTAAAGAGTTGCTATGGATGACAAAGTTCTTGACGAAGCTTGGTTTCAAACAACAACAATATGTGTTGTTTTGTGATAACCAAAGTGCTATTCACTTGGCTAAGAACTCTACATTCCATTCAAGGTCGAAGCACATCGACGTGAGGTACCATTGGATAAGAGAAATTCTTAATCATAAGTTGTTGGAACTTGAAAAAATTCATACTGATGATAATGGTGCTGATATGTTGACAAAAGCTCTGGTAAGGGAGAAGCTTGAGACGTGTTGCTCGATTGCTGGGATGGAGAATCCCTCCACCTAGTCGGAAAGAGGGAGATTTGTTGGGTTGGGTTTCCCTCCTATGTGGAGGAAGGCCCAAAACATTTAGTAAAACCCATGTGAGTTCCAAAGCCCACATGGAGAGATTATGTTTTTGAAAAGATCTAGCCCATGAGTTTAGGATGACAAACCCTTTCTTTGTAACACAGAAAGAGACGTAGTAGCAGCTACCAAAAACAAAGAAAAGAAGAGAAATTCTGTCCAGCAGTGATCAAGTTATCCGATCAACAAGCATCTATGGTCCGATTGAGTTGAAATTTGGTAGGCGAGTTCACAACTCAAGACTCTAAATTCTGGACGGTGGAGATCAGATTTGGAGTATTCTACTACTGGTTTTTGGCCCGTGAACAGTACCATTTTTGGTGAGATTTTTCCTAAACTTTGTATTTTGATCTTTGGTTACCAAGGAAGCTTATTTGTAAGTTGTTATTGATTGTTTGCCTCTAATTCTATCTAAAAAGAACTCTTGTATACCCATTATTTGTTGATAGTGGAAATATTTGGTGGACTACAGTCCCATGGTTTTTCCTTTCCACATCGGGAAAGTTTTCCACGTTAAAATTTTGTTGTCACCTTATTGTGTGATTGTTGGATCATCACTTTCAAATTATTTTCAGAATATATCGTGCTCTATTAAATTGCTTCCTAATAGGTTCACACAAAGAGGGAGAATAAACTACTTCCGCTATTTTTTGTGCCAGATTCGAATATTTCGAATTGGTTTTTGTTTTGTTTTCTCCCAATAGTAATGGCGGCCAACGAGTGGGAAAAAGTAGCGGTGAGTGGTGGAGGGGATGGGTGGTGGCATTGGGTGACAGTGGTAGTGGATGGTGGGAAAGGTGGGTTGAGTTTGAATCATCATTTGAATTTAAAAAAAAAAACTAGTTTGGTTTTAAGAAAAAAAAAAAAAAAAACTTAATATACGATTTTCTCTTTTTCGAGTTAGAAATAATTTTTAAAAATTTAAAAATATATTTTTTGGTATTTATTTTTGTTAAATTAATTTTTGATTAAAAAAATTCAAAAAATCTGTAAACTTTGACGAAACAAAACTGTGAAATTATAAAAAAAAAAATAATAAAAATCTATCAAATTTTCTATTAAACTTTTTATATTTGTATGGAATTCACATACATATGGATTTGTGTAGATTTCACACCCATGTGAAAGGTTTGATAAACAATTTAATAAATTATTTAGAGTACATAACATTTTTTGATTAGAAAAGTACTTGTACAACAGAAAAATTTAAAGAAAAATTAATGTTCGACTTATCAGTTTGACGAGTCAATCCATTAATTTTCTAAGTTTCTATGTATGTTACTAATTGTTTTTTTTTTTTTGGAAATATTTACTTGTGGATCCTATGCATTGGACTTATTTGTTAGTGATTTTTTTTATAAACTTTTTTACCATCGTTTTGATAATTAAAGTGAAAATTTTGGGACTTTCTAAATTTATGTTTAATTTTTGTGGAATGGTCATTTATTACTTGTAATGATATTGAGAATTTACGAAAGTGATAAATAGCTAGGATATTTTGGCTTTTATTTGTAAGTTTTAATTTATTATTAGTTTATTTATGTTAGTTTGTATTAAAATATGATGTGAAATGTGTAAGTAGTTAAATTGTATTTTTTAAATATATTTTTATAGCAATAATATAATAAATCTAGACTTAACTACCTAGAAATTGTCCAAAATTATTATCGTTCAAATTTATTCTACGCATGAATTTCACACTACACAAATTTAATCTCAACTACACATTCCCATTAAATTCAGGACAGTTAAAGTGGTGTTCATATACTTATTCTTTTTATAGTAATAAATTTATTATTGAAAGTTAGATCATGAATTAGAAAGAAATAAGGGTGAAACACCAATAAATTACAAATAGTAATCTTGTGAATTGTTTGATTCTCTCTTTTTTCTTATGGATCCAAAGGTTTCATTCTAGTGTGAATTACATAAAGAACCAAGTAAAAATGCACGTGTGTTATGTATTGAAAGACAAATGTAGATTTTCTCATAATGTTAAAATTACCAAACGTAACATTTAAAAAAAAATAAAAATAAAAAACTTTAGTATACTTTTTTCAAATGTAACACTCAAATATGACACTTCAATATAACACACTAAAAAACTTCTTAATGTACTTTTCTCAAACGTAACATTCCAAAAAAATTTCTTAGTGTACTTTTTTCAAACGTAACATTCCAAAAAAACTCCATAGTGTACTTTTCTCAAATCGTAACACTTCAATCAATGTAACACACAAATTTCTTAGTGTATTTTTTTCCAAACATAACACTCCAATGTAACACATTAAAAGACTCTTTAGTGTAATTTTTTTAAGAGCAAATTATACTAATGGTCCTTATAGTTTAGACTTTTTGTCACTTTGTGTCACTACCCAAACCTAGGAGTTTAGGGCTGAAATCGCAACTTACTAAATAATTCTAATCGTAACAAGTTAAATAGCGCAGGCGGAGGTAAAATGAAAGTAAGAGATAATTAAACAGAAAATTTATTATGCTGATAAAAGAAAGTACATCTATAGGCTTTTATTATTTTATTATTCAATGACTGGCCCTCAGTTAAAAAAAACAAAAGGAAGAAAATAAGAGGAAAAAAAAAAACCGAAAAAACAGATCAGCATCAAATTCTTGTGCAGGTTCCACTACATGAGGTTATAGGTCTTCCTTACATCTCATCACCTGAAAATGTAACATCTATAAGCACACAGCAGAGTGAGAAATATTATGCCAAAAGTATAGGGAACACAAAATAACCATGAATAGTTAGTTAAGTTAAAAGATTTACATAACTTAATTTGAATAAACAATTTATTCAAAGTGGCAAAAACTAAAATACAGAAATTATATAAATAAATAACTATAACCACGGTAAAGAACAAAACAGAACAGAATAGAGAGCATAGAAATGACAATCAGAACAGTAATCAATGGATCCATGACAAACAGAGGACCACAAAGTGGCCAAACAGAGGCCAATGGTTATTTAAGTTCCCTAAGGCATGAGACTCTTGTAGTGGTACTTACAGAAAATAATTGTTTATAAAACCATTATCAAATAATTTTTAAGAGTTAAACAAACATATCCACGGGTTTTAATTTAAGCAAATTGAGTTCAGAAAATAATTAACGTAATCAAAATATTAATATAATTTATAAAACATAGATTGCGTAAAATAATTTATGGTAACCCAAAACATACGTAAAATATATTATGACGACTCAAGGTATAATATAACTCACTTTAATATTGACCCTTAGTCTTTACTTTTCTATAACAGCCTCGTTATTACCCGAAAGTATATTCCTTTCTTATTGAAAGCTTAGCATTATCAACTACTAACGTTGCCTATTTATAGAAGAGAATGAGGCATGGTTTCTTTGAAGTTCTTATTTATTTATTTTCATTTGTTAATTTGATTTGGCCACCTGTCCTCACAGGTGGCGTATTCTCATTGTCCCTACTTGGTGATTCACCTAGGCTACATGTGCATAGTCACCACCATATATGCTAGGGTGGTGACGGGCCACTGTAATAATTTTTTTATTATTATTATTTAATATATATAATTCCTAATTAAATTTCATTTTATCATAACATTCAATACTTTATTTTGCTTTTACGGAATATGTAATTAAACATTTAGGGTGTCAGAATTCTTCTCTCCTAAATAGAAGTTTGTCCTCAAACTTCACGTATCTTGATTTTCGAAGAGGTATGGGTATTTGGCTCGCATTTGACTTTCAGTTTCTCACGTCGTTTCTTTGATTCGATGATTTCTCCATAAAACTTTTACAAGAGGTATAGTCTTGTTTCGAAGAACTTGATCACGACGATCGAGAATCTACACTGGTTGCTCTTCATAAGAGAGATCCTCTTGAACTCCTAGGTTCTTATAATCAACAACATGCTCTAGATATCGAAGATACCGTCGAAGTATCGATACGTGGAACACATTGTGGACATTGGACAGTTCAGGTAGTAGTGCAAAGCGATATTCTACAGGACCAATCTTTTTTAGTATCTCGAATGGCCCGATATATCGTGGGTTTAACTTTCCTTGCTTTCCAAATCGGATAACTCCTCTTGTTGGTGAGATCTTGAGGAACACATGATCCCCTACTTGAAATTCCAAGTCTCATCCCTGTGTATCTACATAACTTTTCTGGCGGCTCTAGGCAATGCAAATTTGCTGCTGGATAATTTGGATTTTTTCACTTCTGATTTGCACGATCTCAGGGCTTAACAATTTCTTATCCCTGACTTCTATCCAATATAGAGGTAATCGACATCTCCTTCCATACAGAGCTTCGTATGGTGCTATTCCAATGCTTGCTTGGTAGCTGTTGTTATAGGCGAATTCCACTAAAGGTAGGTGCTCATCCCAGTTACCTTTGAGGTCTAACACGCATACACGTAACATATCTTCCAACGTCTGGATTGTTCTTTCGGATTGCCCATCAGTTTGCGGGTGATAACAGTTCTAAACTTCAGAGTAGTCCTCAAAGCCTTCTGCAATTTGTTCTAGAAGTGAGACACGAAGCGAGGGTCTCGATCAGACACGATTGAAACTGGGGTGCCTTGCAAATAAATAATTTCCTTGATGTATAAAGTGACAAACTTATTAAGGAAGTACATGATTTTGATTGGCAGAAAATGCGCTAACTTCGTCAATCGGTCTACTATAATCTATATTGCATCATTCTTCAAAAATGACTGCGGTAACCCGACCACGAAATCTATATTAATGTGGGAAGTGGTTGCAGCATTCCTACAGGTCTCTGATGTTCTGCTTTAATACGCTGACACTGCAGACATTTGGAGACATGGCTTGTTGTGTCTCTTTTCATTTATGTCCATCAGTAGTGTTCCTTCAGATCCTGGTACATCTTTGTGTTGCCAGGGTGGACTGCAAATCTCGAGCTATAAGCTTTCACCAATATCTTCTTCTTGAGTTTCGAAATATCAGGTACACAGATTCGATTCCAAAATTTTAGCACTCCATTGCTTAGAGTGAAATCAGGATCAGGCGTACTCCTTTGCTCCTTGTACTTTTTCTTTAATAGTTTATCTTCACATTGACGTGCTTTAATTTCTTCAATCAAAGTGGGTTCCACGGTTATATTGGCGAGCAGTCCATTCATCTTACTAGAAACGATGATACATGCCAAACTTCTAGTCGTTTTTGGGCTCAATACGTCTGCCACCATGTTAGCTTTGCCTAGATAGTAATGGATTTCTACATCATAGTCTTTCATAAATTCTAGCCACCGTCGTGCCTCATATTTAATTCCTTCTATGTAAATAGATATTTAAGACTCTTGTGATCAGTGTAAACCACGCAGGTTGCACCGTAGAGATAATGACGCCAGATCTTGAGGGTGAAAATCACCGCAACTAATTCTAGATCATGAGTCGGGTAATTTTTTTCATGAGTCTTTAGTTGGCGTGACTTTTCCATTTTGCATAAGAACACAACACAAACCATTGTATAAGGCATCATTATAAATTACGAACCCATTTACTCATGTAGGGAGTGCTAGTATCGGAGCTGACACTAGTTGACTTTTTAATTCTTGGAAGCAACGCTCCTGTTTGTCAGTCCATTCGAAGAGTGTGTTCTTCTAAGTTAGCTGGGCCAAAGGTGATGCTATTTTTGAGAAATCTTGCACGAAACGTCGGTAATAACTACCTAGACTTAAGAAACTTCATATTTCTAACACATTAGTAGGTCATAGCCAGTCCACGATTGCTGTAACTTTTTGGGGGTCAACCAAGATGCCATTTTTGTTAATGACGTGTCCGAGAAAGTGTACACTAGTAATCCAGAATTCGCATTTCTTCAACTTGGCATAAAGTTTGTGATCACGTAGTGTTTGGAGAATCGTTCGTAAGTGCTGCTCATGGGCCTCTAGTGACTTGGAGTATATGAGGATGTCGTCAATAAAGATGATAACAAACTCATTAAGATAAGGTTTGAACACTTGGTTCATGAGGTCCATGAAAACTGCTGGAGCATTTGTGACACCAAAAGGTATGACAAGAAACTCATAATGCCCATAACAAGTTCTGAAGGCAGTCTTTTCGATACTTTTCGTTTTGACTTTTAGTTGATGATAGCCAGAACACAAGTTGATTTTTAAGAATACTTAGGTGCCTTGAAGTTGATCAAACAAGTCATCGATTTACCGATTCTTGATGGTGACCTTGTTCAGCTCCCTTTAATCGATGCATAACCTTATCGTGCCATCCTTTTTCTTCACGAACAATACTGGAGCTCGCAAGGGTGAGGTACTAGGTCAAATGAAGCCTTTGTCCAATAGTTCCTAAAGTTGAGTCTTCAGCTCTTTCAATTCTATCATCGACATACGATAAGGAGCTTTTGATATTAATTGTGTACCAGGTTAGGTTTCAATGGTGAATTCGATTTCTCGATCAACCGGGATACCAGGTAGATCTTCAGGAAAGACATCCAGGAATTCTCGAACCACGAAAATTGCATCAACGGTGGGGGCCTCTTTTGTGTATCTATCACATAATAGATATAACTACAATAACCCTTTTTTAGCAGTTGTTGGGCTGTCATAGAGGATATAATATAGGGAGGGGTGGAAATTCCAATTCCATCAAAGACGAGCTCAAGTTGGTTTAGTAGCCGAAGGGAGACCTTTTTGGCTTTATAATCGATAGAGGCGTAGTTGGCAGCCAGCCAATCCATCCCTAAGATCACATCAAAGTTTCCAATGCAAAGGGAAATCAAGTCTACGCATAAGGTTTTGCCTTTTAAGGATATAGTACATGATCTATACACGTTAGTATTAAGAGCGGAATTACTGTAAGAAAAGACATAGCAAGGTATATCCTAAGGGTTTGGGTGTTAATGTCAATTTGGAAGCAAAGTGTGGTGCAACAAAAGAATAAGTTGAACCGGAGTCAATAAAAACATGAGCTAAATGACTACAAATAGAAAGTGTACCTGACACAACGTTTTGTAATTTTCGATTTTCCAGGTACCAAGGCAAAAGCCCTTCCTTGGCATTTTTGGTCCTTCCTCTCTCCTCCAGGTCCTGCTGGTTTTCTGATTGGTCCAGAGGGGCTGGTGGTAGGATTGGTAAGCTTTGGACAATCTCTCAGCAAGTGGCCAACTTGACCTCATTTAAAGCATACTTCTGTGTCTTGATGACATTGTCCCTAATGAGCTCTTCTACACGTAGGGCAAGTTGGAATGATGCCATCTCTGGAGTTAGTAGAACGTTGATATCCTAAGCTGGTTTTTCCTGTATTCACCTTCTTGGGAGGCGTAACATTGGATCTTCTGTTGTCTCTTTCCCAGAATCGCTTTTTTTGGCTTGGTTCCTCGGAACGCGAGGTTTTAATCCCTTTTTCTGCAATGTATGCTCGGTCTACCACTTCCACATAGGTTGGCAGTTTCAAAACCTTAAGCTTATCTTTGATTTCAGCATCCAATCCTACTTCGAATTTTCTTGTTTTTCGAGCTTCGGTAGAGATGACCTATGTTGCGAACTGAGCGACTTGTGTGAACTTGCTCTCGTATTCGGCCACCGTCATGCTTCCTTACTTTAGATTTATGAATTTCGACGCCTTCTGTTCCTGCAATGAATCTGGAAAGTATTTTTCACAAAATACTTCCAAGAATCTTGCCCAAATCACATTTTATTCTTTCTCTAGAGTGAGAAGCCACCATTTCTGTGCATTATCTTTAAACGTGAAAATGGCGAAAGCAACCTTCTATCTTTCGGTGCAGGGTAGGGCATGGAAAATCCTTTCCATGTCTTTAACCCAAGCGTTTGCTACCATTAGGTCTGAGCCGTCGATAAATGTGGTAGGTTTTAGATCCTAGAACTGTTTTATGGTAACCGAATCTTCTCGTCGTTCCGGCATCCTATTGTTGATGTTAGTCTGCAAGGCTTGTAAAAAGCTAATAACCGCTCTTTCCATAATTCTTTCCATCGACTCAGTGCCACTGACTGATGACTCGCTTCCGTTACCATTATTGGCCATTCTACAAAGTAATAAACGAGACATTACACTTATAATGCAGCATATATATTGCATATCTAAAATACCCACTTTGCTATTTTTACAAATATAATATTACATCATTGTTCCAAAAATCAAAAATTTGTGTTAGCATCTCATCCTTATGATACAAAAACAAAAAAGGGATCAGAACTCATCATGGTTAGCTTACAAAAAGTTTTCTTCTACCAAATCTAGAGTGGTGGGTCAAACGGGTCAAACAACCACAGGAAGTAGTGTTGCATAAAAAGCTCAAATTCCCAACTCAACTATGCCACACCAAAACATATCTACGCTGCCTGGACCGTGTAAATGGGGATGGTTTGTATGTATCCCCAAAATGCTCAATCGACTATCCATCCTGGTTGCTCAATGTATGATAGGTCATTACTAAAATCAACATTTTGAATATTAATAATTTCCAACAAGTTAGGGACAGTGGTAAAAATGTAGTCCTCGGGATACATATTTTCCCTTCTTGCCACAAAATCTGGGTGCAAAGGGCCAACGATGTAGTGCAGGCAGTCATAGCCTGAGGCAAGGCCGAGGACATGGGTGGGTCCGAGAAATTGTTCGCACGTATAGGCACGGCTCTGCCTCCACAATAAGGATAGTACATCAGTAGGTTTAGTCTGTATATAGATTGGCCGACCCATCAATTGGGCAAGGTCAGAGTGTAGTCTCCTAACTATATCCTCTGAGCCTCCCAATCCTTCTGGTAAGGCAGGGACGGGGTGCTATGCTAAAATATCATCCAAATTGATAGCCCCAAGCTCTTCCCAAAATGCCTCATCATGGTTAATCTCGGACATTTCTACATTATTAGAATAAGGCTTGGTTTGGGATACATTGGATAATACAAAAAGTCAAAAAGTCACTATCCTATTTAAGTCACATCATCTTATTTAAATCACATCACCTCTCTAACACATCACATCAAATCCAACCCAAACCCAACCCATATAAGCCAATAAGTCAAAAAGTACACTTTTTTAGAACATCCCAAACCAACACTAAATGTGAGATTTTATATAAAAAAAAAGACTAACATCGCAGGTAAATATTTAGAAAATGATTAACGTCGCAGATAAATATTTATTTCTTTAATATATCTAACCGTTGCTCTGATACCACTTTTGTCACGACCCAACCCCACGGGCTTAGGGCTAGAATCGCAACTTACTAAATAATTTTAATCGTAACAAGTTAAATAACGTAGGCGGAGGTAAAATGGAAGTAAGAGATAATTAAACAGAAAATTTATTATGCTGATAAAAGAAGGTACATTTATAGGCTTTTATTATTTTATTATTCAGTGACCGGCCCTTAGTAAAAAAAAAAAAAACCAAAAGGAAGAAAAGAAGAGAAAAAAAAAACTAAAAAATAGATCAGTATCAAATTCTTGTGCGGGTTTGTAGACACCTCATTTTTGACCGACCTTAAGACTCAGACGTCATTGACTGAGCGCTCGGTGATTGTGCATGTCGTGTTCGTTTTGAGATTTCGAAGTGTTTAGCTGAGAGCCTCGCCTTTGGGCCTCTGAACTCTTTGTACTTTGGCTCGGTTTGCGGACCAAGCCTTGTTTTCCTTGCCTGAGGGAGGGAGAGGTCTTGTAGACCATCTTTCTGTGGTCGTAGGCCACTTTTCCTGTTTGGAGACTAGTTTCTGATTTTCGGTGCCTTCGAGCGCGTGCCTTGTCTCAGGACTGCTTAACGTTCTCCGTTTGGCGTGGTTTTTGAACCACATCTTGTTACCTCTGCCTAGAGGAACACTGTGGTCCGGGAGACCACTTTTGTGGTCGTATACCACTTTTGGTGCTCAACAGTTGGGTTTCGAGGCTCCCGGCTGCACGCTTTGCCTCCCGAACTCTCGTTTTGCATCCGTGTTGGTTTGTTTTTTATACAAACCTTGTCTTCTTTGCTTGGAAGGTGGTACGAGGGTGGGAGACCAGTTTTTCTCCTTGGAGACCAATTCTTTTCTTCCGATCGATTTTCGTCGTGAACCGGTTTTCTTGGTCTCAGGCCACATTTTCAGTTTCAGACCCCACTATTGGCTTGCTTTCAGGTGTGGAGACCACCAATTCCCCCGCCGATCACTTTTTACAGGGAGACCACTTTGGGTGGTGGTGAGCCACTAAAAAAGTAGCAGATCGACCACATTTTCTGGCGGACTTCCTTCTATTTTGTCGATCGAATGGATGCTTACTGTGCGATTGAGGGCACAGACTGTATCATCCATACACATTGCATCCAAGTTTTAGCTTCTCCAAGAAGCTTGAACCCTTTTTTTTTCTATAAGAGAAGCTCTCCCTCTCTATTCCAGAGGTTCTGAAATTTTCCTAAAGCATAAGCATATATCTCTCTATATCTCTATATTTGGTGCCTAAAGAGTGTGTTGTTCTTCACTTTTGCACCACAACCCTTAACCATACACCCCCATCATTGAACTGAGGTTCTTGGAGGACATTTTGGAGGTTAAAAAGCTGGTTCTTGGCTGAGAAATTTGCTGGTGTTGTAGTGCTTCAAGGGTAATCTCTTTTCTCCATTTTAAGCTTTGTTTTGATCACTCTCTTAGCCATATTTGCATGCTTCTCTTGGCTTAACATTGAACTACAAAAAGCTCTATTTTTCAGTCCTTAGCATGTTTGTTTAAGGCCCTTTTGGTGTTGAGGACCTTCTACCCTCTTGCATACCTTGTTTAGTCTTGTGTTGTGCCATACCTTAAGGCCTTGAGTTAGTCCTTGCTTGGCCTCTTAGCCACTGAAATCCAGTGGATTTTCAGTGGTAGGCATGCAGTTTTGAGGTCCTAAATTAGAGGGGGGTGATCCCTTCTCTTCTTGTTTTGTTTGCTTGCATTTTTGGCCTATCAAAGGAGCATACATCTTCATACTTTCAAGGCTTGGTTCAAGCACTTTTTGGTGACTTTTAGGGCCTGCCTAGACTCTGTCCATGGTTGGTTTGGTCACCCTTGGCATGCTT
This sequence comes from Camellia lanceoleosa, assembly GCA_025200525.1. NCBI lineage: Eukaryota > Viridiplantae > Streptophyta > Magnoliopsida > Ericales > Theaceae > Camellia > Camellia lanceoleosa. Next base: position 19,276,347 of record CM045764.1, on the reverse strand, counting down.
CTCATATGTGTAGTGTAATCCCATTTGTGGCTCATCAAAGTAGCATGTCAATCTAGCATGTATTAGCTCCATTTCAGTGGGTTTTTGGTCATCATTTGGTATGTCATGGCTCTGTTTATGGCTGGTTTAATAGCCTCTTGCATGCTTCATATGCTTGTAGTGTAAATCTTGTTCACTAGCTTTGAATGCATGATGTTTTGGCTCACCATTCTAGCATATTTTGGCCATGCTCCAATATGATTTTGTTCATATTTTGGGTTGTCTTAGCTCTGTTTTGAGGCCCCTTGGTCAAATGATGCTCGCCTTGCATGCCTCTAGTGTAATATGCTTCACTAGCTTTTGATGCTTGAGCCTTTTAGCATGCATTACATGAGTTGTTTTGCATGATTCTAAGTCATCTTGCATGCCATTTCAGTGCTGGAACATATCCCATTGTACTCCATGTTGCATCCTTTCAATGCTTTTGGAAAGTTGTGTTTTGTGCCTTAGGCTTGGGCCCTTGCATTGTGCATGCTTGTATGCGTTTTATTGCCTTGGTTTCATCACCATTGGCCACTAATTTGGATATGGCTGAGGCCTATCCATCTTGATTTAAGTCTATTGTGCATTGAGTATGCCATGTGGTTCATAGCATTGAGTATGCCATGTCGTTGCATGATTGATCTTTACACTTGTGCATGCCATTTTCATCGCATTATGTATGTTAGTTACCATGTGCATTATGTATGCAAGCATCATGAGCATTGTGTATGCCATGTAATTCATAGCATTGTGTATGCTAGTCGCATGTTTGCATGTCCATCTCTTGCATGTTTGCATGTCTAAGTTGTATCGCATTAGGTTGCATACTTGAAGTCGCATTGTGCATGCCATGTTTGTTGTATTGTGTTTGGGATAGGAGTTAGCCCAAACACAGGAAACGAGGGGCGTTTCATACTCGAAGTGATGAAACGTACCTCAATTCCCGGTCGTCGACACTCTTGACTATACATGATTGAGTTTTAGGCTTTACATGTTCATATGTGCATTCATTTCATATTGAGTTGCGCAATTCGGCTCCTCGGCCATCATGCATCGAGATGCGTGATTGATGGCCTGAGGATCGAGAACTATACTCCCTTGAGCTCATGTAATGATAGGGAGGATGGTTGTGCACACATGTGTTGCAAATACTTTGCCATGCCCCTCTCTTGCCATCTGTTGTAGAAAACCAGAAACCAATAGCAAAAACTGGTCGGTCGACCAGATAAAGTGGTCGACAGGTGGTCTCCAGTAGCAATAACTAGTCGACAACATCCCTAGAGGTCTCCTAGGTGGAGTGGAAGCTTTCTGGAGCCTTGTGCAGTGTTTTGGGACCAGTTGCAAACAGAGGCAAATCGGGGCATCGCGATGGATTTCCGAGCGAGGCGATTCGAACATGCATGCATCCTTCGTCATAAGGCCATTTTAGTGTTTTGTTAGCTTAGAATGTATATTTGTTTTAATTTTGGTTGTGTAATAATTAATTAGCTAGAATAGTTAATTAGTCGGTTCTGTATTATTTATTCGAACCCTCCTTCGAGAGGGCAATGTTGTAAATAAGTGTGCGTGTGTGTGATGCATATCTTCCAACCCCATTTCTTTCTCCCTTTTATTTACTAGCTTACAATGGTTAGTTTTAGGGCATGTTTCAATTAGTATCCTTATGCTCGCATGTTCGCATTCATTCATCAGTCTTGCATACATCAGGCTCGGCGTATCATACTAACTTCATTGTATTTCAATTCCTGTTTGAATACATGTATCAAGTTGCATTTCACATGACATTTTAGAATAGCCGAACCTATCTTAGTTGCATTTTGCATGTGTTGCATTAGGCATTCTTGACATAGCTAGGATCATACATGATTACTAACTATCTTCTGTTTTAGCTTGGAGTACTTGATAAGTGTTTATGCTTTAGCATCCTTGCATGTGTGTGAGTGACTGCCATGATAGCATGCTTGCCATGAGGCTATTTTCTTATGTGATATAATTGCCTGAATGCCTGTGGGTGAAGGTTGGATTACCTGAATTGGAACAATTCATTAATTGCAAGTTTTAAGCCCACTTGAGAGTGGCAAGTCACCATGTTTTCTAAGCCCACTTGGGGGTGGCAAAATCCGCATTTTAACTTACTTATGAGTAGCAAACCGCTTTAAAAAACAAACATGAGTTGTTTTGTTCCAACTTAGGCAATCTAGTCTATACTTGTATGCTGTGCGCATCACATAGTAATTCTAGGTTAATAAACCGGAACAAGAGCACATGTGTTTTCAAAAACAAGATATCATGTTAGTAAAGGCCGATCTTTGATCGGGCGAGCGGAGGTGCTTATTGCATGACCTTCCCCTCTCGTACCCAAGTTCCCGAGCCGAGACAACTTTGGTGATGACAGACACGTGGCCTTAGGCACGAGTCAGGGTTTCCTAAATTTCCCAAAAATAAAATATTTAGGTGGCGACTCTGTATCTGGCAAAGCAGTCCATGTTTGGCACTTTTTTCTAAAAATCAGTTTTTCAAAACGATTTGCCGGATTTGGACTCTTTGGTGATTTATCAATCTCGCGTTGCACTTTGCAAGATCAAATTAAGAACCGTGACATCAAGTCCGAACTGTAGCGAGCCCAATGAACAAAACAGGATTTTCCCGGGACGTTCGGGCGCGTCTACAGGGTTCCACTACACGAGATTACGGGTCTTCCTTACATCTCATCACCTGAAAGGGTAACAGCTATAAGCACACAGCAGAATGACAAATATTATGCCAAGAGTATAGAGAACACAAAATAACCATGGATATTTAGTTAAGTTAAAACATTTACTTAACTTAATTTGAATAAACAATTTATTCAAAGTGGCAGAAACTGAACTACGTAAATTATGTAAATAAATAACCATAACTACAAAGCGATGTAGCGAGCAGAGGTCACAGAAATGACAATCAGAATAGAGGTCAATGGATTCATGACAAACAGAGGACCACAAAGTGGCCAAACAGAGACCAATGGTTATTTAAGTACCCCAAGGTATGAGACTCTTGGGGTGGTACTTACAGAAAATAATTATTTATAAAACCATTGTCAAATAATTCCTAAAAGTTAAACAAACATATTTATGGGTTTCAATTTAAGTAAATTGAGTTCAGAAAATAATTAACGTAATCAAAATATTAATATAATTTATAAAGCATAGATTGCGTAAAATAATTTATGATAACTCAAAACATACGTAAAATATATTATGGTGACTCAAGGTATAATATAACTCACCTTAATAATGACCCTTAGTCTTTACTTTTCAATAACGGCCTCGTTGTTACCCATAAATATATTTCTTTCTTATTGAAAGCTTAACGTTTACCTATTTATAAAAGAGAATGAGCCATGGCTTTTTTGAAGTTTTTTGTTCTTTTTTATTTGGCCACCTGTCCTCACAGGTGGCCTATTCTCATTGTCTACTTGGTGATTCACCTAGGCTACATGTGCATAGTCACCACCTTACATGCTAGGGTGGCGACGGGCCATTGTAATAATTATTTATTTATTTATTTAATATATATAATTTCTAATTAAATTTCATTTTATCATAACCTTCAATACTTTATTGTACTTTTATAGAATATATAATTAAACATTTAGGGTATCATACTTTGGTCTTTGACTTTTTAATTGTAACATATTTGACCTTAAATTTTAAATCTTGTTCCAAATAAGGACAATTGAAAATACTAATGTTCAATTTTAAGAGCAAAATCGTCAATTTGATAAAAATATAAACCAATTTGGCAAAAAAAAATATCAAAAAAATATTTTTGAATTTTTAAAAATTATTTCTACTTACTAAAGATAAAATTATGTAAAATTAATAAATCTTTTAGACATTTATTTATTTATTTATTTTACCAAATTAATTTTTATTATGTGTTTGGATGATGATCATGTAATGAGTGGTTATTTTTATTTTCATTAAATTAGTTTCTATTTTTCCAAAAATCAAATATGGTGACAACTTTGATATCATTATTAAATCAATCTAATCAAAAAATTCAAAACTAAAAACATTTCATATATTAAATATATCAATTACACATTAAAAACTTAACAATCAACCATTATATGATCATTATCCAAACACATAATAAAAATTAATTTAGTCAAAAATAAATGTTTAAAAGATTTATTAATTTTACATAATTTTATCTTTGGTGGGTATAAATAATTTTTAAAAATTCAAAAAATTTATTTTTGTCAAATTTGTTTACAGTATATTTTATCAAATTAATGACTTTGTCTTTGAAATTGAGTGATGGTATTTTCAATTCTTTTTATTTGAAACAAGATTTAAAATTCATGGTCAAATGTATCACAATTGAAAAGTCAGGGACTAAAGTGACACGAGTCCCAAACTATAGGGATTGTTAGTGTAATTCGCCATTTTTTCAAACATATCAACGTAACATTCAAAAAAAATTTCTTAGTGTATTTTTTTCAAATATAACACTCAATCAATGTAACACACAAAAACTTTTCAATATACTTTTTTTCAAATATAGCATTCTAATGTAATATTCTAATGTAATACCAGAAAATCATACTAACAAAAATGTAAATTTTTATGCTCGATAATCAACATTTCAACCACCGATTCCCCAAAAAAGAATCTTTAACACCTCACATTTTCATTCCCATTCCAAAAACAAATTAGAAAATTGAAAAAATGAATCACAAAAGGGATTCATTTTAACTCAAATCACACTAAATCAAATAAATATAATTTTCTATAACAAAAAAGACTAATTAGTTCATAAGAAAATTTTTAAAATTAAATGGATCAACATTCTATCATGTAAGATTTATGGATAAATTTTTCAAGACATAAGGAGTAAAAAGTGAAAGTTACAACATGAAGTGAAAGAAAAAAAAAGAGAAAGAAAAAGTATTTTTTTATTTGGTTATAAAGAAAATTTTGCAAAGAAGGAGAGGAAAATAAAGAATTCTAATTATCAGTAATCACATTTTAATAAACAAATTTAATTTATATATATATATATATATTTGCAAGAAACTAAAAATTTAATTACAAGCTATCATGGATGATAAACAAATTTAGAAAAAAGTTCTATTTTTTTTTTGTCACATTTCCCTCAGTTTTTATCATTTTTCAATCTAACCAAACTTGACCTATAAATAAATAAGTCAAACCATAAAACTGTTATGTAACTGTCTATTTTTTATTTTTATTTTTTGAGAAAAATCACATAAGTGGTATTTGTAAAAAAATAATTATCAATCAGTAGTAAACTTTATAAATATTAATAATTAAAATCATAATTTTTTTCATAATTTTGTAAGTATTTTCTTAAACTATCGCTGAATATTATTTTCTTTTTTTTGGTATAAGAAAATAAATTTAATGAAATCATGTTTGACATAGTGAGCTCACATACTCTGAACTGGATTGGTTCAGCCCATTAGACAAGCCGATCTTTTATTACTGTTATGGTTATTATTATTATCAAAGTAAATTACACTCATCTTCTCTAGAGTTTGAAGCAAATACAATTAATTTTATATTTTTAACATAATTATATTAGATTTCTTTGATATTTTAATTCACATAATACTTAAGTTTTTTTATCAATAATTCTTGAATTGTATGGATAAAAAGATAAACTTATCATCTCTTTCTACTTACACCATTATTTTACCTATTTACACCCTCCATCTCATTACACCACTAAAAAAGATGTAATTCTCATTACACCCCTAATATATTACCAAAACTAACCCTAATTAACTATTTCATCTCTTTACACCACTGATTTTTTGAGGGAAAATAGAGAAACAGTAGAGGAAAAGAGAAAGCAGATAAGATGAGGGGTTCAATGGAGCCTATAGTGAAGTGCTAGTTCGATTATACAGTACTAGACAATTTACATTTTTCCGGTGTTGTGTTGCCGTAAAAAATAAGTTTGTCCAGCGTTTTGTTATTATACATTTACAAAGTCACTTTATTCCAAACAATAATTTAGATCTGTTTTGTAATACAATGCTAACGAATTTAAATTCATCCAGTGCCATGTTACCAGACAAACTTTTTTTTTCTCAGCAATATTTTGCCGTTCAATTGGATAATAACAAGAAATTAATTCCGATTAGTTGTGAAATGTCTACTTCGTGATATATTGTTATACAAATTAGATTACTCTAATGTCATGTTGCCAAACTATAATAGATTTGTTTAGGTATTTGTCGCTATACATTGAAAGATTGACTTTTTCCTTCAAACATCCATAAATCAAACACGCGTCCATAAAATCATACATAAAAAATATCCATAAAATTATTCATTAAAAAATTAGTGTACGAATATCTATAAAAGCATCCATGAAATCTGTCATTGTTTTCATCTTTTAATCAAACATGTTATCACAATTCGTCGATATCAATAGTTTCGGTAGTTACTACATCAAGGCTGACAAGAGTACGGAATTGATGAATACGAATAGTATATGCTTTCTCTCATTCACTAACACACAGGTGATGAAAATGAATTTAATTATTTGCTATTGGAGGTACTAGATGACTAAGTTGGAAATAAACCTATACCAAAGAAATCAATAAGTAGAATTACAAAATAAGACATGGTAATGATCAAAGTAGGCTCGATAGTTACTTGCACGAAATGGTTTTCCTTTACAAATTCTATGCATTTATCTCTTCGATCAGGTGTTGCAATCGATACTGCTCTAAGTAGTAAAAATGTTGAGCATTATTGAATGGATAAATAATAAAGAATGACTTGGTAATATGATGCTATCAAATAGCCCATGTCGAGCATAGTCATCCAATGATTAAATCTAGGGCCAGGTTTAAAGTAGGATAAGATAGAGGCAAGTTCATCAATCATTTCTTGTGAATCAAATAGTTGCACGTAGTGCACTACATTCTAATGCAATTCAGTCAATGAGTTTTGCCTAACTTGTTGCCAATCATCTTCACCTAAACTAATCAATTCAATTATTGCCCTGAAACTACAATTGTCATCTGCTTGTACATCTTTTATGTGACGGATATATGGTCTCAACTTCTCTTGAAATTATTTGAAGTAACAGATACAATTTGATTTAACCAATATCTCTTCGTGTTAATGTAATCAATATCTCTTTTTGTCGCACCATACTCTTTGACATGTCAACTAATAAGGATGTTTCCTCCTTGGATAATCTGCCAGCAAATGAGTGCTCTTCAACATGTTCAGCAGGCAGATGATTGTGCACTCCATATAAGACATGCAACATCCACTCATCATTTGTAGGTAATTTTTTCCCTTTAATAGAAATGGACATCCACACTTTTTAGAACCTGTCAACCTTAATCGTTCCCACTTGATCTTCCTATTGTCTCTACAGTAACCATTTCTTTCACAAGCAAGTGTAAGTCTTGGTTTTCTGTCATTACCTCCGGCATCTGATGTCTTTATAACAATGACAAACCCTGTCTTTTTCTCAACGTCAAAAGACCATTTAATTAATACTTGACGATTAGTTTGGCATGTACTAAATAAGCCAAAAAGTCAAAAAGTCACTATCTTATTTAAGTCATATCATCTTATTTAAATCACATCACCTCTCTAACACATCACATCAAACCCAACCCAAACCCAACCCAAACCCACCAATAAGTCAAAAAGTGCACTTTTTTAGGACATCCCAAACCAAAGCATAATAAATACATTTATACGTCAAATTATTAATAAAACTCAATATAAATTAAAAATAAGAAAAAATTGCTTTCATAAAAACACTTAACAAACCTCATCTATAAAAAATTCATGACTGGAGTTCACTAATAATGCAGTATTTGCGTTGTTGCAATGAGTATAAGTATAATCCTTTCAAATAAAAAAAAAAAAATGAAACTGGAAATACATGATAATAATTAATCTAACAAAATTAAAAAATTCGGTCTTAGGTTACTGGAAATGTATATTTTATTTGACAGTTGGTGACTTATATTTTTTATTCGGCAATGTGATGCCAGACTAGTTTATTTTGTTCGATTTCGAAACACCGAACAAAAGTCGAAGAACAATCTAGTAAAACGAAACAAAGACTTATCAAACAAATAAAAAAAACTCACAATTTAACTTTTTCGATGGTTCTTTATCACCGTTTCTTCATCCATTACTTTCTTTGATGATCAAAACACTATATAATTCTCACTTTTTGAAAAGAGATGTGTAAGAGAAAAGAAAATTGAGAAAGGAAAAAGAAGAGTAGAGATTGAAGATTAAGGAGTGTAAGGAGATAATAAAATATATTTAATTTTAGTGTTTTGTCCTTGAAAGTAATTTCACACATTGATAAAATTGGAAGAAAAAAAAAAGCTTATATAAAGGGTGTAAAAAAGTAAAATAGTGGTATAAGTAGAATCATTTTATATATATTCTCCTCCAGATTCTTTTGAAATATAATGTTTTACAATAGTACAATTTGAAAAGTCTAATTGATGTATAGATTTTATCACATTGGTGTATTATTATTTTATACTTTTTGTTTTGATTTTGTTTTTTCTTGGATTTAAAACTAATAATATTAATGGTGCTAATTATATAATGGTGTTAAAAAGTGTAGAATGTGATTAAAAATGATGATATAAATTGTGCAGTAATACTAAAGACGAAGATATAGAAAAGTATCAAGAAAAATAGTGTGAATCCCTACCATATAATAATTATTAGACTGCATATATATATATATATATATATTTTTTTTTGGTACCTGTTTTTCCTGAATTCTTGTTCTATAACATTATTCTTTAGTCATATTCAATTAAAAAAGAGCAATTGGAAAATATTGGGATAAGGAAAAAATCTAAAAAAAAATTCAAGGGATAACAAAAAGAGGTATTCAAATTTTAAAGGGATCAAATAAAATTTACTTAGAATTTAAGAATAATATACTAATTATATTATAAATACTCAAAATTATATAAGGGTATAAGTAAACTTTTCTATTTTTAGGGAGGGGCCGGAGCCACCCTGGTCTCTTGACAGTTCCGCCCCTGTTTCTTGTAAAAAGTATATTTATTTTATTTATTTCAATATATGCTTAACATTTGTGTTAGCTTTGTTTGGTTTAACCTTACTAAAATGTAAGTCAATATAATTATTTGAAACTTTTGAATTAACCGTATTTTTCTGAAATCTCAATAAAAATAAGTATAATTTTAATTTACCCTTATTGTTATTATTATATTTTTTACTCGTTCTGTTGGTATCTTTTAGATAAAATGTTTTATATCATGAAGGCATAGTATCTTGCTTACTTGTGCTTGCAATACATACGTATATGGTGTCAAATTAGATGAAGTTGTAGAAAACAGGTACTATTTTTGTTTAATCTTTGTATTTATTAATCAATTAGTGAATTCATACGTTTTTGCAAATTGCTTTTCATGTTTTGGTTAAATTCTCATTGGATTCATTATATATTTTTAAAATGAAAATATTATGATATCTATCCTTGAATAGATTCGGTTGGCGTACGCATACAATCTACAACCAACTCCCAACCAATAAGACCAACCTTGGATATTTTGTTAGGTATAACGACATATATGCGTGAGTCAAGAGTGATTGAAGCATATGAAACCCATTTGGCTTAATCCTATTGTCTTATTTGAATGTGATCCATTAAAATTTTGAGAGTTACGTGTAAGTTTTAATAGGTAGATTTATTATCTAATACGTCCTATGATAATTAATAACGTTTTTCATCAAACGCTATTAAAAAAATAACTAATTGTTAATTTTCAGTGACAGTTTGAAATATTGTCACTAATTATAAGTTTTAGTGACAATTTAAAAAAATAGTCACAAAAAGTTACTAATTTTTAACTTTCAGCAACAATTTGAAAAATTTGTCACAGAAAAACGTCACTAATTGTAAGTTTTAAAGACAATTTATAACAATTGTGACAAAAAAAGTCACTAATTGTTAATTTTTAGCGACATGCAAAAAATCGTCACAAAAAATTATTTTTAGCGACAATTTTACTAAAACTTATTTTTAGTAAGATTTAGTGAGAATTAAGTTCAACTATTAGGACTTAATAATACTTTACCATTTAAAATTGGGATTTTTGTATCCATAGTTCATATATATAATATTGAAAAAAAATTTACTCAATGAATTTTAAAAAATAAATGGTTTGAAAAATCGAAATTGGCCCCAGAATAGACCGATCAAACTCAAATGCTCTCATAAATTAAAATGGTTCAGTTGAAAGATTTCAAACGCAATATTAAGGTAGGTTTAAATTGAGATAATCAAGTTAAGAGATTCCAAACTCAATAGATGGATACACACTATGTGTGGGGCTTTCAGTCACTAGTCTCTCTGAATCTCCTTACATATAACAGCTCAGCTGCCATTTGTATAATGCTAAAAGCTTGTTAAGGTTGTTTTTTTTCACAAGACATTAATTGGTAGATAACCTACACTTGATATTTTGCAACTTGACCCTCCCAACTTCAAGCTATATGACATGCTAGCAAATAGAATAGTTGTTAATGTCGTTTTCATGAAACATCACTTCCAAACCGATGCGTGATCTAATTGCGTAAAAACATACATGCAACTCCTTATTATGTTTTGGGCAAATCACTTGAACTTCCTTTGGTAATTGTTCAAATTACACTCATCCCCACTAGTATGAGAAAATGATACCAATCTCTCCTCCTTGGTTTCAAAACTTGACTTTGTTAATCAAGGATGAGAAATGACGAAAATACCCTTATACCACCTACGTACCAACTTTGGGTATCTACATAGGTATGCAGAATAGAGAGGAAGAATTGGTAAATGAGGGAAAAGAGACATTTTCTCTACAAACAAATTTCAGAAATTTTCTCTACCAAACAAATTTTCCCAAAAAAATTTCCCAAAACACACAAACCAAACAAGTTTTTCAAACAAATCTCTCTCACACACACATCAAATCAATCACTTTTTCCAAAACTCTCTCTCAAAACAATTTTTCAAAACAAATTTCCCAAAAAACCAAACCAAACATGTTTTCGTACTTTTTATCTCTAAAACACATCTCTCAAACACAAACCAAACATACCCAATAAAGATGAGAAATAGAAAAAGCAAGAGAGAGAAACTAAGGGAAAGAGAGGAGGGAGAAAAAAAAAAGAGTAGAAAGGCAAAAACTCTGAAAAATGATATAGTGTACTTAAGGAAGACGGGAGAGAAAATACTAGATCGACCACAATTTACTCTTATTCTTTATTGCATTCTCTAAAACCATAACCTTAACTAGATCTTGAGAGTGGCGTTGGAGGTTCCATTGGCTACAGTATGCAGTCACATTATTGTTGTCGAAGAGTTAGATAGTGGAATGAATAGGGGTGTTGCTATACACAGAGGAAAAGAAAGAAGAGATAGTAGATAGAGGGAAAAGACAAGAGAAAAGACGCTGGGAGGGATAATTGATTTTTTTTTTCTTAATTTTTTTCAATTTGTAATTTTTTCTTTTAATTATTTAAAAGTTAAGAATAAAATTGATATTTTTATTCATTTTTTATGACATCAGCAAATTTTCATTCACTTGTCTAAAAGTTCATTAACAGTATAGATTTAAGGGTAACGTGATTAAATATTTAGGAGAGGTTAGTGTCATTTTCTCATACTAGTGGGACAGAGTGTCATTTGGGAAATTACCAAAGGAGGTCCGTTTAATTTGCCCTTATGTTTTCATTTGTTTATAATGTTTTATCTTTTTTTGGTAAAGAAAAAACTTTTTTCTTCCACTATTTGTAAGACTATTGGAATTTGTTATAATATGTTATGGTAAATTACACTAATTTCTTTTGAAAATTGAAAAAAAATATAATAAATCTCATAATTTTGGTATAATTATTTTTAGTAAATCTAAAAGACTGGCTTTAATATAGATTTATTTGATAAGTTTTGTATAAAGAAAAGGTAAATTGGGAATTACTTAAAATGCATGGAATGACAAACAAATTTTTTGTTAGCGGTTCTTTAAGGGCATGGATATGCAAATTTAAAAAATTAAGGAACAACAATATAATTTTGTGAAATTAAGGGGTTAATATAATTATCCTAAATCTCATTGAATGTAAGTGTAATTTATCCTATTATTTGTTTGAATTAAGCTTTTTTGAAATTTAAATTTAAATAATTTGAGAGAACATAAGAGGACTGTGGGGGCTTACTATAAGTCATGTTTCGATAATCTGAACTATTTATTTTGTAGGGCTCTTCGTATATATCATTCATGAAAAAAATTAGGTCGATTTGATAGTTGTAAATTTTTTATTTTATTGCATTTGTCTATGAAAAAGTAGATGACAATTATATTTTTAAAAATAGATGATTAAGTTTTTTTTTAGAGAAAAACATATTAAATGTTATGATTATCAGATCAATTTTTTTTTCTATAGATAGCATGCATAGAGTTTTACAAAATAAATAGTTTATAGGATAAATTACACTAACACTCCCTAAGGTTTGGTTCAATTACATCCAACCCCTTGACGTTTTGAAAACTACATTTCTACCGTTGTGATTAATACTCTCATTTCACAAACACTCCTACTCATATAAAAAAACAACAACTCTTAGTAGAAAAATAGAGAAAATTACATTGAAAAAAAAAAGTAAAGCAAAGGAAAGGAGAAAAAAAAAAAGGAAAAGAAAGTGAAGTAAGGTAAGAAAAGAGAGAATGCATGAGTTCAATATCTTTATTCCGTTTAAATAATTACAATGACAGGGAGGTTAGTGTAATTTTTCAAACGTCATGGGGTGATATGTATTAAACCTAAATCTCAGGGGGTGTAAGTGTAATTTACTCTAGTTTATATCATCACAATCAAAACTGTAGTGAAATCTACAAATCTCTCAAATTCTTTTAAGGGTAAATTACAACTACACCTCCGGAGGTTTGCTTAAAATACAAATCGCCCCTTGTAGTTCTGGAAATTATATTTCACCCCATAAGGTTTATAATTTCATAACAAATAGATCATTTTATTAATAATTCATCAAATCAATTTACAGTTTTCAATGATGTCATAAATATATTTTAATTAATAATTCATATAATTGTATTATTATATAAGAGAAAAGTTAAGAATTTTATTTTTTCAATTAATTCTGTTAAATAAAAAAAAATTGACAAGGGAGTAGTTGTAATTTTTCAAATAACAAAGGACAATTCGTACGTTAAGCAAACCTTAGAAAGTGTATTTGTAATTCGTCCTTCTTTTAAAGAGGACTGCTATTTACCTATATTTTTCTTCTTAGAACCCCCACCTCCTTATTTTTTTTAATTCCAATTTTGTTTCAACAAAAAATTACACTTTTACCCTCACTCCTAATCTTCTAACCCTAACCTTAACAACCACCACCTTAATTACTTTCTAAATTATGTGATTAGTCTTGATTATGTGTTCTATGTTAATTATGTGCCATGTGTTAACAGATGCATGGTGAATAGGAGTAAACCTGTCTAAATCAGTAAACCATAAGGTTAGAATTTAATATTTGGAATAATGAATTAGAGTCTGATTCACCGTAGTATATTTCAATTTAGTGCAAATAAAATTAGATCATGATGGTAATTAAGTGAACTTGATTATGAATTTAAACTTGGAATTAATTAGGAATTATAGCAATGAGTTAGTCAACAAATAATATATATATATATATAAGGAAAATAAGATTTAGTGGGTTGTGTAGAGAATTGGGAGAGAGATAGTTCTAGAGATTAAGAGAGAAAAAGAGAACCCTAAAGCTCAAGAAGAAGAAGAAAAGGAGAATTTGAGCAAATCTTTACAAATTTAACCATCTAAGGTAAGAATTTTTCTCTATTGTCTTGAATCTAAGTTGTATTACTTATGAAATCATAGAATCTAAGTTGAATTAAGGAATTGGGTGGTGTAAGTTAATGTTAAGAACCCTAAAGGGCAAAAGTGTAAGAAATAGCTTAAGATGTTGTCATACATGACATTCTTCATGTTCAATCACTCGTTTCTTGCATGATTTTTGAAATGAGAAGGAATTTCCATGATTTTTGAAGGTTTGGAACTCAAATTTACATGGATTATGATTTTACCATTTTTATGTTAGATTTTGATCTTTTACTTGGAACCTTGGGTTTTGATTTGAACTTATGATTTTTATTTGAAGTTAGATTTGCCAAAGTCAAGTTGTTTTTGTGAATTTTGAGGCTTGAAATACACGAAAATGGTGTTGGTGTTTGAAAAGCTTGGGTTTCAAATACATAGCAGATTTTCGGACTGCAACTCCACTTAGACCACTCGAGCGGCCTAGGCCACCGCTCAAGTTGCCAGTCCTCCTCGGCTCAAAAATGCATTCTGCTTTGGCGCCACTAGTGCAGCCAAGGCTATCGTACGAACGGCCAGGCCACCACACATTCGACAAACAGGGCAGGCTTGATTTTGTTTTCTTTTCATTTTTCTGACTTTCGAGCCTCCATTTGTATGGTTTTCAAGTGTTTTTCATATGCATATGCATTTAATGAGCACAAAAGAAATGGAAGAACAAATAGGAATGATTTAGGGAATAAATAATGGATAGGTTATGAACCGATTGAATGGATGAAATGTATTTTGAATTGTTGTACTTACATGTGTCTGTGTAGGTCAAACACCGCGTCCTAACTGCGTGTTTCAAGGCGCCAACTGTGAGTAATAATGTTGTAAAGCTATGTTCAATTTCTAATTATTTTCTGAATGATATTATTAAGTTCTGTTTCTAAAATGATACTATTTACTGAATGAATGATTGTCCTATTTTGTGACATGTATTCGTGGCATCTATAATATACATTATCATATCGCCATCAAGTATCGCTATTCAGAGATCTTTGTTAGTTCTAATTCTTGAAATGTTTACTGTATTGATGGCCATTTTATATGACTACTCGGTCTTTATGGCATACTGTACTGTTCTATTATTGGATGTACCACGTATGACTGTTATGATTTCATTATGACTCTGAAATGTATAAGATACTGCTTTGAGAATTGATTCACTGTTAAAACTGACTATTTTCAATTACTGTAAGGCTATCATTCATAAACCCCTTTACATAATTGTTATTCACTGCGCTCTAACTTATTATTTATATATGAATGTAGGTGATCAAGTGCAAGACCGGACCTAATGGCATCGACCTACCCTCTATTTTGTAAAACTAACTACTGTGCCTTGCTTCGAGATTTCTACTGGTCAAGCTCTAAGGTTTTTGGGTGGTATGAAATTCACCATTTTGACGTTGTAATTAAGTGTTTTAGTTTTGGTTTAAGGTCTTTTTGGTGTGACTGGGTTTTTTTTTTTTTTTTTTTTTTATTGGGGTTTTCTTTCTAACTAATGTTTTCTTTTGTACATAAGCTTGGCATGGTCTATCGTGGATGTGTATATATATGTATATGAAAATTCATTTTGTTTCATTTAAGTCTCACAGCTCATTGAACGTTATAGTTTATTATTTATTGGTTTTTGCCAGCCCCTATTATTATATTACTGTTAAGCAGGCCTTTGGTAATCTCAAATTACTGGCCGGTTACCTCTCTAATCCCTTGGGGTGGAGGTTGAGTTGTGACACTAACCCCAATCCTATCTCTCATTGCTATCTCCAACCATGATCTTTTAATCTTAATCTCACAACCACCATCACCACTACCCTCCTTCACCACTTTCTTCACCTCCAGCTAGTCCTCTCCCATCGTGACAACCTCCTACCCATTTGTGACCTACCCAACAGGCCTACGACTGGTGACCCACTGCTATGGCAAACCCCCATGACAACGAACCCATCGCCATCGCAGCCTCACACGACCACTATCGCCGTTCTTACCTTTGCTGCGATCAGCTTCCCAACGCTTCTTCTCACTATCACAATCTTGATATTGATCTAGGGCTTGCCCCCATCGCCGTGAGTGCCTTCTTCTTTGCCGCTATTGCAAGACTTTTACAAACCTTAGATCTAGGATTTGTCTTGCTCTTCTTCCCTAGCTGTCATCGCCATTACCACCGTAACCAATGCAAAGAAGAAAACATAGAAGGCAACAATGATAATGATGATGATCTAGGGTTCGTAACTCTTTCTCTTTCACACACTCTCTGCGATAATGATGGTGGTGATTGAGGCGACGATTGCAGAAAACAACAATGATGGATAGTAACAACGGTGGTTGCAAATAGATGGTGATAGAGGAGTTAAAGGTGAAGAATGGTGGGGTTGCGAATGGGTAGAAGGACTGATAGTAGTGAGCAATGGTAGATCGTGCTCCGATGGAGATGAAGGGGATGTGTGATAGAGAAAATTAAGGTTAGAGTTATGATTTAAAAAATTAGGGATATAGTTGGTATTAAGGTGGGATTTAAAAAGAAAATATAAGAAATTCGTTTTGTTAGGTGGGAGTTCAAAGGAATACGAGTTTAAAAAATAAGGTAGAAATAAATTGTAATCATTCTTTTAAGGAAAAAACGGGAGAGCTCGAAACGGGGGAGCCCGAATCCCCCTAATTGCCAATTTTGGCAAATTGTTTTTTTTTTTGTTTTTTGTTTTTTTTTTTTTTTTTTTTTTTTTTTTTACTTGAAAGGGAAAAACGGGGGATCGGGGGATTTATCACTTCCCTTCTTTTAAATTCATATTGAAGTTTTAGTGAAAACCAACCCTGATATTTTTATTTTATTTATATTTTTTTATTTTTTTATAAAGGGAAAGTAGAGCTGCCTAGACATTGGTTGGCATAGCCCCCTCTTTCTTTTCTCTCTCTCTCATCTATATATGTATATATATATAATTTTTTAAAATGATTTAAATAAATATATTTTTTAATTTTTTTAAAAAATATGTAAAAAAAAATATGTAAAATAATAAAAAAATAATATAATTTAAATAAAAAATAATATAATTATATATTTATTATATCATAATTATATATTTATCATATCACTCTTTATATATATACATAATTATATATTTATAATATCACTCTTTATATATATATATTATATTTTATAAATAATTAAAAAAATTTTAAAATAAAAAATATTTGCTAAATTAAAAATTATGCCAAAGGCAACCAACCACGTCTCCCCCAACGCAAAATCTAAAACACCCAAATCCAAATTTCAACACCACCAACCCCCCCTCTCTCTCTGTCCTTTGTTTTCATCTCATCTCCGATTTATTCCCATGTCCTTTTCGAACTTTGTTTGACCTAATTCACCCCCTCTCTTGGCCTATAATGCATATACAACAGTAGATACAGATATATATATATATATATACAGAGAGAGAGAGAGAGAGAGAGAGAGAGAGAGAGAGAGAGAAATGGGGAATTCATTTGGGTGCTCGGCGTCGGGAGAGAGGTTGGTCTCGGCGGCGAGAGACGGAGATTTGGTGGAGGCGAAGATGTTGCTTGATTGCAACCCTTGTCTCTCCAAATACTCCACCTTTGGTGGCCTCAACTCTCCTCTCCACTTTGCCGCCGCTAAAGGCCACAACGAGGTCTCCCCCCATTTTAACCCTTTTCTTATTCCACCCCGTTATTGTTTTTTTTTTTATCCACATATGTTTTGTTTTTTTTGTATTTGTATTTATGTAGTGTGTTTTGTTTTGGTGATTTTAGATTGTTGCTTTGTTGCTTGACAATGGAGCTGATGTCAATTCCAGAAATTACTGTGGTCAGGTGCAAGATTTCAATGTCTTTCTCTTCTGGGTTCTTTTCTTTAAGATTAAAAACATTGAATTTATATGAAAAGAAAAAATTTTTTTTTACAAATTGTAATTGAAATCGCACATAAGGATAATTTGAGCATACAAAATGGGTGATATAGCTTTGCCAATTGAGTTTTGTGCTTTATATAATAAATAGAATAGATTAGAATGGATTGTTTGTAACTTTTGAGTTTGATCTGTGATTGTGAATGTGATTTGATAAATGTTGTGGGATCAGCTCGATTATGTTTTTGGTTCTGTAATTTTACGTGTAAGGAATTTAAAACTGGACAATTTCTTAAATGAATGAGAATTGGTGGATCTGTATTGAATTTAATTGCTGAATTGTTATGAAATTTTATTTGAAGACGGCATTGATGCAAGCATGTCGATATGGGCACTGGGAAGTTGTACAGACTCTCCTGCTCTTCAACTGCAGTGTGAGTTTTCCTTTCAGCATCTTTCTCTTTTCCATTCTGCATAGTATTGTTACCAAGCTGTAGTTGGGGCTTGAAATTCAAACATTGATCTCTTCTAATGAAGAGACGGTTATAGATCACTTTTTTTACAAGGCCCATGGTCAGTTTGCTATATCCCAAATTTTGTATCACTCTGAAGACCTTTTTATTTTGTTTTATTTATAAATTAGTTAATTCTCCTTTCTGTGTATCACATATTTTACTCACTCCTTTCAGGTTACAAGGGCAGACTATCTCAGTGGAAGAACAGCTCTCCATTTTGCAGCAGTTAATGGGCATGTTAGATGCATGAGACTCGTTGTGGCCGACTTTGTTCCCAGTGCTCCTTTTGAATCTATAAATGCTCAAACCAATTGTGACAGAGACAATGATTCCATTATGAAGAGCAAATATGACCAAAGGTTTTTGATTTATTTCTGTTTGTTTTTTCACTGTCAATGGCATGACATTAATCAATGTGGTGATGAGGTAAAATATGTTTAGATGTTTTGATTAGTAAAAAAGAAGACCAATAGTGGTGCCCTTGAAAGGAAGACTTGAAACGGATATGGATTGGGGTGGTGAGGAAAGACAATTTGGACTAGAGTGTCATAGATATATGGCCCTAAATATAACAAAATCACGGGCATTATTTCTAGGGAGATTCTTCCCTAGTTGAGCTGAATATATAAGCTATTCCTCCTGTTTCTCTGTTTATCAGAAGTGCATAAGCATGAGAAGAAAACTCACTGGTTCAAAAGACACAAACAGTTTGTGGCTATCTACACGTTGCAATACAACTGGCCTTCTATAAGTTTTGCTGGCAGAATTGTAAGCTAGATATTTGTATAGATTGATTTCATAAAGATGAAGCTGTAGTAAGTTTTAATATGCCTCAGCAATAATAATTATTTCAGAGGTTGTAGAGTCTTTAATTTTCAGCAGTTGATAACACCAAGCATTGTTCTATTCTGTTCATTGGTAGATTTATTTTAAATGCAGTGCACTGTCCAAGTTTGTAAATAAGGCTGCTGATGGTGGTATCACCGCTCTTCATATGGCTGCATTGAATGGTTATTCTGATTGTGTACAACTCCTACTTGATCTTCGTGCAAATGTTTCATCTGTGACATTTCATTATGGAACATCAATGGATTTGATTGGTAAGTCATTTGTTTGAGGTTCAAAAGCTTGTTTTGTGGGAGGCCTGTCTGTGTTTTCGACTTATAAATACTATGAATGTATCTCTTTATAGGAGCTGGAAGCACCTCTTTGCACTATGCTGCTTGTGGGGGAAATTTGAAATGCTGTCAGGCGAGTATTTGTCCAATTTTCGATGATTTCCTGACAATTGCAAGTACTGTTATCTTGAAGTGATCATGTTCTTGTATATATAGATCCTTCTTGCAAGAGGTGCCAGTCGGTTGACCTTAAACTGCAATGGGTAATGTTTTGTGAATGGGTTCTCATGTGTCCAGTGTTTGCTTCATGTACTTAACTATTTCTCTTTGCATGTCTAAGGAAATTCATGCATTCTTGCAGGTGGCTTCCTCTTGATGTTGCTAGGACTTGGGGGCGTCATTGGCTGGAGCCATTGCTAGATCCCAATTCTGACTCTACGATACCGATGTTTCCTCCTTCTAATTATTTATCCTTGCCTCTCTTGAGTGTACTTAATATAGCAAGGTAATTTCAACTAACTATATATATCTACCTTTGAGATTAGGTCCAACAGTTTGCTACCCACAAAATATTAATTTTGGAGAGATTGGTTTTCATTTTATTTTTTAAAGGTGAACATTAATTCATAGTGCTTCAGGATATTGTTTTGTTTAAACATTTTGTTTTGAGCTATAATTGGCAGCCCTGTTTATTGCATTTGAACAAAGTTTATTTATTTTGTGATGACAAAGGAGTGGAGAAATTGAAAATTTTAGAAATATTAGTTGTGATGGGAGGAATTTTGAAATTTGTTTGGATGAGAAAATTGAAATGAAAAGGAATGATGAAAGCAGGACAAGGACTTCTTTTATGGAAATATGAGAAAATATATAAGATCATGTGGTAGCTCACAGTTAATGCATGGGGACACTGCATAATGTTTAGTCGTCTGCATATTTTATAAAGACAAGATGAGCACTGATGCAGTGCAGGTACCTTTAAAAGGATTCCCTGTTCAGGAACACAAGAATTAAGTTGAATGTTACTTTACTCATCTTTCAAGCCCACTTAGTAATAATGAAAATCACTTTGAAAGTTCTAAGTTAATAATTTGGTCCGACTTAAGTGTTAGGTTGGCAACCTTGTTAGTACCTTCAATTAATAATATTGGCTTAGCATTATAATTAACATAATGCGTATTGAGATGAGTTGTCTTACTCAAATCAAGTCACACAGTTAACCCTATTTGGTCAAACCTCTAGTTGAGTTGAATTTTCTATCCTTTAGGTTAATTTGAACATGCCTAAGCCTGGTAGACTGAATGATTGGCAACTCTAATAGAATTTCATGATTAATAGTCCCCCTACATGTGTGATGTCGAAGGAGGACGGAGATAGTTGGCTTCAATGCATTAGCTGTATTATTGTTGCTTTGATTTTGCTGCATGCCACTGATTCTTGGGTATTTTAGCTGAAAGGCTACATGAAAAAGGAGGAGAGAAAAATCCTGATTCTGGAGGAAGATAAAGCCTCTTATTAGTTGGCATGGTCAAGGTTCTCGTACATATCTCACTAAGCTTTCCTTTTGTGCTAACTATAAAATGTAGGTATATATATATATGTTTATATTTGATAAGTATATATATACGTAGACATCATGACTTGGAGTGAGTGCAAATGTATCCACTCCCAGCACTTGACAACTGAGAATCAACCTCTTCACAAAAATGTGGGGGAAGGGCCTTCTACACCGGGTACGACCTTTATATATTTGACTGGAAAGTGGTGTCACAATCCTCCCTGTTACACCCTATCATCATAGATGATTGACAGCGTATCTTTACAAAATCATGCAAACTATTTACGAATTCTGATTGGTGTTCATTGAAGAGCCTCTGATGCTTCTTATTTCGTTATTGGGATCTAATTTATGCCCTTCACCAATGAATATATTCTTATCCTCTTTGCAAGCCACTGATTTTGTGCAACATCCACTTGTTTGTTGGCTTTACATAATAAAAATTGTTTCAGTTTTAGATTGCCTTATAAAATGTCGAGGTAACACATTGCATAAATAATTCAATTGTAGCAATTTTATTTTAAAAGTAATAGAGCATTCTTGAGTGACTCATGAAGCAAAAAATGAAGCATCTCAAAAACTCATGTCTTATTTTATAGGCAAAATGGATGATGAAAAAAAGGGTAAATTACAAATATATCCTCCTGAGATTTGTTTAAAATAATGATTGTCCTTTGTGGTTCTACAAATTACAAATATCGCATTGTCAGAATTTTTTATTTAACAGAATTAACAGAAAAAATAAAATTTCTAACTACTTTCCTATACAACAGTAAAATTACTATAATGTTAATTGAAATATATTTATGACATCATTAAACTGTTAATTGACTTAATGATTTATTAATAGAAGAGCCATTTGTTATGTGATTAGAAATGTGAAGGTGTGGGATATAATTTCCAAAACCACATGAGGCAATCCGTATTTTAAGCAAATCTGAAGGGGTGTGTTTGTAAAATTGTATTTACGCTAAAAAATTATAATTCTATAGGAAGAATGCATTTTAGGAAGAGAAGAGCATGACTTAGCAGATATGGGAAGTGAAAAATAAATATATTGTTATTATGATTTGTGTGCTTGACTTTAATTTATGAAACACTTCCGAAGCTTCACAAATCCTGTAGTCCATCTGAATCCTGATGCTTTCTGTTGAGTTTCCCTAGCCCTAGTATTTGCTTGAAAATGGTCTTAAAATTCAGGGCACCAGCATTTCTTTTCTTCTAATTGTATGGTTGAACCATTTCTTGGCCTTCAAAGATGAGCATGTTAGATACTTTGTGTGCCTCTGTGTAATTTGAGATGAAGAGCATGACTAAATATCCCAGTTCTTGCAGCTCATCTCACGAGATGCCTTATCGTTAAGGTACTAAAAGTTATGTCCTTGTTTCTTTATATGATCTGAGAATGGCACATCCTGTAGTATTTATGAGCTGTGCTAACTGTGCTACCTGAGGTCACTATGAGGCTTGTGAGTCAAGATTGAGCTTATGTAGAATATCAATGAAATTCATTTAGAAGATGAATATAAAGTATTACAACCTTGACAGCTTCTTGGATTTCTCTTATGCTCAAATCATCTATAACTGCATCTTCTGGCTATGTTGACACCAGAGTTCTTGAGGATAGTGCTATCATGACTCTTTGCCTTCATCACTTTATGACCTGTTCCTTAAGCCTTAGACGACAAGGGAAGATGGCTTAGTTCTGTGGACACATTTAATTATTTTGGTTTCTGACAGATAGTTTACAAAGTAAGGACCATCTAGTCAGGAAAACATGTGCATGTAACCCTTACATGTGATGTGTCTTTGTTAATGGTGAATTGGTGATTGACTGGAAGTTTTCTAATTCTGAATCTTAGATGCATGAAAAATTCGAATGTCGAGATAAACTAAGACCTGAGGTTCATTTGTGGAACTTTGTCAGAGTTTGCCACAAGAAGTTATCAATCAGGTTATAAAATGGTTTTTTACTTCCCTGTTTAGTTGCACTTTGCTCTTTCTTCTTTGGAGTTCAAAATTTTGTTGCTGGATCAAAGTTTAGGGAAGTTATAAACTAAGTTGTTTTGGAGGTTTATAAACTTCATATTTATCTACACTGTGCTCATTGAAAATGGAATTGTGATAATTTCCAAAGTTATCGTGAACCAACTCGATGGCAAGTGCGATCTGCCCCCAATGCTGTGGCGTGGGTTTGGGTCATGAAAATCAGCCTATCCACAAAAAAATTGGGGTAAGGTTGCTACCTATTACTTCTCCTAGACTCTACTGCAAGCAAGAGCCTGGTACACTGGGTGCAACCTTTAATTGATAATTTCCGTTAGAAGTTAATAAAGTTCATATTTTGGCTGTGCTTCCTGAAGTATCTAAAAAGTAAGGTTGATCTGTGTGATGAGAATTTTATGTCATAGGAAG
Source organism: Camellia lanceoleosa (assembly GCA_025200525.1). Lineage (NCBI taxonomy): Eukaryota > Viridiplantae > Streptophyta > Magnoliopsida > Ericales > Theaceae > Camellia > Camellia lanceoleosa. The sequence goes on along the minus strand of CM045764.1, from coordinate 19,252,926 downwards.
ATAATTTTAATGAAAGAGAACCCTTTTGTATAATAGCCATTGCTGGACATCAATACTTTTTTATTCGCTATCTGCAGAGAGTATGGGTTGCAAACATCAGCAAGCTGCTGTGATGATGCTGAGATTTGTGCTGTGTGCCTGGAGAGAGCATGTACAGTAGCTGCTGAAGGTCAGCTCTTCTGTCTATATACTTCTTGTCACACTTTTTAAGGTTTACCTAGTGTACTTCTATTTGACTGCATGTTTTGATTTTCTCTATGTCAGACTTAGCCAGAAAATGAATAAAAAACTTACTGATGATGAGTTTTATATTTTTTATAGTTATTTTAGTACTGATCTGTTGGTGTGATGATTATGGGAATATTATCCAAGATAATAGTCTGCCTAGTGTTCTCATAGCTAACAACTTGAGTTTTGCCATTAGACAACTTATATAAGTCTTTAATCCTTATTTTTATCTCCTTGAATTGTTTTTTGACATTTCGTTCTATCCAATTCTAAGTAGTACGGATATGGACACATGCTTGGACACTGATACAGACATGGGACACAATGATTTTGAAAATTTTGGGATATGGACACGTCAGGGATATGGAATTTTTTATTTAATTCGTTATATATATGAATATAAATTTAGAGCACTGGGATATTAGTGCCATCAATATATAAGCAAGCTTGTATATATATATTTTTCCACTTTCCTCTTTATTTCCATATGTTTTACTTTGACCACAAAGGCGAATCAACTTTCTAAAATTATAAAAGAAAGCCCACGAAGGTGTCTTGAGGCATGTCCAAAACACAGGACACGACACACGTTATTGTAAAGTGTCCTCAACGTGTCTTTCAAAAAATTAACAATTAAAAAAGTTGATATGCCATGTGGCGTGTTTGACACGTAGATTAGTGTGTTCGTGGTGTGTGTGTATCCGACACAAGACACAGACACTAACATGGCAGCCATTTCAAAGTGTCCATGCTTCCTAGATCCAAAGTTCAAGTCGAAATTCAAACTCGACTTGATATATTACTGGGTTGAGTCAACTCGTAAACTTGAATTTTGAGAATCATAAGTTATATACAGTTTCTTTTTACATTTAAGAATGGCTTAAAATGTTCATGAATGAAAAATGTAACAGAAATCCAAAACATCTTTGCTCTTTAAATTTTCAATTTTCAATCAAATGATTTTATTCTCTAAACTTCACATTTTGAAATAATATTATAGAGCCATTGATTTTATTATTTTATTAGACATGTACTTTTGGGATAACCTGACTTGGTCGAGTATTTAGTTTGGTACGATAGAGTGGGGTTGGAATGGAATGTCCATTCGAGATTTGTATTCTTTTTCCTCCTTTTGGTACACGTTATTCAAGTGGGAATAGCCATTCCATTGAAATGGTCATTTCAATAAAAAGCGGGAATACCCATTCCTCTATCCAGCCCAAGGAATGTGCATTCCATTCTATTATGGAGTCTTTTCAAAATGAGTGTCGCTATTACTACCATCCACTTTTGCCACCACCACCGCTGCCACCAACCACAACCCTACTACCACTGCCACTGTCACTGTCACTGCCACTACCACCCTACTACTATCACCACAAACCACATCCACCATCCTATTATTATTGCCATAATCATCCTACCATCTCTGCCGCCACCTTGCCACCACTACCACCACCTATGACCACCATCCACTTCATCACCACCACGCTACCACCGTCACTACCACTCTACAACTGCCACCACCAGCACAACCATAACCACAACCACCATCACCACCAACCATCTCCACCATCGTACTATTATTGTTATAACCAATCCTATTGGCCACAACCACCGCCATTGCCACCTTCCACCACCATAATCACTATTGTACCACCATCACTGCCAACCACCTTTACCATCCTACTATTATTGCCATAACCATCTTACCACTGCCACCACAACTACCAACTACCCTCTATTACCGCCGCCACCTTACCACCACCACCACAACCACTACTCTACCTTCCTACTATTACTGCCATAACCATCCTACTTTCACCCCCACCCCCACCCCAAAGCAAATTACAACCACCACCGATGTTGCAGCTACCATCACCATCATCACTCACACCACCACTTCCACAACTATCAAAACGATCCTGATTTAGACAATTTTAAATTGGTTGTTACTGGTTTGATAAATAAATAAAATAAATTATTCCATTCCATTCCATTAGTTTAAAGTATAACCAAACATGAGAATGAAAATTGTCATTCTATTTCTACAACATTCCATGTGAGCACCCAAACAGTGAAATGACCATTCCATTCCATTCAACCTTCTATTCCATTCCCACTTCATTCCATTCCTGCATACCAAACATTGGGTTTTCCACTCTCTCTCTCTCCCCCCATTAATCACAAAGTAAAACTCAAAACTAAACAGAGTGCTCTAAAAAATGCACCATTTCTTAAATCATTGGCCATCTTGTTGTCTCTCAAAGCCTATCTTCTGCTCAAATTGAAACTGTCCTCGCCGGTGCTCATTGCTTTTGTCATGTACTTATATTTAGTTAACCATCCTAGCCATCATTCTATCATCTACTCCTCCATAATGAATACCTTAAACTTGTCATTAAAGCAACATTCACTGTGACTTCTCGATTGTCTTGCAATTCATTCATCTGGGCATTCTAATTTTAGCAACTCTTTTTATAGGGATTTTGTTTTTCTACCATATCATAATTCATTAGCATGAACATGATCAACAGGTAGCCTTTTCTATCATATTTCCTTCTAAATTTATTGCTATTGGAAACTTAACCTTTTTAAAAAATATGTGTATAATTTGAAGATAATTCCCTGGACACTATCCTCAATCTCTCCTTCCAATGGATGATATATATATATATATATGTCATGTTGAAACATAGTTTCCTCAGGTACCTCTTTGACTTCAAATCGCTGATATTTCTTTTAATTCTCCTTGTCTTGTTTAAATTACATTTGTCTGAATTGTGTCTTCTGATATTTAAACTACATTGTTATGTACCATCAATCTTCCAATTTAAAGGCATTGCTACAGGAATGTGAGTCTTCTGATATTGCATCTTTCCCTAGTTCAGTATATTTAACTATGAGTCTATGACTATTGTCCACAAATATCATACATTAAAACCTCTTCTTTAATAATGCATCCTGTTTGTTCGTTGATAACCAGAAGATAAAGTAAAGGGTTCAAAGCTGACTTTTAGCCTATTATGAAGATTCTCGTTTGGCATGCAACAGTTTTAGCCTAAAAGCTAAAATGTTACTAAAAAAATCAAAAAGCCTATAACTTATACCAAAAAGTCAAAGATTTCCTTTTCTCTCTATTTTTTGCATATCTTTTCGTAAAAAATCAAAAAGTTATTCCGAACATACTAATTTCTTTTACCTCATATTTTAGCCAAAGAGTTACTAAAATAGTTTGTTCCCAAACGAGGCAACTTGTCTTTACTTGTGCGGCCCTTGTGCTGTAGATGTCCTGATCAAGGCAATAGAAAACAGTCGTTTCTTTCAAAATCTCACTGCATTGTCTCTTATCAATCCTCCTGTCTGTAAGGCATGGATAATTGGTTTGGTCTTTTTGGCATGAAGCCAAATTAGTTGGAATAAAGAATCTGGCAAATTCCTAATTGTGGCATATTAATGTTCCAAGTTTTCTTTCCTCAAGTTCCTCAGCAAATGGTTAATTAGTTTTTGCTTGCTTGGAAGGCTAAACTCTTAAGGAGTCCTTTTTTATATATATGTATATATATATATATTATAAATTCTTCCAATGTCAATTTGTATTTGATACATTCTGTTTCCTATCTTTTTTTTTGGGTTAAAATGTTAGTCTGTTTGCTTAGGCACATTTTCGTTAAAGTCACTCTTGGACCCTTGATTTCGTTCTCCAGAACTGCTATTATATTCACAGTTACATCAATTTAAAATAGGGTCAATTACATTCAACTCTTTTAACTATCGCTGAATATCTCTTTACACCATTAACTTTAAAACCGTACGGTTGGAATATTCAACTGTTATCTGTATTTTCAGGTTGTGGGCATGAGCTTTGTGTAAGATGTGCACTCTACCTTTGCTCCGCCAGTAACATCTCTTCTGAATTGCTAACGCCACCTGGGTCCATTCCATGCCCTCTATGTCGTCATGGCATTACCTCTTTTGCCAAACTTCCTGGATTTCCGGCAAAGGAAATCAAATTTCATCTATCCCTCAGTCTCTGTACTCCGTGCATGCTTCACCCTCGTGAAGCAGATCGTTCAACACCACCAACCTCTACAACAGAGATTCGAAAGAATCGTGTGGCTTCTGTTTCTTCTGATCTTTTCTGCCCCGTCACGTGTAGTCCATTTCCTTCCGTGGCCGTTCCATTGTGCACGTGTAGTGATGAACCGTGTCCTTGTGAATCCCGAGACATTGAAACACGAGACGAATCTCCTCAACGCTCACGATCTGCATCAACGGACCAGGACAAAATGGAAGGTATGAGGCTTGAGAAAACGAGTTGCTCAAGCATGTTTTGGAGCAAAAGAAGCTGCAGCAGAGAGCATCAGTGCAATTCTGAAATAAATGCTTGACACTCAATGGTTGCGATTGTTGGTCTTCCTGTTTCCAAACACCAGTGTTTTTGAATCCGTGTTTGATTCAGCTTTCTGTTTGGCTGGTGTTTGGTGCTGGGATTGTTGGTCTTTCCATTTCCAGACACGGGTGTTTTTGAATCTGTGTTTGTTTCTGGTTTCGATTTGGCTGGTGCATGATGAATCGGTGATGGATTTGCTTCTGGGATTGCGGAATTTTTACCATGTTTCAGATTTACTTGGTTGTGGAATGTAAAGTTTGTATGTTGGGGTTATAGTCATATTGTAAACAAATGTTATTGTAGGGGAATACTTTTTTTTTTCTTTCTTCCCGTAATCATGGATTGCTTATATATATATGGTTCTGAAAATGGTTTTTCTTTTCTTTTCTTAGTATTTGGTGGTGTTTGTAATTTTTTTATTAATTGATGTGACATTTATCATATTATTATGAGGGGATTTTTTTTTTGGTTTCAAATATTAAAATTTCATTATTGATTGCTTATATATATATATATAGGGAAAAGTTAGGAATCATGAAAATTTTGTCATGAAAATGATCATAAAAAATTTATGATTCTTGGATTACCTTGATTAGTGTATGGTGTTTTATTCTAAGTGTAATCTAAAGGTTAAGAAGTTTTCATGATTATTTTCATGATACCTAACATTGTTGATATATATATGTACACAACACGGGCACTAGTGTGCATCTTTGTATGCACTTTTTTTTTTTTTTTTTTTATAATTTTATTTTGATCATTAATAAAGTTTCTTTCTTTTATTGATAAAAAATTCGGAATACTAGTTTAGTATATTGACAGTGTTTTGGCCCCAATAACAAAAATGTTTTGGACCTCGAATCTGGGATTCTCGATCCTAAGCTAAACGACGTCGCTTTTGGGCTTTTTTTTTTTTTTTTTTTCTTCTTTTCTGCCATTTTTGACGCAGAGGAAGAAGAGGGAGAGGGAGAGGGAGAGAGAGAGAGAGAGAGAGGAGAGAGGCGCTCTGCCGATCGCCGCCGCCGACGCTAAATGCCAGCTCAGCTCGTCGCTCGTCATTGCCTGCCGCCTTCCTCAGCCTCCTGCCTCGCTGTCAGTAGCCTCGGCCTGCCTGCCCGGCCTCATCCCCGAGTTTATTGGCCCCCTCCCCTCCCCTCCACCTCCTTCTCTTCCTCCCCTCCCCCTCCCCCGTCTTCGTCTTCGTCTTCTGTTGAAAAAAAAAAAAAAAAATTAAAACCATGAAACGACGTCGTTTCATGGTTTCGGGGGATTCGGGGGACCTCGGATTCGAGGTCCCAATCGCGGTTGGCCCCAATAAAAGCAGTAACCATAAGATAAATGAAATTGGTTTGACTGGTTTTGTGGCTAGGTGGAAAATAAACTTGGCTCAATTCATTCATTTTTGTGTGATCTCATTAGTCAAACATCACCTCTTGCAAATCCATGGCTTCAAGTAAAATTTCTTGAATATACCAACCAAAGAGGGCCATTGATATAACAAGCATTTTGAATTCACAAAACTTGCACTAGGAATCTCAAATTTTCGGGTTCAAAAAAATAAAAATAAAAAAAAAATAAAAAAAAAAATAATTCTCAAATTCTCACAACTTCAATCTCATCTTGTGAAAAACAAAACAAATTTGTTTTTTAATTTATTTATATTTGGCTCTTCTAAACTTCAAAACACTACAATTAATCACATCAAACTATTATCTTGTTACATTTAGCACTTTCCATCAGGATCTTATTTAGGAATTTAAACGGAATCAGATCATGTGTAAAACATATGACATATTTATTATTGATTTTTTTAGGATAATATTCTCATCTAGTGATCCCATTTTTATTTTGTCTCCCTTATCTTAGTAGTATAGTGAAGATGAGATCATAAGATAAAGGCATTCAGTGGGTTTGGTTTGAGTTTTTGGATTAAGTTTTTTGAAAACTGAATTTTTTATTTTTTTTGTTTTTTGTGAATATTTTTAAAATTTTAAGTATTTTTTTTTTTACTTTTTTAGATATACCTTACTTAGATGCATCTAAAAAGTAACAAATTTATGAAAAAATATTTAAAAAAATTAATAAATACATAAAAATATAAAAGATATACTGAATTCTCGTATTTTTATTTTTTTTATATTTTTGGTATTTAGTGAATTTTTAAATTTTTTTTTTTTACAAAACTTATACTTTTTATGTATATTTATGTTAGGTGCGTCTAAAAATTAAAAAAATTGCTTAAAATATAAAAAAAAATTAGTAAAAACACAAAAAACAAAAAAGTAAGGTAGCGTTTGGTAGAGTTTTCTAAATATGATTTGAGAATAGAGTGGTGTTTTGAGTTTGTGAGTTTTAGAATTATGATTTAAGTGTAAAAAATTTATTTGGTAAAAGAGTTTTGAATTGAGTAGGGAATTTTTGATGTCACATATGATATTTGATACAAAAACTTACAAATCATAACCAAATACACAACTAAAAATCCTATTCAAAACTCATAAATTTTTTTAAAAAATTCTGATTTTTTTTATTATTTAAAATATAAAAAATAACATGTGCCAATTGTAAAAAATAAAATAAAATAAAATAAAAATTTGGAGGACGATCGGCCAGACATCCGGGATGATGACTGGTTATCCTAAATTTTCCCGTCTCGGAAAGAATTTTCAAAAGTAGGTGTGAAATTAACTTTTGAAAACTCTAAACAAACACCATACTGAAAGCAAATGGTGGAATCATAGTTTGAACATCTAACCACACATAGCCTAAAATTTTTTAAAAAGTATTTTTGAAAAACAAAAAATAAGTATCCTAAAAATTAAATAAATGTATCATATCTTTTACATATGATCTGAAATTATGTAAATTTCTAACAGAAGAGATTAACTAATAAAATAATAGTTTAGGGTGGTTAGTGTTAAGTTTTGGAAACACATTTGGTTTTAGTTTGGGAGATGAGTTTTAGAGATAAAAAGTACGAATAGTTATTTGGTTTGATTTTTTTCAAAAGATGTTTTGAAAAATTATTTTGAGAGAGAGTTTTGGAAAAAGTGATTGATTTGATGTGTATGAGAGAGAGATTTGTTTAGAAAACTTATAAACCAAACAAGTTTTTGAAAATTTTTTTGAAAAAATTTGTTTAGTTTGATTACTTTCGAAAATTTATTTGTAGAGAATTTTTCCTTAAAATTTTTGAAAAACACAAACCAAACAAGGCCAATGCAAACAAGTCATAGACTTTTAAGAGGAATTTACTGGAATGTAGCATTATTCTTTTGTATAATTAATTTTTTTTTTATTGGGGTCCACTATGATTGATTCAATGTAATATATCTATATCTTGTTAAGAAACTTTTATTAAGCGTTTGTTAAAAATTAAATAATGTTAAAAAAGTTAAAATTTCAATGCGCATATTTTTGCAAATTTTTAAAATATTTTTTAATATTTTTTTTATTTATATATTCAAACGTTAAACAACGCTCAATAAGCGATAGTTAATATTTTGGGTTAAATTTATTTTATCCCACCTAGTGTGAGGGTTAAAGCACTTTATTTCTTATTGCTCAAATATAATTAGAAAATTTTAGATTAAAGTGAAATCATTAGATTTTTCATTCACATTAACGGAAGGTGTATTACACATACTATTTTTTAGAATGAATTTAGTTTTCTATAAAAATAAAGTGAAATTAATACAACAAAAAGATAATTTTACCTCCATTTTCTTCAAACCTAAAACTAGATTAATATGTTAATTAAAATAAAATAAATTAAAATATAATTAAGGGTTGATCTAAAATATAAAATAAATACTAATTAAAAATTGATTTAAAATATGATTAAATTAAAGAGTGAAATACCAATAAATTTCAAAATGTAATCTTGTGAACTTTTACTCCTCTCTTTTTTTCTTATAAACTCAAAAGTCTCATTAAAGTGAAAATTACATAAAAGGGTAGTCATTTACATGTTTGGGTTTAATTTTCGAGGGATAAAAGTAGGCTTCTCTAAATATCAAATTACATATTTGGACAATCCGCACTATAGAGTTTTTGGATTTTCCCTCATTCAATCTTACATTACGAATAAAGATATAACACTCTAATGTAACAATTTAATGTAGCATACTAAAAAACTCTTAGTGCATTTTTTTCCAAACGTGACAACGAACACTCCCAAAAAATTCATTAGTGTACTTTTTCTAAACGTAATACTCAATGTAACACACACAAAAATACTAAAAAAAATTTTAATGTACTTTTTTCAAATGTAACATTCACAATTTCAAATTATATATTTGCTCAAAATTTACTAAGGAATTTTTGTACTTTTTTTGAAATGGTTTGAAGAATCCCATATCCTTTTTTAGGAGTGTTACATTAGAGTGTTACGTTTGGAAAATGTACACTAAGAAGTTTTTTTTGTGTGTTACATTGAAGTGTTACACTAAAGAGTTTTTTTGAGTGTTATATTGAAATGTTACATTTGAAAAAATAACCCTAAGATTTTTTTTTTTTGAATGTTACATTGGAGTATTAAGTTTGACTATTATATTGGAGTGTTACAGTTTGAAATTATACATTTGCACAAAGTTACTAAGGGGTTTTTGTATTTCTTTTGAAATGTTTGAAGAATCCACATCTTTTTAGAATGTTTGAAGGATCTCATATTTCAAGTCATTTTTGTATTCCTTTTGAAATGTTTTTCAAAAAAAAAAAAATTCTCATATTAAAATTCATCCCAAATTTGATTTTCATAGATTATGTACATTACCTTTCTAATACAAAAGGAAAAAAAGAAAAGAAAAAAGAAAGGAAACATAATAGAAATAAGGGTATAATCATAAATCTAATTTTCAAATAATATATTAAATCTACCTTTCTAAAATCAGTGAGACTAATTGGTCTACAAGCAAATTCTTGAGACTAAATGGATCATCATTTCTCAAAATTAAATTAATATGTTAGAAATTACAATAAATAATTAATAAATTAAAATTAATTGTGATATAAAATATAATTAGATTAAAAAGTTAGGAATTACATTAAATAATTAAATATTTAGGATTAAGTGAGATCTAAAATATAATTAACTTAAAATTAGAATAAAAAGTTAAGAATTATAATAACTAAAACATTATAATTATTGTGATTTAATTGAATTAATGTTAGACATAATAAATGGTAAAATTTTGACCTAATAATGTGTATTATTTAGGCGTTGTTTTAGTGTTATACGTAATAAATTATGTGTATGAGAGATGAGAGAAAAAGAAAATAACAAATATATATATATATATATATATAAGATTTAAACGTATTATAGTCATTTTATATATATTATTAATGATGTTAATAATTATACTTTAATCTAAAATAACATAAGAATTTTCTAACTATATATAAATCATAAAAGAATAATGCACTTTTGACTCAAACAATAAGGGATCAAATAAATTTTCCCTAACATTTTTCCTATAATATTCATTAACTTGTAAGGTGAGTGAATAAAATAGAACTCACCATTATTACGGATAGAGGTGTGAAAATGGCTTGTGGCCCATGGGTGGCCCGACATGGGCTCGGCTTGTTTAGGCCTACTTAGGTCCAGGCCCGAGTCTAGCCCGAGCCCCTAGGCTAGGGCTTGGACTATCGTTTTGAAGCCCAACCTAGCTCATGGGCCTGGTCTATTGGCTCGCTTAAGGCCCGGCCTGAAGTCCGGCTTGGCCAAGGCCCGCTGTATTTTTTAATGAAAAATAATAAAATTTTGGTAGAAAAAAATAAAAAAATGGTTAGGTTCGCCCAAGCTCAGGGCTAGGCCCAAGCCCATTGAGTCGGCCCAAGGCCCGACCCACCGGTCCGCCCAAGGCTTGAATACCCTTGGGCTTGGGCCTAGACTTAATTTTTTGGCTCGTGGGCCGATCCAGCCAGACTCAAATTTTGGCGGGAGCTCGCGAGGCCCGACATGGACCGGGCAGGGCCGAGCCGGGCCAGATTTACACCTCTAATTACGAAGGGTTTGTAGACTTGTAGTTGTTTTGACGAGTCTATGAAATAGATAAATCAAAACAAGAAGATAAACCGTCATTTTTAAAAAATCAACATAAAAAGTAACGAATTCAACTGTTTAAACCAATAAAAATTAAATTAAACATTGCATATACTTATCCGAGGGCCACCATAATTTCCCCAAGAAACAAACACTCTGGGTGTGGTGAAGATGGGGATGTGTCCTTACTGAAACTCTCAAGTCTAGATCCTCTGTTGTGGAATCTTGCTGCCTTTCCTACTGTGGTCTTAAAGCGATATCGTTTTGATTTTTTTTTGCTTTCCCTTTTCTTTTCCCCATGTTTTCTTTTCTCAAGAACCCCCTAACGGGAAAGAACAGAGAGACAAAGGTAGCCGACGAATCTCTTTCTGTAAAACACCAAAAAGTAGAAAATAGTTAAGTCCCAAACTTTTTCAGGTAGAATTCTGAGTGGGTTTGATTTTGTGGAGGTTTTAGGTCTGTCTTCAAATCTCTTCAATAGGTCTTTGCCTAATGATTTTGGTGGAGAGAGATTTATACAACAAGATTTCTGGGTCTGTATCTTCAAAATTCACTAAAACTATTCCGGTGAATTCTTTAATCGATCTCTCGTTCAATAATCTCAGCGGTGAAATCCCTCAATCAATGCCGTTGATGAACTAGAAAATAGATTTGTTTTCTGGCAATGCAGATTTATGTGGGAAGAATCTGAAGAAGCAAATGCACAATTCCGTCAACACTCTCAATCCCACCCATTGTCACTTTAATAACATCGACTTCAACAATCATAGCAATACCCAAAACAATTGATTCAAACCCAGAATCAAACTTATCTTCAACAAGCCAAATGGGAATTAGAATAAGTAACATAATGATTTTTTTTCTTTCAATCTTTTTTTACTTAAATGGATAATATTATGTGTTTGATTCTGAATTATGAAAAAGAAAATGTGAAATGGTTAAAACTCCATATATTTATACGCATTATAGATAGATGCTTGTATTTATGTTTTGTGAGGTTGTTCATTTGCTGTTTGTGGGTAATTTGGGTTATTTGATTATGATTCTCCATTCAAAATTCTCAGTTCTAACTGGGTGTTCACTACTTCTCTATTTGGTTGATAAGAAAAGGCTAAAATGAAAGAACTACAAAGATTATATTTTTTTTTTATGTTGTTTGTACCAGGTTAATAATACTACATTTTCTCACTCTCAGCTGGGGATAACACAACAATTAGCCTAATTTTGATCTTCTTTTTGAAATACATTTGGACATCAAAAACATGCGAGAAATTTCTTTCATTTTCTCGATTTTCTGAACTACCAAACATTCAACTTGGGAGTAAATCCTCTTTTTTCTGGGTGCTCTCTCTATGTCGTCGCCCTCTTTGTCTCTGTTCTTGCTCGTTAGGGTTCTCACAGAAAAGAAAACATGAGGAAAAGAAAAGGAACAGGAAAAAAAAAAAAAAAACACCAAAACGATGTCGTTTTGGCACCACGGCAGGAAATGCCACAGGATTCCACGACAGAGATTTGGAATTTCATTGGCTGCATTTTATTTAGGATTTAGAATTTATAGTACATTGAATTAAGCATTAAACATGGAGGGATAACAGACAATTTAGTAATTTAAGGGTCACATTTAGGGATGACCATTTTAAGAGGATTGCTATTAGTACTTAGATTTTTTGGATTCCCCATTTCTTTGAACCCCTATCTTAAACCCTAAATTTTAATAAGATTTTTTTTTATACCCCACTTAATATCGATTTTTTCCACATTCATAACATCATCACACCCAAATGTACACTCACCTAATTTTGTACACCCTCTCTTTTTCTTCTCTCAGTAAACGATAAACCATTGAGAAATGATTGAGAATAACAAACGATTGAGAGATGAATCGACTATCTCTCTCTTCTTTTTCTCTCATAAATGATGGTCTCTTTCTCTTTGTCATTGTGAACGACGATATCTCAATCAGAAATCTCGTCAGAAATCTCTTCAATGGTCTTTTTCTTTTTCTCTCAAGCAACCTCTAACTTCCCATCACATATTATTTTCTTTGTTTATTTTGGGGTAAAACCCTCTATACAGGGGGTTTTAGAGGGAAAAATCCTTAGAAAAAATAGAAGTAAGGAAAAATTCTACAAAATGGAACTGTGTTCGGCACTCCAGTGTTGAACAAAATGTTTATGTTCAATATTGTATTACTGAACTAAATGTTTATGTTCAACACTGTAATACTGAACAAAACCTTAATAGTCAGTAAATCAGTACCAAACCAAAAATGATCCAGAATCATAAATTCATGATAGATAAATTTACCAATGCTACGTCAACCTCATCAAAGTTGTTGTTATCGTCCTCAATTGCTCTATAAATATCAATGAACGGTGAAAACCACCACAAATGTAGAAACTTGGAGTCCATAATAGGATTATTTGCAACGTTAACTGATTTGGAATACCGAACATATTTGAAACCACCAAACAAAACGTTAACTGATTAGGTGGTTTCAAATGTTCTTCATTGAAGATGAATACATGGGTTTAGGATAGTGATGAAGAAGAATACGATTAGGATTTAGATTGGTAAGGAATATGTATAGACGGGGCTGGAGGTGGGTGTACAATATTGTAGAGTGTCATTCTAATTGTTTTTATTTAGCGGGTGGGTGTTCCATTAAAAGTTATCCTTTAATGTAATTTATTTCAGGGCATAATTATAATTTTTTTTAAAAAAAGGTGAGAATTGCAGAGTTCAAAGAAATTAGGTAGGTGCTAATAGCAGTACTCCCATTTTTATTTGATCCGTGGGCCTGCCCATACTTGCCCGAATGGGGCAGATTTTATCCAACCCGACACTTATGTGGGGCGGGGGCGGGTATTGCCTCCTCCGATATAATTAATAATATATATGTATATATATAATATAATTAGATATAAGAAAGGAATACTAAAAGTCTGTGGTTCTGTTTAATATAAATAAATAATAATCTTAAAAGTCTTATTGTTTATATATATGGAAACAAGAGAAATTATTTAGTGTATTAAGGATTTAAATAATTCTTAATTTTTTTAATTATTTAAAATATGTTCGGGTATCCATAGGTATTCACGGGGGCAGGGATAAGGTTGAAAAATTTCACCTGTAGTGGGGTTGGGGCGAGTACAAGAACGAGGACAGGGGCGGGAAAGGGGTTTTAAAATGTGACACTGGTGGGAGATGACAAACATGCCCTGTGACTAGTCTCAATCACATTGAGTTTAGAGAAAAATCAGAATGTTTAAATAAAAGAACTAAATGTTTAACGGTTATAGATATACAGTTGAGCATAACTCGCATCCTACCCTAGTTGTGGTTGTAGTGATCCTGTTCGATGTTGTAATTCCCCATGAATTGTGAATGATGTAGGACCCCTTCCACTGAGTACTCTAGGATCCAATGTAGCACCAAGACTTGTAAAAGCATTGGTTGCATTGTACAATCGAGTATAACTTCGAAAGGATTTTGATTGATCATTATTCCCATCATACAACGCTTGAAGTAATGGAGGAGGTGTAATAGGTAAATGTAGCCTAATCTTCTCTTCCAAACAGCAAGTTCCGAATAAATGACGCTTTATAGATGATTTGGTCAATTTTTCATCCATCCAATGTAAGCCTGAACAATAAGGACATAATACGTCCATCTTACCAAGATAATGGCGGCAAGAATTGTTGTGTGCTCGGGCATCAATTGATGTACTCATAGGCATATCTTCTAATTCATCATCAGTACATAGATCTTCTTGAAAAAATTGATTTATAGAAGTAGACCTACGAATATTTGTGTATAAATAAAATTATATAAAACAAAATGGTAAGAATATGTATTTCAAGATTAGACATAGTAGTTTACCGATTCTTTTGTGGAGGTAAAGACATGCTTGGCATAGAAAACGAACATGTAGAATGATGAGCAACCATTGTTCGTTTTTGTGCCGAATGAGAATCTTCAGTTATTGTTTCCCATTCTAAGCAAGCGCGATTGCGACGATTTGGTACTAAAGGAGGGTGTATTGGTTGAATACATTCTTCTGATCCCTTTTGTTCTCGTTGTGAGCATTGAAAGTATGACTTTTCATTTTTTTCACGCTCTCGTCGTGCACGTTGGGCCAAAGCAGCTTTTGATATTACATTATCATTTTGTGCCTAAAATGAAAATATTTTGTCATTGGTGCAAAATATGTGAATATTTTGTACTTAACATGAAATATCTTCTTGTTTATTTTGTTTCTCTTAATTTTGTTTTATATTTTATTTGTTTTATACCTTTAATAGTGCTATATGTATTTATTTCTTTCTTTATGCATTTTGTTTTTTATAAAAAAAAAATAAAGAAGAAATAAAAATCTATCTTATTTAGTTTATTCTTTTATTACATAGTTTGTCTTTATTTCTTCGTTTTTTTTTTCCTTATTCTTTTCACATGTTACATTATAAATGCACATGTATCTATGCTAAATAAAAATAAATAAATTTGGAAAACACATATAAATAATAGCAAATTATAGGAAAATATATTACAATCATTCTACGGGCAAAAACATAAAGCAACAAATTCACATAGTTTTGCTTCATATTTTTTAAAAGGAATATATACCACTTGACATGCATTTGTTATTCTCTTGCCAGAAGGAGTAACCTTTTCTTTTCCCTTAGACATTGGGTTGACCTTTTCTTTTTCTTTTGCCTAACAAATATAAATAAAATATTGAAAAGATTTTAAAAAATCTTATATAAATTAAAATACATACAATGTTTTACTTGATTTTGTACTTACCATACGAACACGAATAACATTAAGGTCATGCTCATCACGGATGACCACACCAACATTTCTAGATGGGGTTGTAGGAGCAGGCCTACAAAAATGGATTGTGAATAAATTAAAATCTGTATAATAAAGTGGTAATAGTAAGAGTATATATTTCAAGAATTAAACTGAGTTGTTTACCAATTGGGTGTTACAGAAGGTTGTCTTGGGTTAATACATTCATTTGATTTCTCTCGTTCTCGTCGCATGCGTTGTCCTAATTGGTATGCAGAACATGAGTTTTGATTTTTTTCATGTTCTCGCCGTGCACGTTGTGCCAATGCAGCTTTTGATAACACATTATCATTGTGTGTCTAAAATGAGAATATTATATAATTAGATGCATAAAATATGAAGATTGTCCCATCTCTTGCTTCCCTTTTATCATGTATTTGTTCTCAAAAGTTTAACTAACTTTTCTTCTTCGTTCGGTTGAGTTGTTAGTCACATAAGAACCAATGCGTGTATTGATAAAATTTAAAAAGGGAGGAAAAAAACTCATGGAATTTCACCAAATGCCAAAAAGACACTATCCATCTAGTATATACCAGTGCCTAAAGGCACGGTGTAAATAATATTGGTACACATATTCTACAAAAATCAATTAACATAAATTATTAATATTGGTATCACATCTTTTACAAAAAAATTAATTCAAAATGATAATAATTTCATTGCTACAGAAATCAATTATAATAAATCAATTCAAGACGATAATAATTTCATTGCAATATAAAACTCCACACATAAGACTTCCTCCACCATCTACAGCAACACCACCGTCGGCTGTGACTTCAGCAGGTATCGTACGATGGCGGTTCGTTTAAGTTAAAATGTAATTTATCAAATTCATTGCTAAAAGTTTAAGTTAAAATATTAATTCATATTTGAATTTTTATAGAATTTCACCATCTAAAAAAAGTATAGAATTTAAAATCGTCGTCTGTTAACACATTTTTAAAATTTTAAAATGTGGTTTGAGTTGAATCATATATAAACTTTAGTGTATTTATGAGAAAAATCTATATATATCTATAATGTATTTAAACAATGTCATCTCAAACATTTTTTGAGTCGTATGTATTTAAGTATTTTTTTTATTAAAATAATATTAAAAGAAAAAATAAATTAAAAATGTATTTAATCATTTTACATTTTTTTTTCTCATATACATCATATTTAATTATTTTATAGATTGAACAATCTTGCTAAACATAATTATTTTAACCTACTAAAGTAACCAAAAAATTAAAATAACTTACTAAATTAACCAACCTTCCATACACCTTCTATAATTCTGCGTGGTTTTATTATTTTTTTAAAGACCACACTCATGTTGCTAATTGCACTCATCTTTTTTGTCCTACGTTGAAAAGATAAATATTAGATCATTGAGTACGTATAATGTGAATATTAGTGTGTAATATTTTCTAGTTTCCGCTTCCCTCTTTGTTCTTCGTGTTCTTTCCATTATATTATAAGTAAAATTAAAATTAAAAAAAAATCTATATTCTATAATTAAAAACTTCATTTCATTTTTTGTTTTCTTCTCTTATATGTTTATTATGATATGTTGTAATTGCAACATGTGTTCAAATTAATGTTCAGACAAATGCATTAACATATTGTACAAATGCTTACTTTAACATGGTTTAAAAAAATATTTTACAATCAGTCAAAACAATTGAATAAATATTTTAAAAACAATAACTCATAAAAATATACATAAAAAAAAGTATATGACACTATGCAATTCTAACAAAAATCTATATAAAAAATATATATATATTCGAAAAATAAACTTTTTAAAAATGTTGAGAAACCATATTACGGGATTTGCATGTTCCTTTCCTTTGCCAGAAGGGATAGCCTTTTTTGTCTCCTTTGATATTGCTTTGCGTTTTTCCTTTTCCTTTCTCCATAAAAAATAAGTAGAATATATAATTCAAATATATTTTTAAAATGATAAGAAAATGCATGCAAATATAAGTTGTAGGCTTACCTCACGAATGCGAATAGTATTAAGGTCACGCTCATCGCGGACAACAACATTAACATTTCTTTCTTGAAGAAATTGAATCTATATATACAACAACTTTAGAGTGATAAATAAAATTTTGTACACATAAATAAGAAAAAAAAATCATTTCTTTTTTGATATTACCATTCGGCGTAAGTTTTCATCCACCTATAAAGTATGAGGGAAAAAACATTTATTAGAAGAAAATTAGATATGATAAGTTTAAAATAAATAAATAAATAGGCCTTATATTATAAGGGAGGTATTTAAATTTCTATGGAGGGAGGAAAAAAATAATAATAATAAAAGAACACTTATTTGACCGAAAATAGTGATATTGTCCATAACTATTGTACTTCAACCTAAAATATTTGGTTATATAATTATGGGTGTTCGATGATGTATTTTAACAATCACATTAAAATGATAAAATTAAAATCAACCCTAGCAACATGAAGAGTATTAAAATGAGAACACAACAATTGTCCAAATTTGAACTCTTCTCTTCCCCAACTGACTTCAATTTTATAGTGTTGAAATTAAATTTAAATTTATTATTATCATTTAGAAAGTCCAAACATAAATGTATGCCACCAAAAAAAAAAAAAAATGTTTAATCAGCAATTTATACTAACTCTCAAGTAAAACTAACCCAACACATTGAAAAATACAATGGAACATTTCCACAAAAAAAAAAAAAAAAAAAAAAATGGAACATAATGTAGATACATAACTTCACAAAAATCTGCCAATCCATCATTAAATTCGATTAACAGGGCAACAAACTTCTATTCAGCAAACAATCTTTCACAGGTCCCACTCAAATTTTGCAGATTGTATCAGTAAGACTGAGATGATTTTAGAATATCAATGTAGCATATGGTATTTTGTCACCTTGAGATTTGGCCGCCAAACCACAATTTAAAAATAAATAAACAAAATTCCATATCTTAAATCAATGAATGGACAAATCTACACATCCATCATGTGTGGCACCAAGAAGTTATTCTATGAGTTAGGAATCTCACATCAGCAATGTGTCTTACCAATGGAAATAATATATAAAGGAAAAAAAAGTTACAAATCCATGGAAACCAAATCTTCTTGGAAGGTGATCAGCCTCTGTTTCTTGACTAGGTAATATTCCTCTTTTAGCTACTTGTTTTTAGTAGTTGTGTGCTGAATGTACTTGTGCTCATTAACAATGAGAGGGTAATTTATATGTAAATTGGGCTGAGCTGGATGAAATGGGCCGAGCTGGGCCAAGCCAAGTAATGGGCCAGTTTTGGCCGCACTACGAAGGGTCGAGTAGAGTGACCATATAAGTTACTCCGGTCTGGAGAGGTAGTATTGGAGTCAGACCGGTCGCACAACCGTGATGGTTAGCGTGGTCGCATAAAGCCTTATTCGTACTTCGGTTGAGAAGTGTGTTGAGTGAAGTTCGGTCTTCAGCAGTGAGTTCGGTCGGGGCACATGAAAACCGAGGTGTGCCAAGTCCTTGAGAGGACTTGGTTCTAAAGATAGTTCGACTCAACTCCTTTATGGTTAGCTCGGTCTTAGTATGGGAAACTGAGGTAAGAGAAAGAGAAGTAAGTGCCTAACTAACGTGTACTTCGGTCATACTGGTAGTTCGGTTATGGTAAAACCATCTCACTTGGTTTAAGCAGTGAGGGGGGTGTTGAGAGAAGTATTATCTCTCAGGAGTGTGAATCCTTGGAGGACTCTGCATGGAGGAGTAAGAGTCCTATTAGGATTGTGCCACATGAAACCTATAAAAGCTCACCTATATCACCTTTGGAGAGGTAACGCAATTTTACTTTCTGAATACACAGAGCTTTTGCCTATTTGACAATCTTTCTGACTTAGGCATCGGAGAGGTTTCCGGCACCCACTCGCTGGCTAGCTCACGTTTGTGTTTTCAGGCGATAAAGCGACGTCGTACGGAGGAACGCAGACTTGATCAACAGGATTATACGAGAAGGTATATTTCTTTCCCATACAATTGGCGCCGTCTGTGGAAATACAGACAAGAACAACCTTTTGATCAAGCTTTTTCTCTCAAACATCAATGGCGAACAATGAAGAGTTACCCCAGTCCGCCATTGACGGACAAACTCCAGATGGGGATGCAAGGCGCGAAGCCCTACCCTTGGTCATTCCTATGGCAAACCTGGAGCCGCAAAGACAGAATTCCAAGAGGGATGCAAGGGGACGAAGACGGAACAACAGCCCTCATCCCTCTCGTTCGCAAAGCCCAGAAAGACAAAGGCGCAGGATTGATCCTCAAGCTCTGGAGGATCGCGTCAGGGAACAAGACGAGTTGATTCGTCGGATGACAGTGGACATGGAATCTCTTAAGCGCTAGGTAAAAGGAAAAGAAGTGGCGACAGGAGAGGGGCGCAACAACAAGACGCCCTCTCGCCACTCAGAGGGTTATAGTCGGAATTCTACACCCTCTCAAGCAGAGAACAGAAGCCTCAGGACAGGCGACACGCAATCCAGATCTTCCAGGGCTCATCACTCCAGGTCTGAGAGGACGAGGTCTGAGAGGTCATACACTGAGGGAAGCACATATTGGCTTTCACATACGCACCAGACAAGGTCTAGACAGACGGAATTACCCAGATCGTCCGACCTACGATCCGTGCTAGAAGAGAAGGCACGATGGAAGGAGGACGCCAGGGCGCGCGATCCACACAGGATTCTCGGATGCATGGAAGCGTCGAGGTTGGAATGCCAATACCGCGCCCGGCATACGAACCAACGGACAAGGCATTGGCGAGGCTGCAGACCTCACCATTCGTCCCAGCAATAGAAAACGCGCCCCTTCCGTCAGGCTTCCTACAGCCCAAATTCACAACGTATGAGGGAAAGACGGACCCTTACTCGCACTTTCGCCACTTTCGCCAGGTCATGGCTGTATACTGGCGGAACGAGGCCTTAATGTGCATCATATTCCCTTCAAGCCTTGGCAACCTTGGCTTGACTTGGTTTGAAAAGCTTCTAGAGGGCATGTAACAACCCTCGTACTGATTATCGATAAAGCTTTGAATTAGCTATTCGTTACCGATAAATGTAATCGATAATCGATAATTGGATTAAGCGAAATCTTGAATGGGTGATTGAAATCGAAATCGAATAAGTTTATCTATTGAATTGCATATTGCATCTGTTTGATTATTTGATTATCTGTTTGAATTCATATGTTTAAACTGTTAATTGGAGGCCTTATCGGCGGCCGAATTAGGAACCGTTTAGTGTTTTGGACTCAGTAGAATATTTTTGATTTAATGGTATATTTATCTGAAAATTGATTAGGAATGATTAAATTAGATTTAAACGAATTAATTGTCAAGATTGACTTATCTACCAAATTGCCACCTATAGTGGACCTTTGTTTACTATTATAATAGAGCCTTATCACCTAATCAAAACATTTGATCAGCCATTCCTTACATTCTAGCCGACCATAGTAGAGAGAGAGGGTGAAAGTTGAGTTCACTTTGTGAATTGCTAGAAGACTTGAAAAATTTGTAGAAATTGTTAGAGAATTGGCATAATTGGACTCTTGAACCTTGAAATTGAGACTTAGGTAAGAAATTATCTTCTTATTGTTGTCCTTGAGCTCCATCTTGCATGTTCTAGGCTCCATTGTAGAATCAAACCATGTTTTAGAGCCAATAGGTTGGATTATGCTTGAATTGTTGCATGCATGGCCATTTGGTGCATTTTGGAAGTTGAATTCATGGTAGATTGTGCATGCATGCTCATGTTTCCAACAAAGTCCATGTTTTCATTTTATTTTCCAACTAATGAGCTCATTAGAGCAAGATTTGAACCTTGAATTTGGTTTAAAGTTCATGCTTTGCATGTTTTGAAAGTGTTCTCGGAATGAGTTTGAATTTTGGATTTAATTGACTCACCTTTGGGGCTTGAATTCATAAATTGGCTTTTGAAACTTATTATACATTGTTTTGGGATGTATTTTCCAGAATTTGGGCCCAAGAGGTCGAGAATTGAGTTGGGAATGCTTGGTTTGAGCTTGGAAGGCAAATCTGGAAATTCCAGATTTGGCTTCTTTGCTAGAGCGACCAATGTTTTCTTTGAGCCGCGCTCGAGCGAAGGATTGGTGGCTCGAGCGTAAGAATCGAGCATCCAGTACTTTTACTGTTTCATCAGACCGCTCGAGCAAAGGATTGTTCGCTCGAGCGAAGCCTTTGATTTTGCAACCTCGCTCGAGCGAGACCCCTGTTTTCAGCAACTTTTGAAAAATGCCTTCCAACTGTATTTTTGCATCCTCATTCCATCCTAGGCATTCTTAGGCCTAGTTTTAGACATCTTAATGAGGATTTAGACA
Source organism: Camellia lanceoleosa (assembly GCA_025200525.1). Classification (NCBI taxonomy): domain Eukaryota; kingdom Viridiplantae; phylum Streptophyta; class Magnoliopsida; order Ericales; family Theaceae; genus Camellia; species Camellia lanceoleosa. The sequence goes on along the minus strand of CM045764.1, from coordinate 19,231,040 downwards.
TAGAACCACACCGAGGGAATTTAGGGATTTAATTATCATCCTTCCCGACTGTTAAACTTAGTGTGTGTTCTATTTGTTAACTGTTTAGGGTTGGCTCTCGGGGACGCGCTCTAGCTGCTATTAGTCCAATCTCTGTGAGTAACAATTGTGTAAAGATATGTTCAAAATGGTTATCTTTTGAATACTGAACTGAACTGTTTATTGAACTACTATTGTTTAGTGAATGAATGTATGTCCTATATTCTGAACTGTATTATGGCATCCTTAGCAATTACTGTTACTGTTACAAAGCTCTGTCGGTTTCCTTGTGGGATCATACTGTTTACTGATTGATGGCCATCATTACTGATGGGGTCTGTTAAGACTCGGTCCTTTTGGACCTACTATTTATAGGCTAATGGATGTACCACATATGACTGATTGATTAAAATACTGAAAGACTGAAATACTGTTTAATGAACTGATTTCATTACTGGAAGGACATTCATTCATAACCTCTTTACGCTTTATGTTATTCACTGGGCTTTAGCTCACTGTTTATATATATATGTAGGTTCTCAAAGAACTGCATCGAGCTAGGAGTGTGGGTTGGTCCCAGTTTTGTCAAGCTTGACCTATGTGCCTCACTGCGAGGTTCAGTTGCCATGCTATGGCTTGGGGTGTTTTGTGTCCCTATCGGTCTCCTTACCGCTTTTGTACTATTGTATAGGCATCTCTTTGTTTTCTTGTCTTTGTTATCGAGGATTAGGTCCCGTCTTGAATGTTTGTAAATGATTGTATAGATTTTCTTTGTTTTGGTGTATGAATGCATAAAAATGTTTTGGCATCTGATTTACCTGACTCAATGGACACTAGTTAGTTACTATATTGGCTTCCGCCAGTTCTCAGATTGCTTAAGCGTATTCTTGTTCAAGAGGCCTTGGTAATCTCAGATTCTTGGCGATTCGGTGCTAAACCCATAGGGCCGGGTTCGGGTCGTGACAGGGCAACATAGCCTCCTGGGTGCAACTGGTGGAGGCGTTTGTAACGTGATTCAGAACAAACACGAAAACCCCGGTGGAGATCGACCAGTTACTCTCCATCGACATGGGCGATAAGGAGACCCTAAGGTCATACAACAGTCGCTACTGGGAGACATTCAACCAGATTGGGGATTGCCCAACCAATCTCGCCATTGTGCAATATAAAAGAGGCCTTCCAGTCTGGAACAGACTGAGGGACTCTATCACCATGACACCGCCCCTAACCATGAAGGCCCTAATGGAGAGAGTGCATCAGTACATCAGGGTGGAAGATAATGGTGCTCGTGCCAAAGTAAAATCTGGCACGGCCACAGCGCCAGAGAAGAAGACCTCAGCAAAGGTCAATACGGTAGATCGCCAAAACCGAAACGGGCGAGGCAGGCGAGACAACGGCGAGGACCAGGACAAGAGATGGTTGAGAGTCTGCACTGCCATAACCACGGTATTCAAGAAACCGATCTACCGTATACTTAGTGAGATTCGAGACGAGCCTTTCGTCAAGTGGCCAGCCAAGCTAAGCGAGGCCTAGAAGGACTATGATGACAAATCCAGGTGCACCTTCCACAAAGAAAAGGGGCACCGCACTGAGAATTACACGCCATTAAGGCAGCATCTAGAAGAGTTGGTGGCAGCAGGCCACCTGGACAAATACATAGAGGGAGGGGCACAGCCAGCGCCCCAGGACTATAACAACCCCAATGGGATGCCAATCGACGCCCCGCCCCAAGGCATCATCAACGTAATACATGGAGTCTTTGAACCTGAGCGTGTATGCGAGCTCAGAGGTTCAATCAAAAAGGCTGAGCACTTAAGAGAGGTGCTAAGTGCCCAACCAGCCGTCAAGAAGGGGAAGATAGAGGCCACAAATGTCATGTCTTTTTCGAATAAAGACTTGGCAAGGATTTATTGCCCTCACAACGATGCCTTGGTCGTCACTCTCCGAGTCAAGGATTTTGACGTCAAGCGGATTCTGATTGACCAAGGTAATTCATGCGAAATCATGTACTATGAAACCTTCAAACAACTAAAGTTGCAAGATAAAGACTTGGCGCCGGCCGTATCTCCCCTTATTGGATTCAACTCCATGCCAGAATGGCCCGTCGGCAAAATTATCCTCCCAGTCAGAGCAGGGAGTGTGACAAAACAAGTGGAGTTCTGGGTGTTGAAGGTCCCCTCCACCTACAACATTATCTTGGGCAGAACATGGCTGCATGCCATGCGCTCAGTGGCGTCCTCCTACCACCAAGTGATGCGGTTCCCCAACGACACCGGAGTAATAGAAGAAGTTTATGGAGATCAGGTCATGTCGAAGCAGTGCTTTGTCACAAGATGCTTGAGCTTGGCCAAAGGATACGTTCATTCGGTGGAAGAACCTGAGAGAAATGAACTATTCGCGGATGTCGGCAAAGCGGCTAGTCAGAAAGCGGTGGAGGACGTAGTGGAGGTCAGAATAGATGAAAAGAACCCGGATAAATTCTTTCTGCTTGGTTCGTCGTTGTCCAGCACTGAGAGTTTGGAGGTCTTGGAATTTCTGACCTCCAACATCGAAGTGTTCGCCTGGACCCCATACGACATGCCAGGCATTGATCCCAACTTCATCTGTCACCAACTCAACGTCCACCCTTCTGCCAGACCGATCATTCAACGCACCCGTAGATCGGCACTCCACCACGCCGAAATAGTGGCGGAAGAAGTAGGAAACCTGCTAGAAGCAGGGGCAATCAGAGAGGTGCATTACCCAAGATGGATCTCCAACACCGTCGTAGTGCCAAAGAAGAATGGCAAGTGGCGTGTCTACGTCGACTACAAAACGGTCAATAAGGCGTGCCCAAAAGATAACTTTCCCCTACCAAGAATAGATCAACCGGTAGACTTAGCTAAAGGCACAACCGACTTAGCTACGGATGCATACAGAGGCTACCACCAAATCGCCATGCATGAACCAGACCAGGAGGTCACATCTTTCACAACTCCAAGAGGATTGTACTGCTACAAGGTCATGCCCTTCGGCCTGAAGAACGCAGGGCGACATTTCAAAGAATGGTCACCAAGATGTTTGAGCCATTGTTAGGCAGAACAATGGAGGCTTACATCGACGATATGGTGGTCAAGAGCAAAGATGAGGATGACCATCTCAAGGACCTAGGTGAGATGTTCGAGATCCTGAAGAAGCATAAGTTACGCCTCAATGCGTCGAAGTGTGCATTCGGAGTAGGATCTGGCAAATTCCTAGGCTTCTTGGTGACCAACCGAGGTATAGAAGCCGACCCTTCTCAGATCAAAGCAATACAGGATCTGGAGAGGCCAAACTTCGATGAAGGAAGTCTGACATCTCAGGCATGGCATTGCGCTCAGCAGGTTCATAATGGGTCATCGACAGAACTCGACCATTCTTCCATGCACTGAAGACTAAGTTTGAGTGGGACGAAGAATGTGACCACGCCCTGGAAAGCCTAAAAGAGTACATGTCTTCTCCACCACTACTTGTAACCTCAATCCCTGGAGAAGAACTCTTCTTATATCTGGTGGTCTCGCAGCATGCAATTAGAGCAATATTGGTCCGCGCAGAAGGAATCCAACATCTTCCAATCTACTATGTCAGCAAGACATTACTGGGCGCCGAAACAAGGTACTTGCCACTGGAGAAACTGGCATTGGCCTTGATGACGGCCTCAAGGAAGTTGTCGCATTACTTTCACGCCCACACCATAGTTGTTCTCACAGCCTTCCCATTAAAGGCTTTATTTGAAAGAGCAAACTTCTCTGGGCGAATTCTGAAGTGGGCAGTAGAGTTGGGACAATACGACATCAAGTTCCAACCTAGGACCGCAATAAAAGCACAAGCATTGGCAGATTTTGTCGCAGAATTCACACCAGGGAGTCATCACATCTGCCCGGTCGACCTAACTGAGACAACCGAACTAGGGATGGAAGTTGACGTCGGAATAACGCAACCCCTAGTGCTGGTTACTCAGTCAGGCCCCAAGGCAGACCAGAGTAAAGAAAGGAAGGAAGAAACAAACCATGCTACACCAAGTCAGGACTCACCGACAAATAACGACTTGGTACAAACAGAAAGCAAGGGGCAGGCAGCCAGCATGGACTCTGAAGAAGCCACCAGCAACATGGAAGATCCCAAGGCATCATCTGATCCCTCCACCTGCTGGAAGTTGTTCGTTGGAGAGATGTGGAAGCTCTTCGTGGATGGAGCATCCAACCGATATGGAGTAGGACTTGGCATAGTTCTCATCTCTCTAGACAGCCTCGTAGTGGAGCAGCCAATTAACCTTGGCTTCCCAACATCAAACAACGAAGCGGAGTATGAAGCGTTTCTGGCAGGTCTCAAGTCAGCACTCTACATAAAGGCCACCGAGCTAATGGTCTACAGCGACTCGCAGCTGGTGGTGAACCAAATATCTGGCGACTACGAGGCAAAAGATGATAGAATGGCCAAGTACAAAAAACTAGTCAGAATAGAGATAAAGAAGTTTGTAGTAGTGAGAATAGAACAGATCGGCAGAGAGGAAAACAGTAGAGTAGATGAACTCGCAGGCTTCGCCTCAATGGCAGATACCTCCATACCTCACCCACTGCTAATCGACTACCTGCCTAGACCAAGCATTGAAGACCCAGAAGCAAAAAAGGTATGCTGTGCAGAGTTAGGCCCTTCTTGGATGGATCTCATCATACTATTCCTGAAAGACGGCACCTTACCAGAAGAGAAGAAAGAAGCCAACAGAATAAGAGCAAAGTCACAGCGATTTTGGCTCTCCCCATCCTTGGCATTGTACAAGAAGTCATTCTCAGGACCTTACTTGAAGTGTGTTCACCCCAGCAAAGTGGAAGCATTCCTATTCGAAATACATGAGGGTGTTTGTGGCAGCCATCAAGGAGGAAGATCATTGGCATACAGAGCGATCTCGCAAGGATATTGGTGGCCATACATGCAAGCGGATTCGGAAAAGTATGTTAAAAAGTGCGAAAAATGTCAGAAATTCGCACACCAAATACACCAACCTGCCAGAGAACTTTTACCTCTAACTAGCCCATGGCCCTTCGCAATATGGGGATTGGACATAGTAGGCCCACTTCCAACAGTACCAGGCAACATGAAGTTCTTTCTTGCCGCAACCGACTACTTCACCAAGTGGGTGGAAGTAGAAGCCTTGGCGTCAATCAAGGAGAAAGATGTAAAGAAGTTCGTCTGGCAGAATATCATCACTCGATTTGGCATACCAAAGGCACTGATCTCAGACAACGGCACTCAGTTTGATGGCAGAATTTTCAGAAGCTTTTGTGAAGAGTACAAGATAGATTTCTACAATTCCACACCGGCATATCCCCAAGAAAATGAACAGGCAGAGGCATCAAATAAGGTAGTCTTGGATGGATTGAAGAAAAGGTTAGAGAGAGCCAAAGGCAAGTGGGCAGAAGAACTCCCCCATGTTTTATGGGCTTACCGCACTACGCCTCGACGATCAACAGGAGAAATACCATTCTCCTTAGCTTATGGCATGGAAGCAGTTATCCCATTAGAAGTGGGCCTCCCCACAATCCGAAGCGAAAACTTTGACCCAGACTTAAATGGCGAAGCCATAGCATTGGAGCTTGACCTTACGGAAGAAAGAAGAGACAGAGCATTGGTTCACATCGTCTCCAACCAACAAGAGTTGTCCAGAAAGTATAACAAAACAGTGCATCCAAGACAATTCAAGATCGGGGATTGGGTGCTGCGCAAAGTAATGGGAAACACCTTAGTTCCAGGGGATGGCAAGTTGGGACCTAATTGGGAAGGACCTTACAAAGTGGTCGGATTAGCAGGCAAAGGGGCATAACACTTGGAAGATGAGGACAGCAAAGCAATTCCCAGGCCATGGAACACTGCAAATCTCAAGTTGTTTTATTTCTAGCTTTTTTTTCTCTCTTTAAGTATGTGTAATTTTTTACTTCATCAATAAAACAAATCGATTCCTTTTTAGCATGATTGTTTTCCGTAGAAAGTAAATTTCGTAAGTTAGTAGCATTGTAAATATAGTTGGCCGGAATAACCAACTATGACCCTTTCTAAGTCCAGGATCAGGATCCAGGCTGCAGGATGTTTGGTCGGTATAACCAAACACTCTATTCCAAGTTGGCTGGAAAAACCAACTTAGAGGTTGGCTGGATTAAACCAACACTCCTCCTAAGCCCAGGATCGGGATCCAGGCTGCAGGACGCTTTGGTTGGTATAACCAAAACACTTATTCTAAGTTGGCTGGAAAAACCAACTTAGAGGTTGGCTGGATTAAACCAACTCTTCGTACTCTTCAGCCAAAGTAAGTGTATGGCTGAAGAGTGGTTGGCTAGATTAAACCAACTCTTTATACTCTTTAGCCGAAGTAAGGGTATGGCTGAAGAATGGTTGGCTGGATTAAACCAACTCTTTATACTCTTCAGCCGAAGTAAGTGTATGGCTGAAGAGTGGTTGGCTGGATTAAACCAACTCTTTATACTCTTCAGCCGAAGTAAGTGTACAGCTGAAGAGTGGTTGGCTGGATTAAACCAACTCTTCGTACTCTTCAGCCAAAGTAAGTGTATGGCTGAAGAGTGGTTGGCTGGATTAAACCAACTCTTTGTACTCTTCAGCCGAAGTAAGGGTATGGTTGAAGAGTGGTTGGCTGGATTAAACCAACTCTTTATACTCTTCAGCCGAAGTAAGTGTACGGCTGAAGAGTGGTTGACTGGATTAAACCAACTCTTTATACTCTTCAGCCGAAGTAAGTGTACGGCTAAAGAGTGGTTGGCTGGATTAAACCAACTCTTTATATTCTTCAGCTGAAGTAAGTGCACGGCTGAAGAGTGGTTGGCTAGATTAAACCAACTCTTTATACTCTTCAGCCGAAGTAAGTGTACGGCTGAAGAGTGGTTGGCTGGATTAAACCAACTCTTTATACTCTTCAGCCGAAGTAAGTACATGGCTGAAGAATGGTTGGCTGGATTAAACCGACTATTTGTACTCTTCAGTCGAAGTAAGTTATATCGGCTGAAGAATGGTTGGCTGAATTAAACCAACTCTTTGTACTCTTCAGCCGAAGTAAGTTATATCGGCTGAAAAGTGGTTGGCTGGATTAAAACCAATTCTTTGTACTCTCCAGCCGAAGTATCTATATCGGCTGAAGAGTGGTTGGCTAGTAAGTTAGATAGCTAAAACCGAGATCATAGTCGAGCAAATGAGTTCATGGAAAATTCATTACAAGTGCAAGCATACAAAATTCTTTGCCATTTCTTGTTCGGCAGTAAGTGGCACAAGGACAATCTCGGGCAGGGATGGGTCCGGTTCCGGTGCTTCTTCAAGGAGAAAGTCAGTCACCCTCGCTTTTCGGTGACCACTGTATCGGTAGGTCGGCTCGAAATTCAGGAGTTTTGCCCAACCTCTCTTCTTAATTCGTAGTGCGGCGCGCAGAACACCAAGGTTTGGGTAACCGTAGTTCGATAGTAGATGGGCTTTATCTGCAAGAAGAAGATAGTTGTTAGTCCGGTTCAGAATGAAAACCGAATTACAATGAAAAGAATGAATTAAGACCGAAGTATGTATACCGGGTTCCCCTTTTTTCCAATTTATTCTTCGGCCGGGAATCTGGGCTTGAAGGTCCTCAAAGTTCCCAGACACCCAGAAGAAGTCATCGTCATTCAGGTCTTTGTCCGGTGTATCCTTAATTATTTTTTCTCGGCCACGGCGTATTCTTAAGTAATAACACCAGCCTTCGTTCTTGGATCCTATGGAGTATTGGTGAAGTATCTCGGCCAAACCTAGGTGGAGACCGGTTTGGTGGTTCAGTGCGGCTATACCCATTATTATGCGGTATGTGTTGGTGGACAGCTGGGTTGGGCATAGTCTGGTTTGCCTAAGGAATTCACATATTAAGGGTTGGACTGGGAATCTAAGTCCGGTTTCTATTATTGATTGAAGGGCGAAGGGGACGAAGCCTTCGTTGCCCCATGGGTCAACGTCTTGTTCGGCTAAGGTGAGGTTTACATCATTTTGGAATGTTGTAATCTTTTACGAATTCACTAGGCCTCTGGGGTTTCTACTAGGAACCTATATTTCCCCATTTATTGTATAATTTAAGAATAAATTATCTCGATTAGAAAAAGTGTGCTTTCGATGGCTACCGAAATTTGGCAACCTAAGTGCGCAAAGTGGAAAACAAGGTGTTAAGCATGATCGTTGGTAGTGCTACAAAAAACAAAGCAAGAAAAGACAAGTCCTACTTGACTCACGCAGGTACTACACGATCTACCTCGGTTTACGAAGGTGCTTGTTATCTCGGTTTGGCAGAATGTTTGGTTATCTCGGTTCTACTTATGGTTTTGTTATTCCGGTTAAGCATCAAGGGGCAGCTTTCTAAGTTCAGCATAGAAACTGAGAAAGCTGGCTTAGCCCCCAAGGCTTAGCTCGGTCGAGGGCCAAGATTTTCTAGTTGATTGCATTTTATTTATTTCATCTGAATCCGTTGGTGGCCTATTAAAACTACTGTTGTATAGTCACGTGCTAGTACGGTTCCAGTTTTCCTATATCTTTATATATAAGTTAAAACCGTTTCCTAGTTCGGTTGCTTCGTGATTATGGATCAAAAATCAAATATTCTACAGGGTAGTGTATGTATTCATGTGTTCTTACGAAGTTCTTTCCAGAAACAAAGCTAAGCACGAAAAGTGTTTTGCAAAAAACACACAAAACAGATTACTATGGAACAAAATGAAAACAAAAAAAACAGAAACAAGTTTTTGAAAGCTTACTAGAGGAAGAGGAAGAAGCTGGAGGTAGGAGCAAAGGCAGCAATGAAGAACTCAAACGCAGCAACTCCAAGCTCAGAGCAGAGGCACAGAGAGAGAGAAGATGAACAGAGTATGGCGTGATTCAAAAATGAGGAGTTCTTTTGGTGTAAAAGGAAAAGAGCGGGAATTGTTCAAAAAGTGTGGAGTACGAGGGCGGCGCGACAATTGGGATTGACCAATAAAGGGCTGCCACGTGTCCCTGGGAGAAGAAGCGTTTTCGTTGCATGATTGAAAAAGGCGTTTTTGATCGAGCGTCTTGTGATTCGGTGGAGTGTAGCTCGGCTAGAAAAGCTAGTGTTTTGTCTCGGCTGGAAAGGCTAATGAGGTGTTTTTAGCTCGGCTAGAGAGGTTAAAACTCTAGCTCGGCTGATAAGCGGGTAATCCCTATCATGCTTTGCAGACGGAATTAAGGGGCAATTGAGAGGGTAATTTATATGTAAATTGGGCCGACCTGGATGAAATGGGCCGAGCTGGGCCAAGCCAAGTAATGGGCCAGTTTTGGCCGCACTACAAAGGGCCGAGTAGAGTGACCATATAAGTTACTCCGGTCTGGAGAGGTAGTATTGGAGTCAGACCGGTCGCACAACCGTGATGGTTAGCGCGGTCGCATAAAGCCTTATTCGTACTTCGGTTGAGAAGTGTGTTGAGTGAAGTTCGGTCGGGGCACATGAAAACCGAGGTGTGCCAAGTCGTTGAGAGGACTTGGTTCTAAAGATAGTTCGACTCAACTCCTTTATGGTTAGCTCGGTCTTAGTATAGGAAACCGAGGTAAGATAAAGAGAAGTAAGTGCCTAACTAACGTGTACTTCGGTCATACTGGTAGTTCAGTTATGGTAAAACCATCTCACTTGGTTTAAGCAGTGAGGGGGGTGTTGAGAGAAGCATTATCTCTCAGGAGTGTGAATCCTTGGAGGATTCTGCATGGAGGAGTAAGAGTCCTATTAGGATTGTGCCACACGAAACCTATAAAAGCTCACCTATATCACCTTTGGAGAGGTAACGCAATTTTACTTTCTGAATACACAGAGCTTTTGCCTATTTGACAATCTTTCTGACTTAGGCATCGGAGAGGTTTCCGGCACCCACCCGCCAGCTAGCTCACGTTTGTGTTTTCAGGCGATAAAGCGACGTCGTATGGAGGAACGCAGACTTGATCAACAGGATTATACGAGAAGGTATATTTCTTTCCCGTACAAACAACAATGTTACTAAGGAGGTTGTTTTGACATGGAAAGTTTGGACGTTGTTAAGTTATTTATTTCTATTGTTTTTCAATTATTATTGTTCTAGTAATTCATATGAATTTGAATTTATCTTATTTTTTTGTAATATATAAAGAATAAAATTACCCCTCTGTAAAACAATTATTTTTTGATCCCGAAAATGGATGTATAGAAAGGCTAAATAGAATTACCCCACTCTAAAACAATTATGCCATGTAAAGGATGTGATACCAATATTAATAATTTATGTTAATTGATTTTTGTAAAATATATGTACCAATATTATTTATACCGTGTCTTCAGGCACGGGCATACCCTAGTATATATTTATAGGACATGAGTCTACCCCGATAGGTGTACCAATATTAATTTTGAATTCATACTATATTTTTTATGTTGTTTTAGTGATGAAAGTATTTTTTAGTAAGTCAAGTAAATAGTCTTAGTAGAAATTAACACTTGACATAAGGAGAGAAGGCTACTTGGTAAAAAGAGAAAAGGAAATTCATGAATAATAGTATAAATTGATAGGATAGATATGTGCAAAATAATGTGATATTAGACATTTTTATATTAAGAAGCAATTTGATACTTTTTTGTCTAAAGCATCAAGTTGCATTGAACCATAGATCATGCCACTATGCCACATACATTAGTATCAGTCAATTGACATCACTAAATCTTGAGAAATCATTAATATATATATATATATACTTCATTGCAATTATATATGTGTAATGGATAAATTGACCTTATTATCTTTCTTTTTAAATAAATAAATAAATAAATAAATAAATAAAATACTTCACTACAATTAGCTAAAAGTAATTGAATTATTTTTAAAAATTCAGCCCATCTCTATATGTGTCAATTCCCGAAGATAAAATTTCTGATTATTTATACTTTTTTCAATTAAAATATGAAAATTCTTTGGGAGCAGAGAAAAGCAACTGTAGAAATTTAGCTATTTACATTGGGTTTTTTTTTCTTCACAAAAGATTAACATGAATGCTTTAGAATTTTGGTTTATTTGTACATCTCCAGTTGTTGATATATATCATGAACGATGTCCTTTTGTTCTAAAAAAATGTTAAATGGTAGGTAAAATTAGTGATGGCAGTAATGCAGACGTGGGCATTGATTTTTATCATCAGTTCAAGGTATATGTATATATGAGAATGACTTGTTTAACATATTAAAACTTTAATGTGATACATTTCATTTGGATAAAATTGCACTAAAAAGAGACACCATAACTGGGCCACATTATACTTAAGGCATACCGATTATTTTCATTCAGAAACTGATTAAAGATACAATCTGATCACAAGAACAAACTGTTTAAAGTAAAATTGAATCAGTTTCTGCAAATTGATATATATCATGAACGATGTCCTTTTGTTCGAAAAAAAATGTTAAATGGTAGGTAAAATTAGCGATGGCAGTAATGCAGACGTGGGCATTGATTTTTATCATCAGTTCAAGATATATGTATATATGAGAATAACTTGTGTAGACACCCCATTTTTGACCGACCTTAAGACTCAGACGTCACCATTTGAGCGCTCGGTGATGTTGCATATTGTGCTCGTTCTGAAATTTCAGAGTCTCGGCTGCGAGCTTTGCCTCCGAATTTTCGGACTCTTTTGTGCTTTGCCTCGGTTTGCGAACCAATCCCTATTTTCTTCGTTTTCTCTTCCCGAAGGGAGGGAGAGGTCTCGTAGATCATCTCTCAGTGGCCGTAGGCTACGTTTCATGGTTGTAGGCCATTTTTTTCCCGTTTGGAGCCCGGTTCCCGGTTTTCGGAGCCGTCAGTCGCGTGCCTCGGTTCGGGACTGCTTAACTACCTTCATTTGCTTCGTTTTTTGGCACACACCTTGTTTCCTCCCTTTTGAGGGACACTGTGGCCCGAGAGACCAACTCTATGGTCGAACGCCACTTCGTGCCCTAACGACTGTTTTGGGGCCCCAAACGTTCGACCGAACCTTCGTTTTGCATCGGTTTGGGTTCATTTTTGGCAGAGACCTTATTTTCATTGTTAGGAAGGTTGTAGAAGGGTGGGAGGCCATCAATTTTTTTGAAAAACCAGCTTTATTCCTTCATTGCTTTTCATCACCCGTTTTCTTCACTAGAAAGCTGATTTTTCCCATCTCCGGGCCACTTTTTCTTACTTTCCACCATACCATTGTGTTGTACACACCTGGGAGGCCACCAATATGGGTAGGCCGGCCATTAATTCCCCCTGACCCTTTTGAACCTTTCTAAAAAGTTGGTTTTTCTCTCTCCTGGGTTACATTTTCTGGTTTTTCTCCATGCAGCTGTGTTGCACTCACCTGGGAGGCCACTTTCTTGGGGTGGCCGGCCAACAATTTTGCTTGAACCTTTTACACCTAGTCAGCCGGCCAGGGAAGGTGGCCGGCCGGCCACCTGAACCTCTTGAAACTGGCCGGCCAAACTTCTCTCTCCTGGTGCATTCCAGCTGTGCCAGCTGTTTTGCACCAGACCCCTACCCGAGGGTCTGCCCTTTTGGGGGGGAAATTTGAATTGGTTTTTCCCCCCTTTTTCCTTGGCCTCTCTCCTCTATAAAACCAACACTTGAGCTTCATTTCTAAGGGTTAGAAAAACCAGCTTGAGCATTATACATACATCTCCATATATCTCTCTCTTTTGTGTTAAAAGTCCATATTTTCTTGCATATTTACCCTACACCTCGTAGCCTACCACCTCCATCACTCATTCCAGCACCTTGGAGGCCATTTGAAGAGGTTGAGAGCTCAGAAATTTGGACCAAAAGCTCCTGATTTGTTGCTCTTCAATGGTAAGTACCTATTTCCCTTAAACTTGCATTTTTTTGCTTCATCTATAAGCTATACTTGCAAGAATTTTTGGGCTTTGACCTAAACTGAAAATAGTCTTATTTTGAGCTTATATTCATGTTTGATCAAGGACTTTTCTCTGTTTGAGGTCTTCTACTCACCCTTTGTGCTTTATCTCTCTTTTAGGGCTTATTTTGCATGATATATTAGCCTTGTTTGTGAGCATTTTTGGGCTTCGAGCCAAACTGTAAAATGCCTTATTTTGAGCCCCTCTTCAACTTTGTTGAAGGGCTCTTTATTGTTTGAGGCCATCTACTGCCTCTTTCCCTCTATCTCTCTTTTAGGGATATTTTTGCATCGTGTTTTAGCCTTACTTGTAAACATTTTCGAGGTTTGTCATAAACTGAAAAAAAAATCTTTTTTTAATCTCCTCTTCAAGTTTGTTTAAGGGCCCATTTCTGTTTGGGGTCATCTTCCCCCTGTGCATGCTTTATCTCTCTATGATTAGGGTTATGTATTAGAGCACTCGCATTGGCCTTGTTTTGGCCTCTTAGCCACTGAAATCCAGTGGATTTTTAGTGGCTTTGATGAGGTTTTGAGCTTTGAAATCATAGAGGGGTGACCCTCTCACCCCTCATTCTCTTTGCTAGCATGTTTGGCCTTCCAAAGGACCCCCTATCTGCAAGCTTCCAAGCTTTGTTTCTATCACTTTTCAGTGGGTTTTAGGACCCCCATAAATCATTTCCAGAGTTGATTCGGCTATGCTAAGTGTCCTTAATGCATGTGCTTAATAACCCCTTGTATGCCCTTCCAAAGGAGCCCCTCATTTTTACATGCATTGGCTGTATTTCCATGTCTATTTGGGCATACTTTCACATGTTTTGTTCACTGATTTTTGCTGGTTTGGTGAGATTTCATGTGCTTCATATACATGCCATGTAAACTATGTTTGCTAGTCAAAGTTGCATGCTATTTTAGTCCATCTTGCTAGCATCTTTTGGCCATTCTTTGAACTAGAAATGTTCATGTTTTGGGATTGCCTTGGCTCTGTCTTTGTGCTTCATAGTCAAATAAGGCTTGTTTTGCATAGCTATAAGTCAATACATGTGCCTAGTTTTGAGTTTCGGGGTTTACTTCATGCATCGGGTGTCATGTTTCCATGTTTCGGGATCACTTTGCATATTGTTTTAGAGCTGTAATTTATGCTATTGCATGCCATCTTGCATCCCTTTCCATGCCTTGTTAGAGTGGTATTCGGTGCCCTAGGTCCAGTCTTCGGTTTGCGTGCATATATGCACGCATTTCGATAGTCTTATTTTCATCTTATGGCCACTGATGTGAGTGTGGTTGAGTCCACTCATGTTGGTGTAAGTCCATCATGCATTGCGTATGCCATTTCATTCATAGCATTGCGTATGCTAGGTTGTATGTTAGAGCATTGTGTATGTCTTGCTACATTGTGTATTGTGTATGCTAAGTTGCATGTTAGGATTGCATTCATGCATGTCATGCATATTGCATTGTGCTTGGGATAGGAGTTAGCCCAAGCACGGGAAATGAGGGACATTTCGTACTCTGAGTGACGGAACGTGTCTCAATTCCCAGTCGCCGACACTCCGGATTAACCATGATGGAGTCTCGGTCTTGTTATGTTTATATGTGCATTCATTTCATATTAAGTCGTGCAATTCGACTCCTCGACCATCATGCATCGATATGCATGATTGGTGGTACGAGGATCGAGGACTACACTCCCTGAAGAGTAGTCATGCACACATATGTGAAAATACTTTGCCATGCCCCTTTGTTGCTCTCTGTTGCAGCAAATTAGAAACCGACAGTCTTTTGGAGCTTCGCGCAACATTCCGGGATCAATTGCAAACAGAGACAAACCGGGGCATCGCAATGGATTTCCGCGCAAGGCAACTCAAGCATGCATCATCCATCATTCGGAACAGAGCTGAGGCGGTTCACGAATTTGCGTGCAATTTACTGTCTTCTTAGATTAATTTGTTAATTAAATTAGGGTTTTGTACTTATTCGGACTGTACTATTCATTCGGACTGTATATTATTTATTAGGACCCTCCGAGTGAGGGCACAATTGTAATAAGTGTACATGCGTGTGATGTATGTCTTCCAACCCCACGTCTTTCTCCCTTTTATTTACTAGCTTATGATGGTTAGATTAGGGCATGTTTTATTTAGCATACAGTATGATAGCATGTTTGCATTCATTCATCTGTTTTGCATGCACCAGGCTCGGCGCATCATAACTCACTGCATTGTATTTCAATTCCAAGTTGAATACATGTTAGCTGTAGCATCCCATATGCCATGTTTAGAATAGCCGAGCCTACTATAGCTGCATTTCTGCATGTGTTGCATTAGGCATTTCTGTATAGTTAGAATCATGCATGGATTTCTAACATAGTTTCTGTTTTGGCTTGGAGTACTCGGTAAGTTTTTACGCTTTAGCATCCTTGCATGTGTGTGAGTGACTGCCATGATAGCATACTTACCATGAGGCTATGTGCTTATGTGATATAACTGCCTGTATGCTTGTGGGTGAAGGTTAGGTTATTTGAATTGGAATGATTCATTGACTGTGAATTTTAAGCCCACTAGATAGTGACAAAACCATCTTTTCTAAGCCCACCTGAGGGTGGCAAAATCTGCATTTTAAGCCTACTTGCGAGTAGCAAACCATCTTTAAAAAATAAACATGAAATGTTTTCTTCCAATTCAGGCGATCCAGTCTATACTTGTATGCTGTGCGCATCACATAGTAAATCTAGGCTAATAATTGGAATAAGAATGCATAATGTTTTCAAAACTAGATATCATGGTTAGTAGAGGCCGATCTTTGATCGTGCGAGCGGGGGTGCTCACGAAGTGACCTTCCCCAATCGTACCCAAGTTCCCGAGCCGAGGCAACTTTGGTGATGAAGGACATGTGGCCTTAGGCACGAGTCAGAGTTTCCTAAATTTTCCAAAAATAAAAATATTTAGGTGGCGACTCTGTATCTGGAAAAGCAGTCCATGTTTGGCACTTCTTTTCTAAAAATCTGTTTTCTCAAAACGATTTGCCGGATTTGGACTCTTTGGTTCAAATTACGAACCGTGACAATTTGAGTCCGAACTGTAGTGAGCCCAAAATGAACAGAACGGGATTCATCCTCCCGGGGCGTTCGGGAACGTCCACAACTTGTTTAACATATTAAAACTTTAATATGATTCATTTCATTTGGATAAAATTGCACTAAAAAGAGATTTTACAATCTGATCCCATTTAAACTGATTAAAGTGAACATTTGTAAACTGGTACAAAAAGGGAATTTTGAATCAGAAACGTTATAAAGAGGAGAAAACAGAATTTCAATTTGAAGGGAAATCACGATTTCAGAATTCAATTTTGGAGTAGATCGTGATTTCGATTTGTCAGAATTTCAATTTGAAGGGAAATCACGATTTCAGAATTCAATTTTGGAGCAGATCGTGATTTCGATCTGTCAGAATTTCAATTTGAAGGGTATCTACGGATCCAAATATCTCTGCATCTATTCAATGCATACTCTTCATTCTCTTCGTCAAAAATAGCTGGTTTTGCTATGATTTTTGAGAACCTTAAATCATAATATTGCTTGTAAAAGACCTGAAAATAGACTGTTATATTGGATTACATTGTGTTTGGGTGCTCAGAAAATTGAGGAAAAGCAAACAAAATCCCAAAAGTTAACTTAGTCCAAATTGTGAACTTTTCTGGGCAACCAAACAGAGTTCAAATTAGAACATATCAAATAATAGCTTACCGGATTGAAGGTGTGACAAAACCAGACCCATTATGAATAAAACCAATCAATCACAAAATCATCAAACTCAATTCGACATTAACTACGCTATGATCAGATTACTTACAATAAGACTTTCATTGACCCACACACACTAAAAAACCCTAAAGCATAACCTATTTCCTCCGAATGTGAAATACAACAGAGAGAGACCAAAATTACCTTGCGAAGGGAACAACCAAGGGTGGGAGAGAGGAACCTTCTGTTGGTAATGATGAAGCGTAACTGATCGCAGAACAAAGCCGATTTAATTTCTGCAGATTGATTCCCTTAAATTTAATCAGTTTCTACAATCTGATCCTATTTAATCTGCTCTTGATCATTTAGAAACTGATTATATTTTGGGAAAAAAAATACAACAGAGAGAGGGAGGAGGACATGAATACCTTGTGATGAAGAGGAGCGTCGGTAACAATCTGATCACAAGAACAAACTGATGAGAACATATAAGGAAGAAAGATAAAGATAGAAGGGATGGGAGACGTGGGCAAGCGGGAAGGGGAGTAGAGAGAGATAAGGATAGAATAGAGGGGAGACGTGGGAGAGGAGGAAGTTCACTCTTTCTTTGGGCGGGAAGTAAGTGTAGGTATATATTGATATATATTTAAGAGATAATCTTAGCCATCTATGTAAATAGACAAATGAATCTTCACCATTTAAATGTCCTAGTAGGACAATTATTTCTACTATAAATTCAAAAACCCTCTTCCCATATCATATAGATATACACATATTAACATTAATTAAGGGTCCTCATTCGGCCCTAAGGCATGTGGTTCCACCTAGGCTCGCTGGATTTTCACTTGGTACAAAATAGAAAAATATAAGAAAAAATTAGGAAAAAAAATGTGCAAAAGCAAACCTAAATCTCCATTCGGTGAGTCTAAACTTATGAGCCAACCTGTTAACATGTTTGGGCCAAGAACCTTGGGCAGGTTTAAGCCTAAAATTTTTAAATTTGTTTGGATCCAACCCAAGTTGTTAGGAAAAACCCGTTAAGCGAGCTTGGACACTATTTTTGTAATCTCAACTCGTCTGATGTTGATTACTGCACGTGGAGCAAGTGTCAATGTTTTACGTATTGAGGGGTTGTTTGGGGTGTCCTAAATAAGGGTACTTTTTATCTTTTAGACTAAAAAGTTGAGGAACAAAATATGAATGTTTGGGTTAATTTTTTGACTATTTATGAAAAAATATATATTAAAAAATTGTGTAAAGAAGTGTGTAGGAGAATATATGTAGTACGCCATACGGATGGAAACATTACAGTCGGCTTGGTGAATACATAGGAAAATATTGCCTACTTTTCGGGTTTCCATTGGACGGTGTTGTTTGGCCCGTGAGGGCCCACCACGGGTCCCCTTTTTCTAATCGGAACCGTTTGTTGTGTAGAACTCGTCGAGTACTATATGCTCGTAAAACATTACGTTGATTGGATATCGACAGCTATCTGATCGTGTTAGTTTTTCTTGTCAACAGTTGACTATAATACTATCCAATTTTTACACAAAACTGATTTGATCATGTAGTTAGTGATATCCGATAGACGTAATTTTTTACAGGCATATAGTACTAGATGAGTTCTACATATTCAGCGGTTCGGATTATCAAAACGAAACCCATGGTGGGGCCCCCACAGGCTGAATTTTACCATTCAATTTGTTGAATGTATGGATGTTATTATTATTTTTTTTTCCTTTCATTGCAGGTGGCTGGCGTCAGTACGTTGATGGGTGGAAAAAGTTAAACTTTTATATTAATTTACCATTCAAATTAATATTTGTATATTTATTTTTTATATTTTTTTGATGAATAGTGATAACTTTTTAACTTTTTTAATAACTTTTTAATTTTTTGACTTTTCCTGAACTTGGCAAACCAGCTCTAAATAACCAATAAAATAATGTGTTTTTGTGTAAGAAGTTAACAAATTTATCAATTAATGAGTAACATTTTGTTTCGATGAAAGTGTTATGTTAAATGATTTATTTGTTAACTGTTACGAGTGAGTTAACGTCTGACATATTAGAGAGAGAGAGAGAGAGAGGGGAGGGGAAAAGAGGAGGAGGAGGAGGAGGTGGAGGAGGAAGGAGGCAGACAACACTTGCATGTGATAAGATCTTGTGGTGAGTCGTTATACTTTTCATAATAGTCAATTATTTTATTGTCATTACATACACATTTATACATATTTAAGTAGATTTTACTATAACTTAACAAACATGTTAACACACATCACTCATGACCAATCTTAACAAATAAAATTAAACATTCAATTTCATAAATTTTATCATATTACACATAATTTTGTTCCTACAATAGTACACACATATGAGTATTAGTGGGAGATGCTTTACAAAACCAATTATGTCTTCGTTTAGAATGTGCGTTGACTTTCTAATTTTTTAGCTATTTTCAACTAGAGTTAAAAAGTTTCGTTTGGAATAGATTTTTTGGTTATTTTAATTTTTGTGAGAAAAAAATGAAATAATTATGATTTAAATGTGACATTTTATTTTATTAGACTAAGTTTCGTTTGACATAAGTTAAAATGAGATTTTTTAATTAAAATAGTCACAAAAAATCAAAAAAGTCAAATGATAAACTGAGAGGGAAGATTTGCGCGGTAGTACGGCCGAGCTAATCTAGTTGACGCGGCTGACTCGCACGGTCGTTGACGTTGACCGAGCAAGTCTTGAATGCTACCAGCGCAGTGTTCAGGCGAGAATTCGAACAACAGTGATGACCGAGCTATAGGCGACTGGTAGGCGAGGTCGCTGCAAGGTCGGCTACCGACCGGCCAAACCGAGATGGATATTTCGCGATCGGAATTAGATGGATGGGTGGTTAGGCGCCGCAAGCCGGTTAGTTCGATAAGCGGTCTAGAGTAGCTCAGCGGTGGTCTCATCCATGTGATGGGCGGCTTCGGAAGATGTGGCTCGGGTGATCTTCATAGCGCAGGCGGTTGTGGTATCTCGGTCAGGGGTGCCACCTGGACCAATGGTGTGAAGGAGAGGACATCTGCTCCACGAATGCCTCAATACCGTTAGACAGTTCAGGGTGTATTGGTGAAAGGACAAAACCTTTACACGCGTAGGGTGGTGAGAGGCGTGCGCTGCCACCTGTCCAAGGAAGGACAGCAGAGGAAGTGTGCACACGACCTTGAGGCTGCATGGCCAGCCTAGAAATAGGGGAAGAGACGAACGTTTGAGGTATGCGAACTCACTCTCACAAACATTCTCTCCTCATTGTCTTCTTCCTCAGTGAACTGACTTGATCGTCGGAGGGTCTTTCCGGCACACCACCGCCGGGCAGCTCACCCTTTTTTTGTGTTGCGGTGATCTGGTTGTGAAGCGTTGACGTCACGGAGAGCAAATGATATTTCGCCCCCGTACATAAACATTTTATTTTTTTCACAAAAAAATTAAAAATTCTATCACAAACAAAACTTTTTAATTCTAAATTAAAATAATAAAAAAAATTAAAAAATCATTCCATACTCCAAACGAATATGCTTAACAAAGCCTCCGTTACTTTTTGGGAGGCTAACAGATACTTCCTTCACTCCTATACTATGGATTGGATGTACAAGGTTTGGGACCACATTATACCTATTATTATTATTTTTTAACAAAGATTCAGCATGACACGACACCTAACCCCCTAAAGTACGCCCAGTACTTTACCCAGACACACACAAGTGTAGTGTAGCCCTGCCCCACCGGATACGATCCTTTTTATCTCGAAAAGTCATTTAACGTCTGGTCATATGATTTTCTAAATATATTGTGATTGATAAAAATAATATAATTTTATATTTTATATTTAATAATTAAAAAATATAAATAATATATTAATTTATGATTAATCAAAAATATGATAACATAATACTATTGGATCAAAAAATATTTTTCTCCCTATATCTATTCATGCCCCTTGCATTGTTCTCTCTCTCTCTCTCTCAGCTTTCTTTCTTCTCTCTCTGTCTATCATCAGATCCTTAACGACAGAAAACCTAACAGTTGAGTGGTCCCCATGCACAACACAAGTCTCCGAAACCTAGTAGAAAGAAACAGTTACCTACGTACTCAGAAAATTGTTTTTTATATCCATAAAAAAAAAAAAAAAAAAATTCTCCATTCATAATGATACGATACAATAAGTATTAATCTTTAATTTGTCATATATTAATGATATAATGCTTAACTCTTTTTATTATATTATTATTTATGAGCAGAAACAAAATCAAAATTTCATGTGGGCTGAATATTTAATTTTTTTTTCATTTATTGTAGATGATTTTTTTTACTAATTTTTTTTATTAAAAAATCCATAAAATATATATTTTCCATCTAAGCATTATCCAATTTTTAAAAATCATACATAATTTTTATATACATGGGTGCATATTTAAAAAACTAATTGTATATTCATACACAACATATTTAACAATTAAAATAAATCTTAATTAAAAGGTACATGAGACACATACACTTATATATATAGGGCCGTGAGAAATCTCCCGAAATCGGGGGCCCCGAATCCCCCGAAATTCCATATCAAGTAAAAAAAAGAAAAAAAAAAGAAAAAAAAAGAAAAAGAAAACAGTTGCCAAAATTGAAAATTAGGGGGATTAAGGAGAGTATTTTTAGGGGAATTTTTCATTTTCCTATATATATATATATAAATTTTAGCAATATCTAACAATCCTTTATATATTCTTAAGCATTGTCGAAAGGGTAAATTTGGCTGGGGTAAAAGCGTAAAAATGGCCCGCAGTTCGGGGTGGACCCGGCCTGTTTAGGCCTGTTTGGGTCCAAGCCAAGCCTCTAGGCCTGGGCAATCATTTTGAGCCTGGCTTGGCCCAGCCCGTGAGCCAGCCCATCGGCTCACTTTAGGCCCACTCAAGGCCCGGCCCGAGGCCCAGTATTTTTTTAGTGAAAAATAATAAAATTTTGGTAGAAAAAATTTTTAAAAAATTAAAAAAAAATGGTTAGGCCCGCCCAGGCTCGGCCTACCGGCCCGAATATCCTTGGGCTTGGGCCTAATTTTTTTAGCTCGTGGATTGGGCCGGCCTAGCCCAAATTTTAACGGGAGCCCGTGAGGCTTGACATGGGTTAGGCCTGATTTACACCCCTATTGAGGGGCCATAAGCTAATTCATGAACAATATAAAAGACATATATATAGATTTTTGTTTTTAATAATTGAGTATTTGAGCCAGTTACACATACCTCAATTAATCTCGAGAGACCAATTCTACCGCTTACTTGCGAATGTCCCATTTAAAATTAGGGCAAACACCCTATATGGAAATAGCGTCAAATAATTTATTGGGACTGGTGAGTATTGAATTTGAGACCTACTTGCCAACTAAACCTATCCTTGAGGTTCACTTATATATATGTATATATATATAGATTAACACTTACGAAACAATAACTTTGGATAAGGCAGGAGGCCATGGCCACCTACAATCTTATTGTAGGCCCGTCCTTATTTATGAATTTAAAAGTGTAAGTCTTTAGTATTTCTTGTAGGTACTCACATAACAACATTAAATGAAAGACCCATATCTACTGGAAGTTATTTGGTGGTCCTGAGACATGGCCACGTAGTGTTTCAAAAATATTGTGATTGGTAGTGATGAAATCAATGATTTTGTGTTAACTCAAAAGGGAACAATAAGAGACATGATGGTTGATCAATAGTGAGAGATATTGACAAGTAATGTCCTTAAACTACCAAATAATTTTTTCACAGACAAATTTCAGTTCAAGTATAAATACTGACCCAGGTAAAATACAATAAATGAACTCGCTTGTCTCTAGTTATGTTATGCTTATGAGGTCTCTTTAATTCCTTTCTTTTTACTTAGAGATTGTGTTTACCACATTGCACTTTTATACTCATTCAGTTTCAATTATGAAAGTCAAATTTTTTTTTATTATTTTTTTTAATATTTTAAGTTACAATATCATCATTTTGGCTTCTTTTGGAAAGCATATTAAAATTTGATTTTTTGGCATTTTTTGATTTTTTTTTTATTTAAAAATGTGTAAAAAAATAGAGAAATGGTGTGATTAAAAAAAACTAAAAAGCCAATAAGTTGGCTTTTAACCTACATGCCAAAAGAGACCTTTGTCTATTTATTGTTAGTGGGATTGACAGAACTCGTTTGGGAATTAAACATTTTAGTCAAAAAATCAAAAAATTACTATAAGTTGTCACATTTTTTGCATATATTTTCGTAAAAAGTCAAAAAGTTACTAAAATAGAATGTTCCCAAAGTAAACGGACCAAAGTGAAATTTTAGTAAGAGTGAGTTTTTGATGAAAGTATAAGGATGGTAATGAAATTAAAAAGAAAAATAAAAAAAGAAAAATAAAAAAAATCACATTTAAAGTTTCATCAACATTATTAAGCTTTTGTTTGAGATGTGGGTTAGTTTTTTGGCTATTTTAACCTGGAGCTAAAAAGTTTTGTGTGAGATAGGCTTTTTGGCTTTTTTTGACTTTTGTGAGAGAAAAAATAAAATAATTATAATTTGAATGTAACATTTTATCTTATTGACTTTTTAACCTATTTTGTCTTTTTGTAACTAAAGTAGCTCCAAACCAACATGCCAAACATAGCCAAGTGGTGTATAAGTGGAAGTTGATATTGCGACTTGACGTATAAGGAATTAACTATCACAATTAAGAGTGAATAGATGAAAATGAGATTACAGTGATAATGTATGAGTGCTAAATGTAATTAATATTTTTATTTATTTTTATGTATATATCATTAATAAAAAAAAATTATATTGATTCAATAATTTTAAATAATTTTATTAGATTTGTTTTATAGAAAAATAGATAATAAATACAAATTTACAGAAATCAAATTTTTTATTTTATTTTAAAAATAAACAATTTAGATTATTGAACCCATGTGGGCTCAATTGTGCAATACAATTCACTTATATTGCGATATCATTGCGCATGAAAAAGCCCTATGGGATGAATTTTTGTGTGGATTGTCACATTTTAAAGTCCGACTCATTAAAATTTTATTTAAAATTAATAAATTAATTTATTACATAAAACAAGTCAAACTTAATTTATTAATTATCAAATCAATACTGAATACTTTATCTTACTCAAGATCGCAATGCTATGGATTCTATTAGATTGTTGAGATAAGCTTGGTTGATAAATAGATAAATAAATTAAATTTAAACGTATTTTAAAGATAATTAAGTTTTGAAATTTATATCAAATAATTTACTATTTGATTCGACAAGAAGAAACCCATTTTATAACCCTAATTATAATGCACTGATATTGTCAATTATTATAAGGAAAATTAAATCACACAATATTAAAAACTAAATTACATAGTAATGGGAAAAGGTACACACCATGAATCTGCTTTACACTAGAGAGCTAGTAGAAGAAGATGAGAGAGTGAAATGAAAAGACCAACTTTTTTGAAAAAGAGAAGGGTTTGGTTATGGTGTGCAATTTATACTTTACACCTTATACCTTACAGTTACACCTTACACTTACACCTTTTGTGAAAAATTAAACCTTACACTTACACTTTTTTTGAGGTTGCATATGAGTGAAATGAAAAGACCGACTTTTTTGAAAAAGAGACGGGTTTAGTTATGGTGTGCAACTTACACCTTACACTTACACCTTTTGTGAAAAATTAAACCTTATACTTACACCTTTTTTGAAATTGCATATGAGTGAAATGAAAAGACCGACTTTTTTGAAAAAGAGAAGGGTTTGGTTATGGTGTGCAACTTACACCTTACACCTTATACCATACACTTACACCTTACACTTACACCTTTTGTGAAAAATTAAACCTTACACTTACACCTTTTTTGAAATTGCATATGAGTGAAATGAAAAGACCGACTTTTTTGAAAAAGAGAAGGGTTTGGTTATGGTGTGCAAATTACACCTTACACCTTATACCATACACTTACACCTTTTGTGAAAAATTAAACCTTACATTACACTTTTTTTGAGGTTGCACACCATATGCAACCCACTTACACCTTACACTTTACACTTACACCTTACACTTACACTTTATACTTATACTTACACCTTACACTTACACTTTTTGTGTAAGTGGCACATGGTGTGCACTTGCACACTTAAGAAAAGTCCAAAGGAAAAACACAAACTGCCAAACCCTAAATAACTGCTCACAAGCTATGAACCACGGGTGGAGGTGCAGGTGCGGGTATCAATATGGATACGAGTATGTGGATATGATAAATTTTTAAAAAAGTAAGGTATGAGTACGATTGAGATATATCAATTTTCTTTTAATTTTTTTTTTTAATATTTAAATTTATAACTAAATATCTAACATATAAATTAAAGTTTTAATATCAAAACTTAAAAAAGGAGAACAACTTGTCTAAAAAGTTATATTATTCTTTCTTTTTGTTTTTTGATTATCTAAAATAATATGTAAAAAGAATAAAATCATGACTCATGAGTAAAGAGTGTTGGAAATAAATTATTTGATATTTTCAAAATTGAAAGAATAATAAAAGCTACATTAAATTTTAGCAGTTGCCAAAAAAAGAATTATAATTTCACCTCACTGTATTGGTGTCGTATCCATACCTTACTCACGACGTATCTAAATATATTTACCGTACTCAATATGTATTCGACGCATCCAATACACACTAGTATAACACTATTTTTAGAGTCGCGTGATTCATAGCTGACAAGTTTGACACTATTGTCTCATTCTCACATCTAACTGAAACTGAAACATTAAACTCTCTCTCTCTCTCTCTCTCTCTCTAGATTCATCTTCTTCTTGCTGCAGTTTCTCTCTGTGCATTGAAATAAACTGCAGCAACCGGAAGTCCCAGACCATTCTCTTCAGAGAAGCTCCTTGTGTTGAAATTGTCTCTTGAAGCAGGTGGCCTCACTGTCTGTCTTGCTCTCTGTTTGAACAGTATGAATGCGTATCGGTGGATTCCGATCACTGGCTTTGGAGTCTCATAGCTCACAATTTCTCTTCCTGTGATTCAATTAAGATCCATATCAAGTGACCATTATTACAATCCCAATAGTAAATTAAACTGTTAAAGAAATGGATCCAACAATATATCTATCTATCAAGCTAAAATTACCAAAAGAAAAACAAAATAAGAGAATAAGATGCCCGAAGATAGATAAAACAAAACACACACAAAAATTTGAATCTTGGATCTCTCGAATCAGAGAACTCTGTTATCATATTAGATTATTAATTGTCTCAAAAGCTTAAGCGGTTAGAAAATGAGTCCAATTATATTATATTAAACTAACAAAACAAAATAAGAGAATAAGATGTACAAAGACAGGTAGAACAAAATGCATGGTGACAAATATTTGAATCTTGAATCTCTTGAATCAGAAAGTTCTGTTATCATATTAGATAACTAATTCAAAGCTTAAGCGGTTAGAGAATGAGTCCAACTATGTATATTAAACTAACAAAATTGATTTAATAAGAATAACATGTAGACATTGATACAATTGAGGAAGAACTCACCAAAGGAAGCATCAGTGGTACCAGGGATGTCTGTGACAATCCTGAAAGGCAAAAAGGTAATGAAAAAAAGCATTAGATTCAATACAATGGAATATAAATATATAAACACTTATATATATATATATATATATATTATGTATATATGTGATTTGGGTATGCAGATGAAACAAACCAGTGGAGATGTTCCCTTAGGTAAGGATCACTAGGGCTTGGAGCATCTGGGTCTGTCATAATCTTAAAAGGCACATCACGAAAACAAAATCTTAGAGATATAAAAACAAATGAATAATTATTCAGTAATTTTGAAATATCAACTCAACACTTGATATGGTGCTTTTAAACTATTGAAAGCACTTGTAAAAAAAAAAAGATAAATTACAAATACATCTCTTGAAATTTGATTAAAATACGAATCACTATCTACGGTTCTGGAAATTACATCATATCCTTTAAAATTTTTAATTTCATAACAAATCTCTTTTTTATTAATTAATTATCAAATCAATTAACAATTTTTAATGATATTAGAAATATATCTCAATCAATAATTTTAGATAATTTTATTCATGTATATGAGAGCAATCATAAATTTTATTTTTTTAATTAATTTTGTTAAATAAAAAATTCTAATGAGAAAGTATTTATAATTTTTCAAATTACGTGGATAATCTATACTCTAAGCAAATCTCAAGAGTATATTTGTAATTTATCCCAAAAAAAAAAAAAAAAAAAAAAAACATCAGTGGAGTTGACCTGATCTCAGTTGTGTGAATTACAAGATCGACTCCATCCATCTTTATTCCTACGGCCTCATTGATCAAAAGTATCATGTGCACATGTCGAGAGAGAGATGGAGAGAGTGTGAGGAATGTTGCAAGTTGTAAGAGAAAAATACCAGTGTAAAAGCAGTCCTCATGTCTTCACCACCGATCTCGACATGAGGTCTAGTAGCAATGACAGAAGGCATGAGCTCATGGCCATTGGAAACTTGCTTGTTGGAGTTGTAAATTACACTCATTTTCACACAAGGGTTGAAACTATCCACCACCTCTCCCACCACTCTCCCCACCGTCAGTGGTTCTGTGAGCCTTGACATAATAAGAGAGAGAGAGAGAGAGAGAGAGAGATGGTTTGTAGTTTGTTTAGGTTAGGTGTAATGGCAATGGGTGTTGGAGCTTTTATAGACAGAAGAAGCAAAAGGTGCGTGGAGTGGAAAATAACACTTCAACATATGCCTTAAAACTGATATTACGTTAAAAACATTGATATTCAGGATAAAAAATTAGGTCAAAATTTTAATCAATTAAGATATTAAAAGTAATATTTTTTCTTAAATTTTTTTTAATCATCAATCAAACATATCACTTATATATTAGTAAGTCTAAAAAATGAATCTAAAATGTGGACTAGTATATCATTTTTTTTATGATAATTAAAATTTTTTTGTAATCGATATAAAAAAACTAAAAACATGTTTAAAAGTTCTCAAACTAAGTTGTTTTTAAAAAGAGAAATCATTGTGTTTTTTTATCAGTATTTTGTGTTGTTGTTTATGTGGATATTTACGATAAATTTATTTTATCAATGAAAACAAATAATAATTACTATATATCTGGTGATATACAACAATGAAAAAAATAAATGATATTTAATAGTATTTTTTTTAAAAAAAATAAAAATATTATACAAATTATATTATTAATAGAGACATTACAAATCATCAGTTTTTGTCACTATTTTATTTCATCTTATACATGGATAGTCATGATTTGGTTACTTATTGAGAAATAATCATTAAATAAAGAGGATTGTTATAGTTTTTTTTTTTATAAGTTTGGGCGCACCTCGACTAATTCTAAGACCCTAAAGTTAATGGCTGGACAAACCTCCAATGACTCTTTGAGGTGACTCAAATTCAAAATTTTAGATTTTATTATCAAAATTTTACAACCGAGACAACTCCTTGAAATTAAAAGAGGATTGCTACATATTCGAGTAAAGTTTATCAAAACTTTTCACCTCTTATGCGATATGTCATAATGCCATGATGGATCTATAATTTGTTAAATATGATGAGTCTTACATATTCACCTACACATATAGTTTGTTGCATGGATACGTAGGAGGGGAAATAAAACATTCAAGTAAATCAGGTGATAAATATTATCTTTTTAAAAAAATAAAAAAAACAAATAATATCTTATCATGTATTCTAATGATATAAAATATTAAAATAATTGGTAATATATGACAGTTCTCTTACAAATATTTTATTTTTTTTACTCACTATTGTAACATACAACAATCAAAGTTTAGAATTTGAAACAAGTTGAATTGCAACAATGTAATAAGTGTCATATGAGTGAGTAAGAAATATTTTAATTTATATTGCATTACTTAAAAAATGGGGCAAATTATATCTATGGTTCTTATAGTTTGATTCGTTTTTTTTATCGGTAAAATAAACTTTATTGATTAGGAATTAAGGTCTAAATCTCACATCGTATTTCAATAAAGAAAAACCCTGGTAAGTGCTATAAGTATCAAAGCTACACACTTTATCCCAACTAAGTTGACACAAAGCATAAAACCCAATCATTTGATTCTTGTGTCAATTTGATCATTGTAATTCTAATTTTATCAATTTTACCTTTAAAAATTTCATATTGTATTAATCTAGTCTCAGTATTCACGTTCCTTCAAAAATTAGACTAAAATTAAGGGATAAAATAGTCTATTCACCCTTCTTAAAGGAATTGAGAGATAATCAATTCATTTCCTATTAAATGGATCATTTCCCCATGTGTCTATCTAATTTATTAACAAATGCTATATGCTAAATTAAGTTGACAGAATGTAAAAAATTCGATACAATTGAAAGTATAAATGTCAAATTAAGCTAAGAACAAATTAAAACAACCATCAATAAAATTTGTCAAAAAAGAAGAGAAGCCACTAGAGAGAGAGATCGGTTGCCAAGTTTCCCTTAAGATATCTTTTAGTGTAGAATCATGTGTCTATTGCTAATTGGCCTAATGAGAATAAAGAATACAACTTTTCAACTCTAGTACAATATCTTTGGGCAAATGGGAATTCATCTTTTAAGGTGCTTCCCTCAATACACATGAAGTTAAAAATTTAAAAAAAACTTATCAACACATAGCTCATTGTCATATTTAATTCAACGTCTTCATATGCAATACATCGCTCGGCTCTTGTTTTCTGATACCTCAGTTTTGTCTGTTTAAACTAAGTTAACTATAGCAAGCTTTGACCGAGCTAACAAGGGCGAGGTCCACCTTATGAAGTCCAAACACCTCGACTCATAACTCGGTCTAGATTTCTCCTGGCCCAAGCTCGTTAGTTTTTAGATCGAGCTACATCAGCTCCTATCTCGGTCCGACGTGCGGCCCAATTTCTAACGAAGCCTCTTCCTTAGCTCGGCTCAATTTATTTATAAATTACCCTCTTATATATATATATATAAATCTGGTGTTGATGATGATGATGATTTGGTAGTATAGATCTCTCTGATATATATATATACATATAGATTTCATATTGATGATGATGATAATTTTTTCTTTCTTTCTTCTTCGTCTTTGTTAAAGAAGAGAAGACACAAATCAAAACAGAGAAAGGAAAATATATATATATATATCAAAATGATATTGTTTTGATTTTCAAACCAATCAAACCACGTTAATTTCAAACTCCGTAACAAAATTGAAAAAATTAAAAAATCCTCTCATATTCCAAACGAATATGCCAAACAAAGCCTCTATTATTTTTTGGGAGGCCAATAGATACTTCACTCCTATACTATGGATTGGATGTACAAGGTTTGGGACCACATTATACCTATTATTATTAATTTAATAAAGATTCAGCATGACACGACACCTGACGCCCCAAAAGCACACCCAGTACTTTACCCTGACACACACAAGCGTAGTGTAGTCCTGCCCCCACCGGATACGATCCTTTTTTATCACGATAAGTTATTTAACGTCTAATCATATGCTTTTCTAAATATATTGTGATTGATAAAAATAATATAATTTATAACTTTATATTTAATAATTAAAAAATATAAAAAATATATTAATTTATAATTAACCAAAAATATGATAACATAATACTATTGGATCAAAAAATATTTTTCTCCCTATATCTATTCATGCCCATTGCATTGTTCTCTCTCTCTCTCAGCTTTCTTTCTTCTCTCTCTCTCTATGTCTATCATCAGATCGTCAAAGACAGAAAACCTAAAAGTTGAGTGGCCCCATGCACAATACAAGTCTCCGAAACCTAGTAGAAAAGAACAGTTACCTACGTACTCAGAAAAATGGTATAATGATAATGATACGGTAGAATAAGTATTAATCTTTAATTTGTTATAGGAGTTTTCTTAAGTGTGCAACTCACAAAAGGTGTAAGTGGGTTGCACACCATGTGCCACTTACACAAAAAGTGTAAGTGTAAGGTGTAAGTGTAAGTGGAAGGTATAAATGAAATGTATAAGTTGCACACCATGTGCCACTTACACAAAAGGTGTAAGTGTAAGGTAAAAAAGATGTAAGTGTAAGGTGTAAGTGAACACAAAAAGGTGTAAGGTGTAAGTTGCACACTATAGCATTACCCTTTGTTATATGTTAATGATATAATGCTTAACTCTTCCTATTATATTATTGTTTAGGAGCAGAAACAGAATTTTATGTCGGCTGAATATTTATCTTTTTCATTTATAATAGATGATTTTTTTACTAATTTTTTTATTTAAAATTCCATAAAATATATATTTTCCATCTAAGCATTATCCAATTTTTTAAAATCATGCATAATTTTTATATACATGGGTGCATATTTAAAAAACTAATTGTATATTCATACACAACATATTTAACAATTAAAATAAATCTTAATTAAAAGGTAAATGAGACATATACACTTATATATATATATATATATAAAGTTTAACAATACCTAACAATACTTTATATATTCTTAAGCATTGTTGAAAGGGTAAATTTGGCTAGGGGTAAAAGTGTAAAAATGGCCCGCGGCCTGGGGTGGACCCGGCCCGTTTATACTCGTTTGGGCCCTGGCCGAGCCCAAGCCGAGCCCCTAGGCCTGGACAATTATTTTGAAGCCCGGTTTCGCCCAGCCCGTGAGCCAACCCATCGGCCCGCTTAAGGCCCACTCAAGGCCCGACTCGAGGTCCAGTGTCTTTTTTAGTGAAAAATAATAAAATTTTGGAAGAAAAAATTTTAAAAAAAAAAAAAAGCCCAGGCCCGGCCTACCGACCCGAATACCCTTGGGCTTGGGCCTAATTTTTTTAGCTCATGGATCAGACCGGCCAGGCCCAAATTTTGACGGGAGCCCATGAGGCCTGACATGGGTTAGGCTAGATTTACACCCCTACTGTAGGGCCATGAGCTAATTTATGTACAATATAAAAGACTTATATTTATAGATTTTTGTTTTTGATAATTGAGTATTTGAGCCAGTTACATGTACCTCAATTAATCTTGAGGGACCAATTCTACCGCTTACTTGCGAATGTCCTATTTAAAATTAAGATAAACACCCTATATGGACATAGCGTCAAAGAACTTATTGGGACTAGTGAGTAATGAATTTGAGACCTACTTGCCAACTAGACCTATCATTGAGGTTCACTTATATATATATATATATATATAGATTACCACTTACGAAACAATAACTTTGGGTAAGGCAGGAGGCCATGGCAACCTATAATCTTATTGTAGGCCCGTCCTTATTTATGAGTTTAAAAGTATAAGTCTTTAGTATTTCTCGTAGGTACTCACATAACAACATTAAATGAAAGACCCATACATACGGGGAAGTTATTTGGTGGTCCTGAGACAAGGCAACGTAGTGTTTCAAAGATATTGTGATTGGTAGATGTATGTCACGACCCAAACCCGGCCCTATGGGTTTAGCAGAATCGCGATGTCAATCCGAGATTACCAAAGGCCTCTGAAACGATATCTGATCAAAGCGAGTACGGGGCTGGCGGAAGTATCTGATAAATAACTAGTGTCCATTGGTGTGAAAATCGTATGTCAAAAACATTTTTATGCATTCATACGGTTCAACACAAGTACAATCCATATCTGATCTATACAATCATATCTGATCGGTCGATGCGGATTGAATCCTCGATATGATCGATGCAGTCTATACAAAAGTACAATGTCTGAGAAGGAGACCGATAGGGGACACAAAACACCCCAAGCCATAACATGGCAACTCGGAACCTCGCGATGAGGCACATAGGTGGCTTGACAAAGCGGGGACGGTCACGCTCCTAGCTCGATGCAGTTCTTTGAGAACCTACATATATATATAAACAGTGAGCTAAAGCCCGATGAATAACATACGTGTAAAGAGGTTATGAATGAATGTCCCTACTGATAATGAAATCAATTCATTATCTGATATTTCAATCTTCGATATTTGGTCAACCAAGATCTCAATCAATCGGTCATATGTGGTACATCCATTAGCCTATAAACAGTAGGTCCAAAAGGACCGGGCTTAACAGAACCAACAATAATGATGGCCATCCAAACAGTATGGTTCCACAAGGAAACACAGAGCTCATAACGATCAATAACGATGGGTGCTAAGGATGCCACTGTCTGATTGAAATCAGGACATACATTCATTCAATAAACAATATCAGTTCAATAAACAGTTCAGTTCAGTATTCAAAATATAACCATTTGAACATATCTTTACACAATTTGTTACTCACAAAGATTGGGCTATAGCAGCTAGAGCGGCGTCCCAGAAACCAACCCTAAGCAGTTAACAAATAGAACACACACTAAGTTCACAATCGGAAAGGATGGTAATTAAATCCTAAATTTCCTCGGTGTGGTTCTATGTCTAAATCCTCATTAAGATGTCTTAAACTAGGCCTAAGAATGCCTAGGATGCGATGAGGATGCAAAAATACGGTTGGAAGGCATTTTTCAAAAGTTCTTGAACAGGGGTCTCGCTCGGGCGAGCCTTCCTTCGCCGGCGAGGTTGCAAAACAAAGGCTTCGCTCGGCGAACAATCCTTCGCCGAGCGATCGATGAACGATAAAAATCTTGGATGCTCAATTTTACGCGATGCTCGCCGATACTCGCCGGCGAGCTTAAAATCAAAGGGTTCTCGGCGAGACTTCCTTCGCCGAGCGATGCGATGAAACGATGAAATCTTGGATGTTCGATTTTACGCTTGAGCCACCAATCCTCGCTCGGCGTGGCTCGAGGAAAACATTGGTCGCCGGCGAGAATCGCCGCTCGGCGAAGAAGCCAAATCTGGAATTTCAGTTGCCTTCCTAGCTCAAACCAAGCATTCTCAACTCAATTCTCGACCTCTTGGGCTCAAATTCTGGAGAATACATCCCAAAACAATGTACAACAAGTTTCAAAAGCCAATTTATGAATTCAAGCCCCAAAGGTGAGTCAATTAAAACCATTTTCAAACCCAATTTCAAGAACAATTTCAAACATGCAATGCATGAGTTTTAATCCAAAATCAACCTTCAAATCTTGCTCTAATGAGCTCAATAATTGGAAAATGAAGTGAAAACATGGACTATGATATAAACATGGACATGCATGTATGATTCTCCAAGAATTTAACTTCAAAATACATCAATTCAAGCATGCATGCAACAATGGAGTTTTAATTCAACTTGAATGAGCAAATTCATGTCTTAACTTCTCTATAACCATGATATATGCAAGATGAAGCTTAAAGACAACAATAAAACAATGAATTCCTTACCTAGAGTGTTGATTCAAGTCTAGTAAACTCAAATATACCAATTCCCTAGCAATTCCACAAGTTCTTTAGCAAATTCAACAATTGAACCCAATTTCTCTTCACTCTCCCTCTCTCTAACTCTTTGGTCGGCTAATAGGCACAAATGAAATTTGAGGAAGAAGCTTTGATCAACATGTAATGAAGACTAGTATAATATTCTAAGTGGCCCACTAAGGTGGCAATATGGTAGATAAGTCAAAGTTCTCAATTAACTCGTTTAAATCTAATTTTACCATTCCTAATCAATTTTCAGATAAATATACCATAAAATCAGAAATATTCTACTGATTCTAAAACATCAAACGGTTTCTAAATCGGCCGCTGATAAGGCCTTCAATTAACAGTTTAAACGCATGGATTTCAACAGATAATTAATCAATTAAACAGATAGAAATGCAATATAACAGATAACTTTTCCAATTTCAGTTCCAGTTTCAATCAGTCTATCCAATACTTCAGTTAATCCAATTATCAGTCGTTAGCGGTCCAGTTTAGCAATAATCAGTATTTAATTCAGTGGTTATTCAGTAATCGGTACGAGGGTTGTTACAATGTATGGGGAGCAAATATTCCGGCAAGCCCGTACTCATTTCTTCCAAGCTCTTGCCTGTCTGATCGACCTGCGAGCACAATGATGGTGAGCTACCCGACGATGTGTGGCCGGAATACCCCTCCGACGATCAAGTTAGACACACATGGGGATAGAGAGAGAGAGAGAGAGAGGATTGAGTGTTTAGTGTAAATCTTACCAAATGTTCATCTACCTCAACATGGGGGGCGCAGACTCGCTTATATACCTTCTGCGCCCCAAATCTACTTCCATTAGTCTCTCGACACGTGGTGTTGCTATCCCATCTGTCAGCACAAATCTAGTTGAACATCACCTAACTGCCAGCCCACACCACTGGGAGCTTGGCGGCCGGGCTACAACATCTCGGCTGTCAACGGCCGTGCTGCGCAGCTAGCCAGAGCGCTCCGCTCACCAAGCTCAATGACAACCGAGCTCGGTTGCATTCCGGCTTAGCCGAGCTCGAGAAAAGTTATGCTGGTTAGCCGTCGGCCTTCCTGCCGAGCTAACCGATGAACAGAACCCGAGGCGGCGGACATCTTGGCCGAACCTCACTTGACCATTAATGCGGCATCAATTATGCAATTATGCCATTACCGAGCAACTAGCTCGGTTTCACGAATCGCGTGCCATTACCGAGCAAAAATCCTTCCTGGATGGGCCCAGGCTGCCACGGCCCAAATGTGTTCGGCCCACAATTTGTCCGGCCCTTACCACGGCCCAATCCAAATCATAAATCTCCCTCTCAATTGCCCCTTAATTTTGTTCACGCAAGCGTGACAGGGATTACCTGTTCTGACCGGGATAACTCTTTCTCGGTTCACAGTCTGCTAGACGGTGACCGGGCTAGTTGACTTACTTGTCTTCAAACTTGCCCGGTCGACGCCTCGACTCGCCATCTCGTCTTTTCAGTACTGACGCCACCGTCAATAGGGAGACGTGTCGCTCGCTCATTGGCCTCGAGCAGCTAACCGTCCCTTCACATTCAAATTTTTGGCGGTCTTTCTCCCATATATACACCATTTCCTCTTCATTTCATTCTTACTGTTCCTCCTCCATTCCAAGCGTCCCAAAGCTCCTATGCCTCTTGCAAGCCTCGTTACTGCCTTTTTTTGCATTTGTGTTCGAGGAGGAAGCTCCTGCCCTTAACTGGTAAGTTCTTCGAGCCTCCTTTTTGTTATTTTCATTTGGTATTTCACATATTAGGGCACAAAATCTGTAGGTTTTAGGACATAACCCTTCCAAAACCCACACTTGCTCTTGTTCTTTTCGTTGTTCTTCAATCCCAGTGATGAACACATGAACACACGAAGAATTGGAGCGAACTGGAGGTCGCCTTTTGATCCAAAAAATAATTAGACCGAGCAATTTACAAGTTTGCCAAAACCTTAGTAGAAACCGAGGTAGACAGAGGACTTGGCCGCTCGACCGGGCTAGCAACTGGTCTGCTTGAGCGACCGAGCTCCTTGGTTTGCCTTCGTGACCGAGGTGGTCTGGCACTCTTCATGACCGAGCTAAAGTCAAGCTCATTTTGCGTGACCGCGCTTCCACTTACACTTGCCATCCTATTCCTGCAGAGTCCAAGGGACCATCGGCCACCAGTCGAGGCTCTCAAAGACCGAAGCGACCATTAAACACCGATGCATGCCAAACCACCTCAGCCGAGCTAAACCAGCCGGCTACACATGGGGCGTTTTCACTTCCTCGTTGATACTCATTTGCCTTGGCGCGTTAGGAAGAATGCAGTATCGACGGCGTCCACCTAGAGCTCGGGGAAATTGAGACAACCCCTTGGGGCAGATTAGACCAGTGCCCCTTCACCGTGCTATCCATCATTGAAAGAGGCCTCCGCTTCCCGGTCAACCCACTGATGACCGCATTCTTGCGCCGCACTGGGCTATCACCCACTGAAGTCTCAACCAACACTTACTGAATAATCAACGAGGTCCACGAGTTGAACAACAAGCTAGGAACCAACTTAGGTTTAGCCGAGATACTCCGTCAATACACCCTTGGGCACACGGGCGACGACCTCGCCTATTACTTAAAAATTCGACCGGGCAAAGAAAAAATAGTAACCGGTACCCCAGACAAAGACTTACACGACAACGACTTTTTCTGGGAGTCTGGCAGCTATGAAACGGCCGACGTACCGGGCATGTTTATTAGCAAGAACTTCGGCGAGACATGTAAGCCGTGCTAATTGCTTGGTCAATTTATCTTTCTTTATTATTTTGTACTTGACACTTTTCTTCTTTCCTTTGTAGTGATCCAAGCCTTGCAAGCCAACTACTACTACCTCAACGAAGCAGCCATCAGAACCGTGCTCTGTTACCGTAATCGGGATTGTAACGAGCTCCTTGGCTACACTTCAACATACCGGCATTCAGCTCTGCGCCAGAGTAAAGTCACTAACTTTCTCTGCACTCCATCTCCGCTGCTAGATCCCATGCTGCCAAACGTCCCTTTCATTCGTTTAACCGAAGCAGAAGAAATGGCCAAGAGGAGCAGCATTAAGAACTTGATCACTGCCACCTCGTCCGAGATCCCGAGCATTCCAGCCCACTCTCTGGCTGCCAGTCAATCCAGCGGGACCGTGGCTGTGTTGGCTTCTTCCATCGCCGGGCAAGCCAGCAGAGACTCCCGCTAGGTTGGCAAAAGGCCTCGTCACCGAGACTTCGCCGAGCTAGTAACCGAAGCTCAACACCGGCGACGCTGTCACCGTTGACCCAACACCGGCATGGAGGCCCCAGCTCAAACATTGAGGCAAGGAGATCCCAGCAACAGCTTCCGTTAAGGGCGACAAAGAGCATCTTCTCGCCTTTGACCTCACCAAGGCCCTTCTCCTATCGAGCGACGTGGTCGGCAGCGACCATGTTCCAGACACCCGGTTGGTGAAGTCGTCGGTCAAATCCATGACTAGGGTAAGAATCTCAAACTTGTGCTCAAAATTTCACCAAGTGTTTGTTCGGTTTTCTTTTTGATCAATATCTCTTCTTCCAGGCCATCCAGAAGCAGCACTTGGTCATGGAGCACATTCACCGGCTTCAGCAGAAGGCAACTGACTTTGCCAGCCAAGTTCAAAGCCTTCAAGCCGAGCTCGAGAGAGCCCAGTCTTCTTTGCAAATGGCGAACTCCGACAACTCTCGGTTGCTCGGCCAGCTTGGCTCTGCTAAGAAGGAGAGAGACGTGCTCCGGGCCGAGCTAGATGCGCTGAAACAATCACGGGAAGAGGATCTAAAAGGTGCAAACAACGCCGGTTTCCTTGAGGCCAATGAGAGTTACACAAAGCAGGTCCGCGCCACCCAAGACATTTTCTTCAAGGCTGGATGGAAGTCTGCTTGTGAACATCTCGGCCAGGGACCGGGGACCGACGTGTTCACCACTCCTCCAGCTGCCTCCCTACCGAGCTATTTTGTGCCCTACGCCAACGACGTCTTCGCTGCGTTGCAGGCTGAGGCCGAGGAAGAAGGCGACAAGAAAACCGAGAAAAATGCGGAGAGGGAAAATCACACAGTTTAGCTCGGCCAAACGGAGACCGGTGTCCAAGACCAAACACCAACGGTCAACCTGGAGACAGCCAATGACGAATTCACTGACCTTTCCACCCTAGCCTAGTTTTTTTTTGTCTTCTTTCTTCCTTTTTGGCTTACACATGTAACCGGGATATCCGCCCCTCCTCTTGTAATCACTTTTCATATCAATGAAAAAGCTCTATTTTCTTCAAGTGTTTGCACGTTCTTCATGCTAGATAACGTCAGCTGTCAAAATACCTCGACAAGACTAACCACTTTATCTAACTTATCTAACCGGAAAAGACATCGCGGTTTCCAGCATAAAGTTGAGTAAATCATCAACTGCATTAACCGGAGTAAAACATCTCGGTTAAAATTACATTTTTGAACAAATCATCAACAAAATTAACCGGAGTAAAACATCTCGGTTTTGAATTGCAAATTTGAGCAAAACATCAACTCATTCAACCGGAGTTAACATCTCGGTTGAGAGTCTCAGAGTTGAGAAAAATATCAACTCATTCAACTGGAGTTAACATCTCGGTTGAGAATTTAAAAGTTGAGCAAAACATCAACTCATTCAACAGGAGTTAACATCTCGGTTGAGAATCTGAAAGTTGAGCAAAACATCAACTCATTCAACCGGAGTAAGACATCACAGTTGAGAATCTCAGTTGATCAGATCATCAACTCAATGAACCGGAGTAAATCATCTCGGTGTTAATCTCAAAATCAACCGGAGTAAAACATCTCGGTTGAGAATCTAAAAGTTGAGCAAAACATCAACTCATTCAACCGAAGTTAACATCTCGGTTGAGAATCTAAAAGTTGAGCAAAAGATCAACTCAATGAACCGGAGTAAATCATCTCAGTTTTAATCTCAAAATCAATCGGAGTAAAACATCTTGGTTGATAATCTCAAAATTGAAAAGTAACAATCAGAATGCTAAGGCAAAGATGAGACACTTCTACATATTGACAAAAAGAATATTACATTCTGAAGTGTAAGTCAAAAAGTTCCTTTGCACAAAAAGAAAACAAAAGCTAAAAATAGTACAGTTTGAGGTTGGCCGCATTCTATGGCCGGGGTATTCCTCTGCCTTCCAGGTCCTCCAAGTGGTATGCCCCCTTGCCCGCCAAACCGATTATCTTGTAGGGTCCTTCCCAGTTTGCCCCTAGTTTGCCTTCACCTGGCACCAGGGTATTGCCCATGACCTTCCTCAAGACCCAGTCACCTACTTTGAATAGTCTGGGGTGCACCGTTTTGTTGTATTTCCTTGAGAGCTCTTGTTGGTAGGTGGCCACATGGATGAGAGAGTTTTCCCGGCATTCTTCCACGAGGTCCAATTCCAGGGCAATGGCTTCGGCATTCAGCTCGGGCTCAAAACTTTCACTTCTGAGGATGGGCATTCCAACTTCCAAAGGTATAACCGCCTCCATGTTATATGCTAAAGCAAAAGGTGTTTCCCCGGTAGATCGCCGTGGGGCTGTTCGGTATGCCCAAAGGACGTTAGGGAGTTCCTCGGCCCATTTTTCCTTGGCTTTCTCAAGCCTCTTCTTCAACCCATCAAGGATAGTCTTGTTTGATACTTCGGCTTGACCTTTAGACTATGGGTAAGCCAGGGTAGAGTTGTAGAATTCAATCTTCAAGTCTTCACAAAATCCTCTGAATAGGCGACCATCAAATTGGATACCGTTATCAGAGATCAGAATTTTTGGGACGCCAAACCGCGTTACCACATTCTGCCAAACAAACCGCTTGACGTCTTTCTCCTTGATTGTTGCCAAAGGCTCTGCTTCAATTCATTTGGTGAAGTAGCCTATGGCCGTGATGAAGAACTTTCGGTTGCCTGGTGTAGTTGGGAGTGGCCCCACTATATCGAGCCCCCACATCGCAAAGGGCCAAGGACTGGTGAGGGAAAGAAGTTCTCTGGCCGGTTAGTGAATTTGGTAGGCAAACTTCTGGCACTTCTCACACTTGCGAACATACTTCTGCCCGTCAGTTTGCATGCACGGCCACCAGTAGCCTTGCGAAATAGCTCTGTAAGCCAAAGATCTGCCCCCTATGTGACTGCCACAGATGCCTTCAGGAAGGCGTTCACGCTGCTCGGGTGCACACACTTTAGATACGGACCAGTAAAAGACTTCTTGTATAAAGCGCCTAACGGAGAGAGCCAAAACCGCTCTGACTTCACCCGGACTTTATGTGCTTCCTTCTTCTCGGCTGGAAGGGTCCGGTCTCTGAGAAAGAGGATAATAGGGTCCATCCATGAAGGACCTAGCTCGGCGCAGAGAACTTCTGTCTGCCCGGTTTCCTCAATCTTTGGCATGGAAGGAATTCAATCAAGAGGGTTGAAAGATGTGCTATCGACCATGGAAGCAAGGCCGCCAATTCATCGCTTTCGGCCGTTTCTTCTCGGCCAATCTGTTGGACCCTTATTGCCTGGAATCGCTTGATGTGATCTCAGACCAGAGCTTGGTACTTCATCATTCTGTCATCATTTGCTTCGTAAACCCCAGAAACTTGGTTAACCACAAGTTGGGAATCACTGTAAACCATTAGCTCGGATACGTGTATCTGAAGCACGCTCTTGAGCCCTAAAAGCGCCAGACTCGTTGTTTGAGGCAGGCAATCCGAGGGTGCTAGAATGTTCGATAGTCAGCCTGTCTGGCGAAATCAAAACTATACATAGCAAGGCATTAGTGCGGTTCAAGGCTCCATCAAACAAAAGTTTCCACATTTCACCAACAAAGAGCTTCCAGCGGTTTAAGGGTCACGAGGCTTGAAGGTTGATGGGATCACGGTTGTTCGACTGTTTGACTTCAAGTTCTGTGTTGAGCGGTTCCACTTCAGCCTCGCTCGGCGATTCGGTGTCGGACTCAGCAAGTTGATCCGTAATGCCTAAGTCCGTAGGCGAATCGCCGAGTTGCAGTATTATGCCGGCTGCAGGCTCTGTGCTGAGCGGTTCCACTTTAGCCCCCCTCGGCAATTCAGTGCCAGACTCAGCAAGTTGATCCGTAATGCCTAAGTCCGTAGGCGAATCGCCGGGTTGCAGTATTATGCCGGCTGCAGGCTCTGTGCTGAGCAATTCCACTTCTTCTCCCTTTTGTGATGCGGTACCGGATGGAGCAGGTTGGTCGGTGATACCCAACTCCGTCATCGCATCGCCGGGCTGTCGTATTGTACTAACCAAAGGTTCTTCAGCGGGGCGCGCAAGTTCCGCATCGCCGTCATCGCCTAGCTGTGTTATTGCGGTCTGGCCTGCATTCACCTCCTCATCTGCCGCGGCAATATCCACCTGGCATACCGGATGAGTTCCAGGTGAGAATTCAGGAACGAAGTCGGCCAATGTCTGAGCTTTTATGGCAGTTCGTGGCTAGAATTTGACGTCAAATTGTCCTAATTCAACCGCCCACTTGAGGATTCGACCGGAGAAGTCTGCCCGTTCGAACAAAGCTTTGAGGGGGAACTCGGTCAAAACGATGATTGTATGGGCATAGAAGTAGTGCGTCAATTTCTTGGAGGCCATTATCAATGCCAATGCAAGTTTTTCCAGCGGTAAGTATCTCGACTCTACCGGTAGCAAGGTTTTGCTGACGTAGAAGATAGGGAGATGCTTGATTCCTTCCGACTGGACAAGCACCGTACTGACCGCTCTGATGAAACCGCCCGGATAAAGGTAGAGCTCTTCAGGCCGGTGTTACTGCTGATGGCGGAGGCGGAGATACTTCTTGAGCGCGGCCAAAGCCCGGTCACACTCTTTATCCCAAGAGAACTTTGATTGCAAAGCTTGAAAGAAAAGGCGGATCGATGGCGGCTTATGAATCGGTCAATGGCGGCCATGTCGACGGAATCTTTGCACGTCCTTAGCCGAGCTAGGCTGCTTTAACTCTTGTACGGCTCGAATTTGTGTGGGGTCTGCCTCGATGCCTCGGTTTGTGACTAGGAAGCCCAAGAATTTTTTGGATCCCACGCCAAAGGCACACTTAGACGCATTCAGGCGTAGCTTGTGTTGTTTGAGAATGGCGAACATCTCGGCCAAGTCGGACAAGTGGTCTGCTTGATGCCGGCTCTTAACTACCATATCATCAATATAAGCCTCCATTGTCCAACCTAGCAGAAGAGCGAACATCTTGGTCACTATCCTCTGGAAAGTTGCCCCGACGTTCTTCAAACCAAAAGGCATGACTCGGTAGCAGAAGAGTCCCCTCAGTGTAGTGAAGGAGGTGATCTCGCGATCGGGGCCATTCATGGCAATCTGATGATAATCGCGGTAGGCATCCAAGAAACTAAGCCTGTTATGTCTAGCCGTTAAGTCCACGAGCTGGTCTATTCTGGGTAGTGGAAAGCTGTCTTTAGGGCAAGCTCGATTGATGGTCTTATAGTCGACACAAACTCGCCACTTCCCATTCTTCTTTGGTACAACAACTGTGTTTGAAATCCACCGAAAGTAGTGCACTTTCTGAATAGCTTGTGCCTCAAGCAAGTTCTTCACTTCCTCTGCAACTACCTCGGCGTGATGCAGCGCCGATCTCCTTGTTCGGCCGAATGACAGCTTGGCTCGGGAAGGCGTTTAGGTAATGGCAAATAAAACTCGGATCGGTAGGGCATGTCATAAAGGCGACCATCACGAAGACTTCGATATTGGCCATCAAAAACTCAACCATCTCGGTCCTTTCTTGTGCAGTAAGGCTTGAGCCGAGCAAGAAGAACCTATCCGGACTCTATGTATCAATTCGCACTTCGACCAATTCTTCGACGGCTTTGTCCTCGGCCCTAGTGCCCACATCGTCAAGGACTCTTCGGTCTTCCGGTCTCTCTATCATTTGGACAAAGCCTTTGGCAGCTCAGCTCCCGTTAACTGCCACGAAGCATTGCTTCGACATGACTTGATCGCCTCAAATCTCCTCAATTGCCCTCGTAGCCGAGGGAAATCTCATCACCTGATGGAAGGTCGACGCGACGGCTTGCATAACGTGAAGCCATCCCCTTCCAAGGATCAGGTTATAACTAGATGGCACCTGCAACATCCAGAACTCCACTTGCTTAACCACGGATCCTGCTTTGACCGGTAGAATAATCTTTCCCAAAGGCCACTCAAGTTGTGAGTTGAAACCAACCAGTGGCGAAGTTGCTAGGGCCAAGTTTGTATCCCGGAGCTTGAGCTGTTTGAATGCGTCGTAATACATGATCTCGACCGAGCTTCCCTGATCGATCAAGATGTGCTTGACATCGAATTCCTTGACGCGGAGAGTGACCACCAAGACATCATTGTAGACATCCCCGAACGCATCCCGGGGAAGGAGTGCGAGTCCCCCCCGTTCTGGTTCGATATTGGGTCACTACAGTTCGAAGGACTCAAATGTCACGGTTCTTAATCTTGAACCAAAGAGTCCAAATCTGGCAAATCGTTTTGAAAATAGATTTTTTGAAAGAAGTGCCAAACATGGACTGCTTCGCCAGATACAGAGTCGCCACCTAAATGTTTTTTATGAGAAATTTAGGAAACCCTGACTCGGTGCCAAAGGCCACATGTCCGTCATCACCAAAGTTGCCTCGGCTCGGGAACTTGGTTACAATTGGGGAAGGTCACTTCGTGAGCACCCCCGCTCGCCTGGTCAAAGACCGGCCTCTACTAACCATGATATCTTATTTTGAAAACATTGTGAGTTCTTATTCCGGTTATTAGCCTAAGTCACTATGTGATGCGCACAACATACAAGTATAGACTGGGTCGTCTGAATTGGAACAAAACACTCCATGTTTGTTTGTGAAAATGGTTTGCTACTCGTAAGTAGGCTTAAAATGCGGATTTTGCCACCCTCGAGTGGGCTTAGAAGAAGAATGGTTTTGCCACTATCTAGTGGGCTTGAAACAAATATTTGATGAATTGTCCCAATTCAAGTAACTCAACCTCCACCCATAGGCATTCAAGGCAGTTATATCACATAAGCACATAGCCTCATGGTGAGCATGCTATTCATGGCAACACTCACACGCATGCAAGGATGCTAAAGCATAAAACTCACCGAGTACTCCAAGCCAAAACAGAAACCGATTAGAAATCCATGCATGATCCTAAATATACAGAAATGCCTAATGTAACACATGCAAAATGCAACCATAGTAGGCTCGGCTACTCTAAACATGGCATATGAAATGCTACAACTATCACGTACT
This sequence comes from Camellia lanceoleosa, assembly GCA_025200525.1. Lineage (NCBI taxonomy): Eukaryota > Viridiplantae > Streptophyta > Magnoliopsida > Ericales > Theaceae > Camellia > Camellia lanceoleosa. Next base: position 19,186,633 of record CM045764.1, on the reverse strand, counting down.
CAATTTGGAATTGAAATACAAATGCAGTTAGTATGATGCGCCGAGTCCGGTGCATGCAAGACAGATGAATGAATGCAAACATGCTATCATACCGTATGCTAATTGAAATATGCCCTAATCTAACCATCATAAGCAAGTAAATAAAAGGAAAGAAAGACGTGAGATTGGAAGACATACATCACACTCACCCACACTTATTACAATTATGCCCTCACGCAGAGGGTCCGAATAAATAATACAGTCCCAAAATAAAAGAATAATACAGTCCGAATAATATACAAATTCCTAATTAATTAACAAATTAAAGAAGAAAAACTGTAAAACTGGCATGTAAGCCAAGGACTGCCTTGACTCCGCTCCGGATAATAAAATGATGCATATTTGGGCTACTTTGTGCGGAAATCCACTGGGATGCCCCAATTAGCCTCTGTTTGCAAGGTTCCTCGAAATGTGTGCCAGACTCTGAAAAGTTGCTGATTCTTCATTTTCTTTAGCAAGAAGAGAGGAAGGGCATAGCAATGTATTTCACAAATATATGCATGCCTCGATCCTCGTGCCACCTATCACGCATATCGATGCATGATGGTAGAGGCCAATTGCACAACTCAATATAGGGTGAATGCATATGAATGCTACAACAAAACCTAACTCCATCATGGATGATCCGGAGTGTCGGTGACTTGGAAATTGAGACCCATTCCATTACTCGGAGCACAAAACGTGCCTCGTTTCCCGTGCCCGGGCTAACTCCTATCCCGAACACGATGCAATATGCATGACATGCATGAAATGCAATTAACATACAATCCTAACATACACAATGCTATGGAATGGCATACACGCTAAACGAGGTAATACATAACCAAGCATACACAATGCTATGGATGAAATGGCATACGCAATGCAATAATGGGCTTACACTAACATGAGAGAGCCTCAGCCACACTCACATAGGAGGCCATTAGGTGAAAACAAGATACCTCGAAGTGCGTGCCCGCGGGCACGCACACCGAGAACGGACCCTCAGGCACCGAAATGCCACTCTAATGAGACATGGCCAGAACATGGAATATGATATGCAAACATGCAAAAATCAATGGAAAAATGAGGGGCAAAACAGCCCCGAATCATGGCGAAATAATACCCGATGTATGAAATGATCCCGAAATGCGAAGATAAATGCACAAAATGGCTTGTAGCTATACCATACATGCATAATTGGTACATGACATGAAAATACAGAAGCAAGGAAGCCCCAAGAAAAGCATTTTTACAATACGAAACGGGGCCAAAAAGCAATCACAAGTAGGGCTAGCATGGCATACAAAAAATGGCTCTGCAAAGGAGGCTATGAAACAAGTGGTAGATGCAAAGCCCGAATGGAAAAATACCCTTCTACAACACTGAAGAGGGACTAAAAATATGAACATTTACAGTAGATGACAAGCCTCTAATCAGTATGAAAACATGCTCAAAATGCAATGCGAGAAATAGGCCAATAAGAGGCTATAACATGAGGTACCCAAAACATTCATCAAACAAGAAATGACCCTTAATGAGACATGCCAAGAAGGTCAAAATATGGCCATTTTTAGTTCTGATCATGGCCGGAAACAGAAGCTAGATAAGCCTAAAAAAGCATGCAAAAATGGGGGCCAAAGATGGGTATAATGGTAAGCACAACATGGAGGCCCCCAACAGTGGTAATCCCTTCTACAATGTTGTAAAGGGACTCAAAATAAGCCTACTCACAGTTCATGACACACTCCAAAACAATTTACATATAGGCCAAACAAATCATGCAAATTTACGGTAAATAGGAGGGATTATAAAGTAAGTGCAAGATAGGAGGCTCAAAAAGGGTTGAGCCCTTCTTAAATGTTGAATAGGGGCTCAAAATAGGCCCACTTAAAGTTTACATTATGCCCGAAAACAGATCACACATAAGCTAGAAATTTCATGCAAAAATGTGACATACCAAGGGGTATTGAAGCAAGTACCAAATGGAGGGCTCAAACAGGGTTGAGCCCTTGAACAAACATGAAGAATGGCTCAAAAAAGGCCTAGTTTCAATTAGGGTCGGAGCCCAAAACAGCAAGCAAATAGGCTAAGAAATTGGTGCAAAAATGAGCTAAAAGAAATGTGAACTTACCCTTGAAGACTATTCTTTGCTGCCTTTAGGACCAAGGGATGTTGCTTCTAAGCCTCTAAAAAACCTCTCCTTGCTGCTGGAATGGAGTGGTGGTGGTTGTGCTTGGTAGTGATGAAGAAAAGGGGTAGAAACTTAGGGATTTTGAAAGAAAATGAGAGAGAAATAGAGAGAGATGTATGCAAGGCCCTTAGGAAAATTTTTGTAACCCTAAAACCAGTCTTGGAGTTTGGTTATAAAGGCAAGAGGAGAGGAGAAAGGGTGGAGGGAAATGACACCAAGTTTTTCTCCTAAAGTTCTCCCCCGGATAGAGATATTTTTGGGAGAAAACAGCTATACAGCTGTAAAGTGCACATTGAGGGGATCATGACCGGCCACCTACTTTTGTTTCAGGTGGCCGGCCGGCCACCCCCCATGGCCGGCCAGCCAAGGGTCAAAAAGCTCAAGAAGATTTTCTGGCCGGCCATAGGAGAAAGATGTCCTCCCATGTCTCCTCATCACAACCCTGTGGTTCAAAATTGGCAACTCCAAAATAAGAGAGAGAATAGGCCACTTTTAGGAGGGGTTCAAAAGGTTCAATAACAATTACTGGCCGGCCATGTACTTTTAGGGTCCTCCCATGTGTGTACAACACAAATATGTGGTTTGGGCTTGAAGAAAATGCTCCTAGGATGTTCAACATTGGCTCGGAAGTGAGAAAAATGGCGTCGGAGGCTGGAGGACATAGCGGTTCTTTGAGACAATTCTTGGCCTCCACCCTTGATGACCTTCTGGTGATAAAGCAGAGGTACTGCCAAAAATGAACAAAATCGATGCAAAAGCGAATGCTCGGGGCTAAAACGCGATTCGAGGCCGAAAATAGGCCGCTAAGCATCGAAAGTGGCATTCGACCCGCAGTGGAGTCTCTCAGACAGTGTCCCTCAAAAGGAGTAAATAAGATGTCGCCAAAAGCCGGAGGAATCGGAGATGGTTAGGCGGTCGAACCGAGGCACGGCTTGACGGCTCTGAAATCGGGAGGGCTCGAAAATGGGCAAAATGGCCTCTGACCACGAAATGTAGCCCACGGCCCGAGAGATGGTCTGGGACCTCTCCTTCCTTGAGAAGAAAGCAGAGAAAAAGTCAGTTCGCAAACCGAGGCAAGGCATAGAAGAGGGTTCGGAAGTCCGGAGGCAGGGCTCATGGTCGCGACTCTGAGACTTCTGAACGAGCACAATATGCAACATCACCGAGCGCTCAATCGGTGACGTCTGAGTCTTAAGGTCGGTCAAAAATGGGGTGTCTACAATCATTGTGCGGTGTCTGAATGCGCTCTAAGTCCCTTGTAGAGAAATTGATCACGTCCTTCTCTTCGGTCTTCCCTCTCTTGATCGCGGGCTGGACCGACAAAACTTCCCTCATGTGTTCTGCCTTCTTGATCGTACCTCGGAGCTCGTATACACACACCGGCTCCACTATGCCGTGGATGACATTAATCACTCCTTGAGGGGGAGCCTCAAAGTCACCCGGTGCACGCGAATCAACCGGGGCTTGATTTGCCTTCACGCCCCCGTCAATGTAAAGGTTCAGGTGTCCGGCTGTGACTAGCTCTTCCAAGTGTTGCCTCAAAGGCAAACAGTCTTCTGTCCGGTACACGCTCTGGTGAAATATGCAGCGGTGCCGCAGTTGAAATCATACGTTACCCAACTTAGCAGAAAACCGGACATAATCCTCGTCACAGATTTTACTAAGTATGCGATAAATTAGAATCTTAAAAACCGTGATAATGCCTGTCCTGGCCTTCAACCTTCTGTTTGCATCAGCGACGTCATCCCGGGAGTAGTTATCTCGGTCATTTCGACGACCCCTACCTCGGTTTTTGTGATTTGAGCCACTATCTGATTCTTCTGCGCGATCATTTGAACGGTTTGCCTCCTGTCCGACTGCATGTGCCTTGTCAGCCGACCTCTTGTCTGTTGCTACCGGTGTTGCCTTTGCAGTAGATGCTGCCACATCATCTTCTACTCGGATGTGCTCATTGATGCGCTACATTAGCTGGTCCATGGATATCGGCTGGTGCATCATAAGCGAGTCCCGCAGTCTATGTCCGGCAAAGGAGACCACGCTTATCTGCGTGATTACGCGTTAATTTGGGCAATCCAAGATCTCGTTGAAGGTTTCCCAGTATCTGGAGTTGTATGCCTTGAGCGTGTCGCTCGGCTCCATCATAACACTGAGAAGGTGGTCAACTTCCTTCGGCGTCTTAGTGTTGGTTTTGAAGTGCGTCACAAAGGCTTCCTTCGATGAAATCAATGATTTTGTGTTAACTCAAAAGGGAACAATAAGAGACATGATGGTTGATCAATAGTGAGAGATATTGACAAGTAATGTCCTCAAACTACCAAATAATTTTATCACAGACAAATTTCAGTATTGACCCAGGTAAAATACAACGAATGAACTCGCTTGTCTCTAGTTATGTAATACTTATGAGGTGTCTTTAATTCCTTTCTTTTTACTTAGAGATTGTATTTACCACATTGCACTTTTATTCTCATTCAGTTTCAATTATGAAAGTCAATATTTTATTTTATTTTTTATATTTTAAGTTACAATATCATCATTTTGGCTTCTTTTGGAAACATATTAAAAGTTGATTTTTTGGCATTTTTTGATTTTTTTTTAAAACGTGTAAAAAAATAGAGAAGTGAAGTGATTAAAAAAAACTAAAAAGCCAATAAATTGGCTTTTAACCTACGTGCCAAAAGAGGCCTTTGTCTGTTTATTGTTAGTGGGGTTGACCGAGCTCGTTTGGGGATTAAACATTTTAGTCAAAAAGTCAAAAAGTTATTATAAGTTGTCACATTTTCTGCATATTTTTTCGTAAAAAGTCAAAAAGTTATTAAAATAGCACGTTCCCAAAGTAAACGAACCAAAGTGAAATTTTAGTGAGAGTGAGTTTTTGATAAAAGTATAAGGATGGTAATGAAATTAAAAAGAAAAAAAAAAAGAAAAAAAAAGAAGAGAAAAACGGCACATTTAAAGTTTCATCAACATTATTAAGCTTTTGTTTGAGATGTGGGTTGACTTTTTGACTATTTTAACCTGGAGCTAAAAAGTTTCGTGTGAGATAGGTTTTTTGGTTTTTTTTTACTTTTATGAGAGAAAAAATAAAATAATTATAATTTGGATGTGACATTTTATCTTAGTGATTTTTTAACCTATTTTGTCTTTTTGTAACTCAAGTAGCTCCAAACCAACATGCTAAACATAGCCTAATAGTGTATAAATGGAAGGTGATATTGCGACTTGACTTAAAGTATAAGAAATTAACTATAGATAAAAATGAGATTACAGTGATAATGTATGAGTGCTAAATGTAATTAATATTTTTATTTATTTTTATGTATATATAATTTATAAAAAAAATTATATTGATTCAATAATCTTAAATAATTTTATTAGATTTGTTTTATAGAAAAATAGATAATGAATACAAATTTACAAAAATCAAATTTTTTATTTTATTTTAAAGATAAACAATTTAGATTATTGAACCCATGTGGGCTCAATTGTGCAATACAATTCACTTATATTGCGATATCATTGTGCATGAAAAAGCCCTGTGGGATGAATTTTTGTGTGGATTGTCACATTTTAAAGTTTGACTCGTTAAAAATTTATTTAAAATTAACAAATTAATTTATTACGTAAACACGTCAAATTTAATTTATTAATTATTAAATCAATAAATTAACTTGTTAAGTAAATAAGTCAAATTTAATTTATTAATTATCAAATCAATATTGAATACTTTACCTTACTCAAGATCGCTATGCTATCGATTCTATTAGATTGTTGAAATCAGCATGATTGATAAATAAATAAATTAATTAAATTTAAATGTATTTTAAAGATAATCAAGTTTTGAAATTTATATCAAATAATTTACTATTTGATTCCACAAGAAGAAACCCATTTTATAACCCTAATTATAATGCACTGATATTATCAATTATTATAAGGAAAATTAAATCACACAATATTAAAAACTACAATACATAGTAATGGGAAAAGGTGCACACTACGAAACTGCCTTAGAGCAGAGAGCTAGTAGAAGGAGATGAGAGAGTGAAATGAAAAGACCGACTTTTTTGAAAAAGAGAAAACACACACTGCCAAACCCTAAAAAACTGCTCACTAGCTATGAACCACGGGTGGAGGTGCGGGTGTGGATATGAATATGGATATCAATATGTTGATACGTTACATTTTTAAAAAAGTAAGATACGAATATAATTGAGGTATGTTAATTTTTTTTAAATTTTTTTTTATATTTAAATTTATAACTAAATATCCAACATACAAATTAAAGTTTTAATATCAAAATTAAAAAAAAAGAGAACAATTTGTCTAAAAAGTTATATAATTCTTTTTTTTTTGGTTTTTTGATTATCTAAAATAAGATGTAAAAAAGAGTAAAATTATGACTCATGGGTAAAGAGTGTTGGAAATAAATTACTTCATATTTTTAAAATTGAAAAAAAAATAATAAAGACTACAACAAATTTTAGCAACTGCCAAAACAAAATAATAATTTCACCTCGCTGTATTGGTGTCGTACCTATGCCATACCTACGACGTATCTAAATATATTTGCCGTACTCAATTTGTATTCGACGTACCCAATACACACTCGTATAACACTATTTTTATAGTGCTCGTGATTCATAGCTGACAAGTTGACACTATTGTCTCATTCTCACATCTAACTGAAACTGAAACTGAAACATTAAACTCTCTCTCTCTCTCTCTCTCTCTCTCTCTCTATAGATTCATCTTCTTCTTGCTGCAGTTTCTCTCTGTGCATTGAAATAAACTGCAGCAACCGGAAGTCCCAGACCATTCTCTTCAGAGAAGCTCCTTGTGTTGAAATTGTCTCTTGAAGCAGGTGGCCTCACTGTCTGTCTTGCTCTCTGTTTGAACAGTATGAATGCGTATCGGTGGATTCCGATCACTGGCTTTGGGGTCTCATAGCTCACAATTTCTCTTCCTGTGATTCAATTAAGATCCATATCAAGTGACCATTATTTCAATCCCAATAGTAAATTAAACTGGTAAAGAAATGGATCAACAATATATCTATCTATCAAGCTAAAATTACCAATAGATAAACAAAATAAGAGAATAACATGCACGAAGACAGATAAAACAAAATACACACAAAAATTTGAATCTTGGATCTCTCGAATCAGAGAATTCTGTTATCATATTAGATTACTAATTGTCTCAAAAGCTTAAGCGGTTAGAAAATGAGTCCAATTATATTATATTAAACTAACAAAACAAAATAAGAGAATAAGATGCACAAAGACAGGTAGAGCAAAATGCATGGTGACAAATATTTGAATCTTGAATCTCTTGAATCAGAAAGTTCTGTTATCATCTTAGATGACTAATTCAAAGCTTAAGCGGTTAGAGACTGAGTCCAACTATGTATATTAAACTAACAAAATTGATTTAATAAGAATAACATGTAGACATTGATACAATTGAGGAAGAACTCACCAAAGGAAGCATCAGTGGTACCAGGGATGTCTGTGACAATCCTGAAAGGCAAAAAGGTAATGAAAAAAAGCATTAGATTCAATACAATGGAATATAAATATATAAACTTATATATATACATATATATATATTATGTATATATGTGATTTGGGTATGCAGATGAAACAAACCAGTGGAGATGTTCCCTTAGGTAAGGATCACTAGGGCTTGGAGCATCTGGGTCTGTCATAATCTTAAAAGGCACATCACGAAAACAAAATTTTAGAGAGATAAAAATAAATGAATAATTATTCAGTAATTTTGAAATATCAACTCAACATTAGATATGGTGCTTTTAAACCAATGAAAGCACTTGTAAAAAAAAAAAAGATAAATTACAAATATATCTTTTGAGATTTGATTAAAATACGAATCGCTATCTACGGTTCTGAAAATTACATCATATCCTTTGAAATTTCTAATTTCATAACAAATCTCTTTTTTATTAATTAATTATCAAGTCAATTAATAATTTTTAATGATATTAGAAATATATTTCAATCAATAATTTTAGATAATTTTATTCATGTATAGGAGAACAATTATAAATTTTATTTTTTAGTTAATTTTGTTAAATAAAAATTATAATCTTGAAGCATTTATAATTTTCAAATCACATGGATAATCTATACTCTAAGCAAATCTCAAGATATATTTGTAATTTATCCAAAAAAAAAATTAAAAAAAACAAGAGTGGAGGTGACCTGCTCTCAGTTGGGTAAAATACAAGATCGACTCCATCCATCTTTATTCCTACGGCCTCAATGATCAAAAGGATCATGTGCACATGTCGAGACAGATGGAGAGAATGTGAGGAATGTTGGAAGTTGTAGGAGAAAAATACCAGTGTAAAAGCAGTCCTCATGTCTTCACCACCGATCTCGACATGAGGTCTAGTAGCAATGACAGAAGGCATGAGCTCATGGCCATTGGAAACTTGCTTGTTGGAGTTGTAAATTACACTCATTTTCACACAAGGGTTGAAACTATCCACCACCTCTCCCACCACTCTCCCCACCGTCAGTGGTTCTGTGAGCCTTGACATGATAAGAGAGAGAGAGAGAGAGACAGAGATGGTTTGTAGTTTGTTTAGGTTAGGTGTAATGGCAATGGGTGTTGGAGCTTTTATAGACAGAAGAAGCAAAAGGTACGTGGAGTGGAAAATAACACTTCAACATATGCCTTAAAACTGATATTATGTTAAAAATATTGTTATTCAGGATAAAAAATTAGGTCAAAATTTTAATCAATTAAGATATTAAAAGTAACATTTTTTATCAAATTTTCTTAATCATCAATCGAACATATCACTTATATATTAGTAAGTCTAAAAAATGAATCTAAAATGTGATCTAATATATCATTTTTTTTTTATGATAATTAAAAAAATTATGTCATCGATATAAAAAAACTAAAAACATGTTTAAAAGTTCTCAAACTAAGTTGTTTTTAAAAAGAGAAATCATTGTTTTTTTTTATCACTATTTGTGTTGTTGTTTATGTGGATATTTATGATAAATTTATTTTATCAACGAAAACAAATAATAATTACTATATATCTGGTGATATACAACAATGAAAAAAATAAATGATATATAATAGCATTTTTTTTAAAAAAATTAAAAAATATTATACAAATTAATTATTAATAGAGACATTACAAATCATCAGTTTTTGTCACTATTTTATTTCATCTTATACATGGATAGTCATGATTTGGTTACTTATTGAGAAATAATCATTAAATAAAGAGGATTGTTATAGTTTTTTTTTTTTTTTATAAGTTTAGGCGCATCTCGATTAATTCTGAGACCCTAAAGTTAATGGCTGGACAAACCTCCAATAACTCTTTGAGGTGACTCAAATTCAAAATTTTAGATTTTATTATCAAAATTTTACAGCCGTGTCAACTCCTTGAAATTAAAAGAGGATTGCTACATATTCGAGCAAAGTTTATCAAAACTTTCCACCTCTTATGCGATATGTCATAATGTCATGATGGATCTATAATTTATTAAATATGATGAGTCTTACATATACACCTACACATATAGTTTGTTGCATGGATACGTAGGAGGGGAAACAAAACATTCAAGTAAATCAGGTGATAAATATTATCTTTTTTAAAAAATAAAGAAAACAAATAATATCTTTTCATGTATTCTAATGATATAAAATATTAAAATAATTGGTAATATATGACAGTTCTCTTACAAATATTATATTTTTTTTACTCACTATTGTAACATACAACAATGAAAGTTTAGAATTTGAAACAAGTTGAATTGCAATGATGTAATAATTGTCATATGAGTAAGTAAGAAATATTTTAATTTATATTGCATTACTTAAAAAATGGGGCAAATTATATCTATGGTTCTTATAGTTTCATTCTTTTTTTTTTATCGGTAAAATAAACTTTATTGATTAGGAATTAAGGTATAAATCTCACATCGTATTTCAATAAAGAAAGACCCCGGTAAGTGCTATAAGTATCAAAGCTGCACACCTTATCCCAACTAGGTTGACACAAAGCATAAAACCCAATCATTTGATTCTTGTGTCAATTTGATCATTGTAATTCTAATTTTATCAATTTTACCTTTAAAAATTTCATATTGTATCAATCTAGTCTCATTATTAACGTTCCTTCAAAAATTAGACTAAAATTAAGGGGTAAAATAGTCTATTCACCCTTCTCAAAGGAATTGAGAGATAATCAATTCATTTCCTATTAAATGGGTCATTTCCCCATGTGTCTATCTAATTTATTAACAAATGCTATATGGTAAATTAAGTTGATAGAATGTAAAAAATTCGATACAATTGAAAGTATAAATGTCAAATTAACATAAGAACAAATTAAAACAACCATCAATAAAATTTGTCAAAAAAGAAGAGAAGCCACTAGAGATCGGTTGCCAAGTTTCCCTTAAGATATCCCTTAAGATATCTTTTAGTGTAGAATCATGTGTCTAATGCTAATTGGCCTAATGAGAATGAAGGAATACAACTTTTCACTTTAGTACAATATCTTTGGGCAAATGGAATTCATCTTTTAAGGTGCTTCTCCCAATACACATGAATTTAAAATTAAAAAAAAACTTATCAACAAGCTTGGGAACATGTACTTAATTCAATCAAGCGAGCCAAAGATATTACAGCTGTGTTATCTTATTCAAGATGCTTGACTTAAAATGCTTTGATTATGCCTAAAATATAAATTATTGATGAATTTTTAATTGTTGGTGTAAACATAAATTCGAGAACATAAACCTTACACTTGGATTATTTACTATGTGTATTATCAAGAAATCAAGCCAAAATGACATACAGAATCCATTGTGAGCGGTTAAGCGGGCGTGATTATCAATAAGCTCTTTGTTATTGATTAGGTTATTGCCTTCTAATCCTTTCCTTTGGTGCCTTATGTTTCTCCTTGAGAGGATTTAGAAAACATGGTGTTTTTTTACCACAGGAAATGAATAGGGACCACAACCTTTTAAAAGGTTGTAATTGGTTTAAAACTTAAACGTTACCAATATGTATTAATTTCTATTTATTGGTTTTCAACTGAAACGTTATGGAAGTTCAAAAGGAAATAATAAATGTCTATTTATTGTTTCAAAACTGAAAACCAACTTTAACCATTATTGGCTTTAATTCTATTTCTGCCCTTTATAGAAATAGGAATTAAACAACTAGTATCTACACATTAGGTCCATAACACATATACCCTTAAGCCTATTAATTAAATTGAATCACTTAAATTGTAGGCTTCTTATAAATAATAACACCACATTTAATTATGTGGTTCCATTGAGACATTATCTAACAATCTCCCACTGGACCATATATGTATCCTGAAAAATGTGCTTAACTTTAGTGAGCTCAGAAATTTGTTATTATAACTTGAGGGTATCCAAACAATCTTGTCCATTAACTATATTAATATAGGATCAAAGCGGTCTTCGTTACATTAAACGTAACTCGACCCACCAATGGTCACGTATACTATCTGACTAAATGACATAGATCAATCATGGATGCGTAGCATGGAAATTACATATAATGTGATCCATACATGCCTATTTCCAGCGGTCCTACTTAACTTTATTGAGATCAATACTTCACAATGCGTAACGGCGTAATAAACTAAATACTTCATTTCTAGCGAGAAATTAATCTAATTACATAGATAAAACTCAAAGTGACATAAAAGCGATAATATAAATACAAACTCCCACTAAACGAGAATGTTCTCAAATAGAACAACACCCATATGAGCAGTGTGCTCATGAAAGACCTTTGGTAGTCCCGTAAGTGGATCGCTATCATGGAGTTTGTCCCAATGTGCTCTATGGAAATCTGTCCACTCTGCGCTCTTTCTTTTACAACTAGGAACTTGATATCAATATGCTTTGATTTTTGTCGAGCTCCTGTTATTATTGGAATATAAGCTGCAGACTTATTGTCACAATATAACTTAAGTGGTCTTCGGTGCCTTCCAAAATCATAACCCAGTGACAAAATTCATGACCATATCCCTTGGTTTGATGCCTCATAACATACTACAAACTCTGCGGCCATGGTGGATGAAGCTATGGCGCTGCTGCGGACCTCCAGTGCTCCATGACTAACAGATACATATAGCCTAATTTGGATTTCCTACTGTCTTGGCATCCAGCAAAATCGGAGTCGGAATATCCAATGACCTCTAACTTATCCGATCTCCTATATGTGAGCATATATTCCTTTGTTCTCTGTAAATATCGCATGCTTGTTGCTTTCCAATGATCCATGCGGGATTACTTAAATATCGCCTAACATGCCAACTATGGCGCAATATCAGGACGTACATACTTGAGCATACATTAGACTCCTACGGTAGGGGCATAAGGAATCTTCGCATTTCTTGAATTTCAAAGCATTCTTGAGGCATTGGTTGAGACTAAACTTGTCTCCCTTAGCAATCGAGGTTTCACGATTTACAATTTTGCATGCCAAATCTAATGAGTACTTTTTCGATATAGCTCCTTTGTGATAATCGAGAATACCGAGAGCGATCTCGGTATTTCGATTCTAATACAAAGGAAGCATCACCAAGATCTTTCATTTCAAAATTCTTAAATAGAAATCTCTTGGTGTCATGCAATAAGTTTATATCGTTTGTGGCAAGCAATATGTCGTCAACATATAAAACCAAAAATATGTGTTTACTCCGAACTTGTGATACACATTCATCAACAACGTTAGTTTCAAAACCATACGAAGTGAGGACTTGATGAAATTTGAAATACCCTTGACGAAGCTTGTTTGAGTCCATAGATGGATTTAGTCAATTTGCAAACCATATTCTTTGGGTCTCACGACACAAAGTTTTACTTGCACCATATAAATTGTTTCTTTAATGTCACCATTAAGAAAATGTTTTGACATCCATCGATGCAATTCAAGATCAAAATATGCAACAAAGCGCCATAATTGTCCTAAAAATCTTTGAGAAGCGGAAGAAAGTTTCTTTAAAGTCAATTCTTTCTTTTTGAGTAAAGCCTACATTGTTTTTGAGGAGGAAGCGGGAGTAATCCACTTCCTACTACTACTTTTGACCAATTCTGAGGTTCCTATACTGTCATTGCTCGAAATAATTTCGGATCCTCAACCGACAATGTTGCTCAAGATAATATAGTTCAAACCCCTATTCAAGATGAGGTAATTGTTCTGAGGAACAAACTCTACACCCTCAGAATACGTGCCATTAAGGCGATCCACAAGAGAAAGGAGATTTGCACTTCGGATGATTATATTGTATATCTCCGGAACATGAGGTAGAAAATGGAATGTCGAAAGATGATCCAATCAACTTTACGTCCAAGCCATGGAAAGTCCCAACTCTCATAAGTGGATAGAAGCCATGAATGAAGAATATAAGTCTATGCAAGACAATAAAGTTTGGGAACTTGTCTCATTACGGTTGGTGCGAAGCTTAGTAGGTTGTAAATGGATATTTAAAACCAAAAGGATTCAAATGGTAATGTGGAGAGGTATAAAACCGTCTTGTAGCCAAAAGGCTTTACATGGATCATTGGAAAGCGATCAAGCGTGTTATGCGATATTTATAGAGAACAAAGGAATATATGCTCACATATAGGAGATCGGATAAGTTAGAGGTCATTGGATATTCGACTCGATTTTTTGGATGCCAAGGCGGTAGAAATCCTGTCGAGCTATATTTATCATTATTTGGCGAACAATTTCTTGGAGATGCGCAGCGAGCCTTCGTAGTTTCATCCACCATGGCTGCGAGTTTGTAGCATGTTATGAGGCATCAAACCAAGGGATATGGGCTTAGCGGAATTTGGTCCTTGGGTTCGTGTTTTGGAAGGCGAAAAGACCACTTAAAGTTATATTGTGACAATAAGTCTGCCGGTTTATATTCCAATAACAACGAGGGCTCAACAAAATCAAAAGCATATTGATATCAAGTTCCTAGTTGTAAAGAAAGAGTCTTGAAGTGGAATGATTTCCATAGAGCACATTGGGACAAACTCCATGATAAGCGGATCCACTTCTGAAGGGACTACCACCCGAGGTCTTTCATGAGCACCTTTTGCTTTCGTATGGGTGTTATTCTATTTGAGAACGATACGGTTTAGTAAGAATTTGTATTTATATTCTTGCTTTATGTCGACCCATGAGTTTATCTATGTAATTAGATTAATTTACTGCGAAATGAAGTATTGAGTTTATTACACAGCTGCATTACGTATTGTGAAGTATTGATCTCAATAAAGTTAAGTAGGACCGGTTGGAAATAGGCATGTATGGATCATTATATGTAATTTCCATACTGCGCATCCATGATTGATCTATGTCATTTAGGCGTATTAGTATCACGTGACCATTGGTGGGTGAGTTCGATTAATGTAACAGCCGCTTTGATCTATATTAATAGTTAATGGACAAGATTGTTTGGATACCCTCGAGTTATGATAACAAATTTACAAGCTCACTAAAGTTAAGCATATTTTTGAGGATCATATGTGGTTTTAGTGGGAGATTATTAGATAATGTCTCAATGGGACCACATAATTAAATGTGGTGTTATCATTTATAAAGCCTACAATTTAAGTGATTCAATTTAGTTAATAGGCTTAAGGGTATATGTGTTATGGACCTAATATTGTAGATACTAGTTGTTTTAATTCCTATTATTTCTATGAGGCTGAAATAGAATTAAAACCAATAATGGTTAAAGTTGGTTTTCAGTTTTGGAAACAATAAATAGACATTTATTGTTTCTTTTGAACTTCCATAACGTTTGAGTTGAAAACCAATAAATAGAAATTAATACATATTAGTAGCGTTCAGATTTTTGAAAACCAATTACAATCTTTAAAGGTTTATGGTCCTATTACATTCTCGGTGGTAAACACTACCATGTTTTCTAAATCCTCTCAAGAAACATAAGGCACCAAAGGGGAAAGGATTAGAAGGCAATAACATAATCAATAACAAGAGCTTATTGATAATCAGCTTGGGGTTACTTGGATTCGAGTCAATGGATTGAATATGTCATTTTGATTTGATTTCTTGATAATACACATGGTAAATGATCAGTGTAAGGTTTATGTTACGAAATTTATGTTTCTGATTGGGAGATTGTTAGATAATGTCTCAATGGGACCACATAATTAAATGTGGTGTTATCATTTATAAGAAGCCTACAATTTAAGTGATTCAATTTAGTTAATAGGCTAAAAGGTATATGTGTTATGGACCTAATATTAGATACTAGTTTAGAAAGCAGAAATTAAATTTTAGAAAAAAGATGGAATGTAAAAAGTGTTTTCAAGATCCAAAACAAAGCCCTTTTTTAAAACAAGTCGGGAAAGTTCAAGCGACTTCGACGTCTTGAGCAGCATCCATTGCTGAAAGAATCTTTCAAAAGAAACTAGAGAAAAGTTTCTTTAAAGTCAATTCCTTCTTTTGAGTAAAAGCCTTTGGCTACAAGGCGTTATATACCTCTCCATTACCATTTGAATCCCTTTTGGTTTTAAATATCCATTTACAACCTCACAGACTTAGCACCAATAGTAATGAGACAAGTTCCCAAACTTTATTGTCTTGCATAGACTTATATTCTTTATTCATGGCTTCTATCCACTTATGAGAGTTGGGACTTTCCAGCAGCGAAAGTTGATTGGATCATCTTTCGACATTCCATTTTCTACCTCATGTTCACGGAAATATACAATATAATCATCACGAAAGTGCAAATCTCCTTTCTCTTGTGGATAGCCTTAATAGCAGAATTCTTGAGGTGTAGAGTTTGTTCCTGGGGAACAATTACCTCGTCTTGAATGGGGTTATTCTCGTTATAGCATTGTTAGCACAACGCCTGGGTCACATCTCAAATCTAGAGTTGGCGCCCTAATAACCGATGGAATTTTGGACTCTCTTGATTTTTGATTTTGATATACGTGTTGAGTGAAATATGGTGCCCATCGGTTTCTGAGATGTCTTAGAATTAATTCATACGGACATTTGTGGCCCATTCCTACTCGTCTTGGAATGGTCAGCAATATTTTATCACATTCATAGGCGACTATTCTAGATATGGGTATCTATTTCTTATCCATGAGAAATCCACCGGTCTTTGGGCGTATTCAAAACATTTAAAGCGAAGTTGAGTTACAACTTCAACAAAGCGAATTAAAAGATGTCAGCGGTCGGCCGTGGTGGAAAATACTATATGGCGAATATGATGTAATCCGGTGAATGCGATCGGACCGGTTTGCAAAATACACGGAGGAATGTGGAATAGGTCCTGATACACCATGCGGGATCACCTAGCATGAATGGTGTATCGAGAGCGGCAACCGGACTCGAAGGATATGGTAAAGTATGATCGATCATTACACTTTACCCGAGTCCCTTTGGGGTGAGGCTCAAAAAGCGGCGACAACTTATATCTTGTCGGTGCCAACTAAGCATTTGCAAAAACACCTTATGAGCTTTTGGGGTTGGGCAGCCTGATCTGCATTTGCATGTGTGGGGGTGTCCTTGCGAGGCCTTATAAACCTCATGAGCGAAAAATTGGACTCTAAAACCATTAACGACTACTTTATTGGCTATCTTGGGCGCGATCCGCGGTTACAAGTTTATGATCCTAATAGGTCAATATTTGAGGCGGACACTTAGGATCATTTTACCCCGTAATGTGTGCAATATCAAGAAATCAAGCCAAAATGACATACACGAATCCGTTGTGAAACGGTAGGTTAAAAGCGGGCGTGATTATCAATAAGCTCTTTGTTGTGTGATTATGTTATTGCTTTTCTAATCCTTTCCTTTGATTGCGTTGTACCTCTTTCTCGAGGATTTGATTAAAAACATATGACAGTGTTTTTACCACACAGGGAAGAATCAGGGACCATATAACACGCTTTTAAGGTTGTAGTGGTTTTAGCGAAGCGTTCTGCGACCAATATGTATTAATTTCTATTTATTGGTTTTCAAGCGGCGTTATGGAAGTTCAAAAGGAAACAATAAATGTCATTTATTATTTCAAAAGCGAAAACCAACTTTAGCATTATTGGTTTTAATTCTGTTTACGCCACTCATAGAAATAGGAATTAAGCAACTGATTAATATCTATAACATTAGGTCATATAATGCCAACATATACTTGCTTATTGTGCTATTAAGCTAAATTGAATCGGCTTAAATTGTGAAACTTCTTATAAATGATACACATTTAATTATGTGAGTTACATTAGAGCACGTTATCTGACAGTTGGATATGTGGTTATCAATATAAAATAATAAAAGAATTTCCTCTTATGAAATTGGGGACTTTGTAATATTACTATATATGGTTGAAGTTTGAACTAATTAAACAAAAGTGGACATATACCGCACTTGCCTTCAACACTACCCATTAAACTGTGGACCGAGTACCAATTTGTGCTTCTCTATTTTCTCCTTCCTTCCTTCATCACATTAACCATGAAAAAAAAACTGTTGTGTTAAATTATTAACAGTTAAATCATACAAAAGTTTAAACAATTAAATAGAGAGAAAATTTACTATTTATATGTAATAACTTGAACATGTCCTCTTACATGTGACCAAACTACATGCTTTCTATAAGTGAGGCCAAAAGACATTTTAATTATGTGGTAGGCATCTGTTAAAAAGGGACAACTTTATTAATTATATTATATCTCTAAACATCTTTTGGATCATTAATTTGTTGACAGGAAAGAAAGAAAAGAAAAAAAGAAGAAGTGAAAATATGAAAAGAAAATGAAATAAAATAAGCATTTTTTCTCATTTTTAGTTGAGTTAGGAAAATGAAAAGGATTACTATATATCACACTTTTTCCAACCGCTTTACTATATTATTAGAGTACTTAGCGAAAATATTATTGATCTTTCATTAATTTTTAATATTGATGTCTTCAAATAAAGAATCCAATCCTGAGACATCTATATAAATAATTGATGTAAAAGCAGTGATAAAAAAAAAAAAGTAACATATATCATTTGTAAATAATATATATATATATATCAATCCAAATGAAATCTATTTTTTGTTGTCTAATTATGCATAAATATGTATAACTAAATTTGATTTGATTTCACTAATATGTTTTTATTGACAAATTTAAAATTCAAACATAATTTTAGAGAGTCTGCCACTTTTACGCAAGAGGAATTGGTGGAACAGTAAATCTATAATGACTATATTTATTTACTCATATTTTGTTATCCTAATTTCTTTTTGGTTAAAAGGTAAAAATAAGTAAATAAATAAATAAAAACATTTTTTCGTATCATATACTATTACTAACAAAAGAGTATTATACCATGTGGCAATGGATGGGAAAATGAGAAAGAAATCATTTTCTTACATTAGGAAAAAAGAAAAAAGAAAAAAGAAGAATAATTGGCCATAAAATTTGACAAGTGTACGTCTCCATGACGAGGAAGATATATAAAGAAAAGAAAATGGAACCCCACAAAGCAAAAATTAAAGAAATGCTTAAGCCTATCTTTGGAGAATCTATTGCAGCCAACAATGTTTAACAAGTCTCTCTCTAGCCTGTAACCAATAGTTGCTTGAATGCAATTAATGTCTAGGACCCTTTTCTTTTCTATACTTACTTTATAATATAGAAGCGATGTTAGGTATCATGAAAATTTTTTCCATGAAAATAATCGTGAAATCTTTGTGGTACCCTATAGATTATACTTAGAATAAAAGCACCACACACTAATCAAGGTAATTCAAAGAATCGTAAAATTTTCATGATCATTTTCATGAAAAAATTCATGATTAACTTTTTTCATAATATAAATCAATTATAAAAAGGAAATGTTAGAGATCATGAAAATTTTTATCATGAAAATGATCATGAAAAGAATTTGTGACCATTAGATTACCTTGATTGAGTGTGTGATGGTGCTTTTGGTGTAAGTGTAATCAAGGTCATAAATCTTTTATGACTATTTTTCATGAAAAGACTTTATGATACCTACGCGTACTTGAATTATAATATGTGGAATTTCAACCTCTTTTAAAAAAAGAAATGATGTTAACATTTAGGGCATGTTTGGTTATTATTTTAGGTTTTTAGTTTTTAATTTATATTTATAAAAATTTTAAAAATTATCATAAAAGAAATTTATTTGATATTTTTTTTTAGTTTATAAATGATTGTCTCAATTTATAAATTTGAGAAAAAATATAAATTCAAAAATGAGTTCTGGTTGATTTTTAAATAAAATTTTAAATTTGACTAACATTTTTTTTTTTTCTAATTAATTTTTTTTTTCAAATAATTTTTTCCAATTAATTTTTTAATTATTTTTTTCCAATTATAATGTGTATGATCTCATTGTCATAAATAAATAATAAAAATAATATAAATATTTTGAACCCGAGAACAAATATATTTTTTAATTTATGTTTTTAAAGTACCAAATATTTTGATTAGGAACCAAGCGTTTGTAGTTTATGTTTCTCTAAAAATATAAACAAAAACCAATTATAAATTTTTGTAAACATAAATAAAAAATAAAGCGTTATCCATGACTATACCTAAAATTGTAGTTCATGTAATTGTCTTTTGTTTAATGAAAATTAAATATCAATCTTTATAATTTTTAAAATTTGAAATTTGAATTTTCTTTTATAAAAAACTAGCGGGTATAATCAATCGTTGGTACATAAGTTTCGAGAGTCTATAAAAACACAACTTATAATTAAATAGATAATTTGGTACGACTATTGATTTCTTTGACATGAAATCAAACCAATCAAACAAAACCAAGTTTTTTAAGTTTCATCAAATAGGGTTAGTTGCATGAATCTTTTTTCTTCACTTTCGATTTTATCCCAGGCTATTTCATTAGAAATCAGAATTAAGGAAATTCATATCTCTAGCCTACTACTAGTCCACGTCAATATTATGATTACCTCTTTCCCTAACACTACCATCTATAGATCGCTTGTGTAGCATCTCTTCCAATGCTACCTCGTTTGATCTCCACGTTATATAATGAGAAACCATCTCAATCTGATTCTTTTTCAACTTATCTTTTTATCTAGTATTATTTCTACTCATTTTAGAACCATATACTCATTATAACTTCTGTCTTTTACTAATTTTAGCCGCATATCTACTTTTAGCATCACTTATCTCGGCAACACTCATTTTATCTACATGTTCTACTTCTTAGTTGCTCGACATTAAATCCCCATACAATATACGCTAATCTAATGGTCGTCTATATAACTTCTCTTTTAGTCTAATGGGTACTCATTTATAAATACTGATTATTCTAGCGCGCTCTTACACTTTAAGCCACAGCGCTTAAGTATGTAAGCCACATTTAACAAAATCTCCTAGTCGTTGAGATAATTGATCCAAAAATAATGAAAATGTCACTTTTAGGTAGTTCTTGATTCTCGGTTTTTCACTTTTCCTTTACTTCTACCATAACTATTACTAAGTTACACTTCATATACTACGTCTTGACCCAGTTACCGTTTTATCCTAGAAATCCTTTGCAAGAATTCAGAGTGATATTCTCAAAATCTTCAACTTAGTGTTAACTCGGCTTCTTTAGTCTCGTTAGGTAATATGATATCATTTGCAAAAAACATACGCGTAGCATATCATCTTGAATATTAGCTTGGCGTCAACTCATCCATAATTAAAAGCGAAAAAGATAATGGCGTATTAAGTTGATCCTTCAAGTAACCCTACGATGATGAATTTATTCAATCTCTCTAGCTTGAGCGATCTAATATTGGTCACCACACGCTTCATACATATTCCTAATTACCTCAATGTAACATTTTTATTTATCCCTTTCTTCTCTAACACCCTTATAATTATATCCTAATGCATTCTATCATATGTTTTCTCCAAAGATCAATAAAAGTCATATAAATATCTCTTTTCTTTTTCTATACTTTTCTATTACTCCTCTGAAAGATAGATGCGGCTTCCCTTGTTGACCTACCGGGCATAAGCCCAAATTGATTATCGATACCTCATCACTCTATCTGCATAATCGGCGTTTCATCATTCTCTTCCATATTTTCATTATGCAGCATTAACTTGATTACGCCTCTATAGTTATTTGCAATTACGGACTCTCCTTTATTCTTATATATTGGTACTAAAGTACTATTCCTTCACTCCTCTAGCATTTTCTTAATCAACAAATCTTGTTTAAATAACTTAGTTAACCAAACAACCCTCTCTTTTACTTAAACATTTCTACGCTTGATAGGTATATCATCGAGTCACAAAGTCTTATTCAATTTGTTCCTCTTCTTAAATTCTTAAGCTTCCTGAAGTCCCCTAATCTTCACGATGAAACCTATATAGTCTTGATTTTCTTATTACGCCTACTTACTTCACAGCCTACCGTATTCCTTATTTAACAACTTCTCTAAAAATAGTTCTTCTTCTTCTTAATCTCTTCACACTTGTCGCGACCCGCTTAGGCCATGGGTTTAACATGTGACATTATCTAGGAGTACCAAAGGCCTGAAACGATATCTGATCAAAGTCACGGGCTTTGGCGGAAATATCTGATGCATGGTATCCCATTGAGTTGTGAAAATACGTATGTCAAAAACATTTTATGCATTCATACAGTTCAAACAGTACAATCCATATACAGTCTATACAATCATATATACATCAAGACGGATTGAATCCTCGATAAGAGATGATCTATACAAAAGTACGATATAGAGACCGATAAATCAATTCATTATACAAGATTTCAATCTTTCAAGTATTTCACCAATCAAGATTTCAATCAATCACCATATGTGGTACATCCATTAGCCTATAACAAGAGGGTCCAAAAGGACCGCCTTGACAGACTAACAAGAATGATGATCATCAATCAAGAAATGCAGATGGTTTCACAAGAGCTCATAATCATTCAATACTATAAATTGCTTAATTCAAAATATAACCATTTGAACATATCTTTTTACTCACAGAGATTGGGCTATACGCTCAATAGGATACACCTAAAGTCTTATTAAAATTTAAAATTTCTCGATGCTATTTAAGGCAACCCTAAATCTAACATGTATACTAAGTCCCTAATCT